>CM042690.1:471483017-472683017 GCA_023614405.1 Avena insularis | reverse complement strand
CGAATTAAAACGCTGACGGCGCATCAAAATATACAAGTGTACTAAGAGGCAAAGTATATGGTACTGCAAGTATATACAAATACAAAAGTAGAATTCTACTCAGAGCTGAAGTACGCGAAAGTACAAACGTACTAAGAGACGAAGTACGCAAAACAACAACTGTACTAACAGGAAAAGTACACGGAATTACAAGTATATGGAGATACAAAGTACACGAAAGTACAATTATGCCCACAAATAAAGTACAGTAAAAATACAACTGTACTCAAAGTCAAAATACATGAAAGTACAATTCTACTCAGAGTCGAAGTACGCGAAAGTACAAACATACTAAGAGTCGAAGTACGCGGAATAATGACTGTATTAAGAGGCAAAGTACATGGAAGTACAAGTATAGGGGTATCCAAAGTACGCGAAAGTACACTTATGCGCATAGACAAAGTACAAAGGAAATACAATTGTATGTAAAGTCGAAATACATGAAAGTATAACTCTACTCAAAGATAAAGCACGCGAAAGTACAAATATACTAAAAGTCAAAGTACGCATAACAAAGAACTGAAATACAAATAAGTACAACTGTACTCACTATCGAAGTACACGAAGTACAAACGTACTCAGAGCCAAGTATATGAAAGTACTATTGTACTAAGAGACAAGTACAAAAGAGTACAAGTGTACTTACTGTAAAAGTACGTTGAAGTACAAGTTTGTAGTAATCTAAGTACAAAATACATTAAGGACCCAAAGTATAATAAATATAGAACTGAAATAATCTAAAGTTAGGAGGAATTCAATCACAGAATACTCTGCATGGAAGTTTGCAAGTCCAGAATATTCCGTCAGTAGGGGTGCAGACTCAGATGACTCAGGGAATTAGTGTAGCGGGTGACAGTTTTGCTACTGCTGGAAAGAACTGCTATAGATGCGATCAACCTGGACATGGTGTGAAGGACTATAAAACTGATCTCTTCTGTGTATACTCTGGGAAAGCAACTCATTTGTATGGTAAATGTTTATTGCCTTCCCAGCCTAAACCAGTTGCTGCTTTGATTGGTGGCGGGGCAGATGGATTATAGATGCTCACATCTCTAACTAGTAAAAAAAGGTTGACTCTGAAAAATCTAAACAGGCTATTGCAATTGTGACAGTTCATTCCGGCAACATTACAACACAACAGCTAGTGGAGGCATTCAGTAGACAGTTTCAATGGGGCTGGATTTGGCAGGCTAAACCTTATCCGAAAGACAGTTTCTTGGTGAAGTTTCCAAGTACGCAAAAGATTGATGAAATGAAAGCTTTCAACTACTTTGGCCTGGTAGGTCACAAAGCAACCGTTAGAGTGAACAGATGGACAAACAACTATATGGCTAGATACAAGCTATACACGGTTTGGGTCAAGATGACTGGTGTTCCTGAAACTATGTTACACTTCCATGGTTTCTATGAAGCTGCCTCTCTCATAGGAAAAGTTTTTGAGATAGACACAGAAACATATAGAAGCTATGACATCATTAGGGCAAAAGTTGGTGTCAAAGATCCCAGAAAAATCCCTTTTAATGCACCGTTGAATGATGAGCAGTATATATATGATATTTTCTTTGATCTGGAAGATATTGTGGAAGAAGGAGGACCTCTAATTGGGGGTATTTTGGTGAGCAGTAATGAAACAGTTAGAGGATCTTAGGGAGGTTCAAGCCAGAATGGAGAGCTGAAAAGGCCAAGAGATAATAGGATGATGGACAATGCCCAAAATAACAAGTCGCCTAGAAACAATGTAAATGATGTGAGAGAGGGGGAATTCTAGAGGGAGGAAAACATGAGAGCAACTTGACAAGTTTGGACAAGAACCTGCTCGAGGAGAGAGAAACAAGAGAGAAATTATTAGCTAGGAAAGGTAATGGAAATAGAGGAGAAACAACGATTGACCAAGTAAACAGGGATTTTAATAAGGATGTTGTTTTGATGGAAAATTTGGGGATGGAGGATGAAGAGAAATGGGAAGACATTGAGGCAGGAACTGAAGAGGAAACCTTCTCAAGACCCTGGCTACTTTGCTAGGAAATTAGGGTTGGGAACTCAGACTGTAATTAAAATTGAGAGGAGAATAGCAAAAGAAATGGAGGATGAGGAAAAGGGGAAGAATACTCTTAGCAACAAATAAAAACTAGGACCTGAATTGATGGAAAATAGAATTGATAAAGCTCAAGATAAGATTCTGCCAGAAGACATAAAGGAAGGCAATGCAAAAGAACAACAACTGAAGCTGAGATTAGAATTCAGAAGGCTAGAGCTAAAGCAGAAGCGGATGAAGCAGAGGTCAGGAGGAGGAGTGTGAGAAACAAGAAAAAGGAAGATACTCATAACTTAGAAAAGATAGAATATATGGCGAAGAAGAAGAATTTGGAATATATCCTAGGTAAAGAACCTTTCCCCACTGTCTTGAATTCTCCTCCTACTTTCATTGCTCAAATTACTAATGGTATTGGTGTAAGTTTAGGAGATAGTCAAGAAGAGATAGACATGTCTATTTGTATGATTCAAGAATTAGAACATGCTAGATGTAATCTGTTCCTAGCTGAGAAAAGGAAGGAGTTTTCTATTAAATCCATAGAAGAATCAAAACTAGGGAGTTTTGATCCAAAGAAAATTAGTGAATTATTAGTATCTGACTCTGATATAGATGAAGAAGATGAAGAATTAAATGAGGATATCATGCAATTAGCTGTTGTTTTTACTTCATCTAGGAGGAAGAATTCACACAATGCTTTTAGTGTGAAATCAAAGGGTAGAAGTAGGAAATTATTTTAACTTTCTCTATGATTGGTTTTATTTGGAATGGTAGAGGCCTAGGGGAACCTGAAAAGGGAGATTTTCTAAGGGAAAATTTCTATGAATTAGATTTAGATTTTATATGTATTCAAGAAACTAAGAAGAGTTCCTTTACAGATACATGGTTGAATAGTATAAGTGGTAGGAAAAGATTCATATGGCTTTGGTAACCTATCAGAGGTGCTTCTGGGGGACTCCTGATGGGAGTGAATGAGGAGCTTTTCGAGGTGGACACTTGCATTGCTGGTAAATATTTTACTAGGATGGTACTTCTTGATAAGAAAACAGGCTTCAAATGGAATCTAGTTAATGTTTATGGTGCTTCCAATTATAAGGATAAAGGAGAGTTTCTAGATAATTTTGTACAAGTTTTAGGAAGTAATTCTTTTCCTTTTATGTTTGCTGGAGATTTCAACATTATTAGGAAGACTTCATAAAGGAATAAGTTCAAAAAACTAAATAAATGGTGTTTTATTTTAATGCAATCATTGAGCATTGGAGTTTGTTAGATTTAGAGATATCTGGTAGAAATTTTACTTGGTCGAATAATCAACGAGACCCTCTTTTTGACAAATTAGACAGGATTCTGGTGAGCCCTTCTTGGGAACAATATTTCCCTTTGGTAAATGTTAGAACCCTAGTTAGAGGGGTCTCTGACCATGCTGCACCTATTATTGATTCTGGTATTAAGAAACCTTTAGTGTATAGACCCTTTCGTTTTGAGCTTAGTTGGTTTCTTCGGAATGATTTAGTTGATGTTGTGTATAAGACCTGGCTAGGATTTTTCAATGGGAATAACCCAGCTGATATATGGACACTTAGGATGAGATATCTTAGGAGAGTTCTCAAAGGTTGGAATTTAAATATTGATGGTTTACATAGAAAAGAGCGGAAGAGGACTTCTGCACAGTTAGATTCAATTGACATTAATAGTGAGTTTGTTGGGCTATCAGCAGCAAACTACGACCTTAGGAATGATCTCCAAAAATAGTTAAATTCCATTCTTAGAGAAGAGGAGGTTAGGTGGAGAAAAAGAGCTAGAGAACAGGATATTAGAGAAGGGGATAGGAATACTAAATACTTTATGGCTAAAGCTAGTGGCAGGAAAAGAAGAAATAGAATTTTTAGATTCATTCAAGAGGAAGGGATTGTTCAAGGTGATGGCAACCTTCTTAAGTATGCCACTAATTTTTATAAAAGTCTTTTTGGTCCTATTAGTTTACCACCTGTAACTTTGTCCATACATGTAAGAAAGGTCTTGACTGGTACTATGCAAAATAAATTAGCTGCTAGATTTACCATAGAATAAGTTAAATATGTTGTTTTCTCTATGAAGAAAAATAAAGCCTCTGGCCCTAATGGCTTTCCCATAGAGTTTTAACAAAATTTCTGGGAGCTTATACATCCAGAACTAATGGAGTTGTTCGATTTATTTTTTGAAGACAAACTGGACATCTCTAGATTTAACTATGGTACAATTATATTGATTCCAAAAGGAACAGGGGCTGATAAGATCCAGATGTTTCGTCCAATTTGTCTTCTATGTTCTCTTTAAAATCTTCACTAAAGTTTTGAATAATCGAGTCACTCTTGTAGCAGATGAAGTTGTTTCCAAAGTCCAAGCTGCTTTTATTAAGGGTCGGTTCATTTTAGATAATGTTGTTATGCTGCACGAGACTATGCATTCCTTGCACGCCAAAAAGAAATCTGGGGTCCTTTTTAAAATGGACTTCGAGAAGACATACGATAAGATTAATTGGGAGTTCATGTTTGCTGTTTTAGAGATGAAATGTTTCCCAACTAGTTTCGTTAAGTGGACTAGGAAATCTGTGCAAGGAGGAAAAGTTAACATCATGGTTAATGATAATCTAGGGAAATATTTTGTAACTAGGAAAGTTCTTCGACATGGCGATCCTTTTTCGCCAATTCTGTTTAACATAGCTGCCGATGTTCTTGCAACCCTGGTTTCAAGGGCGCAAGAACAAGGTTTCATTAGAGGGCTAGTTCCTGAATTCTTTGATGGTAGTTTATCCATTCTAAAATATGCGGACGATACGGTTTTCATGTTTGAGGATAATTTGGAATACGCTAGAAACCTTAAAGTTATCTTGTGTACATTTGAATATTGGACGAGTCTTAAAATCAACTTTCTTAAAAGTGAACTCTATTGTTTTGGCAATGCTGCTCTGAAGCAAGATGAATATGCTTGCAAAGTAGGAAGTTTCCCTTTTAAGTACTTAGGCTTACCTATGCATTACGAAAGATTGAATAATTCTGATTGGAAAAGAAGACGCCTTGTTGGCAGGGTGGTTGCTATCCTTAGGTGGTAGACTAATTTTAGTTGAAACGTGCTTGAGTAGTGTGCCAAACCATATGCTGTCCTTTTTTATAATTCCTGTAGGTGTGAGAAAAAGTATGGACCTTTTCCGAGCCCGTGTGTTATAGCAGGAGAAAGAAGGAACCAAAAAGTACCATCTTGTCAAATGGGTACATGTGTGCCAACCCAGGGATCTGGAGGGCTGGGTATTACTAATCTCGAACCAAAGAACATTAGTTTACTTTGTAAGTGGCTGTGGAGACTTGAAAATGAAGAAGGGGATTGGAAGAATTACCTTCTAAGAAAATACATAAAAAAAGGTACCATTACACAGATAGGAAGTATATTGGATGTTCTCATTTCTGGTCAGGTTTGATGGAAGTTAAGAATATCTTTTATAGTTGCTGCAAAAGAGTTTTAGGGGATGGTAAGAAAACTAGGTTCTAGAAAGATGTGTGGGTGGGGGATAAACCTTTATGTGTTGTTTTTCCTAGATTATATAATTTGTCGTTTTCCCAAGACATAACAGTAGCAAAAATGTTTGCTCAGAATTTTGATTGCATTAGATTTCGTAGATCTTTATATGGAGAAACTTTGGGCATGTGGAATAAACTCTTGGATACGTGTTGTCATGTGGTGTTGGTTAATACCCCTGAAAAACTAAGTTGGAATCTGACTAAATCTGGTAGCTTTTCGGTTAAATCATTGTATACCTATTTAGTTGCTAGAAGAGTGATTTTTCCGTTTAAGTTGATTTGGAGGCTGAAGTTGCCTCTTAAAATCAAAGCTTTTATGTGGTTGTTGGTTAAAAATAAGGTTTTAAACAAAGACAATCTTAGCAAACGTGGTTGGAATGGGGATATTCATTGTGAATTCTTTGGGAATAAGGATAACCTTACACATTTATTCTTTGATTGTCCCCTGGCCAGATATAATTGGAGTGTGATTGGTAGTGCATTGGGTAGAGGAGATAGACCTGAGAATTTTTTCAATCTATGTCAAAACTGGATTGCTAATTTTTCTGGTAGAGATAGGGTGGTGGTAATGATTGGTGTAGCTAGCTTACCGTGGAATTTATGGAAAACAAGGAATGATGCTTGTTTTCAACAAAAAGTCCCAAAAGATCCTACTGATGTAATCTTCTCTCTTTGTTGTTTGTTGGACGATTGGAAAATACTGCAGAAAGAAAAGGTACAAGGGGTGCTGCAGGAGGTGTCTGATCGTCTAAGAATAGTAGCAAAATAAGTTTTCGGACGTCGCCATGGATGGGCTCCAGGGGCAAGGAGAATCTGTGGAAGGTGATAGATTGATCAGCTAAAAGCTTGCAGGAGATCTTTCGTCTTTTCACAGCCTTTTGAAGTGGAACGCTCCCATGAATGCAATGTTTTTTTAACTCCTGCTGGTTCTTCGCCTAGAATTGATACTGTCTAGTTTGCTCTCCGTTGTTTCTCAGCAAGTCTGATGCAACGATGTTTGTAATAAAGAATACTCACCTTGTTACAGACTTCATTTAATTGAAAATGGGGGCCATGTGGCCCTTTCAATAAAAAAAAAACTAAAGTACAAGCTCGTCGGTTTGGAAAGTATAAAAAAAGTTGTTCGAAACCTATCAACATAGGATCTAGTTTTAAAGATCTCGGCATGATAAGCTCAAAAGTAAAAACGGTTTGTAATTTGAATAAACGATTCTTAGTATATTTCATTTTGAATCATCAAATTTTAAAAATGAAAAGGAAAATCTATATTTACACCCGCTCTCCGTATCTCCTTTTCTCTCGTCATAATCCTATTTTAATTCTGATTGCCACGCTTCTCAGACATACAGAGCCTCGCTGGGACGAGCCTGCGCAAAGGGAGAAGACATTTTTTTAGAATTTCCCAAAAATCTCGCGCGGGGCATGTTAGCCTAGGGTGTTATGTACCTGAAAATAACCAAACGAGCCCTTAGAAGCCGGCCCGGCCTTGCTTCCTTTATGTGTCCGCCCCTTGTTGGCAGTGCTGGCGCTGGTGGTGATGGATGCGGGGTAGGCCTCGGCCCACGTGTGGATGCTTAGATCGTTCACCTTTCATGCTCTTTTCGTACTTTTTTTCTTCCTCTTCCTCTCTCTCCATCTGCCATGTTCTTATCTAATGTTGCACGGCCCATTGCAGCCTCGCTTTGGACTAATTGGGACGGGAGTTCCTAGGCAAATGCTACTCCAGGAAAAGTCAAATTGGGAATGCAATGGAGTAAATAGGGGACGGTAGGTTGGTAGGATTTGAACAAGTGAAGAGGTATTCCGTACCCACCAGTGTGGTTAGATTCCAAAATATTCCTTCTATTTTAAAATAAAAGATGTTTTAGCTTTGTGAAGTACATGTATCTAGACCACTTTTATAGTGTAGGTTCGGATATGGTCTAGATACATGTACTTTACAAAGCTAAAACATCTTATATTTTGAAACGGATGGAGTACTGGTTTCAATAAGAGTAGCGTTAGTTTTGCGAAGGGTCAGATTCAGGAGGCGGAGCTCCCAGTAGGGAAAGGTAGGGCGGCCGCCCTACCTTGATATTTGGTGAAAACCTTTAGATGCACATCTTTCTTCTGAACAATTTGAGTGGTTATACATTAAAAACGCTCCGTATGCGAAAGTTATTCTTATTTTAGTAAACACTACACAAAACTGATTTGAACTGAAAACAGGAAGTAGATCTTGTCTAGTCGGAAACCAACACTTTTTCCTTGCAATGTCTAAATCTAAATCTAGGAAAGCTCTACTCTAAACAATGTCCTAGGTGGGGTCTTTAAGGATAATTTGAGGGTATTTTTGACAACTTATAGGGTATGATCAAAACCAACTTTAGGTATGCGATGCTTTGGCTTTGTACATTTTATTGATCTAAGTTTATAATCACATTACTTAAGTCAATCTATTTTGCTAAAGATATGTGGACATGTTTGCTCAATTGGATATATTGCGGTTTAGAGCTCCTGTTGGAAGATGTCAATTTACATCGACAATTACATCACAATTCTAAGTATGTATAAAATGGTAACACAATGGGCGGAAATCAAGAAAAGTGTCTAGAAAAGAGGTCAATATTGAGTATTTTTACACCTTGGTAACTTCTATGTTGCTATAGCCAATTACTACCAATTTTGACCATCACTTTAATTAGATATGTCATAGTTGCTTCAGAAATTCACTTATCTTGACTCAGGAGATTCACGTGAATAAGATTGCTCGTCTTATAGAGATTTATCATGTATTTATTATGAGCATGAGCATATACAAGTTAAGATTGAGCTATTCATCATTCTTACACACAAAATTTAGTAATTTAGAGATTATCATGTTTCAGTTGGTTTATCACCTCATTGAGATGATTTGTTTTACTAGTGACAAGGACAACTATTGAAAGGATTTTCTTGGCAACAAATATGATCAAGATCGAGTTGGGCAATGAGATAGACACGATGGCTTCTTGATAACTTGATGATGTGCTACATTGGCTTAGGGATATTAGAAAGTCATGATCGAAAAAAGTATAGAAGATTTTTTTTAAAGTAGAATCTAGCCATTTTCTAGGACTTCTGGTAAAACTTCATCGTTGTTATGTTTCTATCGTGCTACTAAGTGTGTTATAATCATATATATATATATATGTATGTATATATATATATGTATGTATATGAATGTATAGCATTAATGTCTTTGTTTTCGCATCATTTTTTAAGTTCGTCCTACCTAAAATTCTTTCCGTCCTTCGCCATTGGTCAGATTTGTCCAAAAGAAAATATGGAGAGGAAAGATATGGCTGACCATGTGTGAGCAAATGTAGCCGAGGCTCCCTAAGAAAAATCGTGTTTAAATTTGTAATCCATCACTAGCAGCACCGGTGTTGATCGCTGAAACGGTCCGCACACATATAGAAACCCGCTACACAAGATCAGCAGCTAGATTTCGAACATCCCGGTGCCGCGTACGACACTCCCATGCCCGCGCCCAAACCTGGTCCGCCTCTCCTCGGAGAGCTGCCTGGCGAACCCAGCGAGCGCGTCGGCATTGCTCCCGGCCCCCTGCATCTCCTCGTACCTCCCGGTCTCCACGTTCACCCTCGACACCCTCTGCGCCAGCATCCGCTCACCGATCCTGACGAGCTCCCTCATGTTGTCGGGCGTCGCCGTGTCCACAGTGGCAGCCGCGCCCCGGAGCGAGTTGTCCTGGATCCGGAGGTAGTTGCCGTCGCTGTGCAGCGACTGGAAGAGCACGGCGGCGTGTATGTCCACGAGGTCGGAGCTGGCCGCCATGAAGATGTCGATGATGGGTGCCATGCCCTTGTTGCGCAGCCACCGGATGATGCCCCACCGAGAGCACTGCTGCGCCGTGTACATCCCCTGGTCGGACGTCGAGCCCGTCCCAATGGACAGCACCAGAAACTTGCCGCAGTCCGACGCCTTTACCGGGTACAGCTCCTCCTTGTCATTGCAAATCATCTTCTTGGTGATCTGTGTCATAGTAACCATTGTCTACATCTCTCACACGCACAACCAGACAGTTACTGACCAGTTGGCCACGCATTTGCGTGCAATATCTGACAGAGGGACATTTAACTGGAGTAGTGTACGTACCGGATTGTTGGCCGCGACACCACCGTCGATCAGGTTGTACTCGCGCGTCTTGCCATTGTCGTCTTCGGTCTGGAAGTAGTACGCGGGGAGGTAGGTCGGTGCGGCGGAGGTGCTGATGCAGACATCCGCGAGCAGCGCGTTCTTCAGCGGCATGCTCCTGGCCTGCATATGATCGATCCATGTTTTTAGCCAGGATATGGATCAAATCGATAGGATCACGGTCATTAGTGGTTGTAAATTAAATTACTACTTACGTCGTAGGTGGAGAAGATAATGGGCTGGAGGAGCTTGACATCGAAGGTGGGAATGACGACATCGGTGAGCGCGTCGCACATCCTTGTCTCGCCCAACATGTCTCTGATCTTGCCGCGCAGGTACTTGCCGCTGTACCGGGGCCGCCGCAGCGACGCGATCACAGCCGTGAGCGCGATCCTCCTAGCACAACTAACAATTCATCAATCAATCAATCATCACTAATTCAGTCAGCATCATGGGATCGTCCGTAATCGACGGAGAGAGACTCACGTTTGAGGGAAAATGTATGGGCCGTTATCGAGGTAGAAGCGGTTGATGTCCTTGGCGGCGAATAGCGGGCGCCTGTGCTTGCCGGGCGCGGTGAGCATGGCCGTGATCAGCCCGCCGGTGCTCGTCCCAGAGATGCAGTCGAAGTAGTCCGCCAGCCGCGCGTCCGGCCCGTCCAGCTCTTGCAGCTTGGCTTCCAGGAAGGCAAGGATGGTGCCCGGGATGAGCCCACGGATGCCGCCACCGTCGATGGCCCGACGACACTGCCTGCCATCGCCGACGACACTGCCTGGCCGACGACACTGCCTGCCATCGCCCTCGTTCTGCACGACTCGCAGGGACGCCGACACGCGTAGCTCGCCATCAACGGAACCTGTCGCACTCGTAGGTCCGATCGATCGATCGATCAGCCGCTCATGATAGAGACCAACGGCATCCTCCTCGATGATCCAGAGGAAGAATACTCCGCACAAGAGATCGTCCCGACCGAATCCCAGAACAATATCGATAGTCGCGAGTGGCTGCACTGCAATAGTTTATGCCTGCCACTATTTTTGGAGTGACAGAGGTCGCAAAGTACACAGCTGCAGGCAAAAAAAGTTTGAATGGGTTAGCTGAATACATGCAGTAGAAGAAGGAACACGGGACATGTGGCTCTGGTTTCCGAGTGGCAGTTACGCACCTCCTTTCACGACATGTTGCGCTGCCTTCTCAATCTCAACCGGTGGCTCACAATCATTCTAAGCATCCAGCATCTGAACCTTTTTTTTTCAAATTGAGGAGCCACCTACGATCATAACCTCATAACTTATTCGACAATCTCAGGAACTAACACATTTCAAAACTTAACTTGTGAAATAGCTTTGTAACAAACCACAGCTTTCTATGAGGACATTCAACTTGTGTCATTTTTATAGCTAGATACATGATTTTTTTTTTGAAAAGAGCATATATTAATACCAGAAGATACCAATTACACCCAGACTCTGCAACAACGCATTGCCCCTAGCGGTCATACGGATGCACACATCCAACAAAAAGAAAGAAGAATTACAAAAAAAAGAAAAATCCCACTACGGTGACCCATTCGTTGAAACAGCGGTACTACCACCACCAAGACAATACCAGGAGTCCAGCTTCTCCAAAAGCGACGCCTCCAAGAAGGAACAGTGCATAAACACCATCATCGTCCGATCATAGATCTTAGGTTTTCACCTTAAAGAAAGTTCACGCTCTCAAAACAATACCTTCAACAAGGCCATTGTCAGGCACAACCAATTAAGACCAGATCCTGGGTTTTCACCCAAAAAGGTAGGACTATGAACCTCTCATGTGCAGTCGCCCCCACTTGCATGCCACTGTACCAAATCACGAGTCACCAAGCCAATTCCTCATCACCACCTAGACTCAAACAACCATTATCAATCCTCAGATCTCGATCTCCATGACATTCTCCCTCAACACCATGGAACGAGAATATGCCCCAATAATATTAACAGCCAATAGAGCTTCAAAGCGCTCCCTCCGAGTCCAAACGGTCAGAGTAAAACATGGGTGCGCACGACCGAATCCCACCAATCCAGCAATCTCCAGGCATTATTCGCCCATGAGAATTCATCGGCAGAGCCTTCCGGAACACGCCACTTCCACCAGATCGATGGGGACAAGCATCGGCAGATCATCATCTTGGCGATATAAGGAATCCTAGGACCGCCGCCATTATTCGCGAGACTAGCAGGCCCCCACACCGCCAGTCACCTCCATGCCGGAGTGTCGGGGGGATGACCCCCGGATACCCCAACCAGATAAAAACTACGACAAGCGGTTCGCGTCCAGCTACCATCCTGTAGTCGGACACGGACACTTCGTACTGGCTACCATACAGTAGCTAGAACCCGGAGGAGTGGCAAGATTCAGGACCGGCTACACGGACGTAGCCGGACACAATCAGGAGGACATGGCGACGTGCTGCACAGTGCGGGTACTCCCTGGTACAGCGACAAGACCCGCAACTACGAGGCCATACCGAAGACTTTGCTGGGTGACACGGGCACAATGGCCAGATGCTGACAACAGGCTCGCACAGCGTTCACTATACCCCCGACGCCCCCTACCACATGTACCTCGATGGGATGTAACCGTACCGGATACTGTAGATGACTAGCCGGCTGGGACCTGCCTATGGGGCCCGCCAGCCGGACTGGCCAGTGAGACCGTTGCCCCTCTACCTATATAAGGAGAGGCAAAGCTCTCGTAGCAAGGTTTGGTCTCAGTGCATTTAAGAAGGTAGCTAGAAGGTACACTCAAGGAGCGATTGTAGCTCGTATACTACTGATAGTCAGATTGGCAGGAGTAGGAGGTTTATCTCATCACGAAGGCTCCGAACCTGGGTACTTCTTGTGTCTCGCTACACTTGTTCGTATCCAATCCCGCCTGCGGACGCTATCGAGAGCTTCCCTGCTAGTCCCCACACCTCTATCTAACCTTTTTAGGTACTGTCGTTCCCAATACAACGACAGTTGGCGCCCACCGTGGGGCTAGATGGCTTCGACCAGAGTCACGTTCCGCACGGGACCCCGCACTTCAGCCGATGAGCGTGTGGCCTCTGGCCTAGTGCTCACGCTCGGCAAGTTAGACTGCGTCGTCGACAATGCTTTGTGTTTTGCCGGATCCACATTTCTGGCAAACAGCTCCATTCTGCTTTTCGGCGACCTCCCCTGTAACAACCTCGGACCCTATGCTCTAAGTTCAAGCCTGGATGAACCAGAAGTGGTTAAAATATTATAGCGGGGGCCTAGGGGCCACCCACGTGTAGACCCATCGGCCGTCCTAACCACTTCCAGAACATCGGGGCAAGAGCGAGCGACGTAGGCAACATGCGAAGAGATCAAATACATACACAAGTGAGTATGTATGCAAGCTACCTTACAACAGTTCTCAGAGCCATACCATCTAAAAAAATAGAAATATTGCAACGCCATACGTCAAGAACCAAATATCCTAGATAGAGATAATAGTTTAGGATAGCTCCTCATACATCAAACATCAGAGTATCAAGCGGAAGCGGGAAACAAGATCCGAGTACGGACAAGAAGCAAATCGGCATAAGATGCCACATAAGTAAGCACATCTCGCCCACAGATCTCGCGGATCCCCATCCCCGGAATCTCTATACCGAGTGATCGTTGCCAACATCATCTGTCTCCCCCACCTAGTATTCATCATGCGAATACACCTGTTCATCTGAATCAAACAATTTATCGTGTGAGACCCTAGGGGTACTCAGCAAGTCTTTATGCCTCTAAAGAGGACATATACCTGGGGTGACGCAATTGCAGCGAAAGATAATAACTAACAAGTCTATAGATACTCGCTAACCATCCTCCTAACCAATGATAGACGGATGTCCGTTAATTAGAAACAACAGTTATAACAGTATAAAGTAACAGATCCATCCTCCTTCTCGCTTACCAACGAGAAAGCGGACGAACAACCCATCCGTTGGCAGTTTTATTAACCATTCCATGAGTATTGCACTATTTACTAGTCAGGTACTTAGTCAATTTAAAAGCGGTACTTTAGTTATACTTGTCTATGATCGAGAAACCGTGCTCCAAGTCATCCATAACCGCGGACACGGCTTTCAGAAATATTTACCCTGCAGGGGTGCACAAATAGCAACACACACTCGATCAACCTCGGAAAAACCAACTCAAAACCCAACGAGGCATTCACGACAAAGCGATCACAGGATTCAGAAATATTTCAGGGGGCCACCCTACTAAGCTACCATAGCGAAGTTGGCGGCTCGGAATGGACCTGTGGTTTGTGTGGGCCAGAACGATCGGGAACCCGAAAAGTGACTGGGCTTGTCGATACAGCAAAACGTCACACATCCAAAACAGTACAGTGCTCAAGACTATCATAAATAAAGCAGTAAAGCATGGCATAAGTACAGGATAGTAACAAAACCCCAAACTAGTTTGTGGCCCCAAGAAATAGAAATGAATCAAGCTCTGGCTCAGGGGGGTCCATAAGGCCTCCCGGATGTGGATAGTGCGAATAGTCAAGAAACAGGAATCAAGTACTAGGAGTCTTACGGGACACAAGTGAGCATGAAAAACCAAATAACAGATATTGCTCACCGGTGCCTCTTTCATTAGTTATCCCATTACTACTCAGTTTAAGTTGTTTAGGTACCTCGTTATCCATCAGACACTCACATACCCTACACATGCTGTTCTACGACTCGCATGGCTCAAACAACTCCTGTAGTAGTGGCTCATGGGGTTGAGGAACAGGCTCGGTGGGGTTTAAAAGTAAAGACTATGCATTGCTTGAGATTCAATTTAATGCAATCGCGACTCAATGATGCAAGAATATGATAGAGGCAATAGGTACTATATGTATGCAAGCATGTGGTAGTGCTTGCCTGGCAGCTCAGTTGAAGCGAGAGACGGATCTGGGTAGTACTCACAGGATTCCGATATTTCCGCTTCGCTTCCTATCCAAAAGAAGAACCAAACAAACAAGGACCAACATAAATAAAGTGCACAAGCATATAAATAAAATGCAACAAGCAAACAATTATACCATGATGAATGATGCACAAATTACATGACAATAATGTAGCATGGCAAGGATGAGGTGTGGGGACAAGAATAAATCATTTTATTATTTATTTGGTCAAGTTTTATTGCCATAAACACTTCTGATTTTTAATAATGACATGATGCATGCTGCAAATCAGAACATGGAATGCATAGTTAGAACAGGCTCATCGCGCTGATCGATTTAGACATATTATTTATCAAATTTGGAATTATAGAATTAAAGTTATTAATTAATTAAGAAAAGGACATTTTATTGCAATTAAACAATTTTCGAAAATTTAAAATAGTCAAACATTATTTTGGATGGAAGATTTGAAATCCTCACATTTTTCTGATTCAAAAACATATATCATTTGTATTGCTTGGATTTATTAATAAAAAGTTATTAATTTCTGGATTTAAAACATATTTAACAAATTCTGGAAAATATTTTTAATTTTGAAAAAGTCGCTGGACTTTTTGTTACATAGGAACAGATAGCCGCAGTCACAGACGGGTGGACCCGACGCTGACGCATCACTGCGCTGGTGGTAAACGGCACATCGGCTTTCTCACGTGGGCCAGCTAGCCACCAGATGCACGAGTGGGGCAGTGATCGCGGGACCATCATACAGCGCGCCAAATAGGCTGGACACATGGGCGAGCCGGGTCCGCGCGGAGGGAAAAACGGCGGAGTCTAGGTGCCTTTTTGTAAAACGGCACGGCAGCTGACCGATGGGGCTCAGAGGACCGCGAGTGGAGGCGGGAAAAAGTATAGGGGCTCATGCGCAAAATTCACCGCGAGGCTGACGGAACTGAATCTAGGATCTGGAAATTTGGCAGAAATTTGGCCCGCGTTCGAATGAAGATAACGATGAATCTAGCAGGATTTTGAAGGTGCCGTAAAAACGAAAGTTGTAGATCTCGCACAGATCTACAACTTTGCAGAAGGAAAATTTTCCGAAGGAACAACTTACGCGCCGGTGTAGAGGGAACAACAGAGTGGATTCAGTTTTGAATGGGACAGTTTTAGAAACGCAGATTTTTCGACCGATTTTCGGCACATGATTTCTTCGTGCTCGGACGTCCAAATCGAACACCGTTTCATTCTAGAGGTAGCTGGTTCATCCCTCTACGTGTAGATCTATGGGTTAGTGTCGAGAACGCAGTGGGGCGGCTGGAAGAGGAGAGGGAAACGGAGTCTGCGTCATTGCTTTGCTGCTAGGCGTTGTCATTCTTGTCGTCTGGCGGCGTGGCCTCGTGCGTCTTCGCAGGCAGGGGAAGCGAGACAGGGAAGAGAGGGAGGGGAAGCTCACCGAGAAGTGGTCGGCGTTGTGGTGGCCGGCCGGGAGACGACGGTGGCAAGGGCGGTGGCGTGAATGCGGCTCGGGAACGGTGAACGCGGCCGGTGGCGAGCGTCCCGGGCAGCAGAGCGGCCTGGCGTGTTTGCTTGCAGAGGGGGAAGGTGCCCTCCCGCTGTCGTCCTGGGGCAGGTTGGGGTAGGGGAGAAAGCTGCTCTGCCTATTTCTTTATGCGTCCAGGAGAGAAAAAGGAGAGAGGCGAGGCACGAGCTCCGCGTGGTCAGGTCGTGAGGAGGAAACCAGTAGAGGACTTGTCCATCTGTTGGCTCGGTTGGACCAGGAATAGGTCATCAGGAGTAGGGCGATTCAGTTGGCTTGGTGGCACATGGTCATGAGGGAGGAAGGGAAACAGGAGGAAACGAAAATACTTGTTCACCGCCGAACGTGGAGGAGCTGGACTTCGGTAGAAGATTAAGAGAGATGGGTTTTTGGCTAGCTAGATTAAAAGAGAGAGAGAGAGATTTAGCTAGGTTATGAAGTGTGAGTGGACTCAAACAAAGCTCAAGTGGTTTGATTTCAAAAACCACACCAAAAGAGGAAGATGCTAAAGATGGTTTTCATATTGCATGCACATGAAAAAATAGCCATGCAAGAAAAGGGCTAGAGAAGGGTTGAAATATGCAAGAACACACTAAAAGAAGAAAAACCAAGAAGGAGATAGAATAGTGGTACCATTATTGCATGGGACATGCGATATGTACACAACATGCATGTGGGGTATTTTGGTGAAAACAAAAATACACCATGGATGCTTGGGAGGCCTAGATGAACCAAGCAAAACAAAAACAAAAACATAAGACAAGTATGTGGTACATTTTGTATAGCTTGGTTCAAACCCACGTACCAAGTTGATGAATAGAAGATGGATCCATGTAAATGCATGTGGCAAGAACTAAAATACCAACAAAACAATATGGCCACATACATATGTATGGTTGGAATTAAGATGATATCAAAGAGAAGGTGATATGGCAAGTTAGTAGATGGAAGGAAATTATAAGAGATACCCTCAACTCAATTTGGGCATTAAGCAACATATCAAGAACCAACTACAATTTATCAAGAAGCAAAATAATAATAAGGCAAATGCATTATGAGGAGAAGAACCAAAAAGAAAAGGGGTTTAATATGATGCTCCAATGCAATGTGGCATGATGGCATGAACATGATAGAATGATGATGCAACTAATTGTATGTAGGAAGTAGCATTTTATTATTAGACCATGTAGCATTATAGATGTTAGACAGATGGGATGCTACAACTCTCCTCCACTAAACAGGAACCTCGCCTCGAGATTCTAGGAAGAAGAAGAAGACACGAAGAGGGTAGGATACTTGGTACGGAGCTCATCCTCGCGTTCCCAAGTGGGTTCATCAACGGAATGGTGCGACCACTGCACCTTGCAGAACTTGATGGACTTGTTGCGAGTCCTTATTTCTGCGACTTCTAGCATTTTTATGGGGTGTTCTTGATAAGACAGGTCTTCTTGGAGATTGATGAGCTCATGGTCCACGGTCCTGCCGGGATCCTTGAAGCACTTCTTGAGTTGAGAGATATGGAAAACATCATGGACCTTGAGTTTTTCAGGGAGTTCAAGAGCATAAGCGACTTCTCCTCTTCTTCCACGAACTTTGAAAGGACCGATGTATCTAGGAGCCATCTTTCCTTTGATACCAAACCGGTGCGTGCCTCTCATGGGAGTGACACGAAGGTAAACGAGATCACCAGGGACATACTCCATGTCCGTGTGCTTTCTATCATAGTTTCTCTTCTGGCGACTTTGAGCAACCTTCAGGTTTTCAAGAATGATGTGAACCTTCTCCTCTGCTTGAGTTACAATGTCGAGGCCAAACAATGTTCTTTCACCTACGCCCGACCAACCAATCGGAGTTCTGCATTTGTGGCCATAGAGAACCTCAAATGGTGCCATCTTTAGACTCTTCTGGAAGCTGTTGTTGTAAGAGAATTCAGCATAAGGAAGGCATTCTTCCCACTTCATGCCGAAAGAGATGACGCAAGCGCGGAGCATATCTTCCAGAATCTGATTAATCCTTTCAACTTATCCTTGCGACTGGGGGTGGTAAGCTATGCTGAAGTTCAACTTTGTTCCAAAAGCATTTTGGAAACTTCCCCAGAGCTTGGAAGTGAAGATGCTTCCACGGTCCGAGCTGATCTCAAGGGGAACCCCATACAGAGAGACAATTCTGTTGATATAGAGCTCAGCCAACTGAATTGCAGAAATTGTTTCCTTGACGGGAAAGAACTGAGACACTTTAGAAAGCCTGTCAATGACAACAAAGATTGCATTGTTGCCCTTCTACGACCTTGGAAAACCAGTTATGAAGTCCATCTCGACTTTCTCCCATTTCCATTCCGGATGCTTCAATGGTTGTAGAAGACTAGAAGGTTTCTGATGGATAACTTTAACTCTGCGGCAGACATCACACTCCGAGACATACTTGGCACAATATCGTTTCAATCCAGGCCACCAATACTGTGTTTTCAAGTCCATGTACATCTTAGTGCTGCCAGGGTGGATAGAAAGAACAGATTCATGCGCCTCCTTAAGAACTTGCTCTCTCAAACCCGGGTAGTTCGGAACAAACATCCGATGTTCAAAGAATAGAGCGCCTTGGTCGTCGACGTGGAAGGACTCATACTTCGGCAGTTGAAAGTTGGAGATGATCTTTTTGGTGTAAGGATCACCAAGTTGAATGGAGCGAACTATTTCTTCCAAGAGAGGGGTTGCCAGAAGATTCAAAAGATACCCTTGATCCACAATTTCAAGGTTGAGTTGGCGAAATTCCTCGCGCAAGAGAGGTTGTTGTTCTTCCACCATGAGGTTGTTGACATAAGCTTTTCGGCTGAGAGCATCGACCATCACATTAGCTTTGCCAGGAGTGTAGTTGATGGTCAGATCAAAATCATTAATTGCTTCAATCCACCTCCTCTAACGAAGGTTGAGATCAGGTTGTGTGAAGATATACTTCAGACTCTTGTGATTAGAAAAGATCTCACAACGGTTGCCAAGCAAGTAGTGCCTCCATACTTTCAAAGCAAAGACAACTGCTGCGAGTTCGAGGTCATGTGTAGGATAGTTGATCTCATGCGTCTTCAACTGTCGAGAGGCATAAGCAACAACTTGTTTTTCTTTCATAAGGACCGCACCCAATCCTTGCAAAGAGGCGTCACAGAATATCTGGAAAGGCTTTGATGTATCTGGAGGAATCAAGACTGGTGTGGAAGTGAGCTTCTCTTTGAGTGTTTCAAAGCTAGCTTGACATGCAGGAGACCAAAGGTATTTCTTGGCTTTCTTGAGGAGATTGGTAAGAGGCTTCGCAATCTTCGAGAAGTTCTGAACGAAGCGACGACAGTAACTAGCCAAACCCAGGAAACTCCGAACTTCTTTGACATTTTTGGGTGGAAGCCAGTCAATAATTGTTCGAACAGTTTCTGGGTTGACGGCAATGCCCTTGGCAGAGATGACATGACCAAGGTAGGTGACTTCAGGCAGCCAGAACTCACACTTGGAGAACTTTGCATACAGGCGGTTCTCACGAAGCTTGTTTAGGACACACCGAAGGTGTTCTTCATGTTCTTCCTTTGACTTAGAATAGACTAGAATGTCATCCAGATAGACCACAACGAACTTATCCAGATACTCCATGAAAACCGAGTTCATAAGCCTCGAGAAGGTGGCAGGTGCATTGGTGAGACCGAAAGACATGACCGTGTACTCGTACATGCCATAGCGGGTGGTGAAAGCTATTTTGGGAACATCTTCTTTGCGAATCTTGATTTGATGATATCCACTTCTCAAGTCAAGCTTAGAGAATACCACAGCTCCAGCTAGTTGATCGAAGAGATCATTAATCCACGGAAGGGGATATTTATTCTTGATGGTTTTAGCATTGAGAGCCCGATAGTCAACACAAAGTCTATCAGTCTTGTCTCGCTTCTTCACAAAGATGGTTGGGCTACCCCAAGAAGAAGTACTGTTCTGAATGAAACCCAACTTCTCTTGTTCATCGAGCTGACGTTTGAGTTCAGCCAATTCAGCAGGACCCATTTTATAAGGCCGCTTGGAGATAGGAGCGGTTCCAGGTTCAAGTTCAATCACAAACTCGACCTCTCGGTCAGGAGGCATACCTGGTAACTCTTGAGGAAAAACATCTGGGAACTCACAGACTACCGGAACACTCTGAATAGCCTCCATAGCATCATCACTCAGAGCCGCCAAAGAGAAAAGCTGAATTTAAGGAGTCAGACTTGGAGAATAGACTATATGGCTTTCCGGAATTTTCAGAGAAACCGAGCGTTCAGCACAATCAATCATAGCTACATTTGCTGTCAACCAATCCATGCCCAAGATAACATCAATGTCAGAATTTCCCAGAATAATTAAGGAAGCCGGGAACAAAGAACCACCAATCTCAATTTGATTGCCATGGCTGATATGAGCAACCCTCATGTTTGACCCAGGAGATTGTACCACAAGACGATGCAATAGAGGACCCATAGCCAGATCATGCTCATGTGCAAACTTGTGAGAAACAAAAGAATGCGAAGCACCAGAATCAAACAAAACTCATGTAGGGACTTAGTTAACGGGAAGCGTACCCATCACAACTCCAGGTGCATGCTCATCTTGAGCGACGTTGACACAGTTGGCACGAGCAACAGTGGACCCGGGCTTGGTGTTGATGTTAGAGCCCGCGGTGGAGGTGCACGAACCATAGAAGAACTTGCTGCAGGTCTTGGATGTGGTGGAGGAAGAGCTTTGTTGTTCATGGGACAACTCCAGTGTTGATGCCCAGTGTTCCCACAAGTGTAACAAGCACCAGGTGGACGTGGAGCAGCGTAGCCAGGGACTCCGCCAGGCGCTCCAGGGTAGTTGTGGTTGTAGCCCCTAGGAGCCACGTTGAAGGAGTTCGGTGGCCTTGCCACGTAGCTTGAAGGTCTTGGTGGAGCCGGGAGCGACGGTGGGGTGTTAGGAACCCACACGCGGCGCTTAGAAGGAGCTGTCATAGCTGAAGAGCTTGCTGTGTCACAGCTGTGTTTCTTGGACTCCTCAAACACTTGCCTACTGGCTTCTTCCTGTAGAGTTGTATGTTAGAGTTCCAGAAAAGACCCCGGCCTTGCATGAGTGATTGCATACTTGATAGATGCATTGAGCCCTTGCCTGAACCTCTTTTGCTTCTTCTTGTCATCAGAGATCTCATCGCCACCATACCGAGAAAGGTTCATGAAGTTTTTGATATAGGTATTGACATTGTCATTTCCCTGCTTGAGGTTGAGAAACACTTCCTTCATCCTTTCCATGAGAATTTCTGACAGATATTGCTCTTTGAAAGCCCCATTGAACTGTTCCCAAGTAGGCTGAAAACCAGAGTGGTTTGCCTTCAGGTAATTCTCCCACCATAGAGCTGCGTCTCCCTTCAGAAGGTGAGTGGCACATTTTACCCATTCTTGCTCAGGAACATCAGCAGTCATCAACAACCTTGACATCTCACGCAGCCAATCATCAGCGTCCAGTGGCTGATCAGACACCTCAAAGTGGTGCGGGTTGAACTTCAGAAAACTTTTGATGTCTCCTCGCTTGGGAGGTGGAGGTAGCGGAACAAACTCATTCCTCCTGACACTCTCTTCAAAGCATTGCTGGTTCTGCTGCATTGCTCCCAAGGCATTAGCAATACTTGCCAACGCAGCCCAGTTCAGGTGGTATGTCCTCCTTAGAACGGCGTGGTGGTGCCATCCTGTGATTGATATAAAACACAAGTCAGTACCATAATGGAGAATAATAATAATCCAAAATAGTACCAAAATGGAATTAACCAAGATTAAAGGATACAAATCACTAGGATGATATTAAAGTATCAACAAAGTTCAAAGCACCTAGAAGATATTAAGCATATCGCACATGACTGAACAAGGAATGTGGTACACAAAGCTATCAAAGAAAAAATTTCCGCAATTTCGGCATTAAAATACCACTATATGTGCAAAACCACTTAACGAGTCAAGATTAGTAACTCTACCAATTCAATATACAAGAGCGAATGATAAAAGTAGTGGTATGGTCGCGACTCCATCACGCACTCAAATCATTACTCCGCACATGAATAAGTAAAACACAAATCCCAACTCTCTTCCTTTTTAAGATGAACCTAAAGAATAGCAACTACGGAAAACAAACACCCCAAACAAGATAGCGTCAGATAACAAAGAGTAAGACAGATCGCGTCGGTTTACAACGAATCAGATAGATCGTGTCGGTTTACAAAAGCCTGTCAGTATGGAATGTACCAACAGTTGGTAACCAAAAGGCAGATAGCGACAACAAGTTGGATGCAACAAATAGACAAGGAATTACACACACACAACCTATGGTACTACGGAACCCAGAACACGTGAATCCTAGTTTGAATTTTTAGAAGAGGATTGAAAACGTTACACTTCCTTACCAGAAAAGGGTGGGTGGGTGGGTAAGAAGAAAAATGGAAGCAGTCCTACTCTCACGGTTTTTGTTTTTCCCTAGTATACATAGCTACCAAAATATTTCTATTTTTTAGATGGTATGGCTCTGAGAACTGTTGTAAGGTAGCTTGCATACATACTCACTTGTGTATGTATTTGATCTCTTCGCCTGTTGCCTATCCGCTCGCTCTTGTCCCGATGTTCTGGAAGTGGTTAGGGCGGCCGACGGGTCTACACGTGGGTGGCCCTTGGGCCCCCGCTGTACTATTTTAACCACTTCTGGTTCATCCAGGCTTGAACGTAGAGCGTAGGGTCCGAGGTTGCTACAATTGATCAAGCGGAAGCAGAAAACAAGATCCGAGTACGGACAAGAAGCAAATCGGCATAAGATGCCACATAAGTAAGCACATCCCGCCCACAGATCTCGCGGATCCCCATCTCTGGAATCTCTACACCGAGTGATCGTTGCCAACATCATCTGTCTCCTCCACCCAGTATCCATCGTGCGAATACGCCTGTCCATCTGAATCAAACAATTTATCGTGTGAGACCCTAGGGGTACTCAGCAAGTCTTTATGCCTCTAAAGAGGACATATACCTGGGGGGACGCAATTGCAGCAAAAGATAATAACTAACAAGTCTATAGATACTCGCTAACCATCCGCCTAACCAATGATAGACGGATGTCCGTTAATTAGAAACAACAGTTATAACAGTATAAAGTAACAGATCCATCCTCCTTCTCGCTTACCAACGAGAAAGCGGACGAACAACCCACCCGTTGGCAGTTTTATTAACCATTCCATGAGTATTGCACTATTTACTAGTCAGGTACTTAGTCAAATTAAAAGCGGTACTTTAGTTATACTTGTCTATGATCGAGAAACTGTGCTCCAAGTCGTCCATAACCGCGGACATGGCTTTCAGAAAGATTTACCCTGCAGGGGTGCACAAATAGCAACACACACTCGATCAACCTCGAAAAAACCAACTCAAAACCCAACGAGGCATTCACGACCAAGCGATCACAGGATTCAGAAATATTTCAGGGGGCCACCCCACTAAGCTACCCGCAACGAAGTTGGCTGGCTCCAGAACGGGCCCAGGGTTTGTGTGGACGGCGGTAAACGACTGGGAACCCGAAAGTGTGACTGGGCTTGTCGATACAGCGAAAACGTGTCACGATCCAAAACAGTACAGGTGCTCCACGCACAATCATAAATAAAGCAGTAAAGCATGGCATAAGTATAGGATAGTAACAAAACCCCAAACTAGTTTGTGGCCCCAAGAAATAGAAATGAATCAAGCTCTGGCTCAGGGGGGTCCATAAGGCCTCCCGGATGTGGATAGTGCGAATAGTCAAGAAACAGGAATCAAGTACTAGGGGTCTTACGGGACACAAGTGAGCATGAAAAACCAAATAACAGATATTGCTCACCGGTGCCTCTTTCATTAGTTATCCCATTACTACTCAGGTTAAGTTTTTTAGGTACCTCGTTATCCGTCAGACACTCACATACCCTACACATGTTGTTCTACGACTCGCATGGCTCAAACAACTCCTGTAGTAGTGGCTTATGGGGTTGAGGAACATGCTCGGTGGGGTTTAAAAGTAAAGGCTATGCAGTGCTTGGGATTCAATTTAATGCAATCGCGACTCAATGATGCAATAATAAGATAGAGGCAATAGGTACAATATGTATGCAAGCATGTGGTAGTGCTTGCCTGGCAGCTCAGTAGAAGCGAGAGACGGATCTGGGTAGTACTCCTGGGATTCCTGATATTTCCCCTGCTCGGCGTCTATCCGAAAGAAGAACCAAACAAACAAGGGCCAACATAAATAAAGTGCACAAGCATATAAATAAAATGCGACAAGCAAACAATTATGCCATGATGAATGATGAACAAATTACATGGCAATAATGTAACATGACAAGGGTGAGGTGTGGGGACAAGAATAAATCATTTTATTATTTATTTGGTCAAGTTTTATTGCCATAAACACTTCTGATTTTTAATAATGATATGATGCATGTTGCAAATCAGAACATGAAATGCATAGTTAGAACGGGCTCATCGCGCTGATCGATTTAGACATATTATTTGTCAAATTTGGAATTATAGAATTAAAGTTATTAATTAATTAAGAAAAGGGTATTTTATTGCAATTAAACAATTTTCGAAAATTTAAAATAGTCAAACATTATTTTGGATGGCAGATTTGAAATCCTCACATTTTTCTGATTCAAAAACATATATCATTTGTATTGTTTGGATTTATTAATAAAAAGTTATTAATTTCTGGATTTAAAACATACTTAACAAATTTTGGAAAATATTTTTAATTTTGAAAATTCTGGACTTTTTTTTATTATAATAACAGAGCACTAGTGAATCACAGACAGTTGGACTGATGACCGGCATTCTGTCTTGTGATAAGGCGGCATGGCAGTTTTCTCACCGTGGCTGAAGCTAGCCACTGAGACAGACGAGTGGGGCCAGCGTATCGCGGGACCACCGCGCGTGTGCGCTAGCAGGGGTTGGACATGTGGGCGAGCCGGGTCCGCGCGGAGGGAAAAACGGCGGAGTCCGGGTGCCTTTTTGTAAAACGGCACGGTGGCTGACCGGTGGGGCTCAGAGGACCGCGGGTGGAGGCGGGAAAAAGTACAGGGGCTCATGTGCAAAATTCACCGCGAGGTCGATTGAATCAATGGATCCGAATTTGGCAGAAATTCGGCCCGCGTTCAAATGAAGATGACGGCGAATCTAGCGGGATTTTGAAGGTGCCGTAAAAACAAAAGTTGTAGATCTCGCACAGATCTACAACTTTGCACAAGGAAAATTTTCCGAAGGAACAACTTACGAGCCGGTGTAGAGGGAACAACAGAGTGGATTCAGTTTTGAACGGGACAGTTTCAGAAACGCAGATTTTTCGACCAATTTTCGGTAGATGATTTCTTTGTGCTCGGACGTCCAAATCGAACGCCGTTTGATTCTGGAGTTAGATGGTTCATCCTTCTACGCGTAGATCTAGGGTTAGCGTCGAGAACGCAGTGGGGCGGCTGGAAGAGGGGAGGGAAACGGAGTATGCTTCAGCCGTTGCTAAGCGTATTTGTGCTTCACAAGCTGCCGGGCGAAAGCGTGGGGAAGCGAGACAGGGAAGAGAGGGAGGGGAATCTCACCGAGAAGTGGTCGGCGTTCTGGTGGCCGGCCGGGAGACAACGGTGGCGAGGGCGGTGGCGTGAACGCGGCTCGGCGACGGTGAACGCGGCCGGTGGCGAGCGTCCCGGGCAGCAGAGCGGCCTGGCGTGTTTGCTTGCAGAGGGGGAAGGTGCCCTCCCGCTGTCATCCTGGGGCAGGTTGGGGTAGGGGAGAAAGCTGCTCTGCCTATTGCTTTATGCGGCCAGGAGAGAAAAAGGAGAGAGGCGAAGCACGAGCTCCGCGTGGTCAGGCCGTGAGGAGGAAACCAGTAGAGGACTTGTCCATCTGTTGGCTCGGTTGGACCAGGAATAGGTCATCAGGAGGAGGGCGATTCAGTTGGCTCAGTGGCACATGATCATGAGGGAGGAAGGGAAACAGGAGGAAACGAAAATACTTGTTCGCTGCCGAACATGGAGGAGCTGGACTCCAGTAAAAGATTAAGAGAGATGGGTTTTTTGGCTAGCTAGATTAAAAGAGAGAGAGATTTAGCTAGGTTATGAAGTGTGAGTGTACTCAAACAAAGCTCAAGTGGTTTGATTTCAAAAACCACACCAAAAGAGGGAGATGCTAAAGATGGTTTTCATATTGCATGCACATGAAAAAATAGCCATGCAAGAAAAGGGCTAGAGAAGGGTTGTTAGTTGAATTGGGTTTGATTTTGAATGTTTCTAGGTTGAAATATGCAAGAACACACTAAAAGAAGAAAAACCAATAAGGAGATAGAATAGTGGTACCATTATTGCATGGGACATGCGATATGTACACAACATGCATGTGGGGTATTTTGGTGAAAACAAAAATACACCATGCATGCTTGGGAGGCCTAGATGAACCAAGCAAAACAAAAACAAAAACATAAGACAAGTATGTGGTACATTTTGTATAGCTTGGTTCAAACCCACCTACCAAGTTGATGAATAGAAGATGGATCCATGTAAATGTATGTGGCAAGAACTAAAATACCAACAAAACAATATGGCCACATACATATGTATGGTTGGAATTAAGATGATATCAAAGAGAAGGTGATATGGCAAGTTAGTAGATGGAAGGAAATTATAAGAGATACCCTCAAGTCAATTTGGGCATTAAGCAACATATCAAGAACCAACTACAATTTATCAAGAAGCAAAATAATAATAAGGCAAATGCATTATGAGGAGAAGAACCAAAAAGAAAAGGGGTTTAATATGATGCTCCAATGCAATGTGGCATGATGGCATGAGCATGATAGAATGATGATGCAACTAATTGTATGTAGGAAGTAGCATTTTATTATTAGACCATGTAGCATTACAGATGTTAGACAGATGGGATGCTACATCCCCATCTATGTTTCCACCGTGCCAGAGCGTTTTCCTAGGGAGATCTTCTTCGTCCCGGAATCGCTGCTCCCCAGCAGCGGCATCTCCGTCACCTCACGCGGCGTCAAGGTCATGATGGACGGATCCAGCTCCCAGCCTCGCCGTCCTCGGGAGTGGGGCGCAGACGAGGTCGGAACTTCCGCTCCGTCACGGTCGAAGAACCCGGTGGAAGAAGCCATTGACCGGCTCCTCACACCGGTTAACCTCGGGGACAACCCGGAGGAGGCGGAAGTGAACTTCGCCATGGAGAGGCAGCTCCTCCTGCAAGAGGCCATCGAGCTGGCTGCGGCCAAGAAGCAAATCGACATCACCCAGTGCGAGTACGACCGCGCCTATGGCCACACTCCGGCTACCAAGGAGCCAAGTCGGCGCGGGCAAGTGCGGCGCCGGGGCGGCGAGCTAGGCAGAAGGATAGACAGGGACGGCGAGCCGGATCCGCCGCCTGTTCTTGTCCGACCTGCCTACAGCATGCCCACAAAGAACATGCACACGGCGCGAGCCGCGAGCCGCGGCAGACGAGCTGCCCAGCATGGAGGGCAAGGAGCTAGACCGGCAAGAAGCCCAGGTGCAGGAGCTCCTCCGGATCACGGATGAGAAGGCTGATGCCATCCGGCAGATGCACGGGGATCCCAGCTGCTCCAGGGGAAGCAAGCCACCCGGCAACAGCAAGGGCGCACCCGGCGAGATCCAGCAGGCGTCCTCTCCTCCGGCTACATCCCGTAGCCGGCGCTGCAACTCTGGCAATAGGGGCCAGCCACACCAGGAGCAGATGGTGAATAGCAACCCACCACCGCCCCCTCCACCAACCAGAGTGCCACGACATGTCGGCTCCCGTCTCTCGGGCCGGGTAGGGGCGCCCAACCCAGACCGTCCGAATGCCCGTGACCGCATCGAGCTCCTAGCTTAAGCGCGTCACGGAAGAGGAAGACTCCACCGGTCCGGTTTGTTTCGAACCTCGCATCCGGAACAACCCGTTTCCGGACAAGTTAACCCTGCCCCGGGATACCCCCAAGTACGATAGCAGCATGAAGCCCGAGGACTGGCTGACTGACTATGCCACGGCAGTTGGCATCGCCCATGGGAACAAGCGCATAGCGGTGCGCTACGTCCCCCTCATGCTAACTGGGTCGGCAAGGACATGGCTCAACAACCTTGCGCCCAACAGCATCAATGTCTGGCCAGATTTCGAGAAAGTGTTCGTACGCAACTTCAACGGCACGTACAAGCATCCGGGCCGCCTGCGCGACCTGGCCCTGTGCATCCAGGGCAACCGCGAGTCGGACCGCGAGTATCTCGCTAGGTGGACGGAGCAGCACAACACTTGCGAGGGCATACTGGAGAGCCAGGCGATCGGGTTCCTCGTCGAGGGGTGCCGAGAAGGCACCATGCTTCGTCACCGACTACTGTGCGACGAGCCGAAAACCATGGCGGAGCTCATGACAGTTACAGACCAGTATGCCACGGCTGACGCTGCGATGAAGAAGCCGCTCCGGGTGAATGCTGACGGGCGACCGACTCCCTCAGAGCCGGTTCGCGATCGGCCAAGTAATCCGGGTGGCAAATCTGGATCCTCCAGGAGGCACAACAACGACGACCGGTTCCACGGGGACCACCAAGCCGGCCAGCAGAAACCTTGCTACCATATGCGATAGGTCAATATTGTAGAGGGCGCACCCGACGCACCGGCTGGCGACTCAAGGAGGCAGAAGCCGCGGCTCACCTTTGACCAAATGTTCGATGGCCCTTGCAAGTGGCATAGCAGACCCTTAAAGCCGGCTACGCACACCACCCAGAACTACAGCTGGACCCGCCAGATGAAGGACCAAGGCAACCAACCCCGTCTACCCCTGCCCCCTCCTGGTGGGCCACCACCAGCTAGGGGAGCTGGCAACAATGGCAGCGACGGTAACAATGGCAACACCAGCAATGGCTACCCTCAGCCGCACGCCGCCTACCACATCTTCGAGACCGAGCTGGACGACCAGCACAGCCGCAGATGATGCTCCAAGGAGGTCAACACCATCGCCTCCCCAGTCCCCCAGTATCTAAACTGGTCGGAGACCCCCATTACCCAGAGCCGGGAGGATCAGCTGGACCAGCTTCCGAATCCCGGGGGCTACACGATTTGTGCTCGACCCCATCATTGTCTCCAACGAGCGCACTCACCGCTTCTCGCACGTCCTCATCAACGGGAACATCAGCCTCAACCTCCTCTACCGGTCATCCTTGGAGAAGCTTGGCATCCGTGAGTGTGACCTACGCTCGACTACCACGACATTCCACGACGTACTACCAGGGCCGGCTTGTGCTCCGCTGGGTAAAATCTAGCTGGATGTCATCTTCGGGACCGAGGAGAACTTCCAGCGCGAGCCGGTATGGTTCGAGGTGGTGAACCTGTCGAGTTCCTACCACGCTCTCCTCGGGCGCCTCGCCCTCTCCAAGTTCATGGCTTTCCCCCACTACGCATACCTCAAGACGAAAATGTCAGGGCCAAATGGTGTTATCATCGTCGCCGGCTGCTTCAGGCGGTCGATGGAGTGCGCCTCAGCCGGCTCCAAGCTAGCCGAAGCCCCCATCATAGCCGAAAAGAAACGCGAGATCATGCGCAACGTGGCTGTGGCCCAGCAAGAGATGCCGGCTAGCAGGAATCCGGTTAGAGATGTGGCTTTCCAACCGGCTAGGGAGACGAAGAAGATCCTGCTCGACCCCACCGACCCGACCAAGTTCGTCACCATTGGTGCCAACTTGGACAACAAATAGGAAGGTGCACTCGTCGACTTCCTCCATGAGAATCAGGACATCTTCTCATGGTCACCCAAGGACATGCCAGGTGTGCCGAGGGAGTTCGCCGAGCACTCACTTCACGTGCGGCCGGATGCCAAGCCGGTCAAGCAGCCCTTGTGCTGATTCACAAAAGAGAAGAGGAAGATCATTGGTGACGAGATCACTCGGCTCCTTGCAGCCGGGTTCATCATGGAAGTGTACCACCCGGACTGGCTGGCCAATCCAATCCTGGTGTTGAAGAAAAACAAGACTTGGCGTATGTGTATTGACTACACCAGCCTGAATAAGGCATGCCCGAAAGACCCCTTCGCTTTGCCCCGTATCGATCAGGTTATCGATTCCACGGCCCATTGCGACTTGTTGTCCTTTTTGGATTGTTATTCCGGCTACAATCAGATCCGGCTAAACCCGGCTGACCAGATAAAGACATCATTTATCACCCCGTACGGGGCTTTCTGCTATGTAACCATGCCTTTTGGTCTGAAGAATACAGGCGCTACCTATCAGCGCTGTATGCAGAAATGCTTACACTTGCAGATCGGCTGAAACGTGCACGCCTACGTGGAGGACGTCGTCATCAAGACCAAGGAAAAGTGCACCCTCCTTGAAGACTTGGGAGAAACATTCAGCAACCTTCACCGGTACCAGATGAAGCTAAACCCAGAGAAGTGCGTCTTCGGCGCCCCATTCGGCCAGCTACTTGGTTTTCTCATTTCACAACAGGGAATCGAAGCGAACTCGGAGAAGATTGCGGCTATCGAGAGGATGCAACCACCCAAGAGCTTGCTTGGAGTCCAGAAGTTCAGCGGGTTCCTGGCATCCCTCAGCCGTTTCGTCAGCCGGCTGGGGGAGAAGGCACTTCTGTTGTACCAGCTAATGAAGAAGACGGATAAGTTCTCTTGGACCTCGTAGGCCGACACCGCCTTTCATGACCTCAAGCGCATGCTATCCACAACGCTAGTTCTAGCCACGCCGGCTAGCAAGGAGCCGATGTTGCTCTATATAGCAGCCATTAGCCGGGTCGTCAGCGTCGTCCTAGTGTTGGAGCGCCTCGAGGAAGGCAAGGCTCAGCCGGTTCGGCGACCCGTGTACTAACTCAGCGAGGTTCTCTCCCTCTCCAAGCAGAACTACCCCCACTACCAGAAGATGTGCTACGGCGTGTACCTAGCGTGCAAGAAGCTCAAGCACTACTTTCAGGAGCATCCGATTAAGGTGGTGTGCACCGCACCCCTTTCAGATATCATCGGCAACAAGGACGCCACCGGACGAGTTTCCAAGTGGGCCATCGAGCTCGCCGCCTACTCCATCCAGTACGAGCCAAGGCTCACGATCAAATCGCAGGCTCTGGCGGACTTCCTCGTTGACTGGGCCGAAACCCAATACCTCCCCCCGGTTCCTAACTCGAACCACTGGAGGATGCACTTCAATGTCTCGAAGATGCTCGGGGGCTTGGGAGCTGGCATCGTCCTCACCTCGCCCAAGGGAGACCAGCTAGAGTATGTTCTCCAGATCCACTTCAAGTCCTCCAAAAATGTTGCTGAGTACGAGGCGTTGGTGCGTGGCCTCCGGCTGGCCAGGGAGATTGGCGTCAACCGGATCCTTTGCTTCGGCGACTCGGATCTGGTGGTGCAGCAGGTATCCGAAGAATGGGACGCCCATGACGCAAACATGGCCCTCTACCGGTTCCACGTGTAGAAGCTCAGCGCCTGCTTCGACGGACGTGAGTTCCATCACGTCCCTCACATCAACAACGTGGCAGCCGATTCGCTCGCCCGAATCGGATCCACCAGGCAGGCGATCCTGCTAGGGGTTTCCTTGGAACATCTGTGCAAACCCTCCATCAACCCATCTCCTTAGTTAGATTCCATCATATGGGCGGGAAGTGTACCGCCTGATGGCCCGGGAGGCATGGAACCCGCAGAACCCGCAAAGAAAAGGATCACACCGACTCTGGAACGCCCGCACCCCCGGCTCGCAAGACCCCGGGGCTGCCAGCTCGTCAAGTGGATCAGGGGCTGCCGTCCCGGGTACCTTACCCAGACGACCCCCTGACCTCCCTCAGCCGGAGAACGAGAGCGTCCTCACCATCCGGGAAATACCATCCTGGGTGTAGCCCTTCATGAACTACATCGCCAACGGAGACCTTCCGGATGACGAGGTGGAGGCCAGGCAAATCCGGCGATGCGCGCACACATACACCATCATCAACAAGGAGCTATACAAACACAGCGTATCCGGCATCTTCCAGCGATGTGTCGACGTGGACACGAGCTACCGGCTACTCAAGGACATCCACCAGGGCGAGTGCGGGCATCACGCTTCATCTCGGGCGATAGTCGCCAAGGCATTCTGCCATAGATTCTATTGGCCCACCGCCCTCGAGGACGCCGAATAGCTGGTCTGCGCGTGCAACGGATGCCAACGCTTCGGGAAGCTCAGGCACATGCCGGCTACGGTGCTCAAAACCATACCGATTACCTGGACCTTTGCTGTCTGGGGGCTCGACATGGTCGGCCCCTTCAAGCGGGCACGCGCGGGCATGACCCACCTGCTGGTGGAGGTGGACAAGTTCACAAAGTGGATAGAGGCCAAGCCTATCTGGAAGCTGGACGGGGTGATAGTCATCACCTTCTTCACGGACATCATCAACCAGTTCGGCTACCCCAATAGCATCATGACTGATAACGGCATGAACTTCGCCAAGGGGGCCTTCGCCCGGTTCTGCAACAACAAGGGCATCCGGCTAGACCTTGCTTCCATCGCGCACCTGTAGTCCAATGGGCAAGTCGAAAGGGCAAATGGCCTAGTGCTAGCCGGCATCAAGCCGCGCCTCATCGAGCCCTTGGAGCGATCTCCTGGATGCTGGATCGAGGAACTTCCGGCTGTGCTGTGGAGCCTCCGCACCATGCCGAATAGGTCAACTGGTGATGACCCACAAGTATAGGGGGTGTATCGCAGTATTTTCGAGGGAAGTGAAACCCAATTTATTGATTAGACACAAGGGGAGCCAAAGAATATTTATAAGCCTTAACAACTAAGTTGTCAATTCAGCTGCACCTGGAAACAATCTTGCTCACAGCAGTTTACCAGTAGCAACAGTTTTGTAGTAGGAATAGTAAAGTAGCAGCAGTAGTAAAGTAAAGACAATAGTAACAATAGCAATAAACAGTAGGATTCGAGTGCGGTAGGCATAGGGATGGGTGGATGGGCGTTGCATGGACAAGACAATTCAAAAGGCAATCAGAACATAGGGAAATTGCAAATAAATAAGATAAAGCATCCAAGTACTAGATAATCCTAGGCATGTGTCCCATATATAGTCATACGTGCTCGCCATGAGAACTTGCACAACATCTTTTGTCCTGCCAGCCCGTTTGCAGCGAGGCCTCAAGGGAACTAGTAGCAATTAAGGTGCTCCTTTTAATAGAGCACCGGCGCAAAGTATTAACACTCCGTGAACACATGTGATCCTCACATCAAAGCCATTCCCTCCGGTTGTCCCGATTTCTATCACTTCGGGGCCATTTGTTTTGGACAACAACGTATGTATACAACTTGCAGGTAAGATCAAAAACAATACTATCGTAATGAATCAATAATATGTTCATATCTGAAATCATGGCACTCAGGCCCTAGTGACAAGCATTAAGCATAACAAGTCGCAACAAAGTCATAAAGCACTAATAGAAGATACTAGGCACCATGCCGTAACAATCTGATGCCATGACATGAATGATCTCATCCAATCCCTACCATCCCCATAGCCTACAGTGGGGGATTACTCACTCATAGATGGGGGAAACATGGATGGTCGATGGAGAAGCGATGGTGATGATGATGGCGATGATCTCCTCCAATTCCCCGTCCCGGCAGGGTGCCAGAATGGAGTTTCTAGTGCTGTTTCATGGAATCTGGTGGTGGCGGCGGAGCGGAACTCGTTCTGAAAAACGTCGAACCCCCCTAAGTTTTTAGGTTAGAAGGCATCTTGTAGGCGAAGAGGGAGACCGAGGGGGTGCCTGGGGCGGCCAGACCACCCCCTGGCGTGGCCAGGCCCAGCCCGCGCGGCCAGGTGGTGTGGCTGGGCCCCAACCCCACTCCGTCTCATATTCTGGCTCCGGGAGTCTTCTGGTGAAATAGGATTTTTGGCTTTTGTCCCGTTCAGTTCCGAGAATATTCATTTTCTGACTTTCCTAGAACCAAAAACAGTAGAAAACAGGCAGCTAGCACTGTGGCTCTTGTTAATAGGTTAGTCCAAGAAATCATATGAAAATTACTCCAAAGTGTGGACAAAACACAAGAAAGTAGATAAAACCAAGCATGGAACATAAAAAATTATAGATACATTTGCAATGTATCAACATCCCCAAGCTTAACTCCTACTTGTTCTCGAGTAGGTAAGTGATAAAAAGAAAGAATAATTTTTGAGGTGACATGCACCATCATAAACTTGATCAAAGTATTTGTCAAACATTCAAAGCTGGGATCATAGTACTTCAATCATAACATGAAAGACAAAGTTCTAGCAATAAGACAAAGAAACTATGATGCAACATGAAAAGGCACAAACAAAAGATTCATGAATAACAATGCTTTGTAAGACGGTTGTTTGTTTCACATAAAGAAAACATAGCATAGTAGTATTCAGCTTGTCCCTCATAGAGTAGAAAATATAAATGCATAGGACACCTTTAAAGTTCATAAGAGTGACTAGATACAAATAGTTTAAAACAAGCAATATCAAGGTATACATCAATCAACAAGTCTTGGGACAATGCACATAGAACTAAGAATGGACACTATGCTCTCAAAGTAAGTGCATAAAGGTAGAAGGTGGAGACTCAATATATAAGTGGAAGAAGGGCCTTCATAGAAGGAAGTAGGGATTCAAGTCTCATAAAGAGCTTCCAAAAATTATGGTACTTAATAGCTTTCAGCCCTCATTGCCCCTATCATAAGCATCTTGAAGTGATTAAGGTTAAAGTGAACAAACTATGGTGTATATGCTTGATGAAGTATAAGTTAGAAATCTCATGTCCCTTGAATACGAGGGCTGCTCCTCATGCTACTCAAGTTTAGTCACCGGTAAGTTCTTGTCATCGTAAGTACATGTGTATCATAGAGAACCGCCACCGGGGTACCCCTTGACCGATGATACGGAAGAATCCCCATATCAAAATGACAAGGCAAGTAGACAACGAGCATCTCAACAATCTTCTTATTTACCATGGGAATATGGTGCTTTTTTCTCTCTTTCCTCTTTTCATAATCTTTTTTTTTCTTTTTTCTCTTTTTTTCTTCTCAATATAGGACTCTTTTTTTATAAGAAGAATGCTTCATAGATAGCTCATTATGGTTACGCTGCAGGTTTCCACCAAGTCAGCATGGATTAGACTAGCGGCCTAGGCGTTTCTCTAACACATATACATAACTCCATGGACTTACAAGCTCCCCTTTCATTTCACACCGATGATATCCATATATAAAAGAGCATGATATCAACTAGGTACAAAGTACCAGTGCAATGTTGAAAGCGTTCCCCATGACAACATGGTTCTGCTAATCCCCAACAAATAAGTGCAAGCATATACAACATAGACGACACAATGGTTCAAGTTTATTAAGGGCAAGAAAAGTAAAGTGTGCCATCAAGTTCGTGAGAGCTTTAATCACTAGTTTTCTCATGACAAGTTTAATTTGGAAGGTAAACAAAAACATGAATATACTTGGAATTGCATATGCTAGTAGGTAGGTATGGTGGACTCTTTGGAATAACTTGGTTTAAGGAGTTAGATGCATGAGTGGAACTCATACTTGGTTGTGGAGGGTAGCAAAAGACTAGGAGCGACAAACTAAGAGAGCAATAATGGCCATAATCATGCAGAGCGACAAAACATCATTGATCAAAGCATAGAGTGATACTACAAGTTGAAAACTAAAGGATCATAAAGGCTTATGGTGACTTGGGATAGTCATAACATGGTGTGAGCATGCGCTAAGTCAACCCAAATAAAGCATCAAAGGAGAATACCACTATACTATGCTTTAATATGCTAAAACAACACATGATTCATCCAAGGCACATTAAGCAATCTCAATTGTTTATAACAAGTCATGCTACATCAAAGAATACTAAGCATAAAGCCAAATCAATATCAAGTATGGCATGACAAAGCATATGCCATAGTCAAAAACAAGCTCTCTTTTCCACTTAAGCATGAACTTTCCTACTCTTTTCCAATCCAAACCAAACTATTTGAAAACCAATGCGTGAAAGAGGGGGTCCAACCAATTTATTCAGCAAACTAAGACAAGCAAACGAAAAACCAAAACGAAAACAAAGAAGAAGACGCTCCAAGAACAACACAACTGTGCATGAAATTATAAAAATGAAGTGTTTGGAAGAAACCTGGAATTTTTTATTGATGAAGAAGGGGATGCCTTGGACATCCCCAAGCTTTGACGCTTGTACTTCTTGGATATTTCTTGCGGTGACACGCGTGGCATCCCCAAGCTTGAGCTTTAGTCCATCCTTCATCTCATTACTCATTCCTCTCATACACCTGAAATTTTTCCTTCATACAAAACTTCACACAATCTTTATTAGCAACATAAGTGCACTGAAGATAATAAGTCTTTGGGTTCAGTTCCAACACCAATAAAACTTCCATTAAAAAACTAGCTACTCTAGCACTTCCCTCAAAAAGCTCAATTCCCCAAAAGAACTCAAAAAAGGAACCAACAAGAAGCAAATGCAAATAATGGCAGAAATCTGTCAAAACAGACCAGCAGGTAAAGACGAATTGTTTCGAAGACCTTCTGTTGCTCAAATCGAAAAGTTTTGAACTAACGCAAGTTAGATAACAACCTGGGGCAGAAGCACAAAATTCACGCCTCAAAAGGACGTACAGAGATTTTACACGAATTTTTACGGTGAAGCACAGAATTCTGTTTCGATACAGCAACTTTCCCAACCATTACTTCTCTCTCATTAGAGGTTACTCTTCGCACAAAAAGCAAATAAAAAGGATAAGGAGCGGTTATTACTTCCAAGACTCATCTAAAACTTTAGGGTTATCTCCCAATAAGTACTTTTCTTTAACGCCTTTAAGTTAGGCATGATAATTTGAGAAGATGCTCACATCAGAAATATGAATTGAAGTAAAAGAGAGCATCAAGAAGAAAATTCTAAACACATTTAAGTCTAACCCTCTTCCTATGCATAGGAATATTATATGCAATTCACAAAGAACAAAGCGACATGCATAGGACGATAAAACGAGAGTAACTTCAAAACTTTCAACAAATAGAGAGGTGTTTCAATACCATGAAAACTTCTACAACCATATTTTCCTCTCTCATAATAATTTTCAATAGCCTCATGAATAAAATGAACAATATAACTATCACATAAAGCATGCTTTTCATGATCTACAAACACATAATTTTTATCAAGCTCAAAAATAGTGGGATTAAAACCTTCAATCCCACTTTTAACAATTCTATAACAAGATGGCTGATCATTCAATATAGGACCATCGTCTAGAGCTTTATCATAAACATTTTCTAAGAAAAACTCTTTAATACCATGCAAATCAAAGTTAAGCACAAATAAAGGATTATCGTAGATAACATGAGCATAACATTCATCCTTCTTTGGTAAGTGTGGGGGACAATCAAATAATGTAAGGGATAAAGAGTTACTCTAATTAGAAGGTAGGCATGGGTAGATAATCCATTCTTCCTCCTTTTGTTCATCACTCTCCTCCTCTTTTTCATCTAATGAGCTTTCAGGTTCATCAATTTCTTCTTCCAAAGGATCCTCAAGGCATTAGTCTCTTCCATTTGTGGAAAGCATCTATTAATATATTCAAGAATATAGCCATTTTCTTCCTTGTAATTATCAAAGAAAAATCTATGTATATCGTAAACCTCATATTTATAAGGTGGATCATCAATATTTTCAAGCAAACTAGCAAGTTCAAATGCACCCTTCCAAGCAATAAATTCTTCAATTTGTTCCACATCATAAAAGTCATAATTTCCTTTAACATAAGAAGATATGGTAACATTATCATTATACTCACACTGAAAAGGGAAGTGTTTATAACTCTTATAGCAACAAGATTTATCAAAGCAATAAGTAACATTATAAGTAGAGCACACGTTTCTAGCAATGGTATACAATTTATCAATTTGTTCCCATAAGTGTTTCCCTTTTTGTGACAAGCGGTGTTCCTTATAATAATATTTTTGATCTTCCGTGAACCCACCTTGCCAATAAGATTCAGTTTCAAAGAAAACAACCATTGATAGAAAGCATGATAAAGCAAGACAATAACAGACCAACGAAATAACAACTAGAGTAGGAACTAATTTTTTTTGTATTTTTGATAAAGAAACAAGAAAACAAGGCGGAAATAAACTAAGCTTGAACAATAGTGATTCCAAGTGGACTTGATAAATAAAGCTATGCTCCCCGGCAACGGCGCCAGAAAATAGTCTTGATGACCCACAAGTATAGGGGGTGTATCGTAGTATTTTCGAGGGAAGTGAAACCCAATTTATTGATTCGACACAAGGGGAGCCAAAGAATATTTATAAGCCTTAACAACTGAGTTGTCAATTCAGCTGCACCTGGAAACAATCTTGCTCACAGTAGTTTATCGGTAGCAACAGTTTTGTAGTAGGAATAGTAAAGTACCAGCAGTAGTAAAGTAAAGACAATAGTAACAATAGCAGTAAACAGTAGGATTCGAGTGCGGTAGGCATAGGGATGGATGGACGGACGTTGCATGGACAAGACAATTCACAAGGCAATCAGAACATAGGGCAATTGCAGATAAATAAGATAAAGCATCCAAGTACTAGATAAGCCTAGGCATGTGTCCCATATATAGTCATACGTGCTCGCAATGATAACTTGCACAACATCCTTTGTCCTGCCAGCCTGTTTGCAGCGGGTCCTCAAGGGAACTACTGGCAACTAAGGTGCTCCTTTTAATAGAGCACCAGAGCAAAGCATTAACACTCTGTGAACACATGTGATCCTCACATCAAAGCCATTCTCTCCGGTTATCCCGATTTCTATCACTTCGGGGCCATTGGTTCCGGACAACAACGTGTGTATAGAACTTGTAGGTAAGACCAAAAACAATACTATCATAATGAATCAATAACATGTTCAGATCTGAAATCATGGCACTCGGGCCCTAGTGACAAGCATTAAGCATAACAAGTCGCAACAAAGTCATAAAGCACTTATAGAAGATACTAGGCACCATGCCCTAACAATCTGATGCCATTACATGAGCGATATCATCCAATCCCTACCATCCCTATAGCCTACAGCGGGGGATTACTCACTCATAGATGGGGGAAACATTGATGGTCGATGGAGAAGCGATGGTGATGATGATGGCGATGATCTCCTCCAATTCCCCGTCTCGGCAGGGTGCCAGAACAGAGTTTCTGGTGCTGTTTCGTGGAATCTGGTGGTGGCGGAGGAGCGGAACTCCTTTTGGGAAACGTCGAACCCCCCCTGAGTTTTTAGGTCAGAAGGCATCTTATAGGCGAAGAGGGAGACCGAGGGGGTGCCTGGGGTGGACAGACCACCCCCTGGCTCGGCCAGGCCCAGCCCGCGCGGCGAGGTGGTGTGGCTGGGCCCTAGCCACACTCCGTCTCATATTCTGGCTCCGGGAGTTTTCTCGTGAAATAGGATTTTTGGCTTTTGTCCCGTCCAATTCCGAGAATATTCATTTTCTGACTTTCCTAGAACCAAAAACAGCAGAAAACAGGCAACTAGCACTGTGGCTCTTGTTAATAGGTTAGTCCAAGAAATCATATGAAAAGTACTCCAAAGTATGGACAAAACACAAGAAAGTAGATAAAACCAAGCATGGAACATCAAAAATTATAGATAGATTTACAATGTATCAACCGGCTTCACCCCGTTCTTCCTCATCTACGGCTCGGAAGCCGTCCTCTCCGTGGACATTGAGTTCGACTCACCGCGCAAGATGCTCTATGACGAAAAGGCCAAGCAGGAGGAACGGGAGGATGGCATGGACCTCCTCGAGGAGGCCCGCGAGCTGGTGCTGTCCAGATCGGCCCTGTACCAGCAGCGCCTACTCCACTACCATTCGAGCTGGATCCGCCCCGTCGCATTCCGCGAGGGTGATATGGTTCTCCGGCTGGTGCAGGACATGAAGGGAATGCACAAGCTGTCGCCGCCTTTGGAGGGCCCCTTAATCATCAGCCGGGTGTTGCACAACAATTCCTACTACCTCATCGACGCGCAGCAGCCGCGCAGGAACAAGATGGACAAGTCGGACGAGGAGACAGAACGCCCCTGGAACGTGGCCCTGCTCTGCCCGTTTTACACCCAGTTGTCGAATAGTGTATGTATCCCACAAACTCTATGAATGAAAAATGCAGAACCCCGAGAGATACTCGGGGGCTCCTTGCCAGAAATTTGCATGTGTTCTTTTTTTCTGGCTCCGGTAACCCCTACCCGGGGGCTCGCCGGCTGGCCCGACCTACTAAATCTACAAATCGGCTGAGTAGTGTGTGACAATGTCAGAGGCCCACTCTTCATCTTAGCTACAGACCGCACCCCGGCTGTCTGGCTAGCAAGAGAAAAAGCCCGAGGCATCCCACATGAAAAACAGGGAGGGATGTGACGGATTGGGCTGTCCGGCCTTGTGCCTAGTTCGAGACAATCCGGCTACTAAGCCCCCAGTACTGTGCGCAAAGCATTGTCAGCTCCCTTCGATTCCAGCTTCAGACCGCAACCCGGCTGCCTGGCAAGGACGCAGCGTAAACAACAGAGCGCACGGGAAAGTGACTAATTACCTAGAGAAGCACAAGCTAGTTTTCAAAAACTAAAGCTATCCTCCGGTTAATAAGCACTACCTTAGCCCACTAACCTATTAACAAATGGGCCTATATGTGTGTTTAATTTGTACGACTACATCGAGTCGGACTTCAAAAGGAAAGAAGATTCGAAGTCCTTCCCTTCATCAAGCGATCCGCATCTCGGGGGCTACACCCACTGGGTGCACTCGCGCGCCCCTAGTGGAATCATGTAGTTCCGACCGGCTAAAGGAGTTTAGCCGGATATTTGGAGCCTAGGTGAGGGCAATGGTAGGAAAAGGAGAAAGATTCAAAGCACCTAGCTTTGCTAGCCACTCCGAATCTCGGGGGCTACACCCTGTGGGTGCGCTGGCGCGCCCCGACTACTGGTCGTGGTATTCGGCTGGTCTGGGCAAGGTCGGGGTAACCGGCTAGAGGCATCTAGCTAGAAGAAGTTAAGAACTTGAAGGAAATATAGGGGAAGATTTGAAGCACCTGGCTTTGACAGCTACTCCGAATCTCGGGGGCTACACCCAGTGGTTGCGCTGGCGCGCCCCCGCTGGAGTTAAAGTTCCCCTGACTAAAGGCGTTTAGCCGGGCGAAGGTAGCCGGATAATCGTAATCGGCAAAATATAAAAACTTCAAAGCATGCAAGACCACAAGGAAAATAGAGGCAAGCAAACAGCACGACTGAATAAAAGAGGAGTCGAAGCTCCCATAGGTTCACCCGGCGTCACAAACAGCCGACACACGCATACAAGTTCAACAAGACAAAGTTTTACAATTTCACCCGGAATCCCAGGGATCACATCTAGACGACAGGACCCTTGCCATGAGGTTGACTCTGGCCATATGCGGCTTCGGGAGGCGGAGGAGGCGTGCTATCAGACCCGGCTCTGACGTCTCCACCAGTCGGCTGGGACGAGGCTTCGGCTCCCGCATCTGGCGTCCCGGCGGACTCCGAGTTAGTGATGACCTCGTCGATGTCAGTGTAGTCGGCGGTCTTGATGGCGGAAGCGCGGAGCTCGGGATGGGCTTGGCGGATGGTGGCAAGGTTGGCACCAGCACGGAAGCCTTCGTCGATCTTCTCGACACGGGCGTCCTTGTACCAGGAGAGCATCAAGGCCAAAGCCATCTCATCTCCGACTCGCGCTGCCAAATCCCTTAGCCGCTCGACGGTAGCCAGCACCTCCGTCACCTTGGCCGCTAGCCGGGCGATCGTCTCCGGAGCCGATGCGTGTGGCCAAAGGAACTCAAAGACTGCGTGAGCCGCTTTGCGCAGCTCAGCGGCCTCCTCGCTGAGAAGGGCGACCAGCTCCTGAGTAGTGGGCTGCTCCCACGGCCAGTTCTCCTGCAGCTGGTTGTACGCCAACAGGTCTACGCCGAGATAAAAGGCTGTCAGAAAAGCGAAAGTCAGGTCCGGCTATCAGATCTGAACAAGGAAAGCTAGTCAGAAAGTACTTACTCTTGGTGGTGCGCCCGATCTGCATCAACTCCCCAAGCAGGGCCTTCTCCCGGTCCGCCAGCCGTTTGATCTCCTTCTCTTGGTCCTTGTTCTGGGCGTCGAGGAGATCAAAGGCCTGGGCCCAGCTAGCAAGGGTGGAGTTGTGCTCCTTTAGGGTGGCCTCCAGCGCGTCCATCTTGGAGTGTCAGTCCTTGTTCTGCAACCGGAGGTTGGAGTTGGACTTGGTCAGCCGGTCATTCGCTGTTTGCAGATGGCTGCGAGAAACCGACCATCAGCAAAAAAGAGAGAGAGAGAGACGAAGAAAAAAGTAGCCAGCCACGGAAGCCAAGTAAGATGACTTACTCTAGGAGGTGCCATTGGCAGTGGCCAGCTTCTGCTCCAAGGTGGGAACTACCTCCACTTTGTGGGTTCGCCGTGGCCGTGACCGACTGGACCACGGCAGCCAGATTAGCACGAGGTGGAGGCGGCAGCGGAGCCCTGGGCGAAGGAGTGGGGGTGGCAGCGGCAGCAGAAGATGGCGCGGTGTCCGACACATGGGGCGGCGAGCTAGTGGGCGCCTGCACTAGGCTCACGGCACTAAAGGAGACTAGCGAGCTGAAAGGCAAAAGACAAAGAAGAGAGGCAAGTAAGAAAAAGCAAAAGACAAGAAAAGTTGTGCAAGAGGAAAAAGAGGATGAAACGCAAGGACAAGAGGATAACTCACCCCTGCACCACCGAAGGTGGTGCCCTCTTACGGCCAAGCCAGCTAAGGGGAAGGGCGCTAGTCCGGCTCCTCTTGGGGGCCAACTCCTCCACGGTGGGTCGGGTAGACCTGCTCCCCCCAGCACTGAACCGGCTGGAGCCGCTCCCTCTGGCGCCTGACAGGCTGGAGTCGCCCTCCATCGAGCGGCACAGAATCGGATCGGGGGATGGTGCGGCCTCCTCCTCCTCGTCGACCTGCGCGTGGGGGTCGTGGGCCGGCTCGTCGTTCCAACTGGGGAAGTCGTCGGCATCACTGTCCGACTCCTCGCTGGACCAGCGTGCGCGCGGCTCGGGAAGGTCAAGCGCGAAATTCTGGAGGGGGCCTCGCCCTCCTCCCGGATGATATAGGGGAAGTTCTGTCAGAAGAAAGGAAGGCAAGAGATTAGCCAGACGGCAAAGAAGACACACGCAGAAAGAACCGGCAGACAAGAAACTTACCAGGGGCGCGCGATTATCACAGGAATACGAGACCTGCCCGAATTTCCAGCCTTCCACCATCCGTTCCTTCGTGATCGTCCACACCCACTGCTTGAGGTTGTGGAAGCAGGGGTCATGGCGAGATAGCCGGGTAGGATCCATCCGGCCGGAGTAGTATCACATCTTGTGTGCACGATGTTGCAACGACATCATCAGCCAGGACATCCAGCTGAGTGTGATGTCTAGGATGGTTAAGCCGACGGTGACGAGGGAGCACATCCGCTACAACATCGCGTCCGTCTCTGCCTTGTCTCCGTGGATCTACATGTCCCAGTGCTGCCGGTTGGACTGCACGTCTTGGAAAGCCGGTTGACGCCTGTGACATTGATCATGTAAAAATACGACTGGTGCCACAACCGGACCGTGTCCTGGAGCTTGAACTTCGGGTAGCCGGTTTGGGAGCGCCGAGTAGATGGAGGCACCTCCGCAAGCTACCATCGGCCCCTGCGTAAACTGCACCTGTAGCCGGACATGAAAGAGCCAACAGAACTACCCGAGATCCGGCTGGATCCCGAGGTAGCTCTCGCAAAACGTAAAGAAGTGCGCTAGCGTGCCAATCACGTTGGCGCCGAGGTGGTGGAGGCGGAGGTCGAAGAAGGCAAGGAAGGTGAGGAAGAATGGGTGCACGGGCAGCGCGAAGCCACCGGCGAGGTGCGAGAGGAAGATGACCCGCTCCCCCTCTGCCAGGTGCGACGACTCCTCCTCCAGTGGCGCCAACCGCACCTTCACCTCCGACTCCGGCGGCAGGACACGGGTGGCCTGGTACTTGGCGATATGCTCCTTTGTGATAGAGGAGCCGCACCAGGCTCCGTGCTCATAAGCCATCACGGGTTCGCTTGCCATGGTGCTGGGAGCAGAGTAGCGGTGGCCCGTGTATTTGGCGGTTCTAAGCGAGCGGCGCGGCTAAGTCCGGTGGCAAGGGCTCTCAGAGCAGAGGCGAGAAGGCAAGGGCGCAGGGAGGAGATTGAGGAAGCAGCGAGCGGAAGGGAGAACTGCCTCCCCTTGGAGACCTTTTAAGGGACGGGGAGGGCAACCGTCTGTGACGCCATGTGGAACTCATCGGGCCGCATCCCACCCCCACTACTACTCCAGATCTCGTGTGCATGCGCCGAGTGCGTAGAGGATCCCAGGCCGGGAACCGAAGCGCCAAGCGGCAGTTCCCAAGGCGACGCGCGATGAGACATTACGCTGCGCGCCGCTGTGCAATGATGGTGCGTGCGCGCGTGGCCAGCGTCAGCGGTGGCGTCATGGGTAGCGCAACCGCCAGGTGTAGCCAGTCACAAACTTCAAAATTCAAGAGGGAGCATGCGTACATTTCACCTAAGGGAGAAATCTACAGGCGCTCAAGGGCTAGTGTCAGGGGGATGACCCCCGGATACCCCAACCAGATAAGAATTATGGCAGGCGGTTCGCGTCCGGCTACCATCCTGTAGCCGGACACGGACACTTCGTACCGTCTACCATATAGTAGCCGGAACCCAGAGGAGCGGCAAGATTCAGGACCGGCTACACGGACGTAGACAGACACAATCAAGAGGACATGGCTATGTGCTTCACAGTGCGCAGTACTTCCTGGTACAATGACAAGACCCGCAACTACGAGGCCATACCAAAGACTTTGCTGGGTGACGCGGGCACAGTGGCCGGATGCTGATGACGGGCTCGCACGACGTTCACTGTACCCACGACGCCCCCTACCGCATGTACCTCGATGGGACGTAACCGTACCAGATACTGTAGATGACCAGCTGGCTGGGACCCGCCTATGGGGCCCGCTAGCCGGACTGGCCAGTGAGATCGTTGCCCCTCTACCTATATAAGGAGGGGCAAGGCTCTCGTAGCAAGGGTTGGTGTTAGTGCATTTAAGAAGGTAGCTAGAAGATACAGCTCAAGGAGCGATTGTAGCCCGCGTACTACTCATAGTCAGATCGGAAGGAGTAGGAGTTTTACCTCACCACGAGGGCTCCGAACCTGGGTACTTCTTGTGTCTCGCTACACTTGTTCGTATCCAATCCCGCATGCGGACGCCATCGAGAGCTTCCCTGCTAGTCCCCACACCTCTATCTAACCTTTTCAGGTACTACCGTTGCCAATACAACGACAGGGAGTGACAAGAGAGGAAAGAGACAGTCCAAGCGCAAGGCTACAAGTACCGGCAATCCGAGGAACCCCTAGATCCCTCTGCCCCGGCCGTGGCTAGACCCATCTAGCCAGATCATCCTCGCATCCCAGATCTTGGCCCGACGATTCAGGTTGCCGCCATGCTCGCCGAAGATGTGCTAAGGGCACTGTTCGCGCCACGGAGGCCTGCCCTACCGCCCGAATAGCCACGCTTCACCGGTGTGCTAGATACATGGACTGCACGGATAAAATACCAGACTTTGTTAATTTCCACCTAAGAGAATCATCTACTACATCTGTTAATCTTACATCAACACAGACTAGTTTAGTTGTCTCTACATCTCAATTGTCTCACCCCCTACAGAACTATTCTAAACCTGATACATCCCCATCCTTCCTCAAAACTTTTAGCAACACCAATATTTACACTTTTTTAAACCAAAGGCTATAGCCTAGCTTTATATTGTAAAGCCGAAACAAGTTCACAACAATGTCAACACTTACAAACCCGAATTACAGTCTGAAAGAGACCCACGGGCCTAATAACAAAGTTTAACTCAGCACCTAGATACAACCAGGATCAACAAAGAAACATAGTGAATGGTCTGGTGTATAGCTCTAAGGGCCACCATTGCCGCCTCCAATGCCTGACGATCCTTGCGCCTTCTCGACACCTTCCAAATCTGCAAGAAGGTGATCATTTGGAAAACAAAGTCAGTGGGCGAGGTGACGAATTTCTTCTCAATAGAAACCTTATTGTGTATATTCCATAACGCCCAAGACATGGAAGCAAAACACACCCACACAAGCCTCCTTAATCTGCTCGTGAGCTTTTGGGTAATCTCTAGGAAGTCACCACCCCCTGTTGGGTTCCAGGAGCACGAAAGTAGGTCCCTCACACAAGCCCACATGAATTTTGCCAAGTGGCATTGGAAGAAAATATGATTTACATCTTCAAACTCTCCGCATAGCGAGCAGATCCCGTTTGATGGACCATGACGGATCCAAACCTATTTGCTAGTGGGGAGGCGGTTTCTAATTAGTTGCCACAGAATTTTTTGATCTTCAAGGGTACATTTCTTCTCCATACATACCTAAAGTAAATCGTGTTTTCTTCTTGACAAAGTTGCAGGTATAGGGATCTCGTCGAGAAGCATCCCGATGCTTCAAGGACCTAGGGCACCTTATCTTTCTCGGTAGACAACGAGACTAGGTCGATTTCGTGGCCTAGGTTCTCCTAATTAATCGTGTCGGGTATGAATTTTTTTTGATGGAAGCTCGGGTCCCAATGTTTCCCAACCTTAGCCTCACGGACAGTAAGCATAGGTTTGGCGCAAATTGCAAACAACAAAGGAAATTTATCTTTCATAGGCCCCCTTCCCGTCCACCAATCCATCCAAAACAAAGTGGAGAGACCGTTATGAACTTCAAACTTAGCCCCAAATTTGAAAAGATGTTTGATTTTTTGTATGTTATTATTCTAGAATTGGGAACCCTTACTAGTGGGAGTTGTGAATATGTCCCCATCCCCTAGGTACTTGGCTCTAATAATATCAGCCCAGAGGTCCCTCTCATGTTGACTGAGTTTCCAAATCCATTTGGAGAACAGAGCCACATTCATAATCTTGGTGTTTATCACAACCAAGCCCCCCAAGTCTTTAGGTTTACAAATGGTTGCCCAGTTCACGAGGTGGTATTTTCTGGCATCACCTACCCCTTCCCAGAAGAACCTCAATCTAGTATTGTCCATTGCTTTGTGAGTCCCCTCGTACATCAAGTGTACACACATCGCAAATGTAGGTAAGCTCGAAAGGCATGCATTGGTAGGACAAGTCTAGATGTCGCGACCGTAAATTTCCCTTGACACGGATCTACCGTATGTCCCAACTTCCCCGTCAAGAATTCCTAGTCCTTGAGAGAGGCGCTTGTCGCTGACCGGGAGCCCCAAATATTTGATGGGGAAGGCTGCCAGCTTGCAGTTTAGAAGGTTTGCAATACTAACTTGCTCATCATGGTCAACCCCAAGATGACCACTTTACTTTTACTGAACTTAATCTTGAGCCCTGGCATGTTTTCAAAACAAAGCATCAACAATTTGATGTTGGCAACTAAGAGCGCATCAGGCTCAAACATAACCATCGTGTCATCCGCATATTGCAAGTGCAAAACTCCTATTGGAATAAGGTGAGATATCAACCCTTTAATATGCCTCGCTTTCCTAGATTTCTCAAGGATCACGGCGAGAGAATCTTCCATGAAATCGAAGAGTAATGGGGATAAGGGATCACCCTGCCTTACCCGCTCTCATTTATGAAATAAGGTCCAATTTCTGTGTTGATGTTGATCGCCGTATGGCCCCTAGACCAAATACATGATGCGGTGAACAATGACCGGCTCAAAACCCTTTCTAGTAAGAACAGATCACAGAAACTCCAAGTTTACTCGATCGTATGCCTTTTTGAAGTCTAGTTTCAGGAACACACCCTTGTGTCCTTTTGATTTGACCTCATGTATGATTTCTTGGAGGGCCAGCACTCCCTCGTGCAGGCCCCTGCCCTTGATGAAGGAGGTCTGACAGCAGTCAATCGTATTGTGTGTGATGGGTGATAGTCTAGTGGTGTAGGATTCCACAAAAAAATTGAATATTATGTTACTTAAAGGAATTGGCCTAAATAGTTTCATCAAATCGACACCTACAACCTTGGGGATAAGTGTAAGTACACCATAACTGAGGCTTGATACATCAATCATTCCTAGAACAAAGGAGTTAAGAATGTCTATGATAGTACACCTAATTGTTCCCCAAAACAATTTGAAAAAGCCACCGAGAGCCCATCTGGTCCCGGGGCCGAGTCGCTCTTCATATCTCCGACAACCTCATCTAGCTCTTTCATCGAAAAGGTCATAGAAATCATGTCATTTTCCTCTCTAGAAATTTGTTTGTTGCTATGCCAAAGGTCAGGTGAGAGAGCCTAGGCCATTTCCCCTTTAGTCCCTAGCAGTTCTTGGAAAAATTGGTAGATGTTAGACTGTAGGACCCTTTGTTTCGAAACCATCCCGTATCCCATAACCAAATTAGATATCAAACATTTCCTACGTCTCCCATTAGTTATCGCATGAAAGTACGACGTGTTCACATAAGCTTTTAGCGTCCAGTTAACCCTCCCTCTGTGTGTCCAATATTCATCATCCGCTCTAGCCATATCAACAATCACCTCCTCTAGGTGGTAGTGGAGAGACCACCCCTCCTCATGCATGCCCGTGCTATTAGCCAAGTCATCTAGTTCCATAATTTGTTCAAGGACCGATGCTCTTGCATCTTTGCACACCCTCCCTAGGTTGGCAGACCATAATTTTAGGAATTGTCTAATTCCCCTAGACCATGTCTGCTAGAAGTCAGTCGTGTCATGATGTCTTCCTACCTGGAAGGAGATTTCGAAGAGTTTATGGGCTACAACCAACATTGCTGAAACCAAAGACCCCGTGTTGGACAGTACATGGGCTACATCCAACATTGCAGCCTATCTACCTATTGGGTTGTGGCCTGGAGTGTGTGTGTGTGTGTGTGTTGTGCTGGCCCATGAGGCCCATGTAACAGAGTCTATATCAAGACTAATAGGAGAGTACTACCCCTCCTAGTCGTCATCTACAATCTACATGGTATCAAAGCCACCGACGGTGGTGGTGGCTGTGCCGGCAACAACCAGGGCATCGATGATGGTGCTCCTGTAGTGGGTGATCTGAAGGGCTGAGCGTGGGGTGGTGTGTGATCTCCTGCAGGTGGTAGCAGACCCAAGAGGAGGTTGAAGGGAGTGTTGAAGCTATGTTGCTGTGATTAGAGATGGATGATGAGCTATCTATGGCCAAGGTGCTTGACAAGCTAGCCACTTTGCTAGCGGAAAAGATAGCAGATGTGGCATCTTCTGCTACATCTAAGGAAGGTAGGCAGCCTTCCCCATATGGGGAGGTGCAGTATAAGCTTGAGCTCATGCCAAATGAGATCAAGTTGGATGGGGTTGGAAATTATCTAAGTTGGTCCAGGAGGGGCATGTTTATTTTAAGGACGAAACCAATGGAAGGATACATGTTGGGAAAGGTCGTTGAGCCCGAACAGAAGGAGGAACAGGAGTGGAAGAAATGGAATGCTATAGATTCACTAGTTCTCACGTGGCTACTGAATTCTTCGACAACTACTATTGCAGCTTTGGCGGAAGCACTCTCAATGTCAACAGAGGTATGGGATGCCCTGTCAAAGATGTACTCAGGCAAGCGAAATGTTATGTTGGTATCTAAGATTGAATTCACAATACACGATCTGACTCAAGGTGACAAAACCGTGATGGCATAAGTGGGAGAGCTGAAGCATGCATGGGAAGATCTAGATCACCTTGCCCCCTTGGTACTGCCTCATCCTGAATGTGTGGAAGCAGTGAATAAGTGGATTGAGGACATAAGGGTGATGAAATTTCTGAAGGGACTAAACATTGCGTTTGAGCGCAGGAGGGCAGCTCTAATGCATCTTACTCAATTTCCTACACTGGAAGAGGCCATGGGACAGGAAGAAACAAGGCTGAAACAGATTGAGAAAGTGGAGGTGGTACCTAAGCCAGCTTACTATGTGTCAAATAGGCAGGAGACAAGAGATTGTTACAATTGTGGAGTAAATGGGCATCTAAGTGAGAACTGTCTTGACCCAAGGCATGGCCGTGAAAGAGCATATTGTAGAGGAAATTATAGGGGAGTTAGAGGCAGAAATGCAGGAAATTCTAGCAACTTCAGTTATCAACGAATTGCTAGAGAAAACATGTCGGTCATGGATGAAGGGCAAGGACAATCCAGTTTGGGACAAAATGAAGTGAAGAAGGGAGATCAGCAAACTGATACAAGCTTTGGAAACTTTGCCCACTTTGTCTACACTAATGAAGGTAAGATTGGAAGTTCCTCCATAACTATGGATAGAGTAAATTTAGAGCGGGTATTAGATTCTGGAGAAACCAAACATGTTTCTGGTAGCATTGAGGAGTTTGAATCATATTTTCCATGTTCTCCAATGCATCAACAAACAATTCAAACTCCTAATGGTACATCTCAAAAAATCAAGGGAGAGGGGTAGTTCAATGTACAAAAAATATTAAGCAATCATCAGTCCTACATGTACCTACATTTCCTGTGAATATTCTATCTCTAAGTGCATTGGTTGATGAAATAGACAATCAGGTAACTATTGACAAATATGTGTTCCTCATTCAAGAGAGGATGAGTGGACGGAAGATCGGGACCGGAACCAGGCGTAGAGGCCTGTGGTACATGGATCGTGATGAATTCGACAAGCAAGTAGGATCAACACTGGTTGCAACACTAGTGAAGGAAAGAATTGCCATGATGCCTCATTGTAGAATAGGGCATGTAGCATTTGATAAAATGATGAAAGCTTTTCCAGATGTAATGAGTGGGATTGATAAGAACAATCTTAAGTGTGAAGCATGCGAGTAGGCTAAACACACTGAAACACCTATGTGAGTAAGGGGCTCAGAAGTATATCCATGTTTATGCTTGTGCATTCTAATGTGTGGACATGCCCTATTACCTCTGTCAGTGGGATGAAGTATTTTGTGACATTCATTGACTGTTATTCACGCATGACTTGGGTGTACCTCATGCGACATAAGGATGAAGTGATGTCCTGTTTTCAGAATTTCTATGCTTATGTTAAAACTCAGTTCAAAGTGAAAGTCCGAATGCTCTGGTCTAACAACAGGACAGAATACATTAACAAGAAGTTTCGGTAGTTTCTATCTGATCATGGCGTTCTACATCAGACATCGTGCCTAGACACTCCACCCCAAAATGGAGTGCAGATAGGAAAAATTGCACATTTTAGAAGTGGCTCATTCATTAATGTATACCATGAATATGCCAAAATTTCTCTAGAGTGAGGCAGTGCTGATAGCTACCTTTCTTATAAATCGCATGCCTTCAAGAATACTAGCTATGAGATCTCCTTGTGAACTAATGCTTGGTGAGAACAAGTTTGTGGTTCCTCCCAAGGTGTTTGGATGTACTTGCTTTGTTCGAGATCATAGGACCTTAGTGACAAAGTTGGAACCTAGAGCCATTAAATGCATTTTCCTTGGCTATCCTATTTGTTAGCAAGGATATAAATGTTGGAGTCCCTCCAAGCGACGTACATTTGTTAGTCTTGATGTAACTTTCTAGGAATCTAATCCCCTTTATGGTGAAAAAACAAATCTAGGTGTTGTATTTGAAGGGCTTGACCAGCCACTTAGTCTTGCTGGTCAAGAGGGGGAGAGTGCACACGAAAATGATGTTACGGGCAGCAGCTCGCCTGCTGGATAGCAACAACCTCTGATCACTGGTTCCATCCCAATGGTTGTACCAGAAGTGTCGCATGATAGAAGTTGGCCAAAGACAAATGAAAGACCAGGACCCTCGTGTATACTCACAGAGACAAATGATCGAAAAGTAGTTGGTAGAAGAACTAGAGGAGCAACAAGCAGAAAAACAGGGGGAGCAACAACCTCAGAGGGAGTTACAAGTTGATGGGTCTGATTTGTCTGAAGAAAGTGCAGCGGGTGACATCTCAGGAGGTATAGATAAGTCGTTGGACTTGCCAATTGCTTTAAGGAAGGGGACAAGAGAAGCTACAACGAAAGAGACCAATAGATATGGTTTAGTGCACAACTCAGTAATTATGTATCATATGAAACATTATCTCCTTCATACAAGGCATTTATTGCATCTCTTTAGTCCAATGCAATTCCGCCTGATTGGAGGGCAGCGAAACATGATCAAAGGTGGTTTGTAGCTATGAAAGAAGAACTAGAAGCTCTGAGGAAGAACAAGACTTGGGAGTTGACTACTCTTCCTAGAGGAAAGAAGGCAGTTAGTTGTAAATGGGTCTATACCATAAAACAGAGTCTTAAAGGAAAGATAGAGAGGTACAAAGAAAGATTGGTAGCTAGAGGATATAATCAAACATATGGAATTAACTATGATGAAAAATTTGCACATGTAGCAAAGATGAACACAGTAAGGGTCCTCATCTCATTTGCAACAATCTTTGGATGGCCCTTACAATAGCTAGATGTCAAAAATGCCTTCCTACATGGTGATCTACATGAACAAGTTTACATGGAGATTCCCCCGGGCCAAGCTTCAGCTGAAACTGAAGGTAAAGTGTGCAAGCTAAAGAAGCCGCTCTATGGATTAAAACAATCTCCTAGAGCTTGGTTTGATCGATTTAGAAGAGTTGTATGTGAAATGGGATATGAACAATGCAATGGAGACCACATAGTATTCTATAGACACTCAAATAAAAATATCATGATTCTAGCTGTCTACGTAGATGACATTATAATCACAGGGGATGATGCAACAAAAATAACAAGGGTAAAGAGTTGTTTGACAAAGCTTTTGAAGTGAAAGTTGTTGGTTAACTCAGGTACTTTCTGGGAATAGAGGTGGGAAGATCAAAGAGGGGAATAGTACTATCCCGGCGCAAGTATACCCTGGACCTTCTTAGTGATATGGGGATGATCGAATGTCGTGCAGCTCCAACATCCATGGATCAAAATCTGTCGTGGTATTGCCGATGAGTACGCCATGGAGGGGTCCTCATAGTGCGTGTTTAGAGATGTGGGGTAAGGCGGAGAGTTGGCGGGTACGAGGTAACACAGCTTACCCAGGTTCAAGTCCCACAATGGTGGCGGAACTCTACTCCTGCTATAAATCACTATAATGGAAATACGCTGAGTTGCAGAGATAGGTTCCCTGTGTGAGGTGTTGCGTGTTGTCCACAGCAATCTAAGAGGTTGTGCCCTAAAGGCTCCCACATGCCGGCTTATAATGGCGCCAAGGCCTAGGGTTTACAGGGAAATTTCCTTGCCAGACAAGGTAAAGAGTCCTACACTAATACGAACTAGTCTTTTGTGTCTTGTACTCCAAGGCTCCGAGTATGTCGGTGACTCCTGCGTAGCCTTCCTTTATCCGGCATGGGCCTCCCTTCAGGATCCGTCTAACTGGGCCGCCCAGCATGCCATAGGCCTTGCTACCAACTATGGGCCACCCGGGTTAGGCGGATTGGTGACATGCTATGAGGATACCCATATAACATATCCCCAACAGTAGCCCCCGGAGGACTTTGAAATCTTTGCACCATCTTCCCCATTGATCTTCGAATATCCCATCTAAGTGATGTCGGCAATTCGTCAAGGAATATCTCAAAGGTCTCCAAAAGAACCTTGCAATCCTCTCCGGCCTCACAATATAGTCGCAAATTCCTTGAGTCTTTGTTTCCAGAGTCGGATAGACCCTTCACTGCAACTGTCAGGAGGATGACGTAGGGTACAACCTATGTTACCTCGAAACTCACAGAAACAGAGAATTAATCATGAGCTATTTTCACGCACACGAAATCCGAAATGGCAGAGCGGCAAAGGACGGAGGACGTGGCAAAATTACCGCGCACGTTCACTTCCACGTGGGCAGCATTCCATCCATTAGATCTCTTTGCACGAATCTTGACGCGAGGCTTATATATTTCCACCATGGTCAATTTATTCTCTTTTACCCGTATTCGTCTTCCAGTCTTCGTCTTCCTCTAGCCGCGCGACCGTTCGAGCTTTTCTGTGAAAACCCTAGCCAGAGCCTTTCTTTCCTCCACCTTCTCCCTATCGTAATGGCCTCTAGCAGCTCCATCCCTTCATCGGTGGCGACCCCCGAGGCTATCTCTAAGCCATCTCAGGGAGTAACTATCCCGCCAGAGGGGGTGGTCATCCCTGTCAACGCCGTGGTGGAAACCACCGGCGACGACCAAGAACGAGCGGCGCCCAAAGCTGCTGAAGAAGAAAATGACCCCCATAAGAGGGTGTGGAGAGGGTCTGATCTCTCTGTCGAAGATTTGCAGGAGCTGGTCGCCGAGGGATATCTCCCCGTGGCGAAGGAGTTGGTCTGGCGAGCGGCACCGACTGGCGAGGTGGTCCCTTCGCCCTAAGCCTGGGAGAAGGTGTACCTCAAATCTTAGCTAGTACGTGTCATAAGCCTGCCAGTCTCTGACTTCTTCTTGGATGTACTCCGACTTCCGGGTACTCCCCCACAATCTCTCCGCCAATAGCATTCTAGTCCTTAGCAACTTTGTAGCTCTATGCAAAGGATTCCTAGTCATAAAACCTAGGCTAGATCTGTTCGTGTATTTCTTTACAGTCAAGAGAGTCCGTAGAGTCCAAGGACGAATTGTGGATCTGCGGAACCATTAGCTTCAAGATCCGGCCTAGTCGGCGCTTCCCCGACATTGTTGGGCATGAGTCCTGCAAGAACGGGCAGCGCACGTACTTCTATGGGCCAGATATCCCTCTGCCTGACCGCCTTGAGACTTATCCCGACATCATCGATGGAGCTGCCACCGAAGTTCCCACATGGCGGACACCAACGTCTCTTCCCTCCGACGATGAAACCAATCGCGCTATAAGGAGGATTGAATGGCTCGTAGACAGAGGTCTGACTGGCTTGGACCTGGCCATGTGCTGGTTCGTTAGGCAGATCCAGCCTCTGCAGCACCACGCCGAGTTAATGTGCAAATACACTCAAGGCAGGAGGGATCTCATGCGAATTTCGCGAGATAACTTCTCTACTGACTCCATCAAACTCTGGCTTAAGGACATCGTCAAGGTGAAGGATAAGAAGCGGGGCTTCAAGATCACCTATGACATGTTCAATTGCGGCAAGTGCCCAGAGGTAGCTTCTGTTTCCTATGTTGCTCATTACATGCTCTAAGGTTTTTCCGACTTGAAGTTGTTAGTCTAACACTCCTCTGTATCCCAGCTGGCGACCTTGGCGGTGGATCAAATAGCCTCCCAGGTCTATGATCCAAAGCTGAAGGATATCGAGCTGGTGTCCGACGATGATGCCCCCAAGGATCAACCAGCTCCGACAGCGTGAAAGCGGAAGAGCTCCACCTCTAACGCTGCTGCCGAGGCCAAGAAGAATAAATCAGAGAGTGGAGTCTCCAACGATCTACTGTCGCCTTAGAGGCGGAGAAGAAGAATAAATCCACCGGCATTCCCCTCACCAAGGCTCCTACCGTGGAGTAAGTACTTTCATTCTCCGGCTTGTATTTTTTAGCTCATACCTTTTTTCAACTCTTGTACTTATACTTTGTACGTTTTAGGAGAAAAGCCAGTGTTAGTTTGAAGTGATCCTCCAAAGATGCTGGAGGGTCAAAAAACATTCGTGACATGCTGACAAGGGATCTGGCCACCAAGCCCTCTCCCGCTGCTTCTCCCCTTACTCCTACCGCCAAGCCTTCTGTTGGCCCCGCTGGGTCATCATCCCCCATCATCCCTGAGATCTCCGCCATGGAGACAGATGTCAATCCAATTCTTGATGTCTCAGGCTCTGTCGAGGCAGATGTTGCTCCCAGCGGTCAGGCGACGCATGAGAGTATCTCCTCTAAAGTGGCTGAAGCTCCGGCTAAGGATGCCACCGAGAAAGGGATGGAAGTGGTGGAAGATGTGGATGTGGAAGCAACGATTGAGGCAGAAGCCTCCGAGCCATCATCTGCCTTGAAGGCGCAAGAGATGGCTAGGGCTTCATCCATGCCTCCGGCTTCAACCTCTCCATTGGCTGCGACTCCTCAGACGTTGAGCCTAGATTATCTCATCAAGCAGGCCAGTGCAATTTATAAGAACGCCCAGACCATCCATGATTCCTATGCTCATCTGGCCAACAATCTTAAGATCATTGCCATCGTAAGTCTTTTGAACTTCACTTCTTTTACTTTGTGTATTGTATCCCACTGTAGCCCCTGAGCTCTTAGGCGGATAAACCAATAGTTATTGGCCTTAGTGCTCCAATGAACTAAGTGTAGAACTTGTTCGTGTAGCCCCTGAGCGTTTAGTTGAAACTAGATAGTTCCGACTAGATGCTCTTAGAGAAACTAGTTTATTTTAAAATCACATATTGTAGCCCCGAGTGTTTAGTTGAAACTTAAATAGTTCTAACTAGATGCTCTAGAGAAATTGAGCATGTTAACATCTTGTGTAGAATGAGAATAAACGGAGGATAGCCGCCAATGAGATGTTTGCTGCTCTTTCGAAGGAACTGGACCTTGAACAGGGTAAAACCAAATTCCTAAAGCAACAGATCAAAATAGCCAGAGTCTGTTTCCTACAACAGGTCCTTGCTTTTCTCATTGAATTATTTCTTTCATCTTTTGATAACACTTTCTGATTTCTGTCTTACATAAGCCATTACCAAGGCCAAGAGCATCATCGAGCAATCCAAGCATATCCAGGAGCTCGATGACGAAAACAAAATTCTAAAGAAGGACCTGGCCGAGGCCGTCAAGGGCCATGAGGTAGTGATGAAGGTGCTGCAAGAATCTGCCGACTCCGAGATGCAACGCCTGAAAGACAAGATTGCCCAGCTCAAGGAACAGAACCAAGCTGCCAAAGAGCAGAATGCTAGGAACCTTGAGGTGTACAAGACCGTCCAGAAGGAGCGGGATGCATTGGCAGAGTCATGCTCTCCAGCAGAGACGAGCATCTTTGATAACCTTTCTCTGTCTTGGTCATTTCTGTATGGTGGATGATTCTTTGTTTGGTTTTTGCTCATGGTCCTTGTGTTCTATTGCAAACCATAGCCCCTATTGGCTTAGCCAGTTTGGGTGAAGGTGCTCCCGCCCTCAAGGAATGCATGATTCTTGCCGGCAACTTCGTCAGCACCACCATTGCTCAAGCCAAGGAGATTGCCCAGCCTCTGGGGATTAATATCAAGTCGTGTCGTGGTGGTGTCATGGCAGATGCCATGACAGGCTCCCTCCCGCGGTAATCTTCACGGGGTAAACTTATTTCGGATCAATTATGTGTCGGTTTTTCGTCATATTTTTGACTCTGCTCTTTGTGCTTTTTCTAAGATGTTTCTCCAGCAAACTCTTGAGGATGGCACGGATCCGACCCTTAAGTGGGCGCCGGACCGAGAGATCCCGGATGAGGTGGAGCCGGACCAGGAGATGTTCCTCCCTATGACCGACGCTACCAAACGTCCCAGCGGTAAATTCTCTTCTCTTAGAGATTGGCCCGATGATGAGGATGACTCGGATATCGACGTGATTGAACCCGTTGAGGTTGTCCCTCATTCCTTTGCCTTTCCGGCATCAGCTAACCCCGGTGGACATATCCACGAGGATCCTCCACTTGCCTCGGGCGAGCCGGTTCCGGTGGCGTCGAAGAAGAAGCACGAATCCGCGTCAAGTTCTTCCTCCGAACCTTCTCAGCCTACCAAAAGGCAAAAGAAGGCCGGAGACAAGACTGCCTCCAAGCGAGCAGGCAAAGCCCCGGCACGGAGGGCCCGGAAACCTAAGGAGGCCGAGACCTCGGACGCGTAAGTCATTTTCTAATGCGCAACTCACTTTTCCTCGCATCGTGGTAATTTCACACCTGACCTTATTCTCTTTTTCAGGCCGCATGTGGAGGTCCCTCAGAGCGGATCGAGCATCTCTTCTCCCCTTCGGTCCAGTCCTTCCCCTCCTCGTGACGACGAGTCACGCCCGCTGATCCCTATTCCGGAGGGATCTACGGCTGCTCCGGGTTCCGGAGTACCTCGTCAATAGGAACGCGACCTCGGATCAGGAGGGGTCGGTTCAGCCGAGGCGACAGCGTCCGCCACTTCGGCATTGCCGCAACCAGCAACCACCAAGTCTACTGCAACTCCAGCACCAGCAGCAGCCCCAGTACCAGCTTCTGAACCAGCGCCTGTCTCGGCAGCCAGGAAACCCACAACAGCTCCAGTACCAAGTTCCTCTGCTTCTTCGGGTGGAAACTATCAAGAATTATGGGAAAGATCTCCTCGACATTGCGGTCCGGATCTACAACACCTTCTGGCCAAGCGAGAGCGCTCCAAAGAGGACTCCTTGCTGAAAAGCTATTGGAAATCGAGACGCAACTTGATCTCTGGAGAGAATCCGCCGGGCGTGCTGCAGCAGATACCCTCCTCCATCATATCCTTACATGGTACAAGAAGATCGACCTGAGCCTCCTCACACGCCGGCGTACCGGATCCAAATGGTCCAATGATCCGGAGTGGGTAGCTCGGCGCCAGGCTTGCGCCTACATCCACGTCGAGTATTCTCCCATCCATGACTGGGTTGAGGGGCCGAGCTTTCTGGAGTCTGGCAGGGACGAGCATATGGAGAACGTGGAGGATGGGTCGGGTGAGGATGGAAAAGATGCTGCTTCAGATATTGAAGACAGTGATGACGACGCCGAACTTCCTCCTCCTGCCGCTCCTTAGTTGAAAAAACAAAAACTTGAAAATTTATCAGATCCCCGGTATGCCGGGTGCAATTGTATGCTTAATATGCGATATTTTGCTACTATGTTTGTATGCCGGATTAACTTGGGCATAGTCCCTGAGTTTCATTTTCTTGTTCGTCCAATTCTCTGGCTCGATCCATGTCTACCTTGATTCGGTTTTATGACTTACGAATCCGAGCTTCAAGAATCGTTTTAACAATACTTAGAAACTTTGAGGCTTGGCTCAAAGTAATTCAACATAATAACTTGAAAGTAAATACAGGGTTAGTCCAAAAAAAACAAACGTTAGCTCGAATAAGTTCGTTTCCTTAGTGGTTTTTCATGTGCTACGCAAGTCCAAACTTGTTCCCTTGCTTGCCATGAAGCCAATTCTTGTTGGACAGCAGCAAGTCGAAGGGTTGGGTTTTTGGTGCTCACACATTACTAATCCGGGTTAAGTGAAACGAGTCATTCCAGCTAGCGCATAAAAAGTAACAGCAACCATTTATTAAGGCAGTCCCCGAGTTACTGCTCGAGGCTCCGCTATTTCATTGATAAGCTCATTGCCGACATACATACCGACATATGAGACGACTCGGATACATACACTTCTTGGCTAAGTGTAGAAGGGACGAAGTAGTGCTACATTCCACGGTCACTTCGATTCCTCTCCAGACCTGTCCACCTTGTTCTTTTCCTGTGGCTTTGCATCTATAAGAAAGTAGGAATCATTGTGCAATGCTTTGCTCACAATAAATGGTCCTTCCCATGGGGGGGGGGGAATTTATGCATGCCAGTAGTACGTTGTACCAACCGGAGCACCAGATCGCCTTCCCGGAAGACTCGGGGGCACACTTTCCGGCTATGATAGCGTCGGAGATTTTGCTGATATATGGCGGATCGGGCGATGCCAGTTCTCTCGCTTCTTCTAGCAGATCAACATCATTTTGCCGGGCTTCTTGCACTTCGGCTTCTGTGTATTGGGTGACCCTAGGCGAATCATGCTCTATGTCGGCTGGTAATACAGCTTCTGCCCCATATACCAGAAAGAATGGCGTATAGCCTGTTGATCGATTTGGAGTTGTTCTTAAACTCCATAGTACCGCTGGTAGTTCTTCTATCCAGCACCCCGCTGATCTTTGCAGCGGCTCAATGAGCCGGGGTTTTATCCCGGATAATACTAATCCGTTGGATCTTTCCACTTGTCCGTTCGATGCGGGGTGGGCTACCGAGGCGACGTCGAGTCGGATCTTCTTATCCCGGCAGAAGCGCGCAAATGCTCCTTCCGCAAAATTTGTTCCATTATCAGTGATAATACTATGTGGATAACCGTTTCTCAAGATGATGTCTTTGAGAAATGTCACGGCCGTAGCTCCATCACATTTTCTTATAGGTTTCACTTCAATCCATTTTGTGAACTTGTCCACCATGACCAGAATATGTGTCATGTTTCCTCTCGCAGGTTTGAACGGACCAACCATATCCAAGCACCATACAGCAAATGGCCACATAATTTGTATGGTCTATAGTTCCGACATAGGCATATGTGTCTTGGCGGCGTACCTCTGACAACCATTGCATTTTCTCACCAGATCTTCTACTTGTTCCAAGGCACTTGGCCAGTAGAATCCATGCCGGAACGCCTTTACCACCAAGGCTCGGGATGAGGAATGATGCCCACATTCACCTTGGTGTATATCTCAGAGGATGTCAAGCCCTTCTTCCGGGTCAACGCATCGTTGGAGGACATTAGTTACACTGCATTTGTATAACTCGGAATTGATGATTGTGTATGCTTTTGCTCTCCTCTGCGTTTGCCTCGCTAACACCTCCTCAGTGGGTAATGTTCCGTCTTTCAGGAATTGGAATATAGGCAGTGCCCAAGCTGGTATGGCTCGTGGAGGGAATATCTCCTCATCAATTTCCATCTGATCCACCGGCATAACTTCAGCTGGATCACGCTGAGCAGTCCCCGGGTCTAGCGAGGTAGTCCCCGGGTTTGCCGAGGCAGTCCCCGGGTTTGCTGACGCAGTCCCCGGGTTTGGCGTGCTACCTCCCATGTCAATGTCCATGGGCTCAGCTCCGGATTCCGTATTTTCCGGGACATAGATCGAGTCGGTTCCTGGGGACGGCCTGATAGATGGTTTTCTGAGGTGTTCCAATGCTACTCCCGGTGGAATTGCCTATCTGGTCGATCCGAGCTTCGACAACATGTCGGCAGCCTCGTTTTCCGCCTGGGGTACATGGTGAAATTCACATCCTCAAGTAACGGATATCTTACGCGTGAAATTTGTATAGTGCCATGTTTGGATCGAGGCGTCCCACTCCGGACACCTGCTACACCACCAGGTCCAAGTCGCCGAAGCATATTATCCGACGTATGCCAATCTCCTTTGCCACTTTGAGCCCATGCACAAGAGCCTCATACTCAGCGACATTGTTCGATGCCACGAAATGGATCTGCAATATGTACTTGAGCTGATCCTTCTTTGGCGAGGTAAGCACTACCCCGACGCGTAATCCGGTTTTGGTTTTCGACCCGTCAAAGTGCATCCTCTAGTAATTCGGATCTGGTGGCGGTGGTTCGTATTGTACCTCAGCCCAATCCACGAAAAAGTCTGCCACAGCCTGAGATTTGATCGCTTCTCTTCTATCGTATTGAGGCACATAAGGGGCTAGCTCAATTGCCCATTTTGTGATTCTCCCACTCGCATCCTTGTTACCCATTATCTCGGATATGGGAGCTTCACATATTACCTTGATGGGGTGTTCCTCAAAGTAATTCTTTAACTTGTTTGCCGCCATATAGACACCGTATGCCACCTTTTGAAAGTGTGGGTAGTTCTGTTTTGAGGCAAACAATACCTCGCTCAGGTAATATACTGGCCTCTGCACCGACTTACCCTCTTCGTCGCGTTCCACTATGATTACTGCACTTACAACTCGGTTGGTTGCGGCTACGTAGAGCAACATTGGCTCCTTTGATAGAGGAGAGGCTAACACAGGTGCAGTGGCCAACATCTGTTTCAAGTGGGCAAAGGCTTCATCGGCCTGTGGCATCCAAACGAATTTATCCGACTTTTCACGAGTTGGTAGAGAGGCAGTGCCTTTTCTCCCAACCGACATACAAACCGACTCAACGATGCCAGGCATCCAGTGAACTTCTGGACATCATTGAGACACTTCGGCAGCTCCATTCGTTCGATGGCTTGGATCTTAGTTGGATTAACTTCGATACCTCGACTGGAGACGAGAAATCTGAGTAACTTTCCAGCCGGGACACCGAAGGTACATTTTTCTGGGTTAAGCTTCATCCGAAACCTTCTCAAGTTCGCGAATGTTTGCCTTATGTCGTCAAGGAGCGTTGCGCTTTCCTTGGTCTTGATAACCACATCATCCACGTATACTTGTACGTTTTGACCTATTTGGTCGTGTAAACATTTTTGCACACATCTCTGGTACGTTGCACCTGCATTACGTAAACCAAACGGCATAGTGCGATAGAAGTAAGCCCCGTACGGGGTAATAAACGCTGTTTTTATTTGATCATCCGGGTTCAGAGGTATCTGGTGGAAGACAGAATATGCATCAATGAATGACAACAGTTTGCATCCCGCGGTTGAGTCTATGACCTGATCTATCCTCGGCAATGGAAATGGATCCTTCGGACACGCCTTGTTCAGGTTCATGTAATCGATACACATGCGCCAAACCACTGCCACGTTCGGATCATCCTTCTTCTTTTCTACTAGCACCAGATTAGAGAGCCAATTCGGATACAGTACCTCCATGATAAATCCTGCTGCTAGTAACCGAGCTATCTCATCACCAATGACTTTTCTCCTATCCTCGGCGAAGCGGCGGAGAGGTCGCTTCACCGGCCTTGCTCCGGGTCTCACGTTTAAAGAGTGCTCGGCCAACTCCCTCGGAACACCTTGCAAGTCCTGTGTAGACCAAGCAAAAATATCCCGATTCTCACGGAGGAAGTTGACGAGCTCGCTTTCCTATTTGTCAGTTAAACCGACACCAATTGTTACAGTGCGCTCCGGAAACATGTTATCAACTGGAATCTTCTTGGTGTCCTTTGCGGCTTGAAATGAAACGCTGCCATGCGGGTTACTTAATGCCGTCATATATTGCTGCGCGAACTGAGCTAATGCTGCCACCTCTTGGATTTTTCTTTTCTCTTGCGCAATCACGAGTGACTCGGCTAGGTTAGACCCGGCTGAAGCACACTCCATGGAACGTCGGAAATCTCTAGCAATGGTAATTACTCCATTTGGCCCGGGCAACTTCATCTTCAGATAACCGATGTGCCAGCTCGCCATGAATTTGTTCAATGCTGGTCTTCCGAGTAATGCGTGATACGCACTTTCCAAGTTCACCACTTCAAACTCCAGATTTTCAGTTCGGCAGTTATCCCTTGTGCTGAATAGCACGTCGACCCGGACTTTGCCTATGGGCTCTCAAGAAATACCTGGTACAATTCCATGGAAAGTTGTTCTCGTAGCTTGGAGCATGTTCTCCGAGATCCCCAACTTGCGCATCGTATCCGCATACATGATGTTAATGCTACTGCCATTATCAATCAAAACCTTGGAGAACCTCACGTTGATGTTCGGTCCAATGAATGTCGGATCTAGCACTAGCGCATACGAACCTAGGCTCGGCATAAGTTTAGGATGATCTTTGATGTTCCAGGTGATTTCCTGGTCCGACCAAGGCATGTACCTCGTCACCGCTGGCATGACCGCATTGACCTCCATATGTCGGCACTGCAAGCTCTTTCTATCCGTTTCCTCGGTTGTGAACACACAATAACTCTGGTGATGTTCCCTATACTCATTCCTTCCCTCGTTTGCAGGGTATCTCTGATCCGGTTGTTGCTGATTTTCCACCTGATGCACCGCATCTCTTCTCTCATTGTTGTCATACCTCGGCGGAGGGGGAGGCAACATTAGCTGCTGCGTGTTTGCCCCGGAGAGCACTTGCTGCCGAGGTAACTCCTGCCGAGGTTGATCATTCCGGGGTGCCTGAGCATTCCCCGAACCACCTTGCTCTATTTTTCGCATCCACTCACACTGCCTCGTCGTGTGACCCGCCGGGCTATTCGGATTTGGTGTGTGAAACTTACACGGCTGGTCCAGCATCGACTCATAGGTATACCTCCGACGGTCTTTCTTTTCTGCCACTGCTTCTTCTGCTCCGGAGTCCATGTTTTCTTGCCATCATTTCTTGGAGTCCATTGCCCTCCAGTTCTCTGGCGTTGGTTGCTTCCTCCTCCGGGCTGATCCTGATTCACTGCTGCAACTTGTTGCGAGCCATAGCGATGGTCTAGTCTGTCATCTCTCCTTTTTCCTCTGTAATCGTTCCTCCGGGATGATCCGGCTCCATCTCTCGGATAGTATTCCTCGTTTGACTCACTTGCCGCGAGCCTAGGTTGGGTTGGGTCGCCCAATGCATACGAATCAGCGATCCGGATCATCTCTGCCAGTGTAACTGGCATTTTCCTTTGCAGCTTCATCCACAGCTCGCTGCCGTATCTGCACCCTTGTGCAAACCACGCTATGGCCTGTTACTCTATGACGCCCTCACACGAGTTTCTCACGGTACACCACCGGGTTAAGAATTCACGATCCGTCTCGTTGGGTCTTTGCTTGCACATTGCCAGGGTCTGTGGTCTATTCGGCCTCTGGTATGTACTTGAGAAGTTGCTGATAAACATTTCTTCAAAGTCTATCCAGCAGTTGATGCTTCCGGGCGGCAAGTTATTCAGCCATACTCTGGCCGGGCCTTCCAACATCTGGGGCACGTAACACACAGCCCATCTCAAGTTGCCAGTCGCAATTTTCACCGCCGTAGCATAATTTATCAACCAATCCTCCGGCTTAGTACTACCGTCATACGTCTTCGTGCCCCTGGGTAATTGGAAGTTGGGTAACGGTGGTTCCTTCATGATCCGGGGTCCAGAGCACGCTGGACCCGGAGGACCTTGACATTCGATTTGTTCTGACCTATACAGGCGAACCAGTTTTAACCTGGCGTCATCCGGCATCAAATCTCTGCTCCCCAACCTAGACCCTATCACATGATAGTCCGGTCTGGGGTACCCTGCGTTTACCATCTCCGAATCACCATCATTGTATCGGTTTTGCTCTCGTTGCACATCTTTCTGCTGCATACCTCGGCCGACATTTTGCTCTTGCCTCGGCATATTCCGCTCCTGCGGTTGTCCTGCTCCTGCAGAGTTGCGCTGTCCGGCATTGCCGTTGGCAGCATTCCCTTGACCGGCATTGCCTTGGTCGTGATTACCTCGGCCAGCTTCACCTCGGCTCACACTCTGTCGATCATCATTTTTTCGCACCTCTTTCTCTTTTCCCGCAGGCGTTGGTCGTATGGGACGATCTGTTTGTTCCGTCTGGCCGAGGTTACTACCTCTTCTCTCCTCGGGCCGCCATGAGGCGATGATGCGGCTCCAGCAGATTTCTCCGGGTTACCCATCATCGAATGGACGATCTTGGAAGCCCCAGCTCTCTCCGGGTTATTTCTCAGCAGCTCCTCGTTCTGCCTATTCGCGATCCGAACCAGCTCATTAACCCGATATTGCTGTCTTTGACGGGCCTCACCCGTCAGACCCTCTAACTCGGACGCAGCCGCATCTGCTGCTCTGAGGTTCTTCACCGGGGTACTATACCTCGGCAACCCCACGCATGTATATAGTTTTCCCCTTCCTTCGCTCCATCATCACCTTCTCTGTTCATCTCACTTATGAGATTTTTCCCTTTTACCCTCACTGCATCAACCTTGTTTGCCTTCGCGTACTCACTCAGCATCATGTTCAGTGACTGTTGAGCCGCGGCTATTTTCTTTGCACCCTCAAGTATCTGTGGCGAGTTTCCTCTAGTTCGGCTTGTGCTTGAGCCGGATCTACCACCACTGCTACCAGGTTAGCCAAACTATCCATAGCTTCCCTCAGTACGTTCTCAGGCCTCTCTAATGGAGGTCCTCTGCCTTTCCTCGGTGCCTTAGGTGTTACCACCGGGTCAGGCGCTGGGTCTTTGATTGCGCCTGCACCTGGCGCAGTCATCATCACTTCCGCGTGGTTCGGGGTGCGAGCGATACACGCCCCGCGAGCCACAGTGAGGGGTGGTTCCCCCGCATCGACGACGCGACGCGGATGAACGCCCGAGGCGTCCACAGCCACATAGACCTTGTGCGCGCCGAGCTTGACGAAGAGGCCGTTGCGCGGAAGTGGGCGCGTGCCGAAGCAGCCTGCGTTGTCGCTGACGAAATCCAGCGCTCCAAAGCGCTGAACGAGCCCGGAGACGATGCGTTCGCCGGTGCCGATGAAGCTTCCCGTCCGGATCTTCACCCCTGCTAGCGCCGCTAGCCCCACGGTGGGCGCCAACTGTCATGGTGGTGTCACGGCAGATGCCATGGATACGCTAAAGGTGGGGACTAATATGCGCTAGGGGAATCAAGGGAGGGATAGTAGAGTGATTCTCCACACAGAAGTTTGTATTGCTCGATCTCTCCCAGATTACAAGTGCTCCTTGAGCTGTATTGGCGGGAGGAGGAAGAAGGTGCTCTCTTACTGTAGCCTGCTATCTTGCCCTAGAACCCTAGATCAACTAGTGCTCAACTAACTAGAATTCTGCCAACCCCCTCTACCAGAACCCTAACCCCCCTTATATAGAGGTGGTTCGGTCCTGGCCTAGGGCATACGTGGAGGCATATTCCTAAGAATATGCCCCCTCCCAAAGTAGTAACCCGACAGGGGCGCTTTTCCCCCGCGTCACACTTGATTTATCGACGTAAGCCGACGTGAGCGTCGTCACCCTTGTCGGCCACAATCCGGTGGTCCTGCCCTTGCTTTATTCGCTCATCCAGTACGTATCAGACCTTCTTTTTGACCAGAGAGATTCCTTCCTTCTCCTAGAAGCTAAGAGAGGATCCGGATCACAGTAGATCAGGCCACACCTATTCCTGCATATAAGTTAGACAAGCATTTCCGACTTACTCCTTAAGTCGGACGAGACAACGTTAGGCGACCCCCCTTGGCCCGGGTTACTCCGTGATCCGGGATGCCTTGAGGTGACTCGGCCAGCACACGCTTTGCCTCTGCCGAACCTTGGCTAACTCGGCCCTTATACCCCAGAGTGACCCTACCCGGGGGTATCCCCCCAACAAGTCGACAGACTCATTGGCCAAGTATGCGGAGATCCTGCACCGAGCTCCTGAGAAAGTCAAGGACTAGAAGGTCTCTTGCGTCCGGGCTGGTGCTAGGATGTCGCTATCTTTGGTCAAGGCGCACTATGACAATGCCGACATCGACTTGGTGACCTCCGGCTTTCCTAAGCTGGATGAGGAAGGGAGGGAAATTAATAGCGACGCTATTTGGAATTCCCTTGATGGCTTCAACAACAGGGTCGCTAGGATGGTCAATGCAGATGTCTTCGTGCCTGCTGAGATCCTTGACGAAGACATGGCGTCTTCTAAGTCTAGCCCATCTCCCTCCGAGTTTGACGAGCTCTCTCGGCCTGGCTCTCCTGATGATGCCACCGCGAAGCCCCTGCAGCAGAGCCATGAAAAAACAATGTCTGTATTAAATGTATCTTTGCAATGTGTATGCGGAAAAAACTTATGTTTTGTTTAAGGTGGAAAATCGTGTACTCAAGTTTTCCCGCTACTTATCTGTTTCCAGCATGTGTATATTTTTTAAGCAAGTGCTAGCTTATCCATTATTCTGGTTCGTATGCTTGACCTTTCGTGAGACGGAAGACTCGTAGCACCGAGCTATGCTCTTAGGCGATGATGCTTAATAGCATTGTCAAGAACCCAAGAACAAAATCGCCCGCTTTGAGTGCAAAAAATTCACTACTCCGGAATCCACATAAAAACTTCAGAAAACGTGTAGACCAGAAAACTTAAGCTAATGCCCGTAGGCGGAATTTTCATAAGTGCAAATGCAAACTTGCGCATAAAGGGTTTATATGATCCAAAAATGAACTAAAGGAGGTAAAAGACTCAAAGAACATGAGTGAACCAAATGCTTTATTTCATCGATCATATAAGAAACTTATTAAATAATATAAATGTGCTAAGTGTAAAAAGGACGTAGTTGTGCTATGTTCCATGGCCGATCTGTCTCCAGGTAATCATCATCAGAGTCACGTTGCTTACGCTTGCAATTTTTTGGCCTATCTTTCAACTCGCGAATATCGACGAGGTAATAGGAACCATTGAGAAATGCTTTGCTTATGATGAACAGTCCTTCCCAAGGCGGAGATAGTTTGTGTGATTTCTCCTGCTTGAGTCGAAGCACCAGATCTCCCTCTTTAAACGAGCGATGCTTTACGAGGCGACTATGGTAGCCATGTAGCTTCTATTGGTAGATGGTGGATCTTTGGCATGCCAGCACGTGCTCTTCTTAAAGTAGGTCCACAGATATCCGTCTGGATTCTTTAGTGTCATCTTCCTTGTAGGCAGAAACTCTTGGTGCATCGTGGAGGATGTCGGATGGGAGGATTGCTTCTGCTCCATAAACCATGAAGAAAGAAGTTAAGCCGGTGGATCTGTTGGGTGTTGTTCTTAAACTCCACAAGATAGATAGTAGTTGCTCCACCTAGGCTCCAACTACTCTACGTTGTGGTGCCTCTAAGCGTGGCTTGATTCTGTGCAGAATTAGTCCATTGGCCCTTTCAACTTGTCCATTTGACTGTGGATGTGCTACAGATGCTAGTTCAAGGCAGATGCCTTTTTCATGACAGTATTCCTCAACTTCTCCGAGAAATAAATTTCTGCCACTATCAGTGATGATGCTATGTGGGAGACCAAATCTCACCACTAGATCCCGGACAAATTTTAGGGTTGTTGCCCCATCAAGCTTTCTAATGGGTTTAGCTTCAATCCATTTTGTGAACTTATCCACTTCAACTAGAAAGTGTGTGGATCCACAGGGTGTTGTCTGCAAAGGCCCCACCATGTCTAGCCCCCAGACTGCAAACGGCCAGGTTATTGGTATTGTTGGCAATTCTTCGGCTGGAACACTTGGTTGTCTTGCACAAAACTGACACCCAAGACATGTTTGGACCAACTTGTCGTCATCTGCCTTGGCAGTTATCCAGTAGAATCCTTGTCAGAAGGCCTTAGCCCCCAACGATCGGGGAGCGGCATGGTGCCCGCAATCTCTGAGATGTATTTCTCTAAGGATTTCGATAGCTTGCTGCTAGGAGACACATCGAAGGAAAACTCCTATGGTACTTATTTTATATAGCTAGCCATCAATGATGATGTAGCCTTTTGCTCTGCGTACTATTTGTCGGCTTTCGACTTCGTCAGCGGGCAAAGTTCTGTCTTGTAGATATCCATGAATGGTTTCGTCCAAGCCGAAGAGGTCACTATTATTGTATTAACAAATGAATCCACACTATCCGGGTTGTCGGGGTCCACTCCCTTCACAGATGGAGTCCGTAAATGTTCTGAGAAAACGCCTGGCGGAATTGGTCGACGAGCTGATCCAAGCTTTGACAGTAGATCTGTCGCCTCATTCTCCTCCCTTTTGACGTACTTGACTTTGTAGCCGTCGAAGCACTTGGCTATTTTGTCTACTTCGTCTTGATATGCCGCCATCATAGGGTTCCGTGTGTTCCATGTGCTAGCTACTTTCTGGGCAACAAAGTCAGAATCTCCACAACAAACTATGCTCTTGATGCCAATATCCTTGGCTACACGAAGTCCGTGAATGAGGGCCTCATACTCCGCCATGTTATCGGTAGCATTGAAGTGGATCTGCAGGACGTATTGCAACTTCTCTCCAATTGGTGATTGTAATAATACACCAGCCCCCGAGCCATTGAGTAACTTCGATCTGTCAAAGTGCATTACCCAATACTCTGGCTCTAGCACAGGAGTGTCTTCCGACAGTTCTGTCCAATCTGCAAGAAAATCTGCCAATGCTTGTGATTTGATAGCATCATGTCGCTTGTAGGTGATGTCAAAGGCGACAAGTTCAATTCCCTACTTTCCCACTCTCCTTGTAGTGTCGCTATTGTTGATGATGTCAGACAGCGGAGCTTTGCTCACTACTATGATAGGATGCTCCTGGAAGTAATGCCTGAGCTTGCGAGAAGCAAGGAAAACTCCATAAGCTATCTTTTGGTAGTCCGGGTAATGCTGCTTGGATTCCGTCAAGACCTCGCTTACATAGTAAATGGGGCACTGAACTCCGTATTCATGGATTGGTTCCTTGCGCCCCACCACGATGACGATGCTGATTACTCGGTTGGTTACCACCATGTAAACTAACATAGGTTCCCTTGGCACCGGTGCTACAAGTATTGGTGGGGAGGAGAGTATTCTCTTCAGCTCCTGAAGTGCTGCATCAGCCTCGTCCGTCCATGTGAATTTGTCCGCCTTTTTGAGCAACTTGTAGAGCGGCATAGCCTTCTCACCAAGTCGGCTGATGAACCGGCTTACTACTACAGCGCAGCCTGTGAGCCTTTGTATGTCCTTCAGGCATGTCGGGTGTTTGATGTCGAGGATGGCCTTGATTTTCCCTGGGTTCACCTTGATTCCGCGATGCGAGACGATGAAGCCCAACAGTTTGCCAGATGGTACCCCGAAGACGCACTTCTTGGGGTTCAGCATCATGTTGTATTTCCAGAGATTGTCGAAGGTTTCCTGTAAGTCAACGATAAGATCATTTGATTTCTTTGACATTCCCACAATGTCATCCACTTAAGCGTGTACATTGCGACCTATTTGGTCATGTAGGCAATGTTGCATCGACCACTGGTACGTAGCACCAACGTTTTTCAACCCAAAGGGCATCGTGACGTAGCAATACGTGCCATAGGGTGTGGTGAATGAAGTGGCCGATTGGTCCGACTGTCGCATCCGGATCTGGTGGCATCCTGAATAGGCATCAAGAAAACATAGAAGTTCCAAGCTAGCCATCGAGTCAATGACTTTGTCAATGTGAGGCAAAGCAAGCGGATCCTTCGGACACGCTTTGTTCAAGCTAGTGTAATCAATGCACATTCTTAATTCATTGGTTCCCTTTTTGGGGACAAGTACAGGATTTGCCACCCATCGGGTGTGAATTACTTCTTGGATAAAGCCAGCCTTAAGTAACCTAGCTATTTCTTTGCCTATAGCCCTTCATCTTTCATCACCAAAGCATGTAGAGGTTGCTTCACCGGTTTGGCATTAGGATCAATATTCAAGTTGTGCTCGGCAAGTTCCCTAGGTACACCTTTCATGTCGGCAGGTTGCCAGGCAAAGATGTCCCTATTCTCAAGGAGGAACTCGACGAGCGTGGTTTCCTATTTGGGATCTAGGTCCGTGCCAATGGCGGTGGTCTTGGAGGAATCACCTTCGACAAGCTCCACCTGCTTGGTCTTGATGGCGGCCTTGAAGGCAAGTTCGGTAACAGTAATCTACTTCTTCGAAGCCGGCATCTCCGAGGAATCAACCTAGTTCTGGATTTCCTTGAACTCCTCACCGTAGAGGACTGCTTCAGCGAAGGCGGCTTCACTAAGCTTGCACTCCCGTGCCTTGGTGAAGCTTCCGTCAACTGTGATGACGCCATTTGGTCCGGGAATCTTGAGCTTGTTGTAGACAAAGCATGGCCTTGCGAGGAAGGAGTGGAAGATGTCGCGCCCAAAGATGACGTGGTACACGCTCTTGAAGGGCACCACTTCAAAGGTCATGTGTTCTTGGTGGTAATTATTGACATCACCAAAAGCGACTGGAAGGGTGATGCAGCCCAGGGAATTTATTTGCTTGTCAGCCAGGGACAACCCCATGGAACACGGTGTTGCTCTTCCTTAGTTGGGTCCCTATCAAGTTCATCTTGTGGATTGTATATACATGATGTTGATGTTGCTTCCACTATCCACGAGGCACTTGGTGAACTCCATGCCGTCAATCAAAGTTGATGACCATGGCATACTGGTTCTCTGTTGGTATCAGTTTTGGGTGATCCTTCCTATCCCAAGTAATTGGAACTTCCAACCACCAGACGTACTGGGGAACCAGAGGGAGGGTAGCCATCAGTATCCTCAGAGAGGTTTTCTGGGCCCGGACGGTTGGAGTTCCAAGGAAGGTGTGGTAACATGGGGCCTTCTTTTTGAAGGGATTTATCCCTTTATCCTCTCCCTTGTCAGAAGATTTTTGGTCCATGTCTTCGTCCATATCACTTGATTCCTTGGGCTCTTCCTCCTTCTTCTTCCCTTTGCCCTTTCTGCAAAGTCTGTTTTTCCGACTTCGCTTGTAGCTGGACTCAGGGTCATCCTTGAGATTGTTGACAAATTTGCATTGGCGGTTGGTGTGGGTGGCTTTGCCGTTTGCGTCAAGGTTGACGAAACACGGCATATCGCGGAACTCTTCGTATGTTTGGGGAACACGGGGCGCTGAGGGTGTAGTGTCACACCTCTACTAGCCACTGCTAGCCCCCCGACCACGTCCATGTTGTCCGCTATTGCCTCTGCTAGTGAACGTTGCAGCGACCATGTCGGCTACTTGCTTTTCTTTGGGCAGATTCGTCCGCTTGTTATTGTTGTTCTTCCTGGCCTGGGTAGGGATTTCTATTGCCGGCAACGATCCACGTGTGTCATCGTCAGTAGCGGCGAACTCTCTAGCCATGGTGATCATTACGTTGGGGTTGAGCTCATTGTTGTCTTGCTTGCGCTTCAACGTATGTCGGAGCAAAGTTCCCTTTTCTAGACCATCGATGAAGGCGGCCATAGCGGTCTGTTCACGCACCCCTGCGTAGGATTTTTTCCCATCCAGCCAGCGAGAGAGGTAGGCACGAGAGGTTTCATCTTTTTCTTGCACACACCGTTGTAGGTCTCCGACAGTGCAGGGCCGCTTGTACGTACCCTCGAAATTCTTGGTGAACGGTTCATGCATGTCCAACCAATTTCATATTGGTTTCTCCAGTAATCGTCGATCCATTCCCGGGCGGTGCTGGTCAACATGAGTGGGAGGTACTTGACGGCGACATTGGGGTTTCCCCCTGTGATGTGGATCACTTCGCTAGTCCTACAACCATGTTGCTGGCTTGGAAGTGCCGTTGTATGGCTTGATGGTCTTGTCTACCCGAAGTCCCTTGGGATAAGTTGTGGCCCGTATTACCGGTCCAAAACATCGTGGCCCAAGGTATGGGAGCTCCCGAGGCTCTTGGATCTTGTCCAGCCCTGTACGTGCATCGTATGGCTATGGTTGCTTCCCTTTTCCGTCATGGGGAGGGGAGTTGTGGCCTGATCTATGAGATCCGCCGTGTCCTCCACCATGATGGTTACTAGGTGGCAATGGTGGCGGTGGAGGCGGTGGGTTATCTCTCTTGTTGTGCCCCTCTTACGATTCCTCAGGCCTATCGCGGTTACTTGTCGGACGTGGCGGCTCCTTGTGGGACCTCCTCCTATGTCCTTCAATGCCGCTGCGCTCTCTACCATGCTGAGGTTGCTCGCCCTGATCGCGTATAAGAACACCAGGTCGGGGCCGCCTTGGTGGTGGCATGCTTGTACGGTGGCGCGGCTCTAGTTCCTCGTGACACCGAGATGGTGGTGGAGGTGGCGACCGGCAAGGACGAGCCTTTTCTTCATGATCGGAGGATATGGGGATGGCGTCAGTCCTGTTACATGCCTCTTTCCGTCTTCGCTCTGTAGACCCTGTGTGGGATCCCTCGTCACGTGGAGATTTTGTCCTTCTGTGGATGTTCTGGGTTGACTGGCAAAGCTCCGGGTCTGACTCAAGCCTCCGTGAGGTTGCCTTTTCCTGTTGCTTGCATGCCTTAGCGACAAGGTCGTACACCTGAGCAACTGCTTCTGGCGATCTATCCTGCTCCAGGAGAGTCTTAGCGGCGGCAATGTTGAGGGCGGGAGTTGGCACGACCTCCCTCCCCTCTGAATCGATGTAAGGGGTAGCTTTTGTCGCCTTAGACCCGTTATATCCCAACCTTCACCGAACGCCGGGATCTTCGACGATGTGAGCTGGTAATTTCTTTGTCTTTTGCTTTAATAGCAATTGCTTGTACTCAGCCTCCATAGCTCTTGCCACCTTGATGGATTGTTGCGCCTTAGCCACGTCTTCATCCAGCTTAGTGCCCTACTCCATGATGCACTTGGCCTCCGCCAAGATTTCCGCGTGCTTCTCATCAGGCTCTATACCGCTCCGGATATGGGCGACGGTGATTGGCTCAACAAGAAGTGCATTGTAGATTTCTTTGTCAGCGGGAGTGGCTAGTCGGTTGCCAGCTGCAGACATTGACGATGGCATTGGCGGCTGATTTGATTGTTGGGTCGTACTAGGGTCCGTGGTGAGTTCCTGCATCGGTAGCGAGCGGATAACCGGAGAAGGCATAGCTTTGGCCGGAGCCGGAGGCTCGGCAGCTTTCTTAGCTGCTGCTGCTCGGGTGACCGCTGGTGTGAGCGGAGCTCTCTCATGTTCCGGTTCCTGTCTGTCTTCTTCCGTCACGCTCCCAATGGCGACTAGCACCTGGTGGGAAGTGTTGGTCTTCTCGATGCGCTCCTCCTTCTCGATCTCCCTCATAACAACATTGTATTCCTCGGAGATAGCATCTGAGCCACCGACATCCATACTGATGTTGGCGTAAAGTGCGTCAAGGACAGAGTCGGAGTTGGCTTCGGTGTTGACGATGGTGGATGTGGAGGGTGATGGAGGCAGGCCATTGTTGTTGGTTCCTCCTCCGGCTACGATGGCGATTGCCATCATGGCCTCTTCATTGGAATCCGCATATTCGTTGACGATGGCAACCATCTCGCCTAGGGTGAGAGGGCCTGCGGCCTGCCGTCTTTCGAGGGTATGTCGGAGGACTGTTCTGGGTGTGAGCCCTTCCACGAAGTGGTATACGAGCTCATTGGCGTGGTCGCCCTCTAGGGTTTCCCTTACCCTCATCCATCTAGCAAAGTATTCGCGGGGAGGTTCTCCATCCCTTTGAACGCATCTAGCTTGAATGAAGATGGTGACGACGCCGACAAAGTGTGACTTGCGCATCTCTAACGATCGGGGAAGCCAAGCAGATTTGCGGAGTCTTTCGACCTTTATATCCTGCATAGGGGCGGTTTGGGTGGGCCTTGAAATTTCCTGATCCGAGGCACCATACTCCAAGGAGAGGTATGGCCCAGATCCTTCCGCGAACGTGTCCTGCTCATAGGCAGTCCGTGCGGGGCTTGACGAGTTTCCGACTTCCTGGGAGCTAGGACCCGAGTCAGTTTCTCTGATGAAGGTGTGGATGTCTCTGAAGGGGATGATGGAGCAGCGTGTGGGGTTCATCTTCACCGGCACCTAGAACTCATCCGGAGGGACAATCGGGATGTTGCCGGAGAAGATAACGCGACCGATGGCTACGGTGTCGACGATTATTGCGAAGAGATTGGACCTCGCCCGGTGTAGAGGTCGAAGCGCCTCTTGCCCCACGGTGGGCACCAACTATCGTGGTATTGCCGACGAGTATGCCATGGAGGGGTCCTCACAGTGCGTGTTTAGAGACGTGGGGTAAGGCGTAGAGTTAGTAGCTATGAGGTAACACAACTTACCCAGGTTCAAGTCCCACAATGGTGGCGGAACTCTACTCCTACTACAAATCACTATAATGGAAATACGCCGAGTTAGAGAGATAGGTTCTTTGTGCGAGGTGTTGCACGTTGTCCGCATCAATCTAAGAGGTTGTGCCCTAAAGGCTCCCATAGTCCGGCTTATAAAAGTGCCAAGACCTAGGGTTTACAGGGAAAGGTCCGTGCCGGACAAGGTAAAGAGTCCTACACTAATATGAACTAGTCTTCCGTGTCTTGTACTCCAAGGCTCCGAGTATGTTGGTGACTCCTGCGTAGCCTTCCTTTATCCGGCATGGGCCTCCCTTCAGGATCCGTCTAACTGGGCCACCCAGCAGGTCATAGGCCTTGTTACCAACTATGGGCCACCCAGGTTAGGCAGATTGGTGACATGCTATGAGGATACCCAGATAGCATATCTCCAACAAAATCAGAAAGTAACAGCCCAATCTGGTGAACTTGTAGACAAGGAGAAATGCCAGAGATTAGTGGGACGACTGTTGTACTTGTGTCACACAAGACCAGATATTTCATATGTAATCAGCATAGTAAGAAAATATATGCATGAACCAAGAAGTGGACATATGGATGTTGTTCATCGAATCATAAGATATTTAAAAGGAACTCCAGGAAACGGGTTATGATTTAAAGAAACTGGACATCTAACAATTGACGGTTACAGTGATGCTGATTGGGCAAGTTGTTTAGATGATAGAAGGTCAACTTTAGGTTATTGCGTATTTGTGGGAGGGAACTTGGTAGCATGGAGAAGCAAAAAACAACCAGTAGTATCAAGGTCAACTGCAGAAGCTGTTGGGGATATGCTAAATGGGTATCACCAAAGCACGTCTCTAATCCGGCTAACCCGGGTGTCCCATCGTTGGTAGCATGGCTTAGGGCTTGCTGGGCGGCCTAGTTAGGCGGATCCAGAAGGGAGGCCCATGCCAGATAAAGGAAGGCTACATAGGAGTCACCGACATCATCGGAGCCTTGGATTGAAAGACACGAGGACTAGTTTATATTAGTGTAGGACTCTTTACCTTGTTCGGCAAGGACCTTTCCCTGTAACCCTACATTCTGGTGCCTTTATAAACCGAACCTATGGGAGCCTTTAGGGCACGATTCATAACACTCAACATACAATGTACAACACCTCGCACAACCAACCGATCTCTGTAGCTCGGCGTATTGCCATTATAGTGATTTATAGAAGGAGTAGAGTTCCACCACCATTGTGGGACTTGAACCTGGGTAAGCTGTCTTACCTCGTACCCGCCAACTCTTTGCCTTACCCCACCTCTCTAAACACGTTCAGTGAGGACCCCTCTATGGTGTACTCGTCGGCAATACCATGACAGTTGGCGCCCACCGTGGGGCAAGAGGCGTTTCGAGCTCTACATCGGGTGAGGTCCAAGCTCTTCGTGGGAATCGGCGACACTATGGCCATCGGGCGCGTCCTCTTCTCCAGCAACGTCCCGATTGTCCCTCCCGACGAATTCTAGGTCCCGACAAAGACGAACCCTACCCACTGCTCCGTCGTCCTAGTTGGAGACATCCACATCTTCATCAGCGAAACCGACTCGGGTCCTTGCTCCCAGGAAGTCAGAAACTCGTCAAGACCCGCACGAACCGCCTACGGGCAGGATATGTCCCCGGAAGAATTTGGGCCATACCTCTCTCTAGAGTATGGTAGCTCAGATCAGGAAAATTCAAGGCCCATCCAAACCACCCATGTGCATGATATAACGGTGGAAGGACCCCGTAGATCCACTTGGCTTCCCCGAGCGTTAGAGACACGGAGGTCACACTTCGTCGATGTCGTCACCATCTTCGATCTGGCAAGATGCATTTAGAGGGATGGAGAAACTCCCCACGAATACCTTGCTAGATGGATGAGGGTGAGGGTAACCCTGGAAGGTGACTGTGGTGACGAGCTTGTCTACCACTTCGCGGAAGGGATCATGCCCGGAACGCTCCTCCGGCATACCCTCCGAAGATGGTAGGCCGTAGGCCCTCTCACCCTTGGCGAGATGGTCACGATCGTTAATGAATACACGGACACCGAGGAGAACACTCAGGCCATGCCTGGGCCCAAAGCCGAAGTAAGCAACAATAATGGCCCGCTTGCAATGCCCTCCACATCCACTATCAAAAACACCGAAGCCAACTCCGATTCAGTCCTCGACGCATTATACGCCGACATCAACATGGATGACAGCGGCTCGGACGCTAACTTGGAGGAATACGATGCTGTTATGAGGGAGATCGAGAAGGAGATCGAGAAAGATGAGCGCACTGAGAAAGCCAACATGTCCCACCAAGTGCTACTCGCCATAGGGAGCATGATGGAAGAAGATGGATAGGATCCGGAACCTGAACGAGCTCCACCCACACCTGCGATCACCAGAGAGGCAGCAACAAAGAAAGCCGCCGAGCCTCCGGCTCCGGCTCTAGCCAAGGCCATGCCTCCTGCGGCCATCCGCCCACAACACGCGCAGGAACTTACCACAGGCCCTAGTACTGCCAAGCAAACAAATTTGCCGCCACCGCCATCGTCAACATCTGCAACTGGCAACCCATTGGTTACCCCTGCCGACAAGGCGTTATACGGTGCACTCCTCAATTAGCCCATTACTGTTGCCCATATTTGTAGTGTTACAGAACTTGATGAGAAGCGTGCAGAAATCCTAGCGGAGGCCAAGTGCATTGTGGAGCAGGGCACTCAGCTGGATAAAGACATGGCCAGGGCGTAGCAATCAATCAAGGCGACAAGGGCTATGGAGGCTGAGTACAAGTAGTTGTTACTGAAACACAACACAAAGAAAGCACCAGCTCATGTCGTCAAAGACCCAGGCGTTTGGTGCAGGTTGGGATACGAGGGATCCAAACCGGCAAAATCCACCACATACATTGATTTAGAGGAGAGGCAAGTAATGCCAACTCTCACCCTCAACATTGGCATCACCAAAACCCTCCTTGAACAAGATAGGTCTTAGAGGCGGTGGCTCAGGTCTATGACCTCGTAGCCAAGGCTTGCAAGCAACAGGAGAAGGCCACCTCGCAAAGGCTTGACTCCAACCCGGAGCTTTGCTAGTCAACTCTGAACAGCCGTCGAAGGCCAAGATCTCCTTGTGACGAAGGATCCCACATAGGCTCCATAGAGTGAAGACGGAGGGATGCGTGTAACATGGCTGATGCCATACCCATATCCTCCGACCACGGAGAGAAGGCTCGCCCTTGTCGATCGTCGCCTCCCCCACCATCCCGGCGTCACGAGGAACCATAGTCATGCCACCGCACAAGCATGCCACCTCCTAGGCATCCCCTGGTCAGTATCGTTATACGCGACCAGGGCGATCAGCCTCGACATGCCGGAAAGCGTAGCGGAAATGAAGGACACAGAAGTAGATCCTACAAGGATGCACCACGTCTGACAAGCAATCACGACAGGCATGAGGAGTCGCATGGAGGGAGACAAAAGAAGGCTAACCCGCCGCCGCCACAGCTACCATAGTCACCTAGCATCCATCATGGCGGAGGAAATGGCAGATCCAAAATATCGCACCACAACTCCCCTCCCCATGATGGAAAAGGGAAGCAACCGGAGCCGTACGACGCGCGTTCACGGTTGGAAAAGATCAAAGAAGCACGGGAGCTCCCATACCTTGAGCCACGTTGTTTTGGAACGGTAATACGGGCCACAACTTATCCCACGGGCCTCGGGATTGACAAGACCATCAAGCCTTATGACGACACTGTCAGGCCAGTTACATGGTTGCAGGACTACAGCGAAGCGATTCACATCGTCGGGGGAAACCCTAATATCATTGTTAAGTACCTCCCGCTTATGCTTACCGGCACTGCCCAACAATGGATTAACGACTTGCCGGAGAAATCAATATGCAATTGGTTGGACATGCATGAAGCATTCACCAAGAACTTTGAGGGTACTTACAAACATCCTTGGACTATCGGAGACCCTCAGTGGTGCATACAGGAAAGGGATGAATCCTCTCGTGCTTACCTTTCCCGCTGGCTAGTTATGAAAAATTCATGTGAGGGGGTGCATAATCAAACCGCTATGGCCGCCTTCATCGATGGTCTAGAGAAGGGGACTTTGCTCCGGCATACGTTGAAGCGCAAGAAGTACAACAACGATATCAACCTCAATGCAATGATCACCATGGCTAGAGAATTCACCGCTACTGATGACAACACACACGGATCATTGCCAGCAATATCAATCCATACCCAGGCCAAAAAAACAATAACAACAAGCGGAAGAATCCACCTGAAGAGAAGCAAGTAGCCAACATGGTCACCACAATGTTCACTGGCAGAGGTGGAGGCAGACAGCGTGGTCGCGGCTGGGGGGCTAGCCATGGTCAGCAGAGGAGTGATTCTACACCCTCAGCGCCCCGTGTTCCCCAAACGTACAAAGAGTACCACGATATGCCATGTTTCGTCCACCTCGATGCAAATGGCAAGGCCACCCACAGCAACCGCCAATGCAAGTTTGTCAACGACCTCGAGGAAGACCCTGAGTCCGGCAACAAGCGAAGTTGCAAGAACATACACCAAGGAAAGGGCAAAGGGAAGAAGAAGGAAGAGGAGTCCAAGGATTCAAATGACATGGATGAAGATGTGGAACCCAAGTCCATCGACAAGGGCGATGGCAAAGGGAAAACCCCTTTGAGAAGAAGGCCCCAGTCTACCATACTTTCCTTGGCACCCCCACGGTCCGGGCCTAGAAAACCTCACTGAGGATACTGATGGCTATGCTCCCTCCAGTTCCGCAGTACGTCAGGTGGTCGGAAGTTCCAATCACTTGGGATAGGAAGGATCATCCAGATCTTATCCCAATAGAGAACCAGTATGCCATGGTCATCAACCCATTGATTGACGGCACAGAGTTCACCAAGTGCCTCGTGGATAGTGGAAGCAACATCAATATCATGTACCTAGATACACTGCACAAGATGAACTTGACGGAGACCCAACTAAGGAAAAGCAACACCGTGTTCCATGGTGTTGTCCCTGGCCGATTATCAAATTCCCTAGACTGCATCACCCTTCCGGTTGCTTTTGGTGATTTCAACAATTACCTCCAAGAGCGCATGACCTTCGAAGTGGTGCCCTTCAAGAGCGTGTACCACGTCATCTTCGGACGCGACATATTCCACTCCTTCCTTGCAAGGCTATTCTTTGTCTACAACAAGCTCAAGATACCTAGACCAAACAACATCATCACCGTTCACAGAAGCTTCACCAAGGCACGGGAGTGCAAGCTCAGCGAAGCCGCCTTCGCCAAAGCGGTCTCTCTATGGTGAGGAGTTCAAGGAAATCTAGAGCCAGGTCGATGCCTCTGAGATGCCGACTTCGAAGAGGCAAATCACTACTGCTGAAACTGCATTCAAGGCCGCCATCAAGACCAAGCAGGTGGAGCTTATTGAAGGAGATTCCTCCAAGAGCACCGCCATTGGTATGGACTGGATCCCAAATAGGAAAGCATGCTCATCGAGTTCCTCCGTGAGAATAGGGACATCTTTTCCTGGCAACCTGCCGACAGGAAAGGTGTACCTAGGGAACTTGCCGAGGACAGCTTGAATATTGATCCTAATGCTAAACCGGTGAAACCACCTCTAAGACGCTTTGGTGACGAAAGACGATGGGCTATAGGCAAAGAAATAGCTAGGTTACTTAAGGCTGGCTTTATCCGAGAAGTTATTCACACCTGATGAGTGGCAAATCTTGTACTTGTCCCCAAAAAGGGAACCAATTAATTGAAAATGTGTGTTGATTACACTGGCTTGAACAAAGCGTGTCCGAAGGATCCGTTTGCTTTGCCTCACATTGACCAAGTCATTGACTCGACGGCTGGCTCTGAACTTCTGTGTTTTCTCGATGCTTACTCAGGTTACCACCAAATTCAGATGCAAAAGTCGGACGAACTGGCCACTTCGTTTACCACACCCTACGACACTTACTGCTATGTTACGATGCCCTTTGGGCTGAAAAACGCTTGTGCTACATATCAGCGGACGATGCTGCATTGCCTACATGACCAGATAGGTCGCAACGTACACGCTTATGTGGACGATATCACGGTGATGTGAAAGAATTCAAAAGATATCATCGCCGACTTGCAGGAAACCTTCGACAATCTTCGGAAGTAAAACATGATGCTCAACCCCAAGAAGTGCATCTTCAGGGTACCATCTGGCAAATTGTTGGGCATCATCATTTTGCATCGCGGAATTGAGGTCAACCTGGAGAAAATCATGGCCATCCTTGACATTAAACGCCCGACATGCTTGAAGGACATACAAAGGCTCACAGGCTACATAGCAGTAGTAAGCCGGTTCATCAGCCGACTTGGAGAGAAGGCCATGCCGCTCTACAAGTTGCTAAAGAAGGCGGAAAAATTTATATGGATGGATGAAGAAGACGCAGCGCTTTAGGAGTTGAAGATAATACTATCCTCTACACCAATACTCGTACCACTGGTATCAAGGGATCCTATGTTAGTTTACATGGCAGCAACCAACCGGGTCATCAACATCGCCATCATGGTGGAGCACAAGGAACAAACGCATGAATACGGAGTTCAGTGACCAGTTTACTATGTAAGCGAGGTCTTGACGGAATCCAAGCAGTGTTACCCGCACTACCAGAAGATACCTTATGGAGTTTTCCTTGGTTCATGGAAGCTAAGGCATTATTTCCAGGAGCACCCCATCACAGTAGTGAGCAAAGCTCCACTATCCGACATCATCAACAATAGCGATGCTACAAGAAGAGTGGCAAAGTGGGGCATTGAGCTTGCCGCTTTTGAAATCACCTAAAAGAGACGTGATGCTATCAAATCACAAGCATTGGCAGATTTTATTGCAGATTGGACAGAATTGCCAGAAGACACTCCTCTACCAGAGCTAGAATATTAGGTCATGCACTTTGATAGATCAAAGCTACTCAACGGCTCGGGGGATGGTGTATTACAACAATCACCGATAGGGGAGAAGTTACAATACGTCCTGCAGATCCACTTCAATGCTACCAACAACATGGTGGAGTATGAGACCCTCATTCTTGGACTTTGGGTAGCCAAGGATATTGGCATCAAGCGCATAGTTTGCTGTGGAGATTTCGACTTGGTTGCCCAGCAGGTGCCTGGCACCTGGAACGCATGGAACCCTATGATGGCGAAATATCGGGACGAAGTAGACGAAATAGCCAAGTGTTTCAACAACTACGAAGTCAAGTACGTCAAAAGGGAGGAGAATGAGGCGGCAGATCTGTTGTCAAAACTTGGATCAGCTTGCCGACCAATTCTGCCAGGCGTTTTCCTAGAGAATTTATGGACCCCATTTGTGAAGGGAGTATACCCCAACAACCTGGATAGAGTGGACTCATTTGTTAATTCAGTAACAATAACCTCTCTGGCTTGGACAAAACCATTCATGGACTATCTACATGATGAAACTTTGCCTACCGACGAAGTCGAAAGCCAGCAAATAGTACGCAGAGAAAAAGGCTACGTCATCATTGACGGGCAGCTATACAAAAGAAGTACCACGGGAGTTTTCCTTCGAGGCGTCTCCTAGCAACAAGGTATTGATATCCTTAGAGAAATACATCTCGGAGATTGCAGCATCATGTCGCTCCCCGATCATTGGTGGCCAAGGCATTCGGAAAAGGATTCTACGGGTTAACTTCCAAGGCAGATGCTGACAAGTTAGTACAAACATGTCTTGGGTGTCAGTTTTATGCAAGACAACCAAGTGTTCCAACTGAAGTATTGCGAACCATACCAATAACTTGGCCGTTTGCAGTCTGGGGGCTGGACATGGTGGGACCTTTGCAAACAACACCTTGTGGATTTACACACCTACTAGTATAAGTGGATAAGTTTGCAAAATGGATTAAAGCTAAACCCATTAGAAAGCTCGATGGGGCAATAGCCCTAAAATTTGTCTGAGATCTAGTGGTGAGATTTGGTCTCCCACACAGCATCATCACCGACAACGGCAAAAACTTATCTCTCGGAGAAGTTGAGGAGTACTGTCATGAAAAAGGCATCCGCCTTGACCTAGCATCTATGGCACACCCATAGTCAAATGGACAAGTTGAAAGGGACAATGGACTAATTTTGCACGGAATCAAGCCACGCTTAGAGAAACTGCTACAGAGAGCAGCTGGAGCCTGGGCAGAGGAATTACCATCTGTATTGTGGAGTTTAAGAACAACACCCAATAGATCCACCGGCTTGACCCATTTCTTCATGATTTATGAAGCAGAAGCCGTCCTACCATCTGACATCTCCACGATGCACCAAGTGTTGCCGCCTACAAGGAGGATGATGCTGAAGAATCCAGACGCCTATCTGTGCACCTACTCAAGGAAGAGCACATGTTGGCATGCTAGAGATCTGCCATCTACCAGCAGAAGCTATGTGGCTATCATTGCTCGTTTAAAGAGGGGGATCTGGTGATTAGAGTCAAGCAGGAGAAATCACACAAACTAGCCCTGCCTTGGGAAGGACCGTTCGTCATAAGCTAAGCATTTCTCAATAGTTCCTATTACCTCGTCGATATCCGCGAGTTGAAAGATAGGCCAAAAATCACAAGTGCAAGCAATGTGACTCCGATGATGATTACCCAGAGATAGATCGGCCATGGAACATAGCACAACTATGTCCCTTTTACACTTAGCATATTTTATATTATGTAATAAGTTTCTTATATGATCAATGAAATAAAGCATTTGGTTCACTCATGATTTGTAAGTCTTTTACCTCCTTTAGTTATTCATTTTTGGATCATATAAGCCCTTTATGCGCAAGTTTGCATTTGCACTTGTGAAAATTCCGCCTACGGGTGTTAGCTTAAGTTTTCTGGTCTAGACGTCTTCTGAAGTTTCTATGTGGATTCCAGAGTAGTGACTTCTCGGCACTCAAAGCCGGCGATTTTGCTCTTAGGTTCTTGACAGTGCTACATCATTGTCTGAGAGCATAGTTCTGTGCTGCGAGTCTTCCGTGTCATGAAAGGTCAAGCATACAAACCAGAATAATGGATAAGCCAACACTTGCTTCAAAAATATTTACTAGAAAACAGATAAGTAGCAGGAAACTTGAGTACAAGTTTTTTCGCCTTGCAAAACACACAAGTTTTTTCCGCATACACATTGTAGAGATACATTTAATACAAACAATGTTTTTATGGCTCTGATGCGGAGACTTGGTGGCCGCATCATTGGCAATAAGAGAGCTAGGCCTAGAAAGTTCATCAAACTCAGAGGGGCCAGGGCTGGAATCGGAAGAAGCCAAGTCATTGTCCATCAGTTCGGCAGGCACGAAGACATTCGCCTTGGTCATCTTGGCAACCTTGGTGTCGTAGCCGGCGAGGGAATTCCATAGCATCTTTATCAATTGCATTTCCTTCCCCGTCAAACTTCGGCATGCCGGAGGTTACTAGGTCCAAGTCGGCATTGTCGTAATGCGCCTTGACCAAGGACAGGGCCATCCTAGCACCAACCCGAACACAAGAGGCTTTCTAGTCCTTGATTTTCTTGGGGGCTCGACATAGGATTTCCGTGTATTTGGCCATAGAATTCGCCGCCTTGATGGTGATGTCTAGAGGCTATGTTATCTCCTTGGCTTGGGCAATGGCGGTGTTGATGAAGTTGCCAGCAAGAAGCATGCATTCTTTTGGATCCAGAGAACCTTCACCCATGTTGGCTAAGCCAATGGGGGTTCTGTTTTTGTTAGAGACAAAGATCATGAGTATAACATTACAAGTATCCATCTTACAGAAATTGACTAAGTCGGAAGAAAGTTACCAAAGAAGCTCGTCTCCACTTGTTTGCAGATCTCTGCCAAGGTGTCGTGCTCCTATTGGACTTTCTTGTACACCTCAAGGTTCTAGTCATACTACTCTTTGGCATCTTGGTTTTGACCTTTGATCCGTTCAATTTTATCCTTTAGGCGCTGCATCTCGGCGTCAGCAGACTCTTGCATAGATTTCATCGCCTCCTCATGGCCCTTGACAGCTTCAGCCAGGTCTTTCTTCAGAATGTTATTCTCATCATCGAGCTCCTGGATAAGCTTGGATTGCTCGAAGATGCTCTTGGCTTTGGCAATGGCCTCTGTAAGATGGAAAATGGAAAGCATTATGAAAAGTTGGCAGAAATAAAACCATGAGGAAAGTAGTGAGCTGTTAAAAGAAAACAGACTCTGGCTATTTTTTGATTTGTTGCTTTAGGAAGGCTGTTTTACCCTATTCAAGGTCTAGTTCCTTCCGCAAATTAGCAAACCTCTCATTGGCGGCAATTCTCCGACGATTTTCATTCTACAAAGAAGACAAAATGCTTAGCTTCTCTAGAGCATCTAGTCGGAACAGTTCAGTTTCACCTAAACGCTCGAGGGCTACAATATCAGATTTTAATCAACAAGGTGTTCTCTCTTAGAGTATCTAGTCGGAATTTTGCATTCTAAACTAGAAACTCGGGGGCTACACTAACAAGGTTTACACTTAGTTCTCTAGAGCACTTAGGCGAAAAGACAATGGCTTTTCGCCTAAGAGCTCGGGGGCTACAGTGGGATATATTTAAAAAGTAAAAGAAGTAAAGTTTAGAAACTTACAATGGCAATAACCTTCAGATTGTTGGCCAAATGAGCGTATGACTCATGGAAGGTCCGGGCATTTTTATAAATGGCATCTGTCTGTTTGATGAGATCGTCTAGGCACATCGTCGGGGGAGTCAAAACCAGAGGAGTTGTCGAAGCTGGAGGCATGGATGACGCCCTGGCCACCTGTTGTGTGACTATGGAAGTCGATGTCTCCGGGGCTCCCGCCTCGTCCGTTGCTTTGGCCGCCTCCACCTCCACTCCCTCCATCACATGCTTCCCTTTCTCGATGGCATCCTTAGTCGGAGTTTCAGACATCTTAGAAGAAGTACTCTCCTATGTTGCCTAGCCACTAGGCACAATATCCATGCCAACAGAGCCTGAGACATCCATCATCGGATTGATGTCAATCTCCAAGATGGGGGATGATAGGGGATGAAGGCCTAATGGGGCCTATAATAGGCTTGGCGGCAGGAGTAGGAGGAGCAGTGGCGTGAGAGGACTTGGTTGCCATATCCTTGGTCTGCATATCACGAACATTTTTAGACCCTCCAACATCTTTGGAGGATTGCTTCAAGCGAACACCGGATTTCTTCCTAAAACATACTCAATATAAATAGAGGAATTGAATAGGTGCAACAAAAATTAAAGTTAGAGAATGAATGAACTTACACTACCGCAGACGACCTAGCTAAGGGGATGTTGGTAGACTTCTTCTCTGCCTCTAAGGTGGCAGTGGATTTCTTGGAGACTCCACTCTCCGATATCTTCTTCTTCTTGCCCTCGGCAGCAGCGTCAGAGGTGGAGCTCTTCCACTTTCACGCTGCCGAAGTCGGAGGATCCTTGGAGGTATCATTGTCGGACACTACCTGGATATCCTTAATCTTGGGATCATAGACCTGGGGGGCCATCTGATCTGCTGCCAAGGTCGCCAGCTATAGGGAAAAGGAGTGTTAGATTGGTGACTTCAAGACGGAAAAACATTAGAGTATATATAACAAGCAACAAAGGAAACAAATGCTACCTCTGGGCACTTGCCGCATTCGAACATGTCATAGATGATCTTGAAGCCATGCTTCATGTCCTTCATCTTGACCATGTCCTTAAGCCAGAGCTTGATGGTGTCGTTGGAGAAGTTGTCCTGCAAAATTCGCATAGGATCCTTTCTATCCTTGGAGTACATGCACATCAGCTCAGCGCGGTGCTATAGAGGCTGGATCCGCCTAGTGATCTAGCAAATGGCTAGGTCCAAGCCCGTCAGACCTCTGTCCACGAGCGATTTGATCCGCCTTATGGCGCGGTTGGCTTCTTCGTCAGACGGGGAGGAGGCTGGGGACCTCCAGATGGGTGCTTTGGCGGCGGCCCCATCGACGAAGTCGGGAAACGTCTCGAGACGGTTGGGCAGAGGAATGTCTGGGCCATAGAAATATCTGCGCTGCTAGTTCTTACAAGACTCGTGTCCCACAATGTCGGGGAAGAGCCGTCTAGGCCGGATCTTAAAGCTAATAGTTCTGCAGATCCGTAGCTCTTCCTTGGATTCTACGGACTGTCTCTTGATGGTAAAGAAATAAACAAATAGATCTAACCTAGGATTGATTCCTAGGTATCCTTCGCACAAAGCTATGAAGTTGCTAAGTACGAGGATGATGTTGGGAGAGAGATTGTGGGGAAGTACCCAGAAGTAACAAAGGACGTCCAGAAAGAAGTCAGAGACTGGCAAGCTTACACCACGTACCAGCTGAGCTTTGAGGTACACCTTCTCTCCGGCCTAGGGAGAAGGAGTCACCTCACTGGCCGGCGCCAGCCGCCAAGCAAAACCCTCCATTGTAGGGAGATACCCCTCGGTGATGAGTTCTTGCAGATCTTCAGTGGAAAGATCAGAGCCCCTCCACACTCCCTTGTGGGAGTTACCCTCTTTTTCTATAGCTTCTGATGACGCCTGTTTTGGGTCACCGCCGGTGGATTCCACCACGGCAGAGACAGGAACGACGACCCCCTTTGGTGGGATGGTCATTCCCTAGGATGGCTCCATTGAAGCCTCAGGAGTCGCCGCCATTGAAGGAGCGTTGCTGCTGGAAGCCATTGCATGGGTGGAGGAAGGTGGGAAAGGGGAAAGCTCTTCTTAGGGTTTTCCGTCAAAGAGCTCGAACTGTCGTGCGGCTAGACGAAGACGAAGACACAGGGAAGAATGCGGGTAAAAGTAAAAGCCCAAGCCGTAGTTAATATATATAGACCTGGTGTCAAGATTCGTGCAAAAAGATCTAACGAATGAATCTTTGCCAACATGGAGATGAGTGTGCGTGATTATTTTTCAACATCCTCTGTCTTTGCCGCTTTAACGTTTCAGAATTTGTGCGCGTAAAAATAGCTAATGATTAATTCACTACCTTCTGTGAGTTTTGAGGTAGCGTAGCCTACAACCTACACCATCTTCTGACCGTTGAAGTGGAGTAGTCACATCTAAAGATTCCATCGAAGACTAAAGTTATCCGACCCTAGAAATCAAGACTTAAAGAATCTTCGGTTACATTTCAAATACGGAGAGGATTGCATGGTTCTTTGGGAGATCTTTGAGATGTTGCTTGACAAATTTTTGGCATCACCTAGACGGAGCATTCAAGACTGAAGGGCAAGACAACGCAAGATCTCAAAGTCCTCCGGGGGCTACTGTTGGGGATATGCTAAATGGGTATCACCATAGAACATCTCTAATCCGGCTAACCTGGGTGGCCCATCGTTGGTAGCATGGCCTCAGGCCTGCTGGGCGGCCCAATTAGACGGATCTAGAAGGGAGGCCCATGCCGGATAAAGTAAGTTTATGCAGGAGTCACTGGGATACTCGGAGCCTTGGAGTGCAAGACACGAGGACTAGTTTGTATTAGTGTAGGACTCTTTACCTTGTCCGGCAAGGACCTTTCCTGTAACCCTAGGTTCTGGTGCCTTTATAAACCGGACCTATGGGAGCCTTTAGGGCACGATTCATAACACTTATTGTACAACGTACAACACCTCGCACAGCAAACCAATCTCTGTAGCTCGATGTATTGCCATTATAGTGATTTATAGCAGGAGTAGAGTTCCACCACCTCATACCCGCCAACTCTCCGCCTTACCCCACCCCTCTAAACATGTTCACTGAGGGACCCTCTATGGCATACTCATCGACAATACCACGACAGAAGCAAAGTATAGAGCCATGTCTCTAGGATAAGATGCTATGGGTAAGAAACCTTCTAAGTGATCTGAAAGTCTTAAAGGTAGGACACTTGAACATATGTTGTGATAACAAGTTGGCAATATGCGTAGCAAACAATCAAGTTCAACATGATAGGACAAAGCACATTGAGATTGATAGATTCTTCACTAAAGAAAAGCTAGATGCTGGTATTATCAAGATCGACTATGTGAGCATAGGGCAACTGATTGCTGATTGTCTGACAAAGGGTTTGGCAACCAAGGATTGTGATCGAGCTTGTGACAAGATGGGGATGTAAATATAAATCACCCATATTGAGGGGAGTGTTGGATAGTACATGGGCTGCAGCCAACATTGCAGCATATCTACCTGTTGGGCTATGGCCTGGAGTGTCTGTGTTGTGCTGGCCCATGAGGTCCATGTAAAAAAGTAAGTATATATATAGTGGTTCCTACCTGGGAAATCTAAGTCAAGACTGATAGGAGAGTTCCGAACCACCCAACCGTGATCTACAATCTACACCCTAGCCCACCAAGTCTAATAAATGAAACAACTCTTCCTAGTTAATAACTCCTCCCCAGAGGAAAGGACTAGAGGGGTGTGGTCTGACCCTATCCATGTCTTGGCAGTTAGTGAGCACAAGGGATATATTGCTTCCCAAGAAGGGTATACAAGAGCCTATCTAGGACTGATCTAACTAGGTCAAGCCATTTATTAGTCCAAGTGAAACAAGCCCCAACTCGTCTTAGCTCTCTTAGTGCCATAACAGCGATAGAATCGTTGAACTGGTGAATTCTAGGCCAACAAATGTTGTTGTTCTTATCCCCTAGCCCATGCATAAGGTTGAAATATCCCCCAATAACAATCTGGAATCAGTCCTTTGCCACTTCCAGCTTGATCTCCGACAAGAACTCCCTAGTTCTAGAATGGTCGGCTGACCCATATACTTAAATGAAACCCACAGCATTTTCTTGCTCTTGTGGTACACGAGCATAATGATAAATAAGTTGCCCTTTCACCATTCACCCACTTCAAAGGTTTCATCCTTGAACCCTAGTAGCAGGGCGCCGGAGTGTCCCAGGGCCGGCAACCAATTCCACAAAAACTGGTGTTGCCCCTCGAGGTTTCTAGGTTCGCTAAGTGAGAAATCATTCTTAATTGTCTCTCGCAAGCCTACGAAACCAATGTGGTCTTCTCGTAGATACGTTTTGGGCTGTCCCACCCTCCCTGGTTGGCCAAATCCTCGCATATTCGCCTTTGCATTTGGTCGCACCCTTGCACACCGTAAGCACAGATCGATGGGTTTTCCTTTGTTTAGGAAGGTTCTTACCACTGCCCCAGGCAATGGCTCCGTTTTCCTCTAAATTCCAATGTATCCAGCATCCCGAGTCGAGTTACTAGTTTCGGCCACCTCCCTGCCAGCCGCGACCAATCTAGCATGTTCCTTGCGGAATTCTCCTTCTGCAGTCACTACTTGGGTAGCCTCCTTTGCTCTAATTATAGACAAGGCATCCACCAGAGAGCCTGTCGAGGGTACAAACAAAAAAGAACTAGCTCTAGCTACCTCTAAGAAATGAGAATCGGGCAGCGAATCAAGGGAAGTAAATTTAGGCTCACCTCTATCTAAGTTCTTTTCATTTGTGAGGTGTTGTGCTTTGGCGAGTGATGTGATCGTGGTATCTCCCTTGTTCTATGTGCTCCTCTTGGACACATAGGTGACCACCTTGTTGCGCTTCTCCCTCACCACCCTCGCCTTCACATTCACCTCCTTCCTCAGATTCACCCCTTCTGAGCTCATGTCGTCCATGCGGATGATGGAAGGGAATTCGGTTTCTGCCACCACCGCTTCCAAGGTTTGGGTGTTGGTTGTGGGCCGAGCCTCCTAGAAGATAAAGCCAAGATTTTCTCCCTGGAAAGCTCATCTTTTGGCAGCTCCCCAACCTAGTCCAGATGCACATCCAAATCAAGCTTCTTAGATTTTAGTGGTGAATTCTGCACGATTTCTTCCTCGGTCTTCGACACATCCACCACCACCGAGAGGTAAGGGGTGTGGCGATCCTTCTCTAGTAGAATTGGTTCCTCCCTTTGTAGAAACTTGAGTGCAGGTAGAATGTCATTGTGTCCCCTTAGATTGGATCCATATGGGTGATGGTGGTGTTAAGGAAAACACCTTGTTCTTTGGACCTAGTCATCTTGTAGAAAGGTGGAGTGCTCGATGACGCACACTTCTTCTGCTAGTGTTGTTGTTGTTTACTACATGAGTCCTTGTGAGAGGAGATTTTTGCTACTTTTCTCCACCCCGTCTTCTCGTGTTTCCAAATCAGGATCAAGGGGCTTTCTTAAGGCCATAGTGATCAAGGTGGTGGCTGCATATAAACCTCATCACGCAGATCACCATTAAGAAAGGCATTCTTAACATCAAGTTGAGACACGGACCAATGGAAAACAAAAGCCACGACAAGAAGTGTGTGAATAGTGGTCATATGGTCCATAGGAGCAAAAGTCTTGTCATAGTCATGACCATGCTCCTGTTGAAAGCCACGAGCCACAAGACGAGCTTCATAACACTCAAGAGAACCATCTGAGCGAGTCTTAATCTTATAGACCCACTTACAAGTGATGGGATGAACACGAGGAGGAAGTGGAACCAGATCCCATGTGCTAGTGCGCTCAAGTGCAGAATCTCCTCTACCATCGCAAGCTGCCATTCAGAATGAACAACAACATCTCGATATGAAGTCGGCTCGAGGATAGCAGAAAGACCATAGCGAGTAGGAGAATATTGATCAGGTGGGGGGGCACGGCCGAGCACAAAGATTATAAGTCGGTTGGGAGGAGGAAGACGGTGCACCCAAAGTAGATGGTACATCAGTAGATTCATCCACAACCCATGGACAACAAGTGAAAGGGAAAGGTAGGACGAGAAGGAACCACCAGAGGTGATGGAGATGGGGAAGACATCGGTGATGAAGGTGGAGAGTCATGTGACAAGGCAGGAGAGGAAATCATAGGAGAATACAGTGTCGGTTTGATAACATTGAGATGAGGAGGAGTAGGAACACGAGGCACAACGGGAGATTTATCAGGAAACATGAGAAAAGCGATGTCCTCGACTGAAAAGGTCGAGGAGGATGGTTGCGGGTAGAATGGGCGAGACTCATCAAAATTCACATCCCGAGAAATATGCATCCGACAACCTACAGGATCCCAACATACACAACCAAACAAACGAAGCACCAAATAATGAGGAGAGCGGTCGAAAAGACGCTCTAGAGGAATACCACCATGTAGAGCAGCTGAGGGCTGAATGTTGATGAGATAGGTGTAAGAGGCGGCAATCATCATCGCACGAGCCTTCTCAAGAAGGTGGCGATGCTTGCGCTCAGCCACGCCATTCTGAGCATGCGCACCTAGACAAGAGAACTTGGCAAGAGCACCATGCTCAGCAAGAAAACCACGCAACATCTTGGAGATATACTCACCTGCAGAATCAGCACGAAGCACACAGATAGGCATAGAGAATTGAGTGTGTACCATGGCAGCAAAATGCTTATAAATAGAGAGAACCTCACTACGAGAAGACATAAATTAAAGCCAACGCTACTAGGAAACATCTTATCTGTAGCGCATGTAAATGAGACTTCTGTGGCGAATATCCTAGTCGCCACTGTTACCTCGCCACTGATAACTACTTCCTGTGGCGCATATGGATATGCGCCACAGAAGTCTCAGACTTCTGTGGCGCATTTCTTCATATGTGCCATAGGAAGAACTTTAGTGGCGCATTTATATATATGCGCCACAGAAAGCCTATGCGCTAGTGACTATATAATTATATGCGCCACTGGTTGTGTAACACGTATTCGAAGTAAAATACGTTCCTGGTGTATAATCAGGTATTTATACAGGATTTATACAGTATTTATCCAGATGAGTATAAAGTACATTGCACAAGTAGTAGATGCATGAAAACTGACATATATATAATACAAACACTTAGAGCCCGATCGAGATACATATATAGTATCAAGTGCCGGATTTTTACACAAGTGCCGAATACAGAGTTCATATCATCTCACATTACAAATATGAAGTGGCCACCGCCGCCTACACTAGGATCAAATAGAATATAGCTGTGATAATGGTGAGCAAGAGCATGAGCCTGACCAATATCTTCATCCGGTTCTTCTTCCACAGGTGGTTCCTCCACTTGGCTACCGCCTCCTCTCTAGTCACGTATCCTTTGTAGATGTTGCCGCTGAACTTGTTCACTTGTTTGTGACAATTCTCCCACTCCTCGTAAACTCCTAGAACCCTACCCATGTACACCACATACCACCTCGTCACCATCTCTATAGACGACAAGGCATATTAGTAAAAATACAACAAAAAGAATTAATAAAGGGTTCACATCCATATATATATGTTCACAGAATATAAAACAAAGGATCCATAAACCTAAAAGATAGATCATCATAGAAGCAATAAGTTCAATGACAACACGACCATAAGGTAGTTTAAGTCTAACAACAATGACCATTTCGATCACAAGATAGTAAATTTTATGACACACACACTAATACAGCAGGCGTCCATCAAGAATATACAAACACTGGATCATGCTAGAGGCACACATCGATCATGAAGACTTCTTCTTCTTGCTCGGCTTCGGGAACGGTAGATAGCCCTCTTTCTTCATCCACGTCCATCTATCACCCTTCTTAAAGTGGCATTCTTCGATCTCCCTCTTACTCAACCCTCTGGCTTGTTGTAGGGCACCCCCCTTATGTTGACATCTTCAATGATGATTTGCGACAACTTTATCTGAATGCGATGGAAGTCTTCTCTAAGATCATCATCATCGATTCGCGCCAAAGTTTTGGCCCATCCTCGTAGACTAGATGGCAGCGTTAGGTTCTGGCAATCCCGAACATAGCCTTTAAGGTGATGGAGGATGTAGAAGGCCTCCTTGGCACCAGTAGTCGACTGCTTGACTTAGGGGAACTCGAGCACATGCTTGAACACGTGTTTGCCATCCTTGATACATTCCCCCTTATCTACGAAGGTTCATCCCTTCTTGGCATATCCCTCGAGAGCCTCATTGAGAACACCCCTTATTCTGGTGTAGTATTTCTTCTTCGTCATACTCCCCGAGCTGAAATACGTGTCTATCGAATACCTTGGAGCAAGGACGATGAGTGTGCAGTACTTGTATCTGCGCAACACAATTGGAACAGAATGTTGGAAAAAGAGCAAAGGAAGAAATCTATAAGAAATGCATAAGTTACAGCGGCGATGAGCGAGTGTGTGTACTTACTCGAGAAAGAAAGGCAAAAGAAGTGTGCCCTTCCTCTTGTTGTCCACCATGAACTTCTCGAGGTACACCATTGCCTTGGTCCGTGTCTCTGATCCTTCGACCAACTGGCTGTCCCGCATGTAGTAGGGATCCACTATCGCGATTTCCGGGGTACTCTCTCTCTTGATCTTGATCGCCAGATTGAGCGCGTATAGGCGGACCAAGTTATAGTCCAGACGTTTCATGAGAAATAGCTTGAATATGTCCTCGAACGCTATGAAGAATATATCCTTGGGGGGTTCATCGATGAAGCCCACGTCCAATGGCACCTTGGCCGTGAAAACTGGGTAATTTGGATCTTCGTCTTTCAGAAGGAGGCCCTCTAGTGTCTTGACACCGTCGTTCAAAGTTAGCATTGCTCCAACCACAATGTGGAGCATATCCGGAGTCAATATCGGATCACCAACTACATGCACTCGGGGCAAGCCATATTGTGTGGATGGTACGACGACGGCGTCCTGACCCCGGATCCTCTTCGGAAGAGACTGGATTGCACCCTTCTTATTATTATTACCTCTCTTGCTGTAGTGCTACTTCTTCACAACAGTGTCAGCCACTGCCATCTGCTCATCAGCCGCCTTTCGGAGTGTGTTGGGGCTGAAAACCAATCCCGGTTTATCTTGTGATGGATCGGCGGCCGGAGGCATCTCTTGAGAAAGACCATGGAAGACCAGGCGTTGCGTGCATGTATTGGGCCGACCAGCTTGATGGTCGTCGCGAGCTGTGAATGGTTCTTCATCCACATAAGGCATATACAATCCTTTGGTGGTGCCGGTGTTGATGAAGTCGTCAACGTTGACCAATTCATCATCATCTTCATGGGTGCCATCATGTGGTGGTGGTAGCGGGGGTGATGGCGGTTGCAGCACAATGTCTTTGCCATGTGGCGGTACACACGAGGCCAAGAGTTGCTGGTGACGGCTGGTGGTGGCGACGATAGCGGCTACTGGCTTCCGAGGTGGTGGCCGGGCGATCAGTCAAGAGGTGGCACCGGTGCTCCCCCCGCAAGATGAATCTGGGCCTTCGGCCATGTCAAGGGCCAGTTGTAGCATTCTCCAAGGGTCTTCTGTTCGTGGGCTCCCTGAGGTTGAAAGGGGGGTCCATGTCGTCGCACCCTGGCAACACCCGAGCCAACCTGGCCCTCATCATGTCATCATCCATTGGATTGTTGTGCATCGTGCGGCTCGCCGGTTGTATGAGAGTGCCCTTGGCAACATCCTTCAACTCACCGCCGACATCTTTAAGCAGGAGTACGCAAGAAGTGTCCTGAGGCAAAACATGTTGTTGGGCGTCATGAGATGGCAGTAGTCATGCATCAAAGGAATAAAGGAGATGACGTGCACTAACTAATTAGTTACCTTGGTGATGGCGTGGAGCTCGGCTAATGTAGAGACACGGCCGATGCCGGCGGCCGACCTATCATCATCTGCAATCTCCCACTCGGGTGCCTCACGAAGCACCACCACCGTCGGCTGCACCTTATTGGTATCTTTGGCGGGAGGGGGCGTCGGTGTGACCAAAACGAGCGGCTGCGTCCCAACGTTGATGGTCGGCGGGGTCACCAAGTCCGGCGACACAGTAACATTGATGCCCGAGTTGCTACCGCTTAAGCTGGGCAGATGTATCGGCCCCTATCGACCTCCCGCATTCCAAGCAGTAAGCCCCTCGAAAAACTCAGGGGGGATCATCGAGCGGAGCTTCTCTTCCACTAACTTGTCCACTGTTTTCTTGTCCACCGTCTTCTCCTCTAGTCTCTGCACCTTCATCTTCAGCTCTTCAACAGCGGCTTTATCCTTAGCCGCCAACTGGTTCTTCCTCTCCCTTCTTTTCTTGGCGTCCTCTTTGTAGTACTCCTTGAACTTCATGCTCGTACCGAAGCAGGACACACGGCCAGCTGAGGACGGCGGCAACCCCTTGTCCCTCTTCTTATAAGCATTGGTCGCCCTGTTGAAAACCATGTCCCACGGCTCCATCAAATCCTGGGATGACTCTGTGGCAGTAGCATTCAGTTCCTCCTCCTGCAGAGACAAGGAAAGGTGAACCCATTTAGATTCTTGGGTTCATTATTTTAATTAGAACACAATAGACTTGAGATCAGCGATAAATTCCTTACCAGATTCTTCTCGAAGTCCTTCACCTCCAGATCGTCGGTGATGAACTCCACTGTTTCCTTGTCCAGGTATTAGTGGGCCCAAACAAATTGCCTAAGCTGCAAGTCCGTGATTTTAAGCCAAGGGTTGTCTTTACCAAGGCGTTCAAGATTGGCGTCTTCCTTGTCCCAAAGGGCATGTTTCCCCCTGTAACCGCCGCTTCCAAGGCGGTGGTTACCTATGTTCTGCTCCCGCATACTCCTTCCCCATTTAGTCCATTTTATAGCGTCAGTGGTAGCTATATCTGCCTTGAATATCTTAAACTCCTCTTCGTCGAGCATCGGAATTTTCTTACTAATAACCTCCCAGCTTTCACCTTTGTCAATGCTAGTCTTCACCCGGGTTTCCAGCTGCTCAAGGTGTTGCTCATCTTCGTGAGGGCTAGTTTGTTCACCGGGTTCTTTCTCTCGAGGTTTCTAAACCACTTTGGGAATCTGTATCGCTTGAGAAGCTTTTTAAGGAGGTTATCGACCAAAGCTGCATTGTCAGCATGTCTGATGTACTTCGTGTTGATCGACATGCTTTCTCAGACGATGCACCCGAGTTGCAGGCTGTACCCTTTAGCAATCGCCTCTGGCGCAATGGGTAGGCCACTTTCTGTGACCTGAGTGAACTCATCACAGACGGTGGCGAGCACTGGCACCTTCCGCTCCTTATGTTCCTTCTTCCTATGAGAAGCGGCCGGGTTGCCGCTACCGCCATCCGTGCGCTTACCGCCATTGGGGCGGGCGCCGCCATCGGTGGTGTCATCCTTTCGCCGCCGCCTTCACTAGTTCCATTCTAGTCGTCTTTGTCCCCCTCGTAATCAGGATCTCCTCCCTCATTGGCCCCAGCAGCTCTGGCGACGGTCGCCTTCTCCTCCAGTGGTGGTGTCATCCTCATCGCCTCCTCCTCCTCCTGTTGGGACCCCCGCCAGAATGACTGGTTGGCCTGTCTAGCTTGTTCTTCCATGCTGATCATGTGCTTAGAAGGGCCGGACTCGTTGTTGCCCGACATGTTTGCACTACTCTATTAAAAAGAGGCAAAAAGTTAGCACAAATCTTGGCCGAAAAATTCGGCATGACCTTTGCTAATTTTTTGACCTATGAGTGCCCATTTCTCAACCGAAACGGAAGTGAATCGACACTTCGGGAGAAATGGGCAACTCAAATGAAATCCCTGCAAGAAAAAACACCCCATCCCCATATTGACAGCCCCATGCATTGACCCCGGCATCCATCATATCCATCATACACATGCAGTATATATATAACAGATATACTAGTCCATCATCACATCACAGCCCCATGTATATATATATAACAGATATAGTAGTGTAACAGAAGTACTTGCTGAACAGCAGAAGTGTAACAGAACTATAGTACTTGCTATTATGTGAAACATACTGCAACTATAACTATATAACCTCGAGATGATAGCCCCAATCATGCTTCTTGCATTCAGTTAAAGATAAAGCATGTGTGCTTTTAACAGTACAATCCTTCACTTCTGTTAATAGCAAGGTGCTACCAGTATAAGAAGAACTTCATCCATCATCCATCACAGCAAGGTGCTACCAGGAAGCCTCCAGCTAATAATATATTCATAGAAACTCATTTGACCCAATACTAAACCTTGATGATCAATGAACAATGGCATAAAAGTGAAATTGCTCTCTTTCTTCCTAAAAGACATCAATACTGTCATTCTATTAATAGTTCAGTCTTCTGGAACAACACAAACATAGAAAATCCCACCCAAAGCCCTTGTTGTCCATCATATATGAAGTATGGAGCACTCCTAGACACAAGGAATTATACATGACACCTAATTAGCCAGGTTATAATATATGGAGCACTCCTGGACACAAGAAATTATACATGGCACCTAATCAGCCAGGTCATAATTTTCGTAAGAAAAATCGAACTAGATAATCTATCCAACTACGAATAAACAGAAATTGACAACCATAAGGCTTATATATATTGCCACCTCTCAAATTTTAATACAAGAACAATCAGATAACAACACATTTGGAGCATATCAAGACGATGGGAGCATAACCATGCAATAATAAATGTTGTATACTAAGTAATAACACTAGCAGAACACCAGCTGATAATATCTTGGACACTAAGCAATATCCGTCGATCATTGAAGGCTATGCAAAGGCTACAATCAACTCAATCCTTACTGAAATACCGTAAGTTACTTTTAGGTTATCTGCCATAACTGTCCATCTAACCTAGAGCTACAGATCGATGACTGAAACCAATTCCCAGTGATGAACAAGAAGACCGATTCTGCATATGCAAGGTAGAAAGCAGGCAACTCCAAGACTGTGACACAGGCTATACTAGAACATACAGGGCATTGTCTCCCAACCACACAAAACAAATATCTCAGTTGCAAACAAGCAAATATGATACCATGGCATCGGGAGGCTTATTCTCGAAACAAGAATCTGATGCAAACAGTCATAACAGCATTGGGATATGACTCCTATATATCACATGACTACCTGCTCCAGTTTTTTAACATCCTAATAAATCCAGTACAAGTTATACAAAACACGGTTAGAAAAAACTGCTACTATGAAATACAGCTCTGCTCTTCCTTGATGGAGCCCTTTCCACTAACAATCCAAAAGCTTCCTCACGCCCTTCTTCAAATGGCATTTATGGTTCAGAGAAAACATAGCAAGCATCATGGAGATAATTAAGGATAACAATATTTAGGTAGCCACATTTTAAGGATCATGGTTTATTCCAAAAAGCCACATCAGTATAGATCCAACGCCTACATATCACAGTCGGATATATTACTGTATTCTACTTTATATTTCATTGAAAGTAAACTCTGACCATACAAGTAGAAATGTCACACAAACACAAATTATGGACTATTAGGTTGGAGCAGCCACTTCTCATACAAAAGGAGAACTGTCGACTGTGGTGAGCATCAGAGGGGGGTGGGGGAGTGGGAGGGACGAACCGTGCTCTAGTGCTACAGCTACGGTGGTCTACAACGACGAGGGTGGAGGGCTCCGGCGCGACTCCTCCTCCTCCGGCGGTTCCTCCTCCATAGGCTGCTAGGGCTCCGGCACGGCAGTGGCTAGGGCTCCGGCAACAAGGGCGGTGGGCTCCGGCACGACGACTCCTCCTCCGGCGGCTCCTCCTCCACGGGCTGCTAGGGCTCCGGCGCGGCAACAACGAGAGTGGCGCTAGGATTTGCGATGACAGAGAGGCGACAGAGAAGTGTGGGTCGAGAGAGAGGAAGGGGGATTAGGGGAGAGGCCGAACCGTTCTGTGGCTAAGTGTGAAAGTTCTCTGGCGCATTCCCACAGAATGCGCCACAGAAGTTGGAACTTCTATGGCGCATTCTGAAGGAATGCGCCACAGAACTTCTTGACATAGTACAAAAAAGCGTGGCGTCGTAGTATGATAAGATCCGATACTTGTCCTAGTGGTCTTGCTCGCTTGCTCTCACGTGGGGCAGCCAGGTTCGAATCCTGGCTGTCTCACACATTTTTTTTTCATTTTTTTTAAATATTTTTAGTTACATACATATGCATATTTATTCAAAAAAGCAAGAACATATACATATATGCATATTTATTCACATATGCATATTTATTCAAAAAAGCAAGACCATATACATATATGCATATTTATTCACATATGCATATTTATTTTAAAAAAGCAAGAACATATACATATAAGCATATTAAATATGCAAAAAAAAGCAAGAACACAAATGCATATTTATTCAACCCCCCCCCCCAAATCATATATATATATATATATATATATATATGTGTGTGTGTGTGTGTGTTTGCTGGTCACACACAAATGTGAATTTGTATACCCACACCAATATCACATTATATGTTTTAGTCTCTAACTAATACCCACATTAATATCACATTATACCCACACGAATTAATACACCAAAAAGTCACACAATTGCTAGTGTCTCTTCACAATCTTCTTGCCCTTTTTCGTCGCGATTGAATACTTTAGCCCGTGCACTTTGAGATTTCTTCTTGTGAATGGACAACCTTTCGTAGGTAGTGTGGTCTTCCTTCTTACTTTAGTAGTAGTAGGCATGTCGAAGTACTTGTCGAATTCCTCTTCGATCTTCGGGTCGCCGTTTTTGTCAAAGTTTTGCTCATTGGCGGCTCCTTCCATTCCGATGATGCTCCTCTTTCCCCTCCTAACTACAACATGGTTGGGCTTTGACGGATCGGTAATAAAAAAGCATTGATCAACTTGGCTAGCGAGTACCCAAGGCTCATTTTTTGCGGAGGCGTACTTTGTCGATTTGGCATCTGGTATAACCATTGTGGTGAAATACCGGCCTTCTTTTTCCACGTTCTTGGACCATCTAACACGGAACATCGGTACGATCTCTCTACAGTAGTCAAGCTCCCATATCTCCTCGATCCTTCCGTAGAATCTTTCCATGACTGTAGTCTCGTCATCAGCAAAGGATAACATAGTTACTCCTGAGTTTTGATATTCGCTATTCCTGTCCTTTTCCTCGGTGTAGAATCTATAACCATTTATGTCGTATGACTAATTGGTCCTTAGGTTGTGCCCTGGGCCCTGCGACAAAGGAGAATATGAGTTTTTGATCTTCTGTAGAAGGCGTCTGTGGGGGATTGTCTAGTTGCCTTTTCTTGAACCAACCCGTGAAGCTGGAGCTGTGCTCTCTGGTTACGCCTCCCTTCTTCCTCGGCCGGCCCTGGTCGACGTACTCGCCGATTAAGCTTACAGGTTTGACCCAAGGGCCGACCACTTCAATGTGTTGTAGCGCGACTCGGTGTGCCCTTTCAAAATCAGTGCGTCGCCCATCAATGCTGACATGTAGTGAGCGGCAGCCCTCATGGTGACCATATCCACCGAGCCTGCCGAGGTGCTTCTTTCTGGGTATTCCAACATCCTCGTTCTCGGTGGTTAGATAATTCTGGCAGAAGGAGATGCACTCGTAGATCAGAAAGCCCTTGGCTATGCTTCCATCTGGACAGGACCTGTTGCAAACGAATCCTTTGATGGCACCATTTAGCCTTTCAAACGGCATCATGTTGTGCAAGAATGTCGGCCCGAGCTGGATGATGTCGTCCACGACATGTACAAGCAGATGCACCATGATGTCGAAGACTGCGGGTGGGAAGTAAATCTCAAGCTCGCATAGTATCATCACGATCTCTTCCTATAGCCTGTCGAGCTTCTTCACACTGATCGACTTCCTAGATATGACGTCGAAAAAGTTACAAATGCCAAACAATGTCTCACGGACATGCTCGTCCATTATCCCACGGATCACAATAGGGAGTATCTGCGTCATCAGCACATGACAATCGTGAGACTTCATACTGCTGAACCTCTTCTTTGCCACGTCCAGATATCTGCTTATCTTCCCCGAGTAACCGTGAGGAACTTTCACTCCTAAGAGGCACCTGGAAAACTGCTCGAGCTCCTCCAGACTCAGAGTGAAGCAGGCAACGCGAAGCACCACCTCATTCTTCTTAACTCTTTTGTGGCGACCTTGAGTCCCTTCCGTATGATCATCATCATCATCACTATCAGGGTACTAAAGATCTTTCTTGATGCCAAGCAATTGAAGGTCCTTTCTTGCTTTCGGCCCATCCTTGGTCCTCTCCGGCATGTTCAGTAGAGTGCCAAGCAGACTCTCGGTAACGTTCTTCGTGATGTGCATTACATTGAGGCTATGGGGAGTGTGAAGGACCTTCCAATATGGCAGGTCCCAGAAAACAGACCTTGCTTTCCATACACCCAGCAGCGACTTTGTCCTCGGTCGTTTTTTTCCAGGCGCAGGGCAATCTACCCAATTATTCAAAAGCTCCTCGATTTCTTCGCCGCTCCTCGGACGCGGGGCTCTTTCGAGCTCGTCCTTACCATTGAATAGGTCACCACGTTTTCTCCACGGACGATCCATGTGGAGCCACTTTCGAGTACCTTGGAACACGGTTTTCAAAGACCCGAGATCCCTTGGTAGCTGGAGATGCGGTGTCTCACCCATGCACTTGATGCATGCGTTGTGTCCGTGGTTCACCTGGGCCGATACATATGCGTAACCAGGATAGTCCTGCACGGTCGTGAGCAACGCGGCTCTCATATGGAAATATTATTTAGTGTAGGTGTCCCACGTACGGGCCGGCGTCTCCCACAAGTTGGCTAACTCCTCTCTCAATAGCCCGAGATACAAATGCATATCGATACCTGGTTGTTTCGGCCCCTGAATAAGAATGCTCATGTCTACATACCTTTGCTTCGTGCATAGCCACGGGGGGAGGCTGTACGGCCATACAAACATGGGCCAGGTGCTATGCGTGCTACTCTGGTTTCCAAAAGGATTGAGTCCATCGGTGCTCATACCCAGCCTTACGTTCCTTGCATCACCCCCGAACTCTTCAAACTCGATGTCTAATGCATTCCACTAGCTAGCGTCTGAAGGGTGTGTCAGGATCTTGCCCTTCTCAGGATCATCTTCGGGTTTCTCTCTTTCCGCGTGCCATTGCATGAGCTTTACTTCCTTAGGATCTACGAAATATCGCTGCAGACTGATACGTCCATTTTGCATCACTATTCTATGTCATAATTCACTATTATTCATTGATATATTTCATATTGAGAGGTGATACTTATGTTATTTCATCTGTTTTTGCATGGTTGATGACTTTTGGAGCATGGACCGCTGCAGTCAGGATTCTAATGGAAAAGGTGATGTTTGGAAGCAAAATTCGCGAAGATCAGAAAATCCGGGAAAATATACAGAAAGTCCTATTTTTTCAGAAGACGAAGGAAGCCAGAAGGGGGGCTGGAGATGGGCCACAGGGGGCCCACACCACCCCCTGGCGCGGGCAGCCCTAGGCCGCGCCAGCAGGTCGTGTGGCTGCCTTGGCCCACTCCAGGCACTCCCCTCAGGTCGTGTGGCTGCCCTGGCCTCTCTGGGCAGAAAACATCGAGAGAGAAAGATATCTCCGGCAGACAGATTTCTGCCGGTGGAATTCCTTCCTGGAGAGGGGATATCATCGCCATCAACACCACCATCAAGCTGGACTTCATCGGGATCATCATCATCATCATCACCACCACCATCATCACCATCAGCACCCTCATCACCATCTCCATATTGCTGTAACAATTGGGTTCAATCTTGCATAGTTCATAGGGGAAACTTTCCCGGTGTTGATTACTCTTTGTAGTTGATGCTATTGAGTGAACCGTTAAATTATTGTTTATGTTCAGATTGTTATACATCATTATTCCATCTCTGATCATGATCCATATGATGTCTTGTGAGTAGTTCGTTTTGTTCTTGGGGACATGGGAGAAGTCATGTTGTTAGTAGTGGAATTGTGTTGAGAAAGATTCAATAGTTTGATATTTAAGTTGTGGTGTATTTCTTCTAGTGGTGTCATGTGAACGTCGACTACATGACACTTCACCTATATGGGCCTAGGGGAATGCATTGTGTATTTGGCTACTAATCGTAGGGGTTGCGGATGTGAAACCTGAACCCCTGTTAGGAAACCATTGCACAAGGGACGTAAGGGTCTTAGAGTTTAAAGTTTTGGTTAGGTTTCTACCTTAATTACTTTCTTGTACTTATGGATGTTTACAAGGGGTATAATCACAAGTATGTATTAGTCCTAGGAAGGTCGGTACATTAGCACAGGTTCACCCACACAACACTTAGCAAGCTAAAGAAGATTAATCAACTATATGAAGCGAAAGCACTTGACAGTCTTCCCATGTGTCCTTGAGAACGTTTGGTCATCTTAAGTAATACAACCGGCTTGTCCTTTGCTGAATAAAGGATTGGGCCACTTGCTGCATTTATTCCTATTGTCTTTTATTTACTCGTACTTTGTTTACTTGCTTTATCAAAAAAACCTTAAATATCCGTTTGCTAAGTATTTATAGAGAATTCTTGATCCATACCACTAGCCAACACCTTCTTCTCCTTGTTGGGTTCGACACTCTTACTTATCGAAAATACTGCGATACACCCCCTATACTTGTGGGTCATCATGACTATTTTCTGGCGCCGTTGCCGGGGAGTGAAGCGCTATTGGAGAGTGGAACTAGTGAAGGAAACTTCTACTGTGAGTATTGTTTACTTCTGCTAGTTGCTTTATTTTCGTTATGGATAATTCGCTGAGTTTCTTATTTTGTAATGCTACTACCACTGCTAAGGTAGTAGATAAACCACCACCTGGTAAGAATGATGTTTTTAAAATACCTACAAGAATTATTGATCATGTTGTGGATAACTACTATGTTGGGGATGGAACTGTCCATCCCGGTGATCATTTGCTCTTTATACACGAATTATGCGGGTTGTTCAAGTGTGCAGGTATTACTACAGATCAAGTTAAGAAGAAGTTATTCTCATTATCGCTGAAAGGAAGAGCTGAGGAATGGTATAAGCTGCTGAAGAATGGTCAAGCTCTAGAGTGGGAGGAAATAGTGCCTCTCTTTTATTCAAAGTTTTATCTTCCTAGTGAGATTCATAAAGATCAGAATCAAATATACAACTTTTGGCCTCTTGATGGAGAGAGTACAACTCAAGCTTGGTGGAGATTGAAGTTACTAATGCTCAAATGTCCCATTCATGAGCTCCCCAAGAATATTATTATTAATAACTTTTATGCAAGGCTCCCTCTACATGATAAAGATTTATTGGATGCCTCTTGTGCTGGATCATTTACTCGCATGGAAGAAGAAGCTAAATGGGATCTTCTAGACCGTATTCAGGACAATGCTAAAGCTTGGGAGAACGACAAAGGTAGAAACTCAGGTATAAATTATGATTATGAATGCATTGAATCTTTTATGGGAACTGATGACTTTCAAAATATTAGTAATGCTTATGGTCTTGATTTCTAAGTTATTACGAATTGCTTTAGAGCTTTTGCTTCTTATATTGAAATTCCAAAAAGGCGATGGAATAAATACCATGCACCTTACAAAGATATTGTTGACTATGTTCCTATTGGGAGTGCTGAGTATTGCATTATTGATCCCATCTTACCTGAACCATATATCGAGAAGATTCCCTTCCTAGAAAAGGTAAAGGATCATCCTATGATAACTAATGTAATCACCAAAAGTGAAAAAAAAACTGTAAAACCTGATGAACAAATAAGCGTTGAACCCGTGGTAGCAATTGTGAAAGACCTTGTCACTAAAAGCATAGAAGATGGACACATAGTCTTTTGTGAGGATGCTTCTAATATTGTTTCACATCCAAATAGAACTAAAAAGGCTAGTGTTCTTGTTCTTTCTGTTAGAATTGGTGATCATTGCTATTATGGTTTATGTGATATTGGTGCAAGTTCCAGTGCTATTCCTTATGAGCTTTATAGAGAAATTATGCATGAAATCAGTCCCTGCGAATTGGAAGAGATTGATGTGGTTATTCACCTTGCTAATAGGGAGACCATCTCTCCAATTGGTATTGTACAAGACGTGGAAGTTCTTTGCGGTAAGATTAAGTACCCTGCTGATTTTCTAGTACTCGGTTCAGGTGCTAGTAAAACTTATCCTATTATTTTTGGAAGACCTTTCTTGAGTACTTGTGGAGCCATTATAGATTGCAAAAGGGAGAAAATCTTGACTAAGTTTTCTGGGGAGTCTTATGAGTTTAATTTCTCGAAATTCGCTAAAGAACCTTGTGAAGAGGAAACCCATAATGAGGATTTTAGAGTTAAACAACTTGCTTCTATTTCTCTTGATCCTAACAATGCTTTGCAGCAATTCATGGAAGATCATGAAAGTGAAATCTTCATGGAAGAAAGGAATGAGATTGACAAGATTCTCCGCGACTAGCCTAAGATGCTTAAGCATAACTTGCCTGTAGAAGACTTGGGTACTACGTTGCCACCTAAAAAGGATCTGGTCTTCGATCTAAAACCTCTCCCTGATGATCTTAAATATGCTTAATATTGATGATAAAAAGATATATCCTATTATTATTAGTGCTAAACTTTCAGGGAAGGAAGAAGAAAGGTTATTGGAGGTTTTGAGGACGCACCGAGGAGCTATGGGCTATACTCTGGATGATTTAAAAGGGATTTCACCTACTATATGTCAGCATTCTATCAACATAGAAACAGATGCAAAGCCAGTAGTGGAGCACCAACGACGTTTAAATCCTAGAATGAAGGAAGTGGTAAGGAATGAGGTATTGAAACTCCTTGATGCTGGTATTATTTACCCTATTGCTGACAGTGAATGGGTTAGTCATGTTCATTGTGTTCCTAAAAAAGGAGGTATTACCGTTGTTCCTAATGATAATGATGAGCTTATTCCTCAAAGAATAGTAGTGGGCTATAGGATGTGCATTGATTTTAGAAAAGTCAATAAAGTTACTAAGAAAGATCACTACCTGCTTCCTTTTATTGATCAAATGTTGGAAAGGTTGTCTAAAAAGACCCATTTTTGTTTTCTTGATGGTTATTCTGGTTTCTCTCAAATTGCTATTAAACAACAAGATCAAGAAAAAACTACTTTTACTTGCCATTACGGAACTGATGCTTATAGACGTATGCCTTTTGGTTTATGTAATGCTCCTGCTACTTTTCAAAGGTGCATGTCTGCTATCTTTCATGGTTTTTGTGAAGAAATTGTAGAAGTGTTCATGGATGACTTTTCTGTCTATGGAACTTCTTTTGACAATTGTCTGCACAACCTTGATAAAGTTTTGCAGAGATGTGAAGAAACTAATCTTGTTCTTAATTGGGAGAAATGCCACTTCATGGTTAATGAAGGGATTGTCCTCGGGCATAAAGTTTCTGAAAGAGGCATAGAAGTTGATAGATCTAAGGTTGAGGAAATTGAGAAGATGCCATGTCCAAGAGACATCAAAGGTATTCGTAGTATCCTTGGTCATGCTGGTTTCTATAGAAGGTTTATTAAAGACTTTTCTAGGATATCAAAACCCCTCACTAATCTTCTTCAAAAAGATGTACCCTTCGTTTTTGATGATGATTGTAAGGAAGCTTTTGAAACTCTTAAGAAGGCTTTAACTACAGCCCCTATTGTTCAACCACCTGATTGGAATTTACCCTTTGAAATAATGTGTGATGCTAGTGATTTTGCTGTAGGTGCTGTCCTTGGGCAACAAATTGATAAAAAGTTAAACGTTATCAATTATGCTAGTAAGACTCTAGACGCTGCTCAAAGGAATTATGCTACTACTGAAAAGGAATTTCTAGCTGTCGTTTTTTCTTGTGATAAGTTTAGGCCCTATATTGTATACTCAAAAGTCACCATTCATACTGATCATGCTGCTATTAAATACCTTATGACGAAGAAAGATGCTAAGCCTAGGCTTATTAGATGGGTGCTGCTTTTACAAGAGTTTGATCTACATATAGTAGATAGGAAGGGTGCTGAAAACCCTGTAGCTGATAATTTATCTCGATTGGAAAACATCTCTTTTGACCCTATGCCTGTTAATGATAGTTTCCCAAATGAACAGTTAGCTGCAGTAGGGGTAAGCTCGCGAGGGAGCCCTTGGTACGCTGATTATGCTAACTTTATTGTCTCCAAGTATTTGCCTCCAACTTTTACAGCTCAGGAAAGAAGGAAGTTTTTCTATGATTTGAGGCATTATTTTTGGGATGACCCACACTTATACAAAGAAGGAGTGGATGGTATTATGCGAAGATGTGTTCCAGAATATGAACAAAAGGAGATATTGTGTAAATGTCATGGTAGTGCTTATGGAGGACATCATGCAGGAGATAGAACTGCGCAAAAGGTCCTACAATCAGGTTTCTACTGGCCTACCCTTTTTAAAGATGCAAGAAAATTTGTTTTATCTTGTGATGAATGTTAGCGTGTTGGTAATATCTCTAGACGCAATGAAATGCCTATGAACTACTCTCTAGTTATTGAACCTTTTGATTTCTGGGGATTTGACTTTATGGGTTCTTTCCCTCCTTCGAAAGGTTACACTCATATTCTTGTTGCCGTTGATTATGTTACTAAGTGGGCAGAAGCCATTCCTACAAAAAGTGCTAACAGGGAGACTTCTCTAAAAATTCTTAAGGATGTTATCTTTCTCAGGTTTGGAGTGCCTAGGTATCTCATGACTGATGGGGGTTCTCATTTCATTCATGGTGGTTTTAGAAAGACCCTTGCTAAATATGATGTTAATCATAGAATTGCTTCAGCTTATCACCCCCAAACTAGCGGGCAAGTAGAGTTATCAAATAGAGAAATTAAATCCATCTTGCAAAAGACTGTTAATAGATCTAGAAAAAACTGAGGTAAAAAGTTAAATGATGCTTTATGGGCTTATAGAACTGCTTACAAAAATCCTATCGGGATGTCTCCTTATAAAATGGTTTATGGGAAAGCTTGTCACCTACCCTTAGAATTAGAACACAAAGCTTACTGGGCATTTAAAGAACTAAATAGAGATTGTAAGCTCGCTGGTGAGAAAAGATTATTTGACTTAAGTTATCTAGATGAATGGAGGAGTGAGGCCTATGAAAATGCTAGGCTCTTTAAGGAAAAAGTTAAAAGATGGCATGACAAGCGAATACTTAAGAGAGAATTTCATGTTGGTGAGAAAGTTCTATTGTATAGGTATCGTCTCAGGTTTTTTGCAGGAAAGCTACTGTCAAAATGGGAAGGACCTTTCATTATTGAAGAAGTATACCGTTTAGGAGCAATAAAAATTTCCTCTTTAAAAGATGATACTACACAAGTAGTGAATGGGCAGCGACTCAAGCACTATATTGCTGGATATTCTTACAATGAAGATGTTGATGCTTTTCAAGTTATAACTCTGGAGAAATTTATTAAGGACCAAATTCAGAGACCTGCAGAGGCTATTTTCAAATAGGTAACAGTTCTGGTAAGAAAAGTTCCACGAAAATACTATCCAACTATACTTTTGCAGTTTTTAGGCAATAAGGGAAGTTACGAAGCGGAAAAGGGACGGAAACGGAGCCAGGGTGGCTCACACCACCCTGTGGCGCGGGCCCACCCCTGGCCGCGCCACCAGGTGGTGTGGCCACCCCAGACTCTGTCTTCGACCCGTTTTCTCCCAGTACCTTCCTTTTGTTGTGAAACTTCATAATATATAACCCCCTAGATTCCCCGAGGTTCGTATATCGTGTTTTCGTCGTGTTTTTGTTTTGATCTGTTTCTGCCAGGACATACTCTTTGAAGGTTTAGAAGCACAATGGTGTCCACCAAGGATAAAGGGAAGGAGCCTATGGAGGAAGACCTCCAAGTCCTCGGGAAGGAGAAGGAGATCAAGAGCGAAGATGAAGAGGAGGCAAAGCACACCGACACTACCATTGCAAGCATTGGAGTGGTGGCGAACCCTGGCAGGATCAGAAGGACTGCACGGATGCAGACTGGGGGAAAGCTCCTCGTCACAGTTTGGCTCCACGGTCACCCTCTCCAAGCACCAAGGGTTCCTTCCATACCTTTATCCATAACCATGCAGGAAAAGAAGACTCCAAGAGGGAAGAGCGGAAAAAGAATCAGAAGAGATGGGATCCACAATCTGACATGATCATGCACCGCATCGAGCACAACTCGGAGTTGATTCATACACTCACCTTCGAGATTGAGGACTTGGGGAAATTGGTCAAGAAGCTCATCGAGAGAATACCACCACCACCGAAGGAGTAATTCGTCATCAGATTTGGCATCCCCTTGGTTTGTTCCAATCTTGGGGGAGTGTCGCGGTATCACATCACTATCTTCTATCTTTTTACCTTATTAGTAGAGTCATATCATGAATAGAGGAGTTATTATGTAGTATGGTTTGCATTATGGAAGTGTCCCCTCTCTCGTTAGATATGTATCCCTTGGTGTGAGTTGTCATTATGGTATATTAATGAGATGTTCTATCATTCACTCTTTTTCATAGCTTATATTACTTTTCAATTCGTGGTTATATGATTGATCTTGTTGTTAGTATTGGTATCACTTTGGGATCATTGAGTTAATTTAGTTGGTTTTGGCAAACCCGGCTCGGTCAGTAGAACACTATTTTTGAGAGTTGAATGAAAAAGATAGAAGTACTCTAAAGAAAAATAATTTCATCATCTTTCTTTCTTGATTTGCTCATAAGAAAAATAATTTCATCATCTTTCTTTCTTTCTTGATTTGCTAGAGTAGAACACTATTCTCTAGTTAAGATCTTTTGTGCTTCCAAGGAAGATTGCATGTTTGTCTTTATCACTTGTATGTTTGTTTGTTTCCTTCAGCTCTTGTACTTGCTACCCAGCCTTGCTAGCCAAAAACCTATACTGAGAGGGAATTCTTCTCGTGCATCCACTCCTTTAAACCAAAACCTTTACCATTTGTGTCCACCATACCTACCTATTAGCATTATTGCTATTCCAAGTAAATTCTTGTTTTGTCTACCTTCCAAATTAAACTTGTTATGTGAAAATTAGTGATTAAAGCTCTCACGAACTTGATGGCACACTTTACTTTCTTGCATTTAATAAACTTGAACCATTGTACTCACCTATGTTGCGTATATGCTTGCGCTTTGTAAGTTGTGAATTAGCAGAACCATGTTGTCATGGGGAACGCTTTCAACATTGCACTGGTAGTTTGTACCTAGTTGATATCATGTTCTTTTGTCTATGGATGTCGTCGGTGTGAAATTAAAGGGGATCTTGTAAGTCCATGGAGTTATGCATATGTGTTGGAGAAACGCCTGGGCCGCTGGTCTAATCCATGCTAACATGGTGGAAACCTGCAGCGTAACCATAACGAGCATCTATGAAGCATTCTTCTTATAAAAAAGAGATAGAGATTGAGAAAAAGAGAAAAGAAAAAAGATATTATGAAAAGAGGAAAGAGAGAAAAAAGCACCATATTCCCATGGTAAATAAGAAGATTGCTGAGATGCTTGTTGTCTGCTTGCCTTGTCATTTTGATATGGGGATCCTTCCGTATCATCGGGCAAGGGGTACCCCGTTGGTGGTTCTCTATGATACACATATGCTTACGATGACAAGAACTTACCGGTGACTAAACTTGAGTAGCATGAGGAGCGGCCCTCGTATTCAAGGGACATGCGATTCTCAATTTACAACTTGTCAATGCATATCCTCATATTTTATCACTTTAACCTTAATCACCTAAAGATTCCTATGATAGGGGCAATGAGAGTTGAAAGCTAGTAAGTATCATAATTTTTGGGAGCTCTTTATGAGACTTGCAATCCCTCCTTCCCTCTGCGAAGGGCCTTCTTTTACTTTTTAGTTGAGTCAGTAAACCTACTCCCTTCTATCTCAGCAAGTATTTTGAGTTGTTGTGTTTCATTCATTCATATGATGATTTATTCAATCATGTTTATTATGTTCCTTGTTTTGCACATTGCTATTATCTTGATGTTTACTACTTTGAAAGCTATCATTAAAAACCAGTTATTTGTGAACTCCAGCAAATTATCAACTATTCTTCGACCAAGAGCTAAGTTTGCCATTACCAATTATGATTCACTCTATGTATCTTTATTGTGTTTCCTTTACTCATTGCAAGTTGAGTTATATAATAGTGAGTTGTCTTCTATTATGATCTATTTATTTGATGAATGTGATGCTTCTTGTCCGTATTCTTTTATCGACTCTTCACTCCATAAACCTGAGGCCATGTTTATTGAGCTCAGTTTCACTTGGGGACAAGCGAAGTCTAAGCTTGGGGGGAGTTGATACGTCCATTTTGCATCACTATTCTATGTCATAATTCAGTATTATTCATTGATATATTTCGTATTCAGAGGTGATACTTATGTTATTTCATCTGTTTTTGCATGGTTGATGACTTTTGGAGCATGGACCGCTGCAGTCAGGATTCCGATGGAAAAGGTGCTGTTTGGAGGCAAAATTCGCGAAGATCAAAAAATCCGGGAAAATGTAAGGAAAATCCTATTTTTCTAGAAGACGAAGGAAGCCAGAAGGGGGGCTGGAGATGGGCCACAAGGGGCCCACACCACCCCCTGGCACGGGCAGCCCTAGGCCGCGCCAGCAGGTGGTTTGGCCGCCCTGGCCCACTCCAGGCACTCCCCTCTGGCGTATATTATCCTCCTGAAACCCTAAGACTCGGGGAGTGACCACAGAAATATTCCGCCGCCTCTGCGGGGCGGAAAACACCGAGAGAGAAAGATCTCTCTGGCAGACAGATTTCTGCCGGGGGAATTCCTTCCCGGAGAGGGGAGGTCGTTGCCATCAACACCACCATCAAGCTGGACTTCATCGGGATCATCATCATCATCACCACCATCATCACCATCAGCACCCTCATCACCATCTCCATATTGCTGTAACAATTGGGTTTAATCTTGCATAGTTCATAGGGGAAACTTTCCCGGTGTTGATTACTCTTTGTAGTTGATGCTATTGAGTGAACCGTTGAATTATTGTTTATGTTCAGATTGTTATACATCATTATTCCATCTCTGATCATGATCCATATGATGTCTTGTGAGTAGTTCGTTTTGTTCTTGGGGACATGGGAGAAGTCATGTTGTTAGTAGTGGAATTGTGTTGAGAAAGATTCAATAGTTTGATATCTAAGTTGTGGTGTACTTCTTCTAGTGGTGTCATGTGAACGTCGACTACATGACACTTCACCTATATGGGCCTAGGGGAATGCATTGTGTATTGGCTACTAATCGTAGGGGTTGCCGGAGTGACAGAAACTTGAACCCCCATTAGGAAACCATTGCACAAGGGACGTAAGGGTCTTAGAGTTTAAAGTTGTGGTTAGGTTTCTACCTTAATTACTTTCTTGTACTTACGGATGTTTGCAAGGGGTATAATCACAAGTATGTATTAGTCCTAGGAAGGCCGGTACATTAGCATAGGTTCACCCACACAACACTTAGCAAGCTAAAGAAGATTAATCATCTATATGAAGCGAAAGCACTTGACAGTCTTCCCATGTGTCCTCGAGAACGTTTGGTCATCTTAAGTAATACAACCGGCTTGTCCTTTGCTGAATAAAGGATTGGTCCACTTGCTGCATTTATTCCTATTGTCTTTTATTTACTCGTACTTTGTTTACTTGCTTTATCAAAAAAAACCTAAAAATCCGTTTGCTAAGTATTTGCAGAGAATTCCTGATCCATACCACTAGCCAGCACCTTCTGCTCCTCGTTGGGTTCGACACTCTTACTTATAGAAAATACTGCGATACACCCCCTATACTTGTGGGTCATCATAGACGGGGGGTGATAGGAAAGTACCATACCACTTTTCGAGGAACTTTCTTGTTCCCTCTCTTGTACCGTCCTTAGCCACACATCGGACATGTGGTTCTATCCGCGTACTTGTTCCGATAAAGTGCGCAATCATTGATGCATGCGTGGTATTTAATGTGTGGTAGGTCGAGAGGGCACACGATTTTCTTGGCCTCCTCGATACTTGTTGGCAATGTGTTCCCCTTAGGAATTCGGTCGTGCCAGTATTCCATGTTCGCGTTAAAGCTCACACCGGTCCATTTGTGTTCGGCCTTCATCTCCGGAGCCTTGAGCGTTACACTCAAACGTGTATCCTCGGGGAAACACCCAGGATACGATGGAGTCATCCCGTCTATCTCCGTTTGGGCCAGCTTGCCGTTCTCTCTGGCTTCAGCTTTGTCATTGCTCGTCTCCTTGAGGAGCAGTTCTTGAACATGAGGGTCCTGCAAGACCAAAGTTAGCAGCGTCTGTGTGTTCGCGTCTTCTCCTTCTTCATGATGATCATGCCCGTCGCCATCTCCTTCTCCATGCTGATCATGCCTGCCGGCATCTCCTTCATCATGATGATCATGCTCGTCGGCATCTCCTTCGTCATGATGATCATGCCCGGTAGACTCTTTGTCTTCTCGCCCGCCCACGTCTTCGTGACCACCATGTCCTGCCGGCGCCTCATTGAGGTCGCGCATGAAACCGCGCATGAGCAGGTGACCCTCCAATTGTCCAGATTCAGGGTCGATCCAGCGCTGCAGTTTGCATGTTCGACATGGAGATATTATCATGGTCTTGTTGTTCAGAATCATGTCCTCCTTCGCGTCTTTCTTGTACCTAGCAATTCGACCTTCATTCATTGTGAGGACCATGGTTGCCTGAGCGGTCAAAACAGAGAGTATAGGTGAGAACCACACCATATGAACACACACATGCATGAATGCTAGCCGGAAAAAATTCAGCATGACCTTTCCTAAAATTAGGAGATATGGGTAGTGCAAAATTTTGCCGAAATGGAAATGAATCAACATTTCGGCAAACATCCATGCAACCACACCGGCCGGGACAACAAGCAAGCAACAAAAAACTTCCTCCCATTGCAAACATTCATGCACCACATAGGCATCATCTCGCCATGGATCGCACACACACCGCCCGCGCGACAAGCTTCACCTACATGTTCATGGCCAAGTACTCACCTAGTAGACACAATAATAGCGAGACGAGACCGCGCGATGAGAGAGTGTGGACAAATAGATCTACAAGTTGGTGGAGAGGAAATTAGTAAACAAATAGAGATGTGAGAGAGAAAAGTAAGGAACTTTTAGATCTACAAGTTGGAGGGAAGCTTCCACTTACCAATCTATGGACTAAAGTAGGTTTAGTTACAAGAAAATGGAGAAACTATGGGCAAAATGGGGTGTGAGGGAGGAGGAAGACGAGTTGGGAGGAGGTAGAAAGGAAGAGATATGAAATGGGTGGTGGTGGATAGATAAGGAGGGAGCTTTGTCACCTTTTTAACATGGATCTGGACGCCCTCATCTATGGCGCATATGGAGGAAATGCGCCACAAATGCTCAAACTTATGTGGTGCATAAGTCCATATGCGCCACAAAAGTGGGTGAATTAGATTCCGTGTGGTGGGGCCCTCCTCCATGTTTTGTGGCGCACGTGAGGATATGCGCCACAGAAGTGAAACATATCTGTGGCGCATATCCGCAAATGCGCCACAGATCGTGGGTGAATTAGATTTCGCGGTCGGGCCCTCCTCCATGTTCTGTGGCGCATAATAAAATATGCGCCACAGAAGAGGTAACTTTTGTGGCGCATATCTCATTATGCGCCACAGAACTTGGATCAACCCACCCCGACTGGCGGGTCCCACCAATCTTCTGTGGCACATATTGTACAAAATGCACCACAGAACTTCTAGGTTTCTGTGGCGCATGTTTCCTAGTGCGCCACTGACAAGTCTCTGTGGCGCATGGATTTACATATGCGCCACAGATTAACTTGTCTACCTATAGGCTGTTTACTAGTAGTGCAAGTGTAGCGAGAGAAATCATTTATAAAGATAATATAGTATCGATGCCCCCCTTTGAAGCGAAAGGGGTCAGACCACACACATCGAAATGTACTAAATCAAAAGGTCACTGAGACACTGAGTCACTGGTAGGATAAGGTAACTGAACCTGTTTACCAAGATTACAACCCTGACATTGTATAGAGACATCTCCCAAGACAGGCCCCAGGAGACCTCGGCGAACTAAAGACGAAAGACGAGAACCACAAAGGTGACCAAGTTGATGATGCCATTGCTGTAAGGAGCTGGTAGCTGAAGCGGCGAAAAAAATAGACTGATGTGTGTGGTGGCAGCAGAAGGAACATGAAGCCAATCTATCTCCCAAAGCACTTGAGAGTCATGGCGGCGAGGGCCAGCCCCTACCAGAGACTTCATGCGATGATCCTGGATAGAACAAGAATCAGCGTCAAGAATAACATGACACCTAGAATCGGAAAGCTGACCAGCAGAAAATAGGTTCATGGTAAGACGAGGAACATGTGAAACATCTAGAACTGAAAAGGAAAGAGTGGAAAGACTACCTCGACTAGCAACCGGAAGATGGGTACCATCAGCAGTAAGAACACTAATAGGAATATCGAGAGATCTAAGAGAAGATAGGATAGAAGAATTAGAAGACATATGAAAGGAAGCTCGAGAATACAGAACCCATGGGGATGTACCTGACTGTGTAGATGATGCTCGCTTAGTACTAGAAGCACCAGTCACAAAAGCCTGCAGTATCCATCGAAGAGCCTGAAGCAGCAAGTAGACGCTTAAGTGATACAATATCCTGCTCAGTCAGGGAGATGGTAGATGGCATCAGAGATGAACAAGTCCCACGAGAAGAAGTGTGCTCCCTATGGCGCATGTCACGCTTCTTATTGAAGCAATCAGACTCAGGATGACCATCCCTATCATAGTGTCCACACTGAGTGCCGGTACGAGGGCGCCCCCACCTCCAGAGGGATTGGGCAGTAGTGGTAGAGCACTCGAGCGAGAAAACACCGGTGTAGCAGACAAAGTAGCAGGAGTTCGACCAGCATATGGAGTAGCAGGAGCTCGAGCAATGAGCATAGAGAGAATCTGGAGTAAACCAGCACAATGAAGGTGAGTCTCCTCTGCGTGAAGCTCGGCAAGCACCTCAGAAATAGGAAAACGACCACGACAAAACAAATGAGCACGTCGAGGCTCAAAATCCTCACGAAGACAAGACAAGAACTCATGTGTGTGATGAAAATCCAAATCTAACCTCACAGTCTGGCAAAATGGGCAAGTTTCACAAACAGCTGAGCGAAGAGGGTCGAGCTAGCGCTAGATAGCAGAACTCTGCATGTAAAACTCATCAATAGTGGAGTCACCCTGCTGAAGAGCATGCTCATGTCAGAGTACAAACAGATAGAGAGTATCACAAGAAGGCTGATAGCGATAGCGAAGGTGAGTCCACATCTGAAACACAGTACTGAGGCCTATAAACTCAGAAGTAAATTGAGGTAAAACACTGGAACCGAGGAAAGCTGCAGCACGAGCATCCTCTTCACACTACTGAGTGTAAGCAGTCAGATCGTCACAATAAACAGAAAGAGCATCTGAATAATCCGAGACCTCTTGGTCATAAGCAGCAACCGCATCATCATGAGCAACCGTGGCTGCGGTCCTATTAGCCTCAGAAGCATCTACGACAAGAACCAGTGTTGTTGGCTGGGTAGGAGCCACCGGAGGAACTGGACGTGGTGGACAAGGAACCTCGCCGGAAAGAATTCCCCATAGATGAATGCCAAGCATATGAATACGCATAAAGCCAACAAACTCAGCATAATTTGTCCCATTAGTGGGCAACGAAGGACTGCCACATAGCCTGAGGATGGAGACATTTTTTTCTCTTTTTGTTTAGCTCAATTCAGGATGTAAGTGCACAATTTCCAGATGATGTGGTGATGTTCACGTAGGCCACATAAAAAATACCAAACTGCTCCTTCCACTAGCACACGATCGGCCAAAAGCCCAAAACAATCCAATAATAAACCAACAGTCAACTCTGACCACAGCCCGGAGTCCCCTAGAATAGTGGCAATCGAACAATGGTGAATTGGTCAGTAGAGGACCAAACCCAGTGGTAGCGACAGATGAAATCCAGGAAATCCGGGCGGGGCAGCGGATACAATCTAGGCGGAAATGAATCAATTCTTGGCAGCGGTGGATAAATTCCAGGCCCCTTCAATCTGAATCTTGGTGGGCGGACGAAGCAAGTAGGAGAGGCCACTCGGTGTGGCGAACGGAGCCAGCGGGAGAGGCCACCAGCAAGAGGGAGGTGGCCAAGAGGCAGACGGCGGAGATCCGTAGTGGCCCTGATCATCGTCCAGCAGGAGATAGATCTGGAAACAATCCAGTCACCATAGATCAGCAGCGCACACACACACGTGATAGGTAGACCAAGAATCGGTCGGGGAGAGAAGGAGGATCGTGGGAAAAAACCCTATCAGGTTGAGATAACAATGACTTGTATTACTAGGAGGCAAAAGGCCTCATATATATAGTACATGTGGGAGCCAAATGGCCAATATGCAGAAGGCCAAAGGCCAACATAAATATCTCACTAACAACACGTACTCAGTAACTTTCCAGATACTACTTTCTCATGTATTTTTGACGCATCATCAATAAGTTCACCAAGGGTTACAGATATCTAGGAGACGGTCAAAAGTTGCTAATAAATCATAAAATCTATGGATCCTGAGATATCTCCTTATTGCGGAAACATGACACCCTCTTTTTTCTTGAAAACGCAAAAGCTTTGCATTTCGATGCATTGATAAAAAAAATATACACAATGCACAAGCTCAAAGAAGAGCCAACACCCTTTCCATACAACTCTACCTAAGGCGCCTAGACTAAGGGAGTATATAACGTAGACCTCATGCTCCCGTCTCATCCCAAGATCTAGCTTCCTCCTTGATCGTGTTCATGATGGAGGTCACTGATGGGCTCTCGTTGTTGAAGATAACCACGTTCCTATGATTCCAAATCCACCACGTCGTGAGCATGATCAGCGACGAGGTTCCTTTGCATAGTTGTGTAGGGGTGGATCGCACCGCAAGCAACCACCAGTCCACGAAGTCACCTTCAGCAATTGGGGGACCTTCCCTGGATCGGATCCATGATCGTCCACAAGAATGTGCGACATCGTCTCAACCGATTGGTCACACCATGGGCAGTGCGGTCGGGGCGGAAGCTGACGTCGCTCCAGCCTCTCACTCATCCAACATCTGTCTTGGCACGCTGGCCAGATGAAGAACTTCACCCTCGGTGGCGCCCGATATTTCTAGTTTAACTTCTAGGAGTTTGATCCTAGCGCCCCCAAAAAAAGTGCATCGTAACAAGACTTGGAAGTATATTTCCGTCGGCTGTCCACCGCTAGACCAGCCTTTCTGGCACATCTGTGAGGATCACATCCCGAAGCCCTATCCATAGTTGGACATATTGCCAAAGAGAAAGTGGGTTCAATGCCTCCCAAATGTCGGTAATCTAGCTCCGGTCAACCAGCGCATGTCTCACCATGCGGAGGTTCTTGGGGTGTTTTGGGATGAACGCGAATAAATATGGCACTAAATCCTCAATGCACTTCCCATTCAACCATTTGTCCTGCCAAAATAGGGCGGTGGAGCTGTCCCCTAGCACCATCATCATGGATGCGTCAAAAATATGACGCTCGTCCCTAGAGAATTGCATATCGAGCCCATGCCAAGGTCGCAAGGGGTCAGTCTGCATCCTCCAGAGCCAATGGGTTTGGAGAAAGGTAGTCGTCTGAGCAAGGTATAGGATCCCCCAACCTCCAAGCGATAGTGGCCGACATACTCTATCCCAGTTGATGTGGTGATGGCATGCAAGTGCACAGGTTTGTCAGTATTAATTCCAGTTTTTATATCGATCCTAATAAGGAGCTTAGGTAAGTGTTTTATGTGGCGTTTCTATCCCACTCAAGGTGTCACCGGTCTTGAGTGAATTGACTGCAATTGTTGAAGATGGAAAGTGGTGAGTGAATATTAGAGGAAACTTACGTAAGAAAAAACAAGGATTAAATAACATACAAGTAAAGACAAAAAAGGTGTTCGAGGTTTTTGCATATGAGAGATTAGGCACGGAGAGAAATGGTTCATGGTAATAGTGAAAGTGCCAGATGAATAAAATGGAATAAGTGATTGTGATATTTCTTATTTGTAAGTGAGTAGGCAAGCAACCCATAAACCAACTAGAAGTCCTCATGGCCAATTCTTCCCAGTCTCAATGATCCATTTGTCTGTTACCACGGCCATGGTAAGTGCATTAATTAAGATCTTCTGACCGAATCAAGGCTTTAATCTTAATGGTTCCTTGTTGTCCTCGAGTAGTACTATCTCCTATTTGATATCGTCCATGTCACTCGAGGGTCGCTGATTTGCTAGCATACAAGTCCATACCTATGAGATCTCTGGATCATGTTACTTGGGCCCTTAAATTAGATAACAAGCATTAGGAGAATATAGATAATCATTCTAAAAATTTAAAAAACATTACAACAATCATGAATAGATGGAATTAAAGAAGGAACAACACATCTCACCAATCCCCTACATCTCCCACGCCTATGGGGATTTACTCATACATGTCAAAGGCATAATTGTATTGCAAATGGAAATCATCTCAGAGTTATCGTAGTAAGCCACAATACCAGTTGAAGATCGAATCAAATGCAAACCAAAGGTAGATCAGAGTATCAAACCATAATCTTACAAGTGCACTCTCTCTCTCTAAGTAATAATGGATAAGATGGTGAAGATGATGGTGTGGAGGCTAGAGATCATCGAAGGATGAGACGATGTCCTTCTCCTTCTTTAGATCTTATCTCTCCTCCTTTGGACGAGTTTGCGGTGGATGTGTTCTATTTTTGATCCCCCCTTCTTCAGGAAAGTTGCTTGTATTCATATAATGGAGTCGTCGGCGAGTAGTACAAGCGGACGGTACGGGCGCGCCTCGACCGTACCAGTGGTCATTACGCGCTCTGAATGCCTCCAATGAAAGGGGCTCCAATTAGGGATTTGGTTCTTTTGGTGTAATTAGCCCATAAATGTTATTAGATCTTCCATAAATGTTCATTACCTGAAAATCATCACAAGAAACGAAGAATTCGCTAACTGCAATGTTAACATTAGTAGAAAGGGTGATCTTCAGTGAAATCCAGCAAGAAACAAGAGGACAAACAATAGTGAAAAACGTTGAAATTTGGAGTTATCAACTTCCCCAAGATTAGCTGTTACTCGCCCTCGATTGACAAAGCTATAATGAGTAATAGCAATAAATTGAATCAAGAGGAAAAGACTCACAAGTTCGAGGTTGTATCATATTCCATTGTCTCAAATCCTACAACCTTGAACATGAGCATAATATATTTGAACAATTGCAGTTAAGCTCGATTACTAGATGCAAATAACTCGCTAGCTAATAGTTCTTGAAACTCAAAAGAGACTGTCAAAAGGTTGGCTAGGCTTGTGAATCAATTCTTTCAGCGCCCCTCTTTTATGAGAGTAAAAATATTTAAGCAACGACGCTTTCGGTCAGATTAAGGGTGCATAAGTAAATCTCGAAAGATGGATAAACTTAGAGTTTTTCCTTAACATCCACTTCGATAATCGCGGTTATCAAACACCTCTTCTTTTATTTGTTTTTCAAGAAATCTAATTTATTCATTTTAGGTGGTGAGGTTATGCCAATTCTCTTGTAGGTATTGACTATTTCCAGCTCTTATCTTGACGGTGGTTCCTCTTTCTTTTTTTCTCTTTCGAGGATCAACGATTGTTTCTTTTACAAATGCCTACAAAACCTTTGAGAGTACCAATAATTTTTCCCATATATTGGCATGTATTCCACTCATGTCATCAACTCATAGACGAAATCCGAGGTTATACCATAGATCATTCAAAAGCTAGCGGAGTTGTTGGAATCCCAAAGGTGTGCATGAGAAACATAGAACTTTTTATCTCTCTTTTATATATAGTATAGATGATCAAAGCTGGTTTGGCATCTCCCCCTCCTACCATAAAAAGTTTGTTCCATCAAAAAATTCTTTTTTAGGAGGTATCATCAAGTAAACGATTAGTGTGTGGGGTTGAGTACTGCTAAGATTAAGCCCTTAAGGCAAAAAACATGGCACCAAAGTTGTTAATAGACACTTTCTCATATTATTTAAAAATTTGGAATTTAATTCCAAGGAGTTGTTTTTCTAACCGATAGTAATTGTTATAATTCTCAACCAAGGTAGTGACAATAACCTTTGAGCTCAAGTCCTAAAAGATAACGAGCTATGTGTGGAGTAGAACTCAAGTGCAACCAAACAAACATAAAATGTTCATGAATAAACTTACAGGAAGAGGGAAAATAGGGATGTGATACATCCTCTTGCTTGCTCATCTCCCACTTGGGTCAACTCCTCGCGTTCATCTTCATAGTTAGATCACTAGAGGTGAATAACCTGCAGAAAAATCAACGAGAACCGAGATAACTTTTCACTAGTCAAGATAAAAGCTAGTCTAATATTTTTGGGTTTTCTTTTATCAATGCAAACTGAAAAACATGTACTAGAATGAAAAATAAATCAAAAGAAGAATGAAAGAAAAGAAAATATGAATGCAAAAGGTGGGGAGGAGTTCAACCTTCCCAAGCTTAGATTCTTGACCCAACTCGAAACAAATGTTGCCGCCATCTCCGGGCGGCGGATGATGGTATGTGAAGTTTGGGCAGTGGTTTGGAAATTAGGTCATGAAGGAGGTGAAGTCTTGGGTGAGGTTGAATATGTTGGCGTTCACATCATGCCACGTATTCTCTATGTTGTCGATGCGATGCACCACCTGATTAAACTCGCTCCTCAGGACATAGTTGAATCCCAACTATGGTGGAGGCATACCTTACTACTGGTGCTCAGGGAAAGGTTGTTGGTGATGAATCTACTGACCGTAGTCATCCTAGCCTGCTGCGTTCGAGTCCTCTCCACCTTGCCCCTGCTGCTGTTGGTGAGCTGTTGCGTCTTCCCAGTTGGGGTGTCCTTCCAGCGGTGTGATCCTCCCTAAGAGGATCAATACTTGCTGGAATCCTCCTCAGTGAGGACCCAACTCTGTTTACCTGGCAAACCAAAAGTCTGGACAAAAAGAAGCAAAACTTTGTGGAGTTCACCATTAGGCTCAAAATAAAATTCATAAGCACGGAGGGCACGTTGGGGTCTATAGATCCCCATAAATTTGGTGTTTTCCATGTGTATGGCATCCAGAATCTTACTTCCATCCACAACTCTTTCCTGGGACATGACAATCTCGCTTGCGTAAGTGATCTTTGTGATCAATCCACTATAGTGGATGTCACCCAAAGAGCCGACCTTTGACGGCGAAAGTGCTGGATGAGCAAAGCACCCAAGTTTACCTTATGGTCCATCTCAGGATGTAGAGCCATGTGAATTACACTCATCACGGAGCTTACCATTACCCCGACATCTCCCATTCCAAAAATAGAATTAACCAAAAAGGTGTGAAAATAATGGATAGTGGGATTCTGGATAGTGGCACTCTTCTTGCGCAAATAATCGGTGTTCTTGTGGACATAAATTTGCTCCCAAGAACGCATTGCCTCTATGTGGACATTATCATTAATATCAAGTTCCCCCTCATGGGAGAACCCAAAACAATCACAAAATTAATAAAAGGAAAGGTTATGGGGTTACCCATTGAGCACAAAGCTTACAGTGCAATTGCGCTCCTAGGCCTCAAGATCATCATGGAACGATGATAGGAACTCATGTGTGGCGAGCTAGTAGGTGTCGGTGGAGAGGTAGGAAAATGGGGCTTATTGGTTTGCGGCCCGAAAGTTCCCGGGCGACTGCATCCCGGTATCCGAGTTGGTTGAAATCTTGCGGAGGGGCCGTAGTAGAATCGCCAATTGTCCAGAGGGGCCAAATGGGGGTGAATACAAATATAACAGCCAAACGGTTGTTTGAACCAGACGAAAAATGGTTGAACTCAAATACCAATGTTAGGTCAACTCTTCTTGGCCCGCCCTATCAATATTCCATGTTATATTTTGTGGCCGTGGACTAGTTTACCCCTGCATGGACCAGATCTATTTCTTTGCTCTTCTCTACTCTTGTCTTCTCCCCTACTCCCCTCCCCATAACCTTTGCTCAGCTCTGGCAGCTCGTCACATATCAGAGCTCGCACTTGCTCTAATTTGTGTCCCCGCCATATCCCGTCAACCTCCCATGCCCCTAATCGAAGCTCTAAGCCATCGACATTGCATCATCCACCGTATCAGAGCTTCGTGTCCCTAGACTAGTATCTCACCTCTGGCTAGTCCTTCTCACACGGCAGAGCCCGTCGGGCGATCCTGGCCGGCGACCGGCCTTGGCCAGTTGCGTGCTGCTGCGCACCCCAGGCATGGTAGCCCTAGAACAACAGTTTGACGACCATGCTCTCATGGCCACTGTGATGGGCATTCGTCCCGCCATGTCACCGGCAGAGTTGCTGTTGGCTTTCATGTCTTGTTTTGGGATCAGACGAAATGAGGTCAAGATTAAGGTATGCGCGTCACCATTCAATGTTTTCGTCCGGTTCGAGCACAACTCAGACACCCAGCGCATTCCACGTTCTTCCCGTTCTTTTGTGTGCTGCGGGGAGAAAATGAGCTTCATGCGTTGGCATCGCGCTTGTGGGTGGGATGATCGCTTGGGGCAGCTTCGTTTCTTCTCCAAACTCGGCTTTGACGGCCTCCCATTGGATGCTTGGGAGCCAGAGACCCTCAAGAAGGTTGTCAATAGCCTTGGCGGCGAGCTTGTGTAGATCGTGCCACCGAGCGATAGATGGGTCATTGAGGTAAAGGCGTGGCTGAAAGATCCTGACATTGTTCCTAAGATGTACGAGGTGGAGATTCCAAGCAGGGCAGGGCGACAGCTTTGCTGGAAGCACCTGGTCATCATGCACCTGGAGGAGGTTCGGGAATCAGCAGATGGCATTCAGGACCCCGAAGAGGCGGCCAGAAAGCATCCTCGTCGCCTACAGTGTTGGCTTGGAAGGATCGATAGCACAGGACTACCATTGTTTTGCGACAGCGCACATAGTTTCAGTGGGGGAACTAGGCTTGGACAAGCTGGTGGTTCTGATTTCCCTCGAGTGAAGACAGAGCTCTAGTGAATTGTTGTAGTATGTGTGGCTAATGAATTTGTAGTATGGAGAGCGTAGCAGGAAGTTAGCATCGACTAAAAATATGTAATAGTTTGAATCGATGTAGTATGTGTGGGTAATGCCTCTGTGTTGAACACCATGCTTTAGAATTTCTATGAATAACCAAGGACAACCTCATGAAAATAGGGTGGACTGGCAATGAGCAATGTCAATTCTGTGGATGCCATGAGAATGTAGTTCATCTCCTCTTCAAGTGCAAGGTAGCTAGATTATTGTGCCAAATGATGAGCGATCCGGAAGACAACACATGATTCTTGTTTCAAACGAAGATTAGCTGATCATCCTTATAACACTATCTACTGGTCTTGTAACACGTTGAACTGCAGGACCATTTTGTAAACAGCACAAGACAAATGAAAAATGGTTTACAACATAGACATCAGACGCAAAATCTGTACATAAACTGTCGTCTGAATTTTATCTGTTTGGGATAAAAAATGGCAGTTAACTGGATTTAACCGCGAGTAGTAATTGAAGGAAATAGATACTTGATAGTATTTTTTTACAACAGTAGTACTTCCATACAAAAGGGTCTTATATCTGCACAAAAGTGGGCTAAACTTCTTACTAGTTTATAGATAAATGCGTCAGCATTTCATCTACAAAAGCAATTCTTCATTCTGAACTTAACTATTCTACACTGAAGAAACTGTAGATCTCCACCAGAAAAGTTGACTGGCCAATTGCCTTGAGAGGACGTAAGTTCTTTGGTCATTTAACCCAAACTGATCTATTGCCTTCCCGCCAAACTACAAGAAATCTACATTGTTCATGCACGACCTCTTTGCTTGCCCTAGTCCTGGTTCAGTAGGACCATCCGTGCCACCGCAACGATTTCTTTGAACCTGAAATTCGGCATTTTCTTGTAGGGATCGTAGGTCTGTGTGAGCTGGAACCTGAATTCCGGCGCTAAGCTGATGCCAGCCGCCGGCTCCAGCTGTCGAACAATCCAACATGCTGAGTGTAGACGCTTGGTCGCTGCCGTGGTACGGCCTCTGATGGTGCATTGGATGGAGCATCTTTGCCGCAGACAGCGTGTTCCCAGCCTCCCCCACTGCGGTAAGGTCGCTCGTGCCGAAGCATGGACGCAAGTGTTTGTAGACATTAGTGCTGCCATGTTCGAGGGTGTGTACCCTCGGCAGCATGCTCTCATGAACGATTTGACATGTACCTTGTTCCCCTACCTAGAGCTTGCCACAATGCCACCGCGCGCTTTCTCCATAGTGCTCTCTTGGCCCTGCTTGCCGCATTCGGCGTCAACGACACCGGCACCACTGCAGCCGATTTGGCACATTCAGTGAAATCATCCGCCTGGAAGGGCAATGGGAGACTGGCCTTGAAGTAGAGCTTCATGGCATGCCTTAGAGGGGCTAAATACCCCAGTTTCAGCGGCTGTGACGGCGGCGACTGCTTAGGCGGAGCCATGTTACCCTAGGTGGTGCAGTGTGGCGGAGCTATGCAAGGTGAACTGTGGTTTGTCAGAGAAGGGGAGTGACAGACTGATAGTAGGTTTGGACTCCAAGCAAGCATGAAAATAATCATCTCCCATTTCCTGAGAGGGTAATAATTCGACACTCATTGCATTAACCGCTCAATCTTTATTTCCCTTCTCAGCATAAGAGTGCGAACATATTAAAAAGATCAGTCGTGGCTATCCACCTCATCGGGCAATGTACCAGGACAGGTAGGAGACCGGGTTCCATTTTAGACTTGTTGACGACTGTGCCCTTATGTTTATACTATATTATTTCTATGCCACTATGTACCGTCGAATTGTAGCAACACCATCAGAAACAGGGGATGGCGACGTGGCATGTTTTCTTTTTTTAAAGGGCATCAGAAACAGGGGATGACGATGTGGCATGTTTTCTGACTAGCGAGCGTGCCTCCTCCACCTTTGATGGCGTGCATTCCGCTCTACTCCTCTTCTCCCGCTGCCGCCACTCTGTTCATTCGTGCACCACTCTCGTCCTCCCCTTCGGTCATCGTCCTCCCGCCCTTCCCTCCCTGTCGTCCCCTGACGTCCCCTCCCCTCCCTGCCATGTCTCCTTGCTACCGTCCACTGCCCAAGCGCGTCTCGAAATGAAAACCGAGAGTCTGCAGTTGGCTTAGGCTCCCAACAACGCTGGTGATCCGGATCCCACTCGAAGATGGATCCTACGCGGCTTGAGAACACAGAGATGGGTCCTGCGTGGCTGGAGAGCACGTAATCCCCTTCAAGTCTAGAGAGCACAGAGGAGAACAAAACAGGGGAAGAGGAAGCAGGGTGAAGAGATTTGGAGGTATGGAGCCTAGAGAAGGTGCCGTACGTCCTCATTGAAGGGTAAGAAATGTGATTCCTTTTCTGCATACCCCAATTAGCATTTCTAGTCCCGTGGTGATGGCAAGGATATGTGTTGGTAACCGTCTGTACAGCTTTTCCTTGAGCATGATGCTTTGTCAAGCGAGCATGAAAACACTAAAATGTGTGTCGGTGCGGATGATGATGATAAAGCTTATCCAGACGTGGCTACTAACCCTGATAGGATGGAGAGTAGGGAATATTTAGTTGATTCAAACTTTGAGCCTGACTATGGAACTGATGAGGAAGAGGAATGTGAAGATGTGGAAATGGGATGTAGATATGATGAAGAAGACGAGGACAGGCTAGTGATACACTTTGATATGGACAATCCTACAATTGATGAGGGAATTGTCTTTGAGACTATGGAGGACTGTAGATATGTAGTTGCCACCTATGCAATTCGAGTTCGGTTTGAATTTATCATTGAAAAGAGCGACCAAAAGAGATTTAGGGTGCATTGTATGGAAAGTAATGTGTGTAAATGGAGATTACATGCATCTCCAATGAGGGGTGGACACCCATTTCAGGTTGCAATAGCTACATTTAGTTTCAGTCTTTCTCATATTTATTCTACCGATAATTAGCTCTGATTTATTTGGATTCTTATTGAATGCAGATCAAAGTAAACATGAAGAAACACAACTTCCCTAATACTTATTTAAGTGATAAAATTAGACTGGTGACTACCAAGTGGATTGCTGCTACTGTACTTGACTGGGTGAGGCAGGATCATAACATTGGACCTACTGAACTTATAGCAAAGATTAGCAATAAGTTTAACATTCTGATTCCTTACCAAAAATTATTTTATGGATGGAGATGGCTCTAGACTTCATTTAAGGCAAGTGGAATGACAATTTTCACATGTCGTATAGTTTCAAAGTTGAGGTAGAGAAAACATCACCTGGTAGTGTTGTTGACATTGATTGTGAGGTTGTGAAAGGAAGAGAAAAGGTCTCAAGGGGGGTCAGGTATAAGCAGGAAGATAATAAATGCTTTAGGAGATGATTTCTGCCTAAAGGCATGCTGGAAGGGGTTCCTAGACGGTTGCAGGCCATACTTGGCAATAGGCGCAACTTCTTTAACAGGGATGTTTAGGGGACATGTTGCTTCTGCTTGTGCTTTGGATGCGCATAATTGGCTTTTACCCGTAGCTTATGATGTTCTTGAGGGTAAATCCAATGAAAGCTGGACATGGTTCATACAGAGACTATGGGCAGTAATTTTTCACCCTGAAGGCTTGGTGATACACACTGGTGCATGCAGGGGTCTTGAGAATGTTGTTTATGTTGTGTTTCCTAGGGTTGAGCATAGGGAATGCATGTGGCACCTCGCTACTAACTTCACGAAGAAGTTTAAAGGAAAGATCTTTGAAGAGGACTTGTGGCGATCAACATACACATACACCCCAAGCACGCATGCTACTTACTTGCAGAACATGTATCTAGTGCCAAAGGTGAAAAAATACCTTGAAGAACATCACACCAAGCTATGGGCCAGAAGCAAGTTTGGTGAGTTAAGCAAGGTGGATTTTGTTTGCAATAATTTGCAATAATTTTAATGCTAAGATTTCGGGCATGAAGACACTTGCAATTGTTATTTTGTTGAATGCAATAAGACAATGCATAATGGTGAAGATAGATTTAAGGCAAAGAATTTGTGCAAGAAAATTTATAGGCCATAAAATAGTTCCAAAGGTGGTTATGTTACTGAATGCAAGAACCAGGGCAATGAGAACGATAAAGATTAGGATGGTCAGAAGTTCCAGAACATTGGCTGAGGTTTATGTAGAATTCAAGCATGGAACTGAACGGAGGTACACTGTAGACATTGGAAACAAGATTTGTTCATGTAGGAAGTGGAAGATTACTGGTCTGCCATGTCACCATGCACTGTACTTCATCTTAAAGCTTAGAGGTAGCGGATTAAATAGAGAACTATGTTGACAACTATTTCTCTGTGGACAAGTTTGGTGCAACTTATGCAGAAAATGTACCACCTATGGCTGATGAAAATGATTGGGAGATTATCGATCCAGGGTTCAAACTTCCACCACCAGTTCTTAGGAGGCCACCTGGGAGGCCTAGAAAGCTAAGGATCGAAGCCTCCACTGATAAAGGTTCAAGGCTAGGAGCTAGGAAAAGGAAATGTGTCGTGGAAATGGCCACAGCAGTCGCTGTAGTAGGCAGCGATTGATTGAATGGGGGGCGAGAGCTGGCAGCCATCTGCAGTGCGAGATGGGAGCGGATGCACATGGATTTATCCAGGTTCGGCCCCCCGGAGGGTAAAGACCTACTCCTGCTAGATTGGATTAGTAGAGGGAGAGTTATAATGGTGGTGAGCTCGGCGTCTAAGCAGCGAGTCGCTTGAAGGGGTGTATGATGGAACGTAAGTTCTCAGGATACCCTAGGGAGGTTTATATATGAGGCACCTCGTTAGGATTTATAGTTTACAACCGAACAGGATATGGATTTGGAGGCTTTGACCTAATCCGACTGGGCTTCGAGTATGCTTCTGGGCCTCCAGTCTCCAGTCGTCGGACCTTCTCCTTAGTCGCATTCCAGTCGCCGTCCTGCAGGCCCACTCGTGAGACCTTTGGCCCAATCGGAACGTCCTGCTGGGCATACCCCATTTGGCATATCCCCATCAAAATGCAAACGTTGTGGAGGATTCGGCCATATCAAGAGGTTGTGCAAAAACCCAGTTCAACATGATCGTGTCCCTGTTCACACCTCGGTGGCAGAAAATGAGGCTTCTTAGCCAGAACTGGAGGAAGAGCATCGCGAAGATGAAGAACTTGAGGAAGTGCAGCAGGTGGAGGAAAACGCTGATGAGCACTCAGAGGAAAACATAGGTAAGCAGCAAATTTATGAAGAAGTGGAGGTGCCAGCAAGAAAAGCGTGTGAAAATAAAAAAGGGTAAGAGGAAAAGGAAACAAAAGGAAAATAATGGAGGTGTATTAGAATATGAAAAAGTTGCAGGGTTGATTGAGGATGTTCTTGAGGATCTTTCGGCTAACTACAGGAGAAATAATAAATCCCTGCCAATTTCATCTTTGTACGATTCTCCAGATGAAAGGTAAGCTTAAAAATTGTTTTATTTGCCATTTGATCATTTTTTACCATCCTCATCAACTATTTCTTAATGAGGCGTGGGCTAGTAGACTAATAAGAGGAGCAAAAAGAAGCGGGCACAGTAACGTCGTTTCTTGAATTATCATTTAAACTGAACTAGTCGTGTCGTCTTTATTTATATCTAGCGCGTGCAATGTGTCTGTGATGGGATCAGATGGACCAGATTACAACTTTTTAAATATTATTACATCGGAGTAATTTTTACCTGCGTATGGACGCAGATACTAGTTCCCATCTCCCTTGGATTTCCATCTCCTCTGGTGCACTCCAAAATTATGATTGTGCCATCATGTGCTGGTAGTAGAGTCGGCGTATTGTCTCATCAGATGTGAACGCGTGAAATTTGCTTGTTCAGAATTGGACAACTTTTGATTAGTTTGAAAGACAGAGAAACCTAAAACATGGCCAATATATGCCCTCGGAAACTATTCCTCAAAAAATATTATTACTCCCTCCGTCTAGAAATAAGTGACTTGAATTTGTATAGATTCGTGTGTATCTAGACATGTTTTGGGTATAGATACATTTAAATATCTAAAAAAGCTAAGTATGTTATATCTGGACGGAAGTAGTACACTATTACAACATGCTCGACTCCTTCTCCTCTAGCACACTCCAAATTATGGTTGTGCCATCAAGTTCTAGGAGCATAGTCAGCGTATTGTCCCATCCGATACGCCAGGAACGCACGAACTTTATTTTCAGGATCGGACGGCTTTCAATTAGTTTCAAAGACAAAGACACCTAAAACATGGCCAACATATATAGATTATGATGCTAATCAACTATGACTCAAGTGACCCCGATCCAAAGAGGGCATTAATATACCGTACATAGATTTAATTTAGGCTTAAGTGGCCCTAATCGACTATGATGCTCCCGCAGTCTCCATCATCGATGATGTTATCCGCGTCGCCGTCAGCCTCCTCCATGTCGGAATCAATGTCGATGTTCCCAGCTGTGTTCCTCCTCCTCATGGATTCTTCATGACGTGCCGCAACGATAATGGTGGAGGTCATACGCCCAGGCACTACCCAGAAGAGCTGCCTCCCTTCGGGGTTGCGTAGATCTGGGTGGATCTTCGGCCGGTGGGTTCCACGCAGCTCAATCAATGCCATCTGCTCCTTCTTGAACAGCTTTCACTAGTACGCGCTTGTGCGCGAGTACCGTTCTATTGCCCTCTTCCGCTCCGGCAGCTGGCGGCGGTGCTCCTCGATCTGCCTCGCCAACGCGTTGTCGCGCAAGAGCGGCACAACAGGCACCCTAGCATAGCTGAGCTCGAAGCCGGCCAGAAGCCTCGCGAACTGCGGCGTGTGTATGTCATAGTGGGCGAACATATGAGCCTCGTGCAAGCTGAGGTTGGGCCTCTCCCTCTCCATGCCAATGAAGGAACACGATCTAAGATTCGGCCCCGAGGTTAAGGGGATAAAAACAAGGCCGTAGGTCTCGTCGCGGTTTCCACTGCCAATCAGTTCGCAGAACATACTTCTCGCGGATCGCCCTTACGAAGGACATCCTTATCGTCCACGCACCCCGATCCAACGGTGCCAAACAATCGGGGATCGGGTCTTCTAGAAGCCCGAAGCGGTTGCTGGTTAGTTCTGCATCCCGATTATTTGTGGCCAACGGCTGTCATTGAATCATGCAATGACATTAGTGGATCCATGTGGTTTAGGAAAGTAACACACATGCAATGACTCTGGTGGTGGTTTAGGAAAAAACACATGAAATGATTCTGGTGGATCCATGTGGTTTAGGAAAGGAACACACATGCAATGACTCTCCTGGATCCATGTGGTTTAGTAAAATAACACACATGCAATGACTCTGGTGGATCCAAGTGGTTTATGAAAATAACAAACATGCAATGACTCTAGTTGTGGTTTATGAAAGGGACACACATGCAACACTAGTGGTGGTTTAGGAAAAGAACATGCATGCACAGACATGCAGTGACACTGGTGGATCCATGTGGTTTAGGAAAGGAACACACATGCAATGACACTGGTGGTGGTTTATGAAAAGAACACACATGCCTCTGGTGGATCCATGTGGTTTATGGAAATAACACACATGCAATGACTCTAGTGGATCCATGTGGTTTATAAATAGAACACACATGCAATGACTCTAGTTGTGGTTTATGAAAAGAACACAGATGCAATGACTCTGGTGGATCCAAGTGGTTTATGAAAAGAACAAACATGCGGTGAATCTAGTTGTGGTTTATGGAAATGACACACATGCAATGACACTAGTGGATCCAAGTGGTTTATGAAAAGGACACACATGCAATTAATCTAGTGGTGGTTTATGAAAAGAACACACATGCAATGACTCTAGTGGTGGTTTATGAAAACGACACACATGCATGACACTGGTGGATCCATGTGGTTTAGTAAAATAACACACATGCAATGACACTAGTGGTGGTTTAGGAAAAGAACACACATGCAATGACACTGATGGATCCATGTGGTTTGGGAAAGGAACACACATGCAATGACACTGATGGTGGTTAATGAAAAGAACACACATGCAAATGACTATAGTGGATCCATGTGGTTTATGGAAAGAACACACATGCAATGAATCTAGTGGTGGTTTATGAAAAGAACACACATGCATTGACACTAGTGGATCCATGTGGTTTATGAAAAGAACAAACATGCAATGACTCTAGTTGTGGTTTATGAAAAGTACACACATGCAATCACTCTAGTGGTGGTTTAGGAAAAGAACACACATGCAATGACATGGAATGACACTGGTGGATCCATGTGGTTTAGGGAAGGAACACACATGCAATGATACTAGTGGTGTTTTATGAAAAGAACATGCATGCAAATGACACTAATGGATCCATGTGGTTTAGTAAAATAACCCACATGCAATGACACTTATGGTGGTTTCGGAAAAGAACACACATGCAATGACACTAGTTGTGGTTTAGGAAAAGAACAAACATGCAATGACTCTAGTGGTGGTTTATGAAAAGGACACACATGCATTGACACTGGTGGATCCATCTGGTTTAGTAAATTAACACACATGCAATGACACTAGTGGTGGTTTAGGAAAAGAACACACCTGCAAAGACATGTAATGACACTGGTGGATCCATGTGGTTTAGGAAAGGAACACACATGCAAGGACACTGGTGGTGGTTTATGAAAAGAACACACATGAAAAATTACTCTAGTGGATCCATGTGGTTTATGGAAAGAACACACATGCAATGAATCTAGTGGTGGTTTATGAAAAGAACACACATGCAATGACACTAGTGGATCCATGTGGTTTAGTAAAATAACACACATGCAATGACAGTAGTGGTGGTTTAGAAAAAGAACACACATGCAATGACATGAATTGACACTGGTGGATCCATGTGGTTTAAGAAATGAACACACATGCAATGACACTGGTGGTGGTTTATGAAAAGAACACACATTCAAATGACTCTGGTGGATCCATGTGGTTTATGGAAAGAACACACATACAAAGAATCTAGTGGTGGTTTATGAAAAGAACACACATTTCATGACACTAGTGGATCCATGTGGATTATGAAAAGAACAAACATGCAATGACTCTAGTTGTGGTTTATGAAAAGAACACACATGCAATGATTCTAGTTGTGGTTTATGAAAAGAACACACATGCAATGACTCTAGTGGATCCAAGTGGTTTAAGAAAAGAACAAACATGTAGTGACTCTGGTTGTGGTTTATGAAAATGACACACATGCAATGACACTAGTGGATCCAAGTGGTTTATGAAAAGAACACATATGTAATAACTCTAGTGGTGGTTTAGTAAAATAACTAACATGTAATGACACTAGTGGTGGTTTAGGAAAAGAACACACATGCAAAGACATGCAATGACACTGGTGGATGCATGTGGTTTAGGAAAGGAACACACATGCAATGACACTGGTGGTGGTTTATGAAAACAACACACATGGAAATGACTCTGGTGGTTCCATGTGGTTTATGGAAAGAACACACATGCAATAATCTAGTGGTGGTTTATGAAAAGAACACACATGCAATGACACTGGTGGATCCATATGGTTTATGAAAAGAACAAACATGCAATGACTATAGTTGTGGTTTATGAAAAGAACACACATGCAATGACTCTAGTGGATCCAAGTGGTTTATGAAAAGAACACACATGCAATGACTCTAGTGGTGGTTTAGTAAAATAACAAACATGCAATGACACTAGTGGTGGTCCAGGAAAGGAACACACATGCAAAGACATGCAATGACACTGGTGGTTCCAAGTGGTTTATGAAAAGAACAGGCATGCAATGACTGGTGGATCCATGTGGCTTATGGAAATAACACATGCAATGAATCTAGTGGTGGTTTACGAAAAGAACACACATGCAATGACACTAGCGGATCTATGTGGTTTATGAAAAGAACACACATGCAATTGACACCGGTGGATCAATGTGGTTTAGTACGAAACATGCATTTTCCATTTTCTAAAGGAACACACATGCCTACTCTTTCTATTGTCTATTTGAATCCCTTATTCTATCTTGCCCTTGGTTTTTTGATACTACTCAGTTTTTACCTCTCTCTTGGTCACAAACCTCACAAAAGCCCAAATGTATGCTCACTCTGGCTGCTACGCCCTGATTGGCTGACACAGATGTCACGTGGATCATGCGCACCAACCGTTGATCCTCTGTGATCCAATGGGCAGGATAACCCCTCCCCCTCCACATTTTTTTGCAGGGTCATCCATGCCACCTCTCTATCCGTGCCACCCATACTTTACCTCCATAAACAAGTGAAAAACCATCTCAAAAAATAAATAAAATAAATGATCATATTTTGAAGAAGCTCTCGTCTTCGTCTTCCGGATCGTCGTCGTCTTCATCAACGTCATGGTCCTTACCATCGCCTCCGTAGGTGTCCTCCTCTGATGACTCGACACCACCCCCTTCTTCGTATAAGCGCGCTATCTCCTCATAGGAGTCCTCCTCCTCCTCCTCTTCGTAGTCCCACGGGTCCATGTCACTCTCCTTCGCTTCTGCCTCCAACTGATCTATGAACGCCTCCTCGTTGGCCGAGTTAGACTTGTCCAAATAGTTGTATCCTCTCTTCTTCTTGGTCTTCCTCTTGTTCCTCTGCTTGTCCATACCCGCCAGTGCAAAACGTGCCCCTGTCCTAGCTGCTGCTTTGTGCTCGCCCGTCACTGCAGGTACCACATGCTCCTCCTGCGCAGCCGGTATGATCTTCGACGTTGCAGTGTCCTCGAGTGCCGATGTCGATGGATCCTAGCATGGTCAGATATGACGTGCTGCCTCGGTAGGCGAATCATGAGCACGAACGATGCCGCGAAGAGTAGGGGACGCAGGACGGTTAGTGTCCGGCTTGGATCTGCCATTGCCACGGCGAGGGGCCATCGTGCTCGAGGAAGTTCTTCGGAATTAGCGATGGTGGGTACATAGAGTTGGGTGCCGATCTGATCAAGGGGCGAGCAGAGGTTTCGTGCGTCGTGTACACGCATGCATTTGTCGATTATTAAAAAATGTAATATCTCGCGTACTGAACATAATTTGATCACAACAAAGTGGCACAACATATTCTAGACTCGTAAATATCCCGTGCGTGCCTATCGACATGGAGTTCAACGTGCGTTCAATCAACATGGAGTTCGACGTGCCGACGTGATCGTGCAGCAGTTGCGTGTGTCATTGCCCCATCAGCACGTGACACACGCACGTGGGATGTGCATGCTGATGCTCGTGATTACCACCCGACCCCACTCATTTTTTAAGGGTAAGATCGCACTCCTTTTATTATATACTGGATTTTAGATGGTGCCAAAGACCATTGAACTGTCCATCACAATAAAGACAAGTCCCATCGATTCCCTATCCCTGGCTTCTTTGAGAAGTTAGACCGTACACGGTAGTCTTGTATAATAGTAGTAGTAGTAGTAGTACTAGACCACGACCTATACTCTTTGACTCTTCTCCCACACTAATCACTATCTTCTTCCTCCTTCCGCCACCTCCCTCCCCATGCAAGCCATGGCTCCCCTGAGGAGAGGCCGGTTGACCATTCTCGCGGAGAAAAAGGAGAGGGCTCTCTGCCAGGCAGTTCTTTCTCTACCAGCCACTCAAGTCCACCTTTGACTGAGGCCCAATCTCCCCCGACAATGGCGCCGAATGTTCTAGCAGGCAAGGGCTCCTCTCGGTATGGTCTTCTTGTTCCACTTCTTCTCCATCTCCTTCTCCGTCATGATCTTATTTTGATTCTTCTTGTTTTTCTTCTTCTTTCTCTTCCTCTTCTACGTATTACAGGCCGGCCGTGGAGCCAGAATCCACCACGATGGAGGCGTTGCAGGACCAGTTCGGTCCCGTTCCACGTCTCAGTGAGGTAGCAAATATCCACACTATTATTTCTCTAAGTTGTAATATGGATTTCTTAAATCGCGTCCGCCCTGCATTGGGTTTTTTTTTGCGAGTTGTGTTAGTTTTCATGATTATGATTGGATCTCTTGGTCTTTCCTTAATAACAATGTTCATAGATTCAATGGGGATTTTGTGATTAGGATTAGTTTATCGTGATTATGACTGGATCTCTAGGTCCATTTTTAATAATTCTGTCCATAGATTCAATGGGGATTTTTTTATTTGTATTAGTATTCACCTAGAACCTGGAGTGTAATTATAGAATTTCTATTTCAATTAACATGAACGATGCAGCGATCGAAGGCCGAGTACCGTGACAAGGTGGCCGCGATCAGTGCCAAGATTGACAACCAACAAGATCTTGCATGGTCCCTCACCCAAGCTAATGAGATCCTACTCAAGGGATTATCTATGCAGAAGGAGATCTCACTAGATTTTGCACGTGACATCGCGAGGCTGCAGAAAGTGCTCGACCATAACTTGAATAGGCAAGAACAGGCCATCAAGATAATCAACGAGATCATGGAGGAGAAGAAGAATATCGAGAAAAGGTGCACCCTCCTGCAGGACGAAGTCACCGAGGCACTCAGAGGACACATCGAGGAAACCAAGGTTGCCATCCGAGCCTACCATGACAGGAACCGTTGCCTGGATGCAGTGAAAGAGATGAAGGAGGACTTGAGCAGAGGGATCACCGTACTCGAGGGTGTTCGGAAAGAGAACGAGGATCTAAGGGCTTGTCTAGAGGCGTATCAGAGCAATGCCCAAGTATGGTTCCCGTTAGAGGGGGCACGAATATCATTTCGTGCTCCACTCTTTTTGTAATATTTAGGGTTCAAGGAGCAATGCCCAAGTCTGATTCCCATTATAGGGTGCAATAAGAGAGAATCCTAGGGCAACTCCTTATCTATCTAGACATGTGTAGGTGTTCATGTTCATGAATGGACACCATGAGCTCTTTCCATTATGTATCTGGACATGGGTTCCTGCATTATGAGTTTGCCACTACTATTTGGTGACATGGGAAAAACTCACAGCGCACTAAACTGCAGATAAACCTTATTTTTCTTTGAAATTGCAATTATGACAGTGCCACTAGTCGATTCATAAAATGTTGATTAGTCCTAGATTACTTCTTCCTTGAAATTATGTCAGTGCCACTAGTCGATTCAGTTAATTATGGAAACTAACCACCTTGTCCTTGTGAACTAAACAAACCATACTATATATTTTTGTTGCAGGGAAAGAGGCGAAAGCTCAACCAGGACATCGTGACCTGGCTAAATGACAAGATAGCCATCCAAAGGGAGAAGCAGAATTCCCAGAAGCTGGCCTTTGACCACCTGCACGCTGAAGTCGCGGTCCTTTTTAACAAGTGCCAGAAACTGAAGGAGGTAAACGCTGGCTGGGAGAAACTTTACATGGAAGGTCGCACCTCGGCTAGTAAGCAGACGGAGATCATGAAAGTGATCATGAAGGAAAATCGTATGGTTACGGACCAACTTCTCGAATCCCTGACAGAGTGCTGGAAACTGCAGCAGGCACACGACAAAGTACTGAAGGAGCTGGCCTATCTTAGGGAGGAAAACAAGCAGCTCCGGGTCAGGCTCGCTTGAACCCAACATATGTCTATTTAGTACTAAACTGCCTGTTTTATCCTCTGTAGTGGTGATTTTGTAAACATGAACTTAACTATATGCACGATATGTGTGTTCATCTGAAATTAGTTTGCTCGAGGATTGAGTTTGGCTTAGTTAAGAAAGTGCAATTGCAAGTCTTACAGTTAACTAGTTTCAGGCATTGCCACAACATAAATTATTCATCTCAAATTTCCTTTATCCTCTGTAGTTTGTCCTTTTTCACCCTCGCGCGCCTTCTTCAGTTCCTTCAATAGATCCGCAATGTAGTACTCTATCTTCTTCTTGTCTTCCCTAAGCTGATCCCTCTCCTTTTCTGCATTATGAATCAACAACCTGTGACTATCCTGAAGCTTATTTGTAGTTCCAACAACCAAGCTCCCATTGATTCTGTCACTTAGTTCTGACTGCAAATTCTCGATTTCTTGTTCCAGATCCTTATTTTGTACCGACAGCTTGTAATTTTTTAGCTGCATCACAAGCATTAGTAAATCTCCCCAACCTTGACAACTCATACATCTCCCATAACTGGGCCAAACATTTCTTAAGTGCATCTGTCCACTCAAGATCCACCCACTCTACTGCTTTACACACCGGGCCAACCTAAAAAAACACACACTATCATGTTATGAACAAACATGATACATTTTTCTTCATGTCACCGTTGCACATAATGTAAACAAACCTGATTTGTACAGCCCACAAACCTTCTCCTAGTGTTATTGCCTTCGAATGCAACATATCTCCTCAGTTTTAGCCCATGGTCACATGGTACTTCTCCATTGAGATCTAGGCCCTCCCATTCAGACTCATAGATCGTCCGTGGTACCTATAAGTAAACGCAAAGCTAGAATTGAACACGATTGCATGCACATATGGAGCTCAGATCGAGGGTTTTACCAATGCCTAACCCTAGCCCGAGAAAACAGAGGAACTCACATCATGGAAGGAATACTCGATGTCGGAGAGAAGGTTGTCGCTGCTCGATTGGTCATCCTCGTCGTTCCAGGATAGCATGACGAATGCGTCGGCATCGGCGACGGCATCAGCGTCACTTAGGGGAGAGGGAGAGAGAGAGAGAGAGGGAGAGAGAGAGAGAGAGAGAGAGAGAGAGCACGAAAGAGTGATGAAAGTGAAGTGCGTCACCACTTCAACAATGACTAAATTGGCATGTTACAATAGTTTAATGGATACCATGCCCTTTCCCTAGATTACTGTCTCCTGCCTAATAGGTTTTCTCTTCATACATTCTTATTTCAAATATTAAACTTGTACTCCCTCTATCCCAATTTCATTGCCTAAGGAAAACATACCAGTATATTACATCATCTAAAGAAACAAAATCATGTCAACTATAAGGTACTTATGCATCACTTGTTCAGTCAAGGTTTCACAAAACATTACATTATAATCTCTCAACAAACATAATCGCAGAAGCAAGTATATTACATCAACTCAAGAAACAAAATCATGTGAACTACAAGGTACTTACGCATCACTTGTCCAGTCATGGTTTCACAAAACATTACATTTCAATCTCTCAACAAACAAAATAATAGAAACAAGTACAGTACATCATCTCAAGAAAGATAATCATGTTAACTACAATGTACGTATCCATCACTTGTCCAGTCATGGTTTCACAAAACATTACATTAAAATCTCCCAACAAACATAATAATAGAAACAAGTACAGTACGTCATCTCAAGAAACATAATCATGTCAACTACAATGTACTTATGTCTTATTACAACAACGATGGTTTCAGTGAGTGACATGTCCGAAAATCTCAACAGCTCACACAACATTATATCACAATCTCTCAACAAACATAATCACAGAAACATGGTCTAAATGCAATAGTAGTCAATGTTACAAATACAGGCAGGGGAACCCCACGGTCCATATGAAAAGCATAGGGTAGCAGCTCTCATCAGATCTCATCAACATCGACCACCTCATTCTGTTCAGCCACTACAGGGGCCTCTACATCCACTATAACATGTTCAACAACATCAGAAATGGTAACAAGGAATAACACCTTCCTAGTTCGCTTCTTTCGTCGCATAATCTGCATAAGATCTTCAGTATCCAAAACCTCTATGAATTGCTGCTTCTTATGATGCCACCACCGGATTTGTGCCATCTTCTTAGGGTCAATACTGATTTTCTTACCGATCATCTCTCTCATTTCATCAAGAATTATGTTTTTGGAATCGACCGTGATATCCACAGTACATGACGAAACTGGCTTATTGACTCCCTCATCAAGTTTTGCCATGTATGAATCCACCTCTAAGTGTATACTGAACTTATCTAGATCAGCATCTATTGGTCCGTAGTCTCTAGGAACCGAAGCTCTAGCAGCAAGATCCCCAGCATCTGCATACATATCATCAATCATCGCTTCAACTTTCACCTTACGATCAGCTGCACAACACTCCCAAACCATCTGAAGCTCATGGGAGTGCTCAATTTGCATATAGGTATCATTCATGTTGCACCACACCAATTTTGTCCTCTGTCTAGAACCCTAGAGAATCCTAGCATGAAGCATATCAACCAGCTACGAAACAGACACAACCTCTTTGCAATTCACAAGAAGATGCACATCTTGCCCGAACACAACCCTCTCGCAACCAAAATCTAGTTTTGTAGTGTACTAGCAAACATGAACTATGAACTCATATAGGTCCCTTGTATCAAAGTTGTGCCTAATTTGATTAAAAAGGGGAACTTTTCAGTTCATTTGATTCTATTATGTTGTAACTAATCTACTTGTAACATAAGGCATAGATAAGAGAAATTCATCTCTCACTCTTCTCCCGAGTTTTTTTCTTCGAGATCTAGGTGCCACATCCGCCCACTGGAGCTGAACAATCCACCGTCGGCCTTTCTTTTCTCTTCAACCTGCTGCTCATAGGTACCTTGGGAGCAGAATCCTGACTAACCTCCTTGCTAACTAGGGATGAATACCTCGCCTCTGCTTCGCGTTAAGCCCCAGACTCTGGCCCCAACGGACCCGAATCAGCCGGCAACGTAGCTACAACCTTCGCCTTGCAAGACATGCTGGGTCACTACCACTGGATTCAGTGTTGGGGGAGGGAGAAAAAAGGACCTCCGCCGTCGGCAAATTTAGGGTCGGGGAAGGGAAGAAAAAGGACCGCTACCGCTGCAGCCAGATTTAGTGTCGGAAGTTAGGAAAGTACAGTAATGGATTTGCCCCTACGACACGTGCAGGGTGGCTAAGAAGAGAGACCGGCAAAGAAGGGGCACAACAGGAACTAGTGTAATGGAATATCCTGACTTAACGGGCGCGATTTGAAAATATTGGGTTTGGCCATCATTCACTCAAAACACCCCTCTCAGCAATTGATGCCCCAACTTTTCGAATCGCGGTGATTAAAATCAACTCGGGTACCACGATGCACTGGCGTCTCAACTTTCGGGCCACAAAATGATATTCTTAGGAAAACGGGACCATGCCTTCATGCACGGTCATCTGCTGGAAGTCCTCCAATAGAGGAACTCACGACTTACCCACTTAGTGGGTAAAACCTTGCGTTGTCTCACCCACTCGTAGCCTTTGTTCATGGCGTCTCTCAAGCTATCCGCCTCCGAATGCCTCTTCTTTGAACATGGCAGCCGAGTAAAGCCCGAGGCCCCTGCCATTCCCGAGCCCTTGCCCGAGCAAAAAATCCTACCAATGTTATGCATTGTGCTGTGAAATTTTCAAAGAAACTATGGGCATCAAGTTTCTATCATACAAACAAACGATTATAGGCAGAAATCACAAATCCTAATGTGAGGAATAAAAAATAATCTCAAAATATGATGAACTCATCTAAGTATTCAATGTGAGGAATTCATCCATGGATTTCAGAAAATAAAGCATGGATGCCGATGAGAAACTTACTGATGTGAAGACTCCCCCACTCAAAAAGACGAAATCAATCAAGAATCAAAGGTTATGAGATTAGGGTTTGAGGTGGAGAGAGAAAGAGAAAGAAAGAACAAGGAAGAAGAAGAAAGGGGCTGGCTGGGAGCCAGCCGCCGTCGGCCTTTACCTGGTGATGTAGTCGGTATGGGCGCAGCCCGCCCATACCTATGGTCGTCACCGTTGGATCAAGGTTAGGGTTCAAGATCAAACCTGACGAGTCTAGTATAGGCGGACGGTATGGGCGCATCCCGGCCGTACCAGTGCTCGTTATCGGCGCAATACGCGTCGAAGATAATCATCAAAGTTCAGTACGGCCAGGTGGTACGGGTACCTCCGGCCGTACCAGTGCTTGTTATGAGTACTTATTATTTCATTTTTCTGACTAGTTTTTCTTCGACAGTATGGGCAGACGGTACGGGCACCTCCGGCCGTACCACTACTTGTTACGCAATCTGAACCCAGTTTAACTCTTCCTTTTGCTTGCCTTTTACTTTTGTTTTAAACTTCACTAAGGTAAAAATTCTCTGCAAGTCTCAAAGCTTGAACAAATTTATTAAGACACATAAAATACACAAAACAAAACAAACTTAAACTTATTTAAGAATGGGTTGACTCCCATTAAGCATTTTATTAAGGAGAGTTAGCTTATCAACCAATCTCCATGACGTTCGTGTTTATCTCAAGCTGCTCTTCATCAATGGTTTTCACCGCTTGGATACACTTCGGAGGTGGAACATATTTGCCATAATGCTCCTGTTTCTTTGGAAAGTAACAAACAATCTGATCATCATAGATATTTAAAACAATCTTACCACTAGAACAATCAACATTAGCTCCAGCACTGCTATGAAAAGGTATTCCAAGGATGATTGAAAGTTTTTCATCTTCCGGAACATCAAGTATAATAAAGTCAGTGGGTATAAAATGTTGGTCAATTCTAAGCAAAACATCTTCGATCATACCGACAGGTTGTTTAGTTGTCTTATCAGCCATTTGCAAAGTAATTCAAGTGGGAGAATACTCTCCAAGGTTCAATTTCTTAAACAAGAAATAAGGCATGACACTAAAACCTGTCCCTAAATCACAAAGAGCATTAACTATATTAGTTTTTCCAATTGCGCAAGAGATAGTTCATACACCCGGGTCCTCAAACTTAGTAGGCAGCTTATCACCAAAGCTTGTCATTACTGCTATTGTCTTAGTTACCTTCTTTTTTCTATTAAGAATATCTCACATAAACTTTTTGTAAGTATGAACTTGAATAGCATCAGTGAAGGGTGTTCTAAACAAAGGCTTCCCAGTGCTTCAGCAAAAGAGTCATAAATAGCTTTATTCGGTTCATATTGAAGTTGATTAGGATAAGGAATTTTTTTTGGTGGGTATTACCTTCTCCTTTACCTTCACTGTTGGTTTAGCATCCTTTTTAGATTTCTTCTTTGTTGATGGTTTTTGCTTATCAACACATTCTTCACGTGAAGTGATAACCTGCTCTTCTTGTTCATTTCTCAGATCAGCCTCTTCCCTTGAGTTGATCGTCTCAGCATCTGAATCATATTGTTTATGTTTATCTCCTTCTTCTTCTTCTCTAGCTTTGGAATCCTGAAATTCTCCTTTCTGGGCTTCATAATCAATATCATCTTGAGGATCAACTAATTCCTCTTCTTCTTGACTCATCTCTTGAGTCTCTCTTGCTTTGCGGGCTTGTTCTTCTTGATACCAAGGTGGCCCTTGTGGTTCCTACGTTTCTGTACCACGTCTAGTGACAATGTTAGTAGAAATAGTATTAAATTTCCTTGGTTCAAAATCAGAGTTTGGGTTTCAATTATTTGATCACATTGTGTTTTAACCATACTCAAGTATCTATCCAAATGCTTTGTGGCATGTCCTAAGTCATCAAACACTTTGGTTAACTCTTTTATATTTTTCTTGAGTCATTAGATGTTTATAATATTTCTCTCAAAACTTCTTTTGTTGATATCTAAACTTTTGCATGACAATATTTATTTCATCTTCCATCATATAAGCTTGAAGAATGTCAATTTTATTTTCTTTGATAAGTTCCAAAGCTATCCCTTTTTCTTCAATGGACTTTTTAACTTCAGGTATAAAATCGGGGGGTATGTGAATCATACCTTTTTGTGGTTTAACATCCTCAGCTAGGTTGTATTGTTCATCATTGAAGGATCTTACCTCAAAAACCTTTACACATTCTATCAAGGTTAAATTTCAAATAGCTCCCCTTGTAGACAAATAAATCATTTATTTTGTATCGTCATCAAGCCCATTATAAAATTATTGGATAAGTAAATGCTCATGGAAACCATGGTTCGGGACTTTCATAATCATTACATAAAACCTATTCCATGCCTAATAAAAAAATTCTCCAACTATTGGAAGAAATTTTGTTATGCTACGTTTAATCTGCATGATTTTTGTGAACGGACAATATTTATGCATAAACTCTCGGATGCAATCTTTCCAGATTTTTATAGTATGATTAGGTAATGATTGTAACCAAGTAAAATCATTATCTTTCAGAGACCAGCTAAAAAGTTTGAGGAGTACAAACTCTATTGGTAAACTTGCTGGCTTAAGAGTAGCACAAAGGTCATAGACCTTCGTTAGGTGATCACTAGGATCTTCCTCTTCTTTTCCCGCGAAAGCAATTTCATTCATCATAAAAATTAGCTCAGGATATATTTCAAATTCCTAGCCTTCAAGTTCAGGACAAAGAATAGGCATTTTTCTTAAGTTCCTAGATAGATTCCCATATTCTCCCAATAATAGCTCAGGACCTTCGGCCCCTGGGTGATGGTCAAGTCTACCATCAAAGGAATCAAACTGTTCATGTCTATTGTACGTGATTTAGAAAATCTTTTGATAAATTCTAGGCATCTTTCAGTTGGAATACGATCAATATACGGAGGTAAATAAGTTTTTCCTGATCGAGTGCTACCTCTATCTTCAACAGAGATCATGGATGGTGCTAATAATTATATATGTCAAGAAACAACACTTAGCGCTTAGCTCCCCGGCAACAGCGCTAGAAAATAGCTTGATGGCCTGCAAGTGCACATGTTCGTCAGAGCATGTTTTCGTGGAAGTATTAATTACTGTTTTTATATCGATCACAATAAGGAGCTTAGGTAAGTGTTTTTATGTGGCGTTTCTGTCACACTCAAGGTGTCACCGGTCTTGAGTGAATTTACTACAATTGTTGAAGATGGAAAGTGGTGATTGAATATTAGAGGAAACTTAAGGAAAACCAAGGATTAAATAACATAGAAGTAAATATGAAAAAAAGTGTTCGAGGTTCCTGCATATGAGAGATTAGGCGCGGAGAGTAAAGTTTCATGGTAATAGTGAAAGTTCCAGATGAATAAAATGGAATAATTGATTGTGATATTTCTTATTTGTAAGTGAGTAGGCAAGCAACCCATAAACCAACTGGAAGTCCTCATGGCCAATTCTTCCCAGTCTCAATGATCCATCTGCCTGTTACCACGGCCATGGTCAGCGCATTAATTAAGGTCTTCCGACTGGATCAAGGCTTTAATATTAATGATTCCTTATTGCCCTCAAGTAGTACTAGCTCCTCATTGATATCGGTCGTGTCACTCGGGGGTCGCTGATTTTCTAGCATACAAGTTCATATCGGTCGTGTTACTTGGTCCCTTAAATTAGATAACAAGCATTAGGCAAACATAAATAATCATTCTCATAATTTAATAAACACTACAACAACCATGAATAGATGGAATTAAAGAAGTCACAACACATCTCACCAATCCCCTACATCTCCCACGCCTATGGGGATTTACTCAGACATGATAGGAAGATATATAAAAGGCATAATTGTATTGAAATAGGAATCATCTTAGAGTTATCGTAGAAAGCCACAATACCAGTTGAAGATCAAATAAAATGCAAACCAAAGGTAGATCAAAGTATCAAACCCTAATTTTACAAGTGCCAATCTCTCTCTCTAAGTAACAATGGGGATGATGGTGAAGAGGATAGTGTGGAGACTAGAGATCGTCGAAGGATGATACGGTGATCTTCTCCTTCTTCAGATCTGATCTCTCCTCTTTTGGAAGAGTTTGCGGCGGCTATGTTCTGTTTACCGTCCCCCCTTCTTCACGGAAGTTGCTTGTATTGATATAATGGAGCCGTTAGTGGGCAGTACGGGCGGACGGTACGGGCGTGCCCCGACCATACCAGTGGTCATTACGCGCTCTGAACGCCTCCAATGAAAGAGGCTGCAGTTGGGGATTTTCTTTTTTGGTGTAATTAGCCCATAAATGCTATTAGATCTTCCATAAACGTTCATTACCTGAAAACCATCACAAGAAACAAAGGATTTGCTAACCGCGATGTTAACGTTAGTAGAAAGGGTGATCTTTAGTGAAATCCGGCACGAAACAAGATGAAAACCAATAGTGAAAAACATTGAAATTTGGAGCTATCACGTGGCAGTGTCCACCCTGGGCCTCCTTCTGGCCCACCCACAGGAATCCACGCAATATCTTCGTCACCTGCTTAAGGGCCTTCCTGTCTAGGGAAAGCACTATTAGATGGTGGATAGGAATCGCAGCGAGCATCGAATGAATTAGGGTCACCCCACTCTAGGAATCATGGACGCCTTCCAGGTGGGCAGCTTATCCGCAATCCAGTCAACCAGTGGCTAGAAAGCCTCCACCGGTAGCCGTCAAATTGCTAGAGGGATGCCAAGATATTTGACGGGGTATGGTGCCAATTGGCACCCCCATGACCCCTGCCGCACAATCAGCCACCTCCTCCAAGCAGGCAATCAGAGATGCCGAGCATTTCGTGAAGTTCATGTGTAGTCCTGAGGCGCGTCCAAAGAAGTCTAGAATGTCGCGAACTACACGCATTTTCGTCTCATCCGGATGGGAAAAGATTACCACGTCATCCGCATAGAGTGAGACCAAATTCACCAGCTCCCGCCACCCGAGCATGCGCAGGATACCCAACTAGATGGCCTTAGCCAGCAACTGATTGAGCATGTTCATGATGAGCACGAACAACGTTGGTGACAGGGGGTCGCCCTGTCTCAAGTCCCTCCTATGCCAGATAGGGGGGTTTGCCTCGCCATTGAGAAACGTCCTGGCGCTGGCAGTGGACATGTGGATTGCCACCAGCTCGCAAAACCTTGGACCAAATCCCATTCGACGGAGCACCTAGAACATGAACCCCCAGGAGACGGAGTCAAAGGCTCATGCGATGTTCAGCTTAAGCATCACCCTGGGCTCCTTAAGCCTATGTAGCAGCCTAGTTGTCTACTGGACCAGCATGAAGTTGACGTGGATGTTGCACCTTCTGATGAATGTGCATTGGTTACATTCAACCAACGATTCCATCCTGGGAGCGAGCCTAGTCACTAAAGTCTTTGCCACCAGCTAGGAAAAGATGTGGATCAGACTGATAGGATGGTGGTCACCCAAGGTTGCCGCATTGTTGGGGATATGCTAAATGGGTATCACCATAGCATGTCCTTAATCCGGATAACCCGGGTGGCCCACAGTTGGTAGCAAGGCCTATGGCCTGCTGGGTGGCCCAGTTAGACGGATCCAGAAGGGAGGCCCATGCCGGATAAGGGAAGGCTACGCAGGAGTCACCGACGTACTCGGAGCCTTGGAGTGCAAGACACGAAAGACTAGTTCGTATTAGTGTAGGACTCTAGGACTCTTTACCTTGTCTGGCAAGGTCTTTTCCCTGTAACCCTAGGTTCTGGCGCCTTTATAAACCAGACATGTGGGAGCCTTGAGGGCACAACCTATCAGATTGCTACATACAACGTGCAACACCTCACACAGCGAACATGTCTCTATAACTCGGCATATTTTAATTATAGTGATTTATAGCAGGAGTAGAGTTCTGCCACCCTTGTGGGACTTGAACCTGGGTAAGCTATGTTACCTCGTACCTGCCAACTCTCTGCCTTACCCCACATCTCTAAACACTCACTGTGAGGACCCCTCCATGGTGTAATCATCGGCAATACCACGGCAGTTGGCGCCCACCGTGGGGCTACAGGTGCTTCGAGCTCTACACCAGGCGAGGTCAAATCTCTTCGCGAGAATCAGTGACACCGTAGCCATCAGACGTATTCTCTTTTCTGGCAATGTCCTGATCGTCCCTCTAGATGACTTCTGGGTGCCGGCAAAGACTAACCCTACGCGATGTTCCGTCATCCCCTTCGGGGACATCCACATCTTCATCGGCGAAACTGACTCGGGTCCTAGCTCCCAGGAAGTCAGAAACTCGTCAAGCCCCGCACGGACCTCCTACGGGAACGACACGTTTGCGGAAGGATTTGGGTCGTACCTCTCTCTAGAGTATGGCGGCTCAGATCAGGAAAATTGAAGGCCCACCCAAACCGCCCCTGTGTAGGATATAAAGGTGGAAGGACCCTTCAAATCTGCTTGGCTTCCCCGAGCATTAGAGATGCGCAGGTCGCACTTTGTCGGCGTCGTCACCATCTTTGATCTGGCCAGATGCGTTCAAAGGGATGGAGAACCTCCCCGTGAATACCTCGCCAGATGGATGAGGGTGAGGGAAACCCTAGAGGGCGACCGTGCCAATGAGCTCGTGTACCACTTCATGGAAGGGGTCACACCCAGAACACTCCTCTGGCATACCCTCCGAAGGTGGCAGGCCACGAGTCCTCTCACCCTTGGTGAGATCGTCGCAATCGTCAACGAATATGCGGACGCCAATGAGGAGGTTGAGGCCACGATCATCGTTGTAGCCGGAGGAGGAAACAACAACAATGGCCCGCCTCCATCACCCTCCACATCCGCTGTCAACAACACCAAAGCCAACTCTGACTCTGTCCTTGACGCCCTATACGCTGACATCAATATGGATGGCGGTGGCTCAGATGCTAACTCGGAGGAATACGATGCTGTTATGAGGGAGATCGAGTAGGAGATCGATAAGGAGGAGCGTGCCGAGAAGGCCAACACATCCCACCAGGTGCTAGTCGCCATTGGGAGCGTGATGGAAGAAGATGGACAGGAACCGGAGCGTGATAGAGCTCTACTCATGCTAGTGGTTACTAGAGCGGCAGCAGCCAAGAAAGCCGCCGAGCCTACGGCTCTGGCAAAGTCCATGCCCCCTCCGGTTATTCGCCCGCAATCGGCGCAGGAACTCACCATGGCCCCCAGTACTGCCAAGCAGTCAAACCAGCTGACAATGCCACCATCAACGTCTGCTGCTGGCAATCCATTGGTTACTCCCTCCGACAAGGCAATATATGGCCCACTCCTTGTCGAGCCCATTACCGTCGCCCATATCCGGAGCGTTACAGATCTTGATGAGAAGCGTGCGACAATCCTAGCGGAGGCCAAGTGCATTGCAGAACAGGGTGCTAAGCTAGATGAAGACATGGCCAGGGCGCAACAATCTATCATGGAGGCAAGAGCTATGGAGGCTGAGTACAAGCAGTTGCTGCTGAAGCACAAGGCAAAGAAAGCACCAGCTCACGTCGTCGAAGACCCCGGTGTTCGATGCAAGTTGGGCTATGAGGGATCCAAGCCGGCAAAATCCACTGCGTACATTAATTCAGGGGGGAGGCAAGTAATGCCAACTCCCGCCCTCAACATTGTCGTTGCTAAGACCCTCCTGGAGCAGGACAGGTCGCCAGAAGAAGTTGCTCAGGTGTATGACCTCGTCGCCAAGGCATGCAAGCAACAGGAAAAGGCTACGTCATAGAGGCTTGAGTCCAACCCGGAGCTTTGCTAGTCAACCCTAAACAGCCGCAGAAGGCCAAGATCTCCCTATGACGAGGGATCCCATACAGGCTCCACAGAGCGAAGATGGAGAGACGCGCGCAACACGGCTAACGCCATACCCATATCATCGGATCACGGAGAAAAGGCTCGCCCTTGTCGGTCGCCGCCTCCACCACCATCCGGGCGTCACAAGGACCCACAGTTGTGCCACCGTACAAGCATGCCACCGCCAAGACGTCCCTAGGTTGGCATATTTATAAACGACCAGGGAGAGCAGCCTTGGCATGCCGGAGAGCACAGCGACATTGAAGGACATAGGAGAAGATCCCACAAGGAACTACCACGTCCGGCAAGCAACCGCGACAGGCACGAGGAGTCGCTAGAGGGTAACAGCAAGAAGGCTAACCCACCGCCTCCACCACCATTGTCACCACCTAGCAGCCATCATGGCGGAGGACACGATGGATCTCATAGATCGCACCTCAACTCCCCTCCCCATGACGGAAAAGGGAAGCAACCAGAGTCGTACGATGCATGTTCACGGCTGGACAAGATCCAAGAAGCTCGGGAGCTCTCATACCTTGGGCCACGTTGTTTTGGGCCAGTAATACGGGCCACAACTTACCCCAAGGGTCTCTAGATAGACAAGACCATCAATCCCTATGACGGCACCGCCAGGCCAGCAACGTATGTGGTTGCAGGATTACAGCGAAGTGATTCACATCACAGGGGGAAACCCCATTATCGCTGTCAAGTAGCTCCCACTCATGCTAACCGGCACTTCCCGACAATGGATCGACGACTTGCCGGAGAAATCAATATGCAATTGGTTGGACATGCATGAAGCGTTCACCAAGAACTTAGAGGGTACGTACAAGCATCCCTGCACTATCGGAGACCTACAGTGGTGCGTACAAGAAAAGGATGAAACCTCCCATGCCTACCTCTCTCGCTGGCTGGATATGAAAAATTCCTGCGCAGGGGTGCACGAGCAAACCACTATGGCAACCTACATCGACGGTCTGGAGAAGGGAACTTTGCTCCGGCATACATTGAAGTGCAAGCAAGACAACAATGAGCTCAACCTCAATGCAATGATCGCCATGGCTAGTGAGTTCGCCGCTGCTGATGATGATGCACGCGGATCATTGCCAGCAATAACAATCCCTACCTAGGCTAGAAAGAATAACAATAACAAGAAGAAGACCCCGCCTAAAAAAAGCAAACAGCCGACAGGGTCACCGCAACATTCCATGGCAGAGGCGGAGGCGGACAGCGTGGACGTGGCCGGGGGGCTAGCCATGGCCAGCAGATGAGTGATTCTACACCCTCAGTGCCCCGCGTTCCCCAAACGTACAAAGAGTACCGCGATATGCCGTGTTTCATCCACCTCGACGCAAACGGCAAAGCCACCCACACCAACCACCAATGCAATTTTGTCAATGACCTCAAGGAAAACCCTGAGTCTGGCTACAAGCAAAGTCAGAAGAACAAACCCTACGGAAAGGGCAAAGGGAAGAAGAAGGAGGAGGAATCCAAGGAATCAAGCGATATGGATGAAGACATGGAACCCAAATCTTCTGACAAGGGAGAGGGTAAAGGGAAAAAACCTTCGAAAAGAAGGCTCCGTGTTACCATACCTTCCTTGGTTCCCCCACCGTCTGGGCCCAGAAAACCTCAGTGAGGATACTAATGGCTACACTCCCTCCAGTTCCCCAGTACGTTAGGTGGTCGGAGATTCCAATTACTTGGGATAGGGAAGGATCACCCAGATCTTATCCCAACAGAGAACCAGTATGCAATGGTCATCAACCCTTTGATTGACGGCACAGAGTTCACCAAGTGCCTCGTGGATAATGGAAGCAGCATCAACATCATGTACCTAGATACACTGCACAAGATGAACTTGACGGAGACCCAGCTAAGGAAGAGCAACACCGTGTTCCATGGGTTTGTCCCTAGCCGACAAGCAAACTCTAGGCTGCATCACCCTTCTGATCGCTTTTGGCGATGTCAACAATTGCCACCAAGAACGCATGACCTTTGAAGTGGTGCATCTCAAGAGCGTGTACCACGTCATCTTTGGCCGCGACATCTTCCAATCCTTCCTTGCAAGGCCATGCTTTGTCTACAACAAGCTCAAGATACCCGGACCTAACGGCATCATCACCGTTGACGGAAGCTTCACCAAGGCACGGCAGTGCGAGTTTAGTGAAGCCGCCTTCGCTGAAGTAGTTCTCTATGGTGAGGAGTTTACGGAGATCCAGAACCAGGTCGATGCCTCGGAGATGCCGGCTTCGAAGAAGCAGATCACTGCTGCCAAACCCGAATTCAAGGTCGCCATCAAGACCAAGAAGGTGGAGCTTGTTGAAGGAGATTCCTCCAAGACCACTGATGACTGCAAATGCATAGATCGTTTGTAGCTAGTTTCGAAATAAAGATATCGATCCCACAGGGAGCAGGAGTCTGAAGTCTAATAACTCTTGAATTAAATACTACAATAGAAATGCTAAATAAAGTTCTAAGTGACAAGATAAAATGCAAGTATTGCGTAAAAAGGTGTTTTTGGATTTTTGGTATAAGAGCAATAATAAGTAAAGTAAAACAACTGAACACAGAAACTAAGTATCGCATATGTAAGAGGGATTGGAACTGCAATAGGGAAAAAGGCATTCTCAGGGAGTAGCGGATACACCACTAGCATTATAAAGAACTAAGGTCAAGATTATTATCATGAACATTCTCAACTGTGTATATGTGGGAGGAACTCCGTATTTGGAAAAATAGGCAGCAACCACTGCTCACATCATCCTCATAACCACAACAGTCAGCAATCGACATCAATTGAATTACTGTGCTATTAAGGGACTTAATCTCGTAGGACGTATCCCATGGCATGGATAGTATTCTGTGAGTTTCCTCGGTTCCCAAGTTGATACGTAAGGAGTGCAAACAGCTTTATAGTCACTGCAAGTGCTAACACACCTCCATCTACCAACAAGTAGTTCCCTCCATCAAGTCCCCATAAGAGGCAAATATTGAGAGGTCGACTTCTCCCAACATCAAGATAAAGGAAATCTAACACATGGTCACAGCGATGAATATCATAATAAACTTTATCTTATTTCAATCTCATACTAGGGTTTCTCCATCTCCCCAAGAACTAAAGATCTACTCAGACATGGAGGCAATCAACATCATGGCAATAACAATGGAATTTATCATAGATGAATAGTACTAGTATAAATCCACAACGAGTACGGAAATTATAACAAGATCTAGAAAAGATGTAGATGGGATGGATGGAGACGGTGGTGATGCAGCGGTTGATGATGAAGATCGATGCCTTAGACTTCTGGATCTGCGCAAGGCGAAGATGGATCCCTGGTGGACGAGTTCCCCCTCCAGATGCCTTCCGGAGGTGAGGTTTCGGCGATTTTTGGTTGTTCTGTATGTCGTCTCTCTGATCCAGTTGCACGGGGTGAAACTATTTGAGGAGGCGGTGGCGGCGCCAACTATACGGCGGGACGGCCGGAAAATTTATTCCCATCATATAGTTGGTCGTTAAACCGTCTGTATGCCTTGATCGCTTCGGGTTTTCTTCTGATATTATTGATATTTCCCAAATAAGCGATTTACGTTGTTTTTGACTCCTTTTCTATCTAGTACAATTGCTCCAAGAATTGTGTCCATTGTATCCATCATCTGTCCTGATCCTGGTGAAAATAGACATAAAATGTGCGCGCGAGCACCAGAAAATACTAAGATCCTACATCTACAATGCAAAATAATAATATAAAACATGGTGCAAATATGCACCCATCAACCACCGCCATTGGCACGGACCTGGATCCCAAATAGGAAAGCACGCTCGTCAAGTTCCTCCGTGAGAATGGAGATATCTTCGCCTTGCAACCTGCCACCATGAAAGGTGTACCTAGGGAGCTTGTCGAGGACATCTTGAATATTGATCCTAATGATAAACCGGTGAGACAACCTCTACGATGCTTTGGTGACGAAAGACAAAGGGCTATAGGCAAAAAAATAGCTAGGTTACTTAAGGCTGGCTTTATCCGAGAAGTTATTCACACCCGATGGGTGGCAAATCCTATACTTGTCCCCAAAAAGGGAACCAATGAATTAATAATGTGTGTTGATTACACCGGATTGAACCAAGCGTGTCCAAAGGATCCGTTTGCTTTGCCTCGCATTGACCAAGTCATTGACTCGATGGTTGGCTTGGAACTTCTGTATTTTCACGATGCCTACTCAGGTTACCACCAAATCCAGATGCGAAAGTCGGACCAATTGGCCACTTCGTTCACCCTACCTTACGGCACGTACTGCTATGTCACGATGCCGTTTGGGCTAAAAAATGTTGGTGCCACTTACCAGCGGACAATGCAATGGTGCCTAAATGACCAAATAGGTCGCAACATACATGCTTACATGGATGATATCGCGATAATGTCAAAGATATCAAACGATCTTATCGCCGATTTGCAGGAAACCTTCGACAATCTCCGGAAATACAACATGATGCTAAACCCCAAGAAGTGTGTCTTCGGGGTACCATCCGGCAAGCTATTGGGATTCATCGTTTCGCACCACAGAATCAAGGTGAACCTAGAGAAAATCAAGGCCATCCTTAACATCAAGCGTCCGACATGCCTGGAGGACATACAAAGGCTCACAGGGTGCATAGTAGCAGTAAGCCGGTTCGTCAGCCAAAATTGGGGAGAAGGCTATGCCGCTCTACAAGTTTCTCAAGAAGGTGGACAAATTCATATGGACAGACGAGGCTGATGCAGCACTTCAGGAGTTGAAGAGAATACTCTCCTCCCCACCAATACTTGCAGCATCGGTGTCAAGGGAGCCTATGCTAGTTTATATGGCGGCAACTGATGGCTGTGATATACAACACTTTTTAGCAATATAAATTGTGTCATTTGCTTATCATATCATGCTCCATCTAATTATTGCTATGCCTGATATACATGATTACTTGTTTTTATTAAATTCAATATGAGCTTTGGACATTTAGTAGTTTAGGTAGAATTGTATCCCTCTTCCTTGTCTTTGACATGTGTGTAGGTGTTGATGATGATTATGGATAAAACAAAGGCAAAAGGAACAAAGAGAGCATAGTATGGAGGAGCTAAAGGGACCAGACTTAGCCATTTGAGAGGTTGGAAAAGTGAATTTTTCCAACTTCTCAAAAATAAAGATCCAAGACCATGGGGTTGTCTCCCTAGACGATACGAACTCAACGATCCAACGAACACCCAAAACAGAGTTCGTATGAAGAAATGGCGGCCAAAATACTAAAGGGGACACACGGTTTGACGAGCAAGTATACGTCCGGAGCTAATTTTTTGGCCATATAGCTCCGCCCGTATAGTTGCCAAAAAGGTCGGAAATGATAGGATTTCGCCCCAGAAAATCTCCAGAACCTTCCCTAAGTCATATGACGGTATTGGGGGAACCCTAGGGCACCCCCAAGGCCTATATAAAGGAGGGAGAACCCAAGAAAGCAACCATATATACATAAGACACCATATACAAGATCTAGATCCCATCTACTGCCTCCACGGCAGCGCCCTGCCGCCTCCATAGCCTCTACAGCTTCACCAAGATCTAGATCTCCATCAACACCATCAAGCAATCCAAGCAAGAAGAGGAGGAGAAGGAGGACGCCTCCATCACCACACTGACGCCACCATCACCGCACCATCACCACCATCTCCATTGCCGCTACTCCTTCATCCTTCCCCATCATGATCTTCGTGATGGGTTGTAACATGGCTTGAACCCCCTTTTATTAGTGTTATGATGATTTGAGTAATTGATGTGTGGTGTGTTCTTGTTAATTAATATGTTTGTGCTTTCTCTTTACATTGTTCTATTCATGATATTACTCTAGTGATTGGAGAGGTCCAATCCATTGTTGAGGAATTTACTAGGGATTCACGGAGTGTCACAAAACATATCATTAGTCTCTACTCGTTCCATGGGCCTGACAAGTTTGTGGGTAGAACTAATAGGCTATTTGCTATAAGTGAATTGCGGTGGCAATAGCATCTTAGGATGCACCGCCCATTAAGATTAAATTTCCTCAAGATCACTCATGATATAGATAGGTATAGTGTTGCGAATTGCTTCACCCCAAATGTGACATATGGGATATCTTGTGACTAGCACACTTGCTTAGGAGTACGGTTGTCCATAGAGCTTAATGCCTTGTTCTGGTTTACCTTGATTGGTCTTGTTACCTTACTACACTATTCTCTTACGGATGACCCATGTCTGGAGAGCGTGTGGACAATTGAGTTGTCTAGTTGCCACTTACCAATGGTGGGAGACAATGTTATATGAGGGACCACCACAATTGTAGTTAACAACTATTCCATAAGCACTTATCATGCACACCGGTATACACAACATTACTTGAGGAATCATAGCATTAATATTTCATCTCATTGCATTCACCTCTTTTCAGTTTTACTTTCGTTCTAGTTTTCTTTCCAGTCTTTGTAGTAGTTATTACAAAACATCTTAAATTCATTTATCCTAGCAACTTATAGAATAGGCTATTTCCAAACCATAGTTTGGGTGCGTACGTGGTCGCATTGACAATGCGGATGCGACGATCGTGTTCACCGAGCTCCCATCGGGACAAACTCTTAAATATTTGTTGCTGCAAGTACTGCAATAACCCATTTTTTGTGCAGAAACTCAGCCCATCAAATTGGCGCCGTTGCCGGGGACCAAAGCGTTCGGTTATCTACTCGCACATAGTTTATTTCCATTTGTTGCTATTATATTACTGCTTTCTTTTATATTGAAAACAATAAAAAAATACAAAACCAAAAATTTATAAAAGCTATTGCTACTAATCATGTCTTCCGAGATAAATTTTGTTCAAGAGATAATACAAGCATTGGAGGAGATAAAGGATTCAACATCAAGCTTGGTTGCTAGACATGAGCTGATAAAGAAATTGTTGGACCAATTGGAAAGGCATTCATTATGGTTGCATGCTAATGATGGATCTTATTGCACAATTTATATAACAGATGACCACCTTAATTTTCAATGTAAGTATTCCAACAATCCTACTCTAGCAAATTATAATAGAGATAAATCCTATGCTAGTTTGGAAGTACTAGAATACATTCTTTTCAAAGGTGCATCTGAAATGCTATTTAGACTAGGAAGTATTGATGTTGAAAGTGAAGCACTTGATGGAGTTTTTAATTTAGTATACCTCATATTCCTCTTTTGCGAAAATAACTTAAGTGGAGAGGAAAAGGAGCACAAGGAAGAGGAGGAAGAACGTATTGATCACCCACTCACACCTTCAACTCCTGCTTTTGATTCTATCATTGCTATTAAAACACTAGTCGATGAAAAGGAGGAACAAAAAGGTGAGGTTGACAAAGAGAGTCACACTACAACTTTTGTTTGTGATGCCTCTCACTCTAGTAGTGATTTTTATGATGCTAAAACTATTGATAATTGTTCTGCGGAGGCCTTGTTCCTAGACACTCATATAGAGAGCATTAATAATAATAAACTAGATATAGAACCTTGCTATACTAACATGCAGGGTCCTGAACTCCCTGCTATGAAGGAAGAATACTATGAAGTGTTCCCCTACACAGGTAACCAAGGTAAAGATTTAAGAATTTTATATGAATCTCAAATCCTCTCATTGCAGCTATACATGGAGGCATGTTCACCAGGCTTGGTGCATCAACACTCGCTTGAAAAGCGAGAACTTGTTCATCTACATGATGTCGATGCACCGTAAGCAGGTACGACTTTAACCAAACTCTACTTCAAGATGCTCCAAGCTGGTATCTACAACCTCACCTCGAGTCGATATCCCTTGGGATCCAGATGGGTAATGTATGGAGCATCCTAGCCTAGCTTTATGGCTTTAAAGAGAGCGCTTCCCAGGAGGCAACCCGGAAGTCATTAGGCGTCTTTCTTAGTTTTGTGTCTTGAGTCTAGTTGCATTCATGTTGCATTGGCACTTTTATTCTTCGCATGTCTTGCTATTAGAGTAATCTTGTTGATATTTTCAAAAGGTAGAATTTATTGCCATTATATTATGTGTTGCATAAACTCGGTCAACGGAAGAGAAAATCAGTTTCAGGTGAATTCTTCAATTATATGTATTTGTTGGTCGAAAATTTAATCTGTCATTTTTCTGTCAAAACATGGTATTTCACTAAGTTACAGGATAAGAAAGAATTCACGAAGAAATAGAAATTTTCTGATGTATACAGAAGGTTTAACGACCAACTATACAGCGGGAATAAAAATTCCGGCCGTATAGTTCTGGTCGTATAGATATTTTTGTCATCGACAATTTTTCTTTCATATGTACTGACGGTTTAATGACCAACTATGTGGCGGGAATAAAAATTCCGGCTGTATAGCTCCGGTTGTATAGATATCGGTGCCTCCGTACAAATTATTTCCTAATATATTGAGAGTTTAACGACCAACTATACAGCGAGAATAAAAATTCCGGCCGTATAGTTCCGGACGTATAGATATCTATGCCTTTGTATATTTTCTTTCCTAGGGACAGACAGTTTGACGACCAACTATACAGCGGGAAAATTTTGTTCCCGCCATATAGTTGCGCCCGTATAGCTGCACCGCGAGGAGGAAACCCTAATATTTTGACAGAAGGCCAACTATACGGCAGGAACGCATTGTTTCGGCCGTATAGTTGCGCTCGTATAGTTGGAAAAACCCCTCAAACTCTAACTGGAAGGTAACCATTTCTCAAAATTTCATTCTTTCTTCTTCCTTCTTCTTATAAAAGCCTCAAAACACCACCTGGGAGCTTCTCCCATGTTTTAGAGAAGCCAAGCATATGTAAATAATAAAGTTCTATCTCACAAATTCCTTAAGTTGTAATTCTCTTTAGTAGTTCATGTTTTCTTTTCGTTTTCTTCATTAGTTGGGTGAACGAACTTCGTTCATACACCGAACTGTTGTCTTTGATTTTGTGTGTTATCTTCGTATGGACTTGAACCTTGTGTGACGATGTGTACGGTAGTGCCAACCATACAAACACTCGCATGAGCCACTTGGTTGTTTCAATTCAACGTTTCAACAATTAGTGTCTGGTAAAACCTTCCAACTTAAACATCTTTTAAACAAGCACATAGGGGTTGCACACTCATGTCTGGTATCCTGTTTCACTTGCACCTCATCACAATCTAGGAGAGGCCACTTCTAGAACTAGCTTGTTAACTTAGGCGTGGTGCTTAGGTTGATGAACCTACTCAGTGAGACTTGTATTTTTATCACTTGTGAGCTAAACCCGTGTCTTCAAAAACCCAAAACTATTTTGTCTTCTTTCTAGTCCTGTTCCTACCAGGTTCTTAAGGAAGACATACACCGGATCGTGAAGCATTCATTGAAGCAAAGGTTCTTTGTCCATCAAAGTAGAGGTTAAAAGCACCTCAACGGTAAAGTGTGTCACCCTTGCTTTAACTTAAGCTTGGGGAGGTAACCACTTCTTATACTCTCTTTTGATAACTGCATTTTCTCTTTTGTTTTCATGATCTTCTAAAAGTTCTTAGCTTGGGGAGGTCATTTTGCATGTGTAGAGTCTTGTGCAAAGTTCTTTATCTTAAAAAGTTTTCATGTTATTGTGTATCTCTCTGTTTTTGAATGCACTTAGGTGAGATTTTATTCATATTTATATAAGGGATATACTTGCTCATGTTAGGCCCCATAGGAGACAAGCCATAGCTTTGATGCACCTTGTTCAACTTTTATCTAGCTTGTGAAAAATATTGTGATCCTCTAAATATACATTGCCATGATCTCTACATTTTGAAAAGAAAAATATATAATAAAGAAGTTCTTCATAACTTGCTAGTTGTCACAGTTCAGAATTTTCTTAAGTGAATGGTTATGGAGTAGCACGACCCCATAGTGCTGGAAATGATGGTCTTAATAGATCCTTAATGAGTGAGTTGTCAAATAAGAATTGATGTTTCAAAGTTTCGAGATTGTATATGCCAAAATTTTGTATTGGAAATCAAAGTGAGATATTGCTTTATGCGTGTCTTGCACCACTGTCGCACAACATGGGATGCTAACAACTCCGCTGGCCTTTAAACAATCCAAAAATAGGCAACTCTTGGAGTTTGGCAATGAGTTGCCCAACATATGTAGCAAAAATGCTATATTTGGGTATGCATTGGTATTCTCATGGGCCTGCGTTAAAAGCAAAAGTCGGAATACTCCTCTGACCATTATGAGAAATTATTATACCAAAAAGGGAAACCTTGGTAATGGTCACGAGTGTCCTTCCTAGCCTGCACAGTCTCGATTGAACATATACCACTCTTTTGGCATGGTCTCATTACTAAGAAATATATTTTCTATGAGCTCAACAATCGAAGTTTGCACTTGAGAGACTTTAATAGATGTCATGAGTGGGCAGCACTGGAAAACTCTATTTCTATTTATGATTGACAACTAACTGTGTTCACCTTTGCCTTATACAAAAAAAATACAAAAATACAATAAAGTGCGTATAGAAGGATCACAAGTTTACTTGCAAGCTAGATTTAACTTTGACATGGGGCATAAAAGTTTTTGACTAATCTCTAGTGGTTTGGAATAATATAACTGAGCTTATATTGCCTTGTATGATTATGTGCTCTCTTAATTTGAGCTTGCAGGAAAAACAAGGATATGGTGCATTGATTTCCAATGATAAGCAAGATCACATCCATTAAGTTATCGATCCCTTTTTCTCGAGGACGAGCAAGATCTAGCTTGGGGAAGTTGTTGGCTATGATATACAACACTTTTTAGCAATATAAATTGTGTCATTTGCTTATCATATCATGCTCCATCTAATTATTGCTATGCCTGATATACATGATTACTTGTTTTTATTAAATTCAATATGAGCTTTGGACATTTAGTAGTTTAGGTAGAATTTTATCCCTCTTCCTTGTCTTTAACATGTGTGTAGGTGTTGATGATGATTATGGACAAAACAAAGGCAAAAGGAACAAAGAGATCATAGTATGGAGGAGCTGTAGGGACCAGACTTAGCCATTTGAGAGGTTGGAAAAGTGAATTTTTCCAACTTCTCAAAATAAAGATCCAAGACCATGGGGTTGTAGCCCTCGACGATACAAACTCAACGAGCCTAAGAACACCCAAACAGAGTTCATATGAAGAAATGGCGGCTAAAATACTAAAGGGGACAGATGGTTTGATGAGCACTATACGGCCGGAGCTATTTTTTTGGTCGTATAGCTCCGCTCGTATAGTTGCCAAAAAGGTCGGAAACGATGGGATTTCGCCCCAGAAAAGCTCCAGAACCTTCCCTAAGTCATATGACGGTATTGGGGGAACCCTAGGGCACCCCCAAGGCCTATATAAAGGAGGAAGGACCCAAGGAAGCCATCATATAGACATAAGACACCATACACAAGATCTAGATCCCATATACCACCTCCACGACGGCGCCCTGCCGTCTCCGTAGCCTCTACAGCTCCACCAAGATCTAGATCTCCATCAGCACCATCAAGCCATCCAAGTAAGAAGAGGAGGAGACGGAGGATGCGGCCATCACCACGCCGATGCCACCATCATCGCGCCGTCACTACCATCTCCATCGCCGCTACCCCTTCATCCTTCCCCATCAGGATCTCCGTGATGGGTTGTAACATGACTTGAACCCCGTTTTATTAATGTTATGATGATTTGAGTAATTGAAGTGTGGTGTGTTCTTGTTAATTAGTATGTTTGTGCTTTCTCTTGACATTGTTCAATTCATGATATTATTCTAGTGATTGGAGACATCCGATCCATTGTTGAGGAATTTACTAGGGATTCACGGAGTGTCACAAAACTTATCATTAGTCTCTACTCGTTCCATGGGCCTGACAAGTCTGTGGGTAGAACTAATGGGCTATTTGCTATAAGTGATTTGCGGAGGCAATAGCAGCTTAGGATGCACCGCCATTAAGATTTAATTTCCTCAAGATCACTCATGATATAGATAGGTATAGTGTTGCAAATTGCTTGACCCCAAAAGTTACATATGGGATATCTTGTGACTAGCACACTTGCTTAGGAGTACGGTTGTCCATAGAGATTAATGCCTTGTTCTGGTTTACCTTGATTGGTCTTGTTACCTTACTACACTATTCTCTTATGGATGACCCATGTCCGAAGAGTGTGTGGACAATTGAGTTGTCTAGTTGCCACTTACCAACGGTGGGAGACAACGTTATATGAGGGACCGCCACAATTATAGTTAACAACTATTCCATAAGAACTTATCATGCACACCGGTATACACAACATTACTTAAGGAATCATAGCATTAATATTTCATCTCATTACATTCACCTCTTTTCAGTTTTACTTTCATTCTAGTTTTCTTTCTAGTCTTAGTAGTAGTTATTACAAACATCTTAAATTCATTTATCCTAGCAACTTATAGAATAGGCTATTTCCAAACCACGGTTTGGGTGCGTACGTGGTTGCATTGACAATGCGGCTGCGAGGGTCGTGTTCGCCGAGCTCCCATCGGAACAAACTCTTAAATATTTGCTGCTGCAGCTGCAATAACCCTGTTTTGGTGCAGGAACTCAGCCCATCAGCAACCAACCGAGTCAACAGCATCATCATCAGGGTAGAGCGCAATGAACCAAAGCAAGAATACGGAGTTTAGCGACCTATTTACTATGTAATCAAGGTCTTGACGGAATCCAAGCAGCGTTACCCGCACTACCAGAAGATAGCTTACGGAAGATTCCTTGCTTCACGGAAGCTAAGGCATTACTTCCAAGAGCACCCCATCGTAGTAGTGAGCAAAGCTCCACTGTCCGACATCATCAATAATAGCTATGATGGTGGCATATCGGGACGAAGTAGATGAAATAGCCAAGTGTTTCGACATCTACGAAGTCAAGTACATCAAAAGGGAGGAGAATGAGGCGGCAGATCTGTTTTCAAAACTTGGATTAGCTCGCCGACCAATTCCGCCAAGCGTTTTCCTGGAGAATTTATGGACCCCATCTGTGAAGGGAGGAGACCCCAACAACCTGGATAGACTGGACTCATTTGTTAATTCAGTAACAGTAACCTGTCCGGCTTGGACGAAACCGTTCATGGACTATCTACAAGATGAAACTTTACCCGTCGATGAAGTCGAAAGCCAGCAAATAGTACGCAAAGCAAAAATGCTACGTCATCATTGACGGGCAGCTATACAAAAGAAGTACCACATGAGTTTTCCTTTGATGCATCTCCTAGCAACAAGGTATTGATATCCATAGAGAAATACATCTCGGAGATTGCGGGCATCATGTCGCTCCCCGATCGTTAGTGGCCAAGGCATTCGGACAAGGATTCTACAAGTTAACTGCCAAGGAGGATGCTCACAAGTTAGTACAAACATGTCTTGGGTGTTAGTTTTATGCAAGACAACCAAGTGTTCCAGCTGAAGAATTGCGAACCATACCAATAACTTGGCCGTTTGCAGTCTGGGGGCTGGACATGGTGGGACCTTTTCACACTTGCTAGTAGAAGTGGATAAATTCACAAAATGGACTGAAGCTAAACCCATTAGAAAGCTTAATGGGGCAACAACCCTAAAATTTGTCCGGGATCTAGTGGTGAGATTTGGTCTCCCACACAGCATGATCACCGACAACGGCAGAAATTGTCTCTCGGAGAAGTTGAGGAGTACTGTCATGAAAAAGGCATCCGCCTTGACCTAGCATCTGTGGCACACCCACAGTCAAATGGGCAAGTTGAAAGGGCCAATGGACTAATTCTGCATGGAATCAAGCCACACTTAGAAGAACCGCTACGTAGAGCAGCTGGAGCCTAGGCGTAGGAATTACCATTTGTCTTGTGGAGTTTACGAACAACACCCAACAGATCCATCGGCTTAACTCCTTTCTTCGTGGTTTATGGAGCAGAAGCCATCCTACCATCCAACATCCTCCACGATGCACCAAGAGTTGCCACCTACAAAGAGGATGACGCAGAAGAATCCAGACGCCTATATGTGGATCTACTAGAGGAAGAGCACGTGATGGCATGCCATGGATCCGCCATCTACCAGTAGAAGCTACATGGCTACCATTATTGTCGTGTTAAGCATCGCTCGTTTAAAGAAGCGGATCTGGTGCTTAGACTCAAGTAGGAGAAATCACACAAACTATCCCCGCCTTGGGAAGGACCGTTCGTCATAAGCAAAGCATTGCTCAATGGTTCCTATTACCTTGTCGATATTAGCGAGTTGAAAGATAGGACAAAAATCGCAAGGGCAAGCAACATGACTCTGATGATGATTACCCGGAGACAGATCAGCCATGGAACATAGCACAGCTACATCCCTTTTACACTTAGCACATTTATATTATGTAATAAGTTTCTTATATGATCAATGAAATAAAGCATTTTGTTCACTCATATTCTCTGAGTCTTTTACCTCCTTTACTTTTTCATTTTTGGATCATATAAACCCTTTATGCGCAAGTTTGCATTCACTTGTGAAAATTCCGCCTACGGGCATTAGCTTAAGTTTTCTGGTCTACATGTTTTCTGCAGTCTTTATGTGGATTCCGGAGTAGTGACTTCTCGGCACTCAAAGCCGGTGATTTTGCTCTTAGGTTCTTGACGGTGCTATTAAGCATCATCACCTGGGAGCATAGTTCTGTGCTATGAGTCTTCTGTCTCACAAAAGGTCAAGCAAACGAACCAGAATAATGGATAAGCCAGTACTTGCTTAAAAAATATATACATGCTGGAAACAGATAAGTAGCAGGAAACTTGAGTACAAGTTTTTTCGGCCTTACAAAACACATAAGTTTTTCCGCATACACATCGCAGAGATACATTTAATACAAATATTGTTTTTATGGCTCTGCTGCAGGGGACATCGTGGTGGCATCATCACCAACCAGAGAGCTAGGTCAGGATAGCTCATCAAACTCAGAAGGAGATGGGTTAGACTCAAAAGAAGCCATGTCTTCATCAAGAATCTCGTCAGGTATGAAGACGTCCGCCTTCACCATCTTGGCAATTCTAGTGTCGAAGTCGGCGAGGGAATTCCAAATAGCATCGCTATCAATTTATTTCCCTTCCTCGTCCAGCTTGGGCATGTCGGAGGTCACTAGATCGATGTCAGCGTTGTCGTAATGTGCCTTGACCAAGGACAGGGTCATCCTTGCACCAGCCCAGACGCAAGAGGCTTTCCAGTCCTTGACTTTCTCTAAGGCTCGGCGCAGGATTTCCGAGTACTTGGCCGCTGATTCTGCCGCCTTGATGTTTATTCCTAAAGGCTGGGCTATATCCTTGGCATGAGCAATGGCGGTGCTGATGAAGTTGCCAGCAAGAATCATGCACTCCTTGGGATCCGGAGCACCTTCACCCAAGTTGGCCAAGCCGATGGGAGCTATGGTTTGCATAAGATGCAAGGATCATGAGTATAAAGCACATCAGACATTTGTCCAAGTTACAGAATTGGCAAAGTCAGAGGAAAGTTACTGAAGATGCTCGTCTCAGCTTGCTTGCAAGTTTCCGCCAAGATGTCCTGCTCCTTCTGAATTATCTTGTACATCTCAAGGTTCCTCTCATTCTGCTCTTTGGTAGCTTGGTTCTGTTCCTTGAGTTGTGCAATTTTGTTCTTCAGGCGTTGCATCTCGGTGTCAGTAGACTCTTGCAGCACCTTCATTGCATACTCATGGCCCTCGACAGCATCAGCTAGGTCTTTCTTCAAGATTTTATTCTCGTTGTCAAGCTCTTGAATATGCTTGGATTGCTCGACGATGCTCTTGTCTTTGGAAATGGCCTCTATAGGACGGAAAATGGAAAGCACTATGAGAAGACGGCAGAAATGAATCCATGAGAAAAAGTAAGGAGCTATTAAAAGAAACAGACTCTGGCTATTTTTGATCTGTTGCTTTAGGAAGGTTGTTTTACCCTGTTCAAGATCCAGTTCCTTCCGCATGGCAGCAAACCTCTCATTGGCGGTTATCCTCCATCTATTCCCATTCTGCAAAAGGTAAACATGCTTAGGTTCTCTAGAGCATCTAGTCGGAACTATATAGTTTCAACTACATTCTCGGGGGCTACAGTATAAGATTTTAATCAACTAGTGTTCTCTCTTAGAGTGTCTAGTCGGAATTATCGTTCTAAACTAGAAACTCGGGGGGCTACACGGACAAGTTCTACACTTAGTTCTTTTGGAGCACTTAGGCCAACCTTATCAAGCTTTCGCCTAAGAGCTCGGGGGGCTACAGTGGAATACAGTACAAAGTAAAAAGAAGTGAAGTTTAAAAACTTACAATGGCAATAACTTTCAGATTGTTGGCCATATTGGCATATGCAGTATGGAAGACGCCAACATTGTTATACACGACATCTGCCTGTGCATTAAGGTCATCCAGGCACAACATTGGAGGAGTCACAGCCAGAAGAGTTGTTGAAGCCGGGGGCATGGATGATGCCCTAGCCACCTGTTGCGTTATCATAGCAGTTGATGGCTCAGAGGCTCTCGCCTTGTTTGTTGCCACAACTGCCTCCGCATCCTCTCCTTCCATTACCTGTTTTCCTTTCTCGGTGGCATCCTTACCCGGAGCTTCAGTCACTTTGGAGGAGGTACTCTCCTGTGTCGCTTGACCGCTGGGAGCGACGTCCACCTCGACAAAGCCTGATATATCAAAGATTGGATTGACATCTGTCTCCATGGCGGAGATCTTAGGGATGACGGGGGACAAAGGCCTAGCGGGACCAGCAGAGGGTTTAGCAGTAGGAGTGGGGGGAGAAGTAGCGAGAGAGGGCTTGGCGGCCACATCCCTGGTCAACATATCACGAATGTTTTTTGATCCTCCAGCATCTCTGGAGGATCTCTTCAAGCTAACACCAGCTTTCCTCCTGAAATTTACAAATTATAAGTACAAGAGTTGAATAAGGCGCGAGCTAAAAATACAAGCCAGAGAATGAATACACTTACTCCACGGTAGGAGCCTTGGTTAGGGGAATGCCGGTGGATCTCTTGTTCTCCAACTCTAAGGCGGCGGTGGATCGTCTAGAGACTCTACTCTCCGATTTCTTCTTCTTCTTAGCCTCGGCAGCAGCGTTAGAGGTGGAGATCTTCCTCTTTCATGCTGCCGGAGCTGGCTGATCCTTGGGGGTGTCATCGTCGGACACCACCTGGATATCCTTCATCTTAGGATCATAGACCTGGGAGGCCATCTAATTCGCCGTCAAGGTCGCCAGCTGTAGGGTAAAAGGTGTGTTAGACTGACAACTTCAAGACAGAAAGACCTTAGAGTATATACATAACGAGCAACAAAGGAAACAAAAGATACCTCTGGGCACGTGCCGCCTTCGAACATGTCATAGGTGATCTTGAAGCCATGCTTCCTGTCTTTCACCTTGACTATGTCCTTTAGCCGGAGCTTGATGGAGTCAGTGGAGAAGTTGTCCTACGAGATACGCATAGGATCCTTCCGGCTCTTGGTGTACTTGCACATTAGCTCGGCACGGTGCTGTAGAGGCTGGATCCGCCTAGTGAACCAGCACATGGTTAGGTCCAAGCATGTAAGACCTCCGTCCACGAGCCATTCAATCCGCCTTACGACGCGGTTGGCCTCATCGTCAGATGGAAGGGAGGCTAGGGTCCTCCAGGCAGGTACTTCGGTAGCGGCTCCATCGACAAAGTCAGTATACGTCTCAAGACGGTCAGGCAGGAGGATATCTGGGCCATAGAAATATGGGTACTGCCAGTTCTTGCATGATTCATGCCCTACGATGTCGGGGAAGCATCGGCTAAGCCAGATCTTAAAGCTAATGGTTCCACAAGTCCGCAATTCATCCTTGGACTCTACAGACTCTCTCTTGACGATGAAGAAGTATACAAATAGATCTAATCTAGGTTTGATTCCTAGATATCCTTCACACAAAGCTACAAAGTTGCTAAGGACGAGGATGCTGTTAGGAGAAAGGTTTTGGGGAAGTACCCGGAAGTGTCGGAGGACGTCCAGGAAAAAATCGGAGACTGGCAGGCTTACGCCTCGTACCAGCTGGGCTTTGAGGTACACCTTCTCTCCGGCTTGGGGAGAAGGAGTCACCTTGCCGGCCGGCGCCGGCTGCCAGACCAAACTCTCCACCGTAGGGAGATACCCCTCGGTGATGAGCTCTTGCAGATCCTCGGCGGAGAGGTCGGAGCCCCCTCCACACTCCTTTGTGGGAGTCATTGTCCTCTTCGGCAGCTTCTGGCACCGCCCGTTCTTGGTCGTCGCCGGTGGATTCCACCATGGTGGTGACAGGGACGACAACCACCTCCGGTGGGACTGTCACTCCCTGAGATGGCTCTGTTGTAGCCTCGGGAGTCGCCGCCGTCGAAAGGGTAGAGCTGCTGGAAGCCATTGCGTAGCTAGGAGTAGGTGGGGAAAGGGGAAGCTCTGACTAGGGTTTTCCGAGGAGGAGCTCGAACAGGCGCACGGCTGGAGGAAGACGAACACGTAGGAGCAAATGTGGGTAAAATGAAATAACCTAGCTGCATTCAAAATATATAGACCCAGTGTCAAGATTCGTGCAAAGGGATCCAATGGATGGAGCGTTGCCGACGTGGAGACGGACGTGCGCGGTAATTCCGCCACGTCCTTCGTCTTTGCTGCTTTACCGTTTCGGATTTCACGTGCCTAAAAATATCTAATGATTAATTCACTGCCTTCTGTGAGTTTCAAGGTAGCGTAGGGTGTACCCTACTTCATCCTCCTGACTGTTGTAGTGGAGAGTCACGTCTGAAGATTCCATCGAAGGCGGAGATTGCCTGGCTCTGGAAACAAAGACTGAAGGAATCTTCGGCTACATTGCAAAGCCGGAGAGGATTGCAGGGTTCTCTGGGATACCTTTGAGATATTGCTTGACAGGTCACCAGTATCACATAGATGGAGCATTCAAGATTAATAAGCAAGACGACGCAAGATCTCGAAGTCCTCAGGGGGCTACTATTGGGGATATGCTAAATGGGTATCACCATAGCACGTCCTTAATCCGGATAAGTGGCCCACAGTTGGTAGTAAGGCCTATGGCCTGCTGGGCGGCCTAGTTAGACGGATCTAGAAGGGAGGCCCATGCCAGATAAGGGAAGGCTACGCAGGAGTCACCGACGTACTCGGAGCCTTGGAGTGCAAGACACGAAAGACTAGTTCGTATTAGTGTAGGACTCTAGGACTCTTTACCTTGTCCGGCAAGGTATTTTTCCTGTAACCCTAGGTTCTGGTGCCTTTATAAACCTGACCTATGGGAGCCTTTAGGGCACAACCTATCAGATTGCTACGTACAACGTGCATACACCTCGCACAGCGAACCTATCTCTATAACTCGGTGTATTGTCATTATAGTGATTTTTAGCAGGACTAGAGTTCCACCACCATTGTGGGACTTGAACCTGGGTAAGGTGTGTTACCTTGTACCCGCCAACTGTCCACCTTACCCCATGTCTCTAAACATGCATTGTGAGGACCCCTCCATGGTGTAATCGTCGGCAATACCACGACACGCATCAAGGCCTTTGGCTAGTAGGACCAACAGGGCCTGATTCAAGCCCTGAAACCCTCACCCACACATCGTGAAGAGCTTGTTAAAAGCTGCCATGAAGTTAGCTTTAATTGTGGACCAGCAGCACTAGAGGAACTCAGTAGTGAATCAATCCGGTCCCGGTGCCTTCCCATGGGGAAGTCACCTCACCACCTCCTAGATCTCCTCCTCAGTGAACGGGGCTTCCAGCTTAGCGATGTAAGTGGGACAGGATCGCCGCCAGGCCTGCCTCCCATCCCGCCAGAGAAACCTATCTTGGACTTTTATGGGAACCCCTCTTTGCGCTGGTGGGATAAGCGGTTGTGCCCAGATATCCTGATTTTAACCCACTCGATGAGTGGAGAAGGAGTATACAGTTCATGTACGATGTTGTAGCACCGCACATGGCGTAGATTTCTTATAAAACTCTCACGCATGATCACATTGATCTTCTTAGCTTAACTATGCATGCGCACGACCGGTTCTCTCCATATAATGTGTGTTCCTAGAGTCCAAAGATCGGAAGGGAGAAAGAGTTGGCTGGGTACCTAGGTACCTAGGTCCCGTGGGATACCCGTATGCCAATTCCTAATATCCCTTTAATGTGCTTAGTACCGGTGGGCAACAATAAGAGGGAGGTGGTCATCCTATGTCCATCCCACTTGCAACTTCATTCCAGCTCCGACAGGTCCTTCGAGTGAGTCCCCAGGAAGTCCAGGTCAAGCGAGAATTCCCGGTATGTCGAGGTTCCCAAGAGTCCCTTAAAGTGTCTGAAGGAGGCCTCATCCATGGTTGCATGGTCCGAAGTGACCGCGTCATCAACCTGCAAACTATGAATTATGCTCTTCTGCTTCCTATAGGAAGCATGCTGGTGAAAGAACGATGTGTTCGCATCACCCTCTCTGAGCCAAGCGGTCTTGGCCCGCTGGCGTGCCATAGTGCATTCGAGTGAGGCCAACCCAAGGTAGGTTTGTTTCAGCTGTGACCTTAGGCCACGATCATCGAGGAGCGATGCCTAGACTCCATTGCTATATCAAGACGCACGAAAACTTCCCGCACTATCATCAGCTATAGCTTCACGTACCCCACCTTCTTGTCGCTCCAACTCATCAACTGGTGTGTCATCCGCTTCAGCTTTGTCATGAGTCGCCAAAAGGAGTCTAGATCCCCCTCGATCACACCCAAGTGGATTGGACCACCTCACTGAAGCCATCCAGCTTCATCCAAAAGCGCTCAAACTAGAAGTGCTTCCTACCGAATGATTACATAGTGCAATCAAGCAGCAGGGGCATGGTGTACCACAACCGTCACAAGGCGACTCAGGTTGTAGCTGTTGACCATCTCTTCCCAATAAACCGTGACAAACACTCTACCGAGCTTCACCAGGGTTGGAGTCTCACGCTCGTTTAACGATGTATAGCGGCGCCCATGTAGGTAAACCTCCTTGAGCTTGCCAACATTCAGGAAATACCTGAACCTTCCATCATCCGACGGTGGAGGTTGTTGTTGTTCTTGTCTTCATCCTGGTAAATCATGTTGAAGTTTCCGTAGAGGACCCAAGGACCTAGGTGAGACTAGTGTATATCTCGTAGCTCAGCAAGGAAGGTGATCTTCTCATCGTCCCCCTCCGGGCCATAGACACACGTCAACCACCAACTTGGCACCCCCCTCCATGGGGGGTCGCCTTGGCCGTGACACTGTTCACATCGATATGGGCGCTATCAAGCTACACCAACCTACTCTTCCATGCCACGATGACCTCCCTTGTATTGATAGCTGACAAGCAGAAATAGTCGTCAAAATCCGCTCCTATCGTATCCATCATGATAGAATGGGTTACAACCAAGAATTTTGTCTCTTGTAGGCATACAATAGACACACCCATAGTACCTGTTACACTCCTAAGATCCGTCCTACACGCACTAGCGTTTATGAGTCGCATGTTACACACCATAACCTTAGGTTCGTAAAACATTGGAAGTCTTTACACCCTAGGTCAATGGAACCACTCAGGTCGTCACGCTATGACGAGCTGGATACCCGAAGTCTCCATAAGAGGTTGGGAACATCCTCGAATCGTGGAAAGCGACCATCCATAGAGCTCTGCTACTACTTCGATCATGTCTTCCATGAGCGGCAGGTCATACATCCTGCGGTATGCTTCCAAGGAAGCCTCAGAAGGCGCCTCATCACCGGAGATAAGCCCTATCTTACTCATGAGGTTGCGTGCAACCCTCATCTCGGCGTTGAGCCTGCTTGGCTGGCCAGCAATCCTTGAGCTCCGCCTCGGCTGGAGGTTGAAGGCCATCAATGGACCATCGGTGTCCGCAGCAATGTGTCAGACTTGGACTTAGCGGCCATCAAGAAATCTCCTAAGGTGCGAGGCTGCGTCACAATGGATTGTCATGCAACAGGAGTCATCCTGGATCTTGCCCATGCAAAAACCAACGGGGGAGTTGCGAGTAGTGACGTGCGGATAGTAGTAGCTATTTCACACGTGATGGTCGGCGGTGCCTCGACCTCAATCTCCTCATCTGTGTCATCCAGCGCTGGTGCTAGCTATTCGTCGGTCTCAGGGGACATGAACACTTCCCATGCAAGGTCGTGGCGTTGCGTGTTGCCCGCCACGTCCGAAGCTTGCCCAGCGAGGCGCTCGGAATGCCACCCAGCTCCCCGGCTCACCATGGGCCTGCCTGTAGCATCCCAATTGTCTAACAATTGCAATGCTACTTGCCTATCTATATATTCCTACTTCCGATATATATATATATTTATTGCATCATCATTATATCATGCTCACGTCACCATGCCACAATGCATTTGAGCATCATATAAAACCCTTTTTCCATTGGCTCTTCTCTCATATGCATTTGTTTTATTAATTGTATTGTCTCTTAGTAAAAGTAGTTACTTCTTGATATAATGTATTTGCATCTTGTTATATGCTAAATGCCCAATATGAGTTTATATCTCTTTAAATCTTCTCCATCTACCAACATGCCATGTCATCTTCCGATGGATCTCATCTTACTTCTACCATATACATGTATGTGGGCATCTCAATTTAATCTTGGTATTTTAATTCTTGCTGCATACATTTATATGGTTCCAAATACTACTATTCACATCTACATGGCTACCTTAGGATTTGATCCAAACCATTCTTAAATATGCCATGTGCTCGTCCTCCACAATTCTTGTTATTTGCAGTTCTTTTATGACCATCTATATCTCTCATGCATGCCCACACATTTTTGTCTTCACAAAATGCCACATATGCATATAGGGTGCAATTGCATGTCACATGCGATAATAAGCCATTTATCTAGTCACATATTTTTTGGCCCGTTTAAAGTTATAAAAGGTTTTCTTATTTGACTAAAAGTAAAAATTGACACTAAATCCGTCTAAAGTTTTGGCCTAAAACTAGTTCCATCTAGTCTAGTTTGGACTATATAAAATCTCTAATCCCCTTCTTCTTTATATACGTACACACACCTTACCTCTCACCTAGCTAATCTATACCTACATATACATGCAAGCACACACACTAGTCTTTTTACTCCATCTATATACCTGTGAGTGCATGCGCCCACACACACACCATGTATCCTAGCTAGTATATCTAGCTAAACCTAACCCTCTTTTTCTTTCTAGTTCATCTATCTAACCGAACCATGTCAAGCTAGCTCTACATGGTGCACCGGATCTCATCCATCGATCAAACCAGACCAACTCGGCCGGGAGTGGACAGCCATCCGATCCCTTCCTTGCCTCTATGTTGCAACCTGACCTGAACCAAGTGGACCACGAGAGCGAGCCCTTCTCCTGTGAGTCGTCTCCCTCGCAATCTCGTACCTAGTGCCAGCCAAGCCGTGCTCACGCCCTTGCCGTGTCGCCTCTCTTTTGCTTGGCCATAAAGCGCAGCAGCTGCAGCCTCTCCAGTTCGACCCTATCCTCCCAACCACTCCCAGATCAAAATCTGGGAGGACACCATCCCCCTCTCCAAGCAAAAGCAGCCCAGCCCTTAACCCCCAGCCTAACCGTGCCATGGTCGCCGCCTTTCCGTTTCCACTCTGCTGATTCTCGCCGTCGGAAGCTACGGCAAGTGAAGAGGAGCTCCGCGTCGACCTAGCTAGAGCAGAGCGGTACACGGAGCAAGGAGAATAAGGCCACAGCCTCGGCGTCGTGGAGAAGTACCAGGAGGAGCAGGCCTAGCACGCGAGTACGTCGCCGCTACCCGCGCGCTCGCCGCCGTTCACCGTCGACCTCTGCTCCCCTTCGCCCCCGCATGCTCTGGCTCGGCCTGAGACGCGCGCAAGGTGAGTTTTTCTTACCCTGGCAACCCTAGCATCTCGCCGTCCTTTGGTCCCTCGCTCGCCAGCAGCCCGCGTACTCCCCAGTAACCGCCGCTCGCGCGTCGCGCCGCACGCGGACAGCAGCAATAGCATCCAGTTGGCTCTGTTTCCTCGATCTTTCCGGCAATCTCCATACTCCTTTGGCGCCACCTAGTACACACCGGCGTAGAGGGGTCAACCAGCTTCCTCTAGGATCAAATGGGGCACGTTTTGGTCGCCTAAATCTCTCAAGATCATCCGGCAAAGTGGGAAACATTTCGCTGTTTCGTTTGTCAGTTTTCTGTCAGCCGACACCATTGTTTTTTGCCTCTGTTCCCTTCGAGCTAACTTCGTACACATTTGACCTCCGGTGATTTCCTTTGAGGCTATCTGTTCACCTTTGTTTCCTCTACGTGCAGCTTCAAACCGTTTTGAAAACGGAGCATCGTATCTCTCATCATCATCAGGCAAAGATCGCTGTAGCTACCTACAATCGCGTGATTCAATTTCAGTTACGATCGGTTTAATCCGACGTGCTCTTGACCATTTATCAAGAAACCCCCTGGTTTTTATTCTTTCTAACCTGCTGCCCAATCATCACGCTGGCCCACGCGTCAGTGAGCTGGGCTAGATTTAGCCCGTAACAAAAGTTTTGGCTTGTTCTCTCCTTTCTCAGAAATTGAATAAAATAACTCCTTGCATATTAATTCATATATTTAAAATGGCAAATGCAATTTGAATATGATATATGTTTTCTGATCAAAAAAATGCCAGAAATTCAAATATGCCATCCAAAATTATTTTTGAGAAATTTAAAATTTGGAAATTATTTAAATGTCAATAAGTGCCTTTTCTAAATAAATCTATAACTTTAATTTCGTAAATCCAAATTCGACAAATAATATGTCTAAAATGATCAGCGTGACGAGCCCGTTCTGATTATACATTCCATGATATAAATTGAAGCATGCATCATATAAATACTTAAATACCTGAATGGTTTATGCAAGTAAAACTTAACCAAATAATTAACAAAAGTGCTTATTTCTTATTTTCACACCTCAACCTATGCTATGTTATACCATGCAATTGTGCATCATTCCATCATGGCATACCATGTTTGCTTGTTATATATTATTTATACGATTGTGCAATGTATTTATTTCGGCCCTTGTGTGTTTGGTTTTTATCCGGATAGACACTGAGTAAGGAGAATACCAGGAGCCTCAGGAGTATTACCCGGATCCTTCTTATTCCGCAACAGAACTGCCAGGCAAGCAATTCCCCATGCTTGTATACATATAGTACCTATGCTTCTATCTTACTCTTGCATCATTGAGTCACGATTGCATTAAATTGAATCCCAAGTATTGCATAGCCTTTATTTTTAAACCCCACCAAAGCTTATACCTCAATCCTATGAGCCATTACTACAGGAGTTGTTTGAGTCATGCGAGTCGTAGAATTGCATGTGTAGGGTTTGTGCGAGTCTTTAGAAAATGAGGTACCTAAACAACTTAATCTGAGTAGTAATGACATAACTAATGAAAGAGGCACCGGCGGACATTATCTGTTATTTGGTTCTTTAAGCTCACTTGTGTCCCGTAGGAACCCGAGTACTTGATTCTTCTTCCTTGACTATTCGCACTATCCACATATGGGAGACTCTATGGATCCTCCTTCGCTTGAGCTTGATTCGCACTTTATTTTTTGGGGCCACAAACTAGTTTGGGGTTTTATTACTATCTTGTACGTATGTCATGCTTTACCGCTTTATTTAAGATTGTGCGTGGAGCACTTATACTGTTTAGGACTTGTGACACGTTTCTGCGGTATCGACAAGCCCAGTCACACTTTCAGGTTCCCAGTCGTTTAAAGACATCTACACAAACCTTGGGTCCGTTTCGGAGCCGGCCAACTTCATAGTGGGTAGCTTAATGGGGTGCCCCCCTGAAATAATTTGTGAATCCTATGAATGCATTATTGCGAGGCCTCGTTGCATTTTATTTGGTTCTTCCTGAGGTTGATCGTGTGTGTGTTTCTATTTGTGCACCCCTTGTAGGGTAAATATTTCTGAAAGCTGTGTCCATGGTTATGGACGACTTGGAGCATAATTTCTCGATTATAGACAAGCATAACTAAAGTACCACCTTTAATTTGACTAAGACATGACTAGTAAATAGAACAACACTCATGAAATGGTTAATAAAATTGCCAACAGATGGGATGTTCTTCTATTTGTTCATGTTGCTTATATAACTATTGCTATTAATTAACGGGCGTTTGTCCATCTTTGGTTGGGCGAATGTGTAGCGTGTCTCTATAGAACTTTGTAGCTATTATCTTTCACTGCAATTGCGTCAGCCCAGGTCATTCCCTTTAGATGCATTAAGACTTGCTGAGTACCCCTAGGGTCTCACACGATAAATATTTGGTTCAGATGGATAGGTATACTCCCAGGAAGGCTACTAGGTTGAAGAGACCGATGATGGTGGCAATGACTGTCCGGTGTAGAGATTCCAGGGATGGAGATCCATGAGATCTGTGGGCGGGATGTGCTTATTTTTAGGACATCTTATGCCAATTTGCTTCTTATCCATACTCGGATCATGTTTTGGCTTCCGCTTGCTACTATGTTGATTGATGTATGAGGATGTATTCTAAACTATTATCTCTATCTAGGATATTTGGATCTTGCCGTATGGCATTGAATATTTATGTTTCTATTATTTCTAGATGGTGTGACTCTGATGCCTATTATAAGTCGCAGACATACATACTCATTTGTGTATGTCATGGTCGCATTACATGTCGCTTATGCCGCTCGCTCTAGTCCCGATGTTCTTGAAAGTGGATAAGGTGGTCGTCTGGTACCGTGCCCTGCTCTGCTTCGACGGGCCTACACGTGGGTGGCCTTGGGCCTTCACGGTAGAATCCCTTATCCACTTTTAGGTTCATCCCGACTCATGCTTAGAGAGCAATGTCCGAGGTATTACAATTGGTATCAGAGCTATTCTGCCCTTCAGGGTCTCAGCCAAGATGGTTGTTGTCAGTCTAGAAAATATTTTAGTATCTACGTATACTAGGAAGAAACTAAACGTAAGAGTAGGATTGCTTCTATTTTTATTCTTACCCACTCACCCACCCTTTTTTGGGTAGGAAGTGTAACGTTTGTCTATCCTCTTCTAAAAATTCAAACTAGGATTCACGTGTTTAGGGTTCCGTAGTACCATAGGATGTGTGTGTAATTTTTTATCTATATGTTGCATCCAACCTTGCTTTGCAATCTGCTTTGGTTATCAACTATTGGTATATTCCATACCAACAGATTTATGTGTAAACCGACGCAATCTATCCGACTCTTTGTTACCAGTACAATATTGTTAAGGGTGTTCTTCCTTCCTGCATGCTTTCACGGAATACGGAGTTGCTAATATCCATCCGTTAAGTGGTTTTTCGCATCTGTTGGTATTTTAATGCCGAAAAATGTGGATTTTTTTCTTTGATACATCTAGGTTTTCACACTCCTTTTCACTCGTGTGGGATATACTATTCACCTTCTTTTGTCGGCATGACCATGCGAACTTGATCTTTTGCTACCGGCACTTCAGTCTGGAGTTTTTACTTCATCTTAGAATTCTTTTGGGCTAAATACATAACTTGCGTCGATCCAATGCTTGCAATTGTAAGTTGCTTCTTGGTATTTCTATATGACGCTTATCATGAGTGGAATATGGTCAATGCTATCGATCTAATCCTCCAAATGATGGTGGTTATCTCTTGTGAAATTGAGTTGTACTGTGATCATATCTATATCATATTCAAGTATCTTTGGCAACCAGGAGGTTTCTTAAAGAACTATGGTGGATTATCATCCGATTGTCATGCTTCAGATCTTTTTGAACTCCATATCTGCAAGGTTCTCTTTGATATGAGAGGATCTCATTCTTCTTTGATAGCTTTGCTTAAATGTGTGAGTTGTCATCGTGTCTTATACAGACCTCTCCTGTTTTCAACCGGTGATTCGATCAACAAGGTGAACAAGCTAGTACCTCTTTTCTCTCCCGAAGGGCTAGATAATCTATTCTCCCAATGCATCTCTTCTAACACAAATCCCTACTCTTAATGTTGATCTTTCAAAGAGCATTGAACTAAAAAAAAGTGTTTTGAGCATTTGTTTGTTCTCTCGCCTCATGAACTTGGTATTCTTGGAACATCTCGATAATTCTTGGTGGTATATCATAACGGTATACCTACCTATTCTATATCAATGGAGGAACATGGAAGAACATCTCCTTTTCTCTTAAGCTTTGTGAACATCGCATGTGTGCAAAGTTCTCAAAGTGTGAACTCTAACTTTTTTAGGTCACCTATCATGGCCACGTCCTTCTGCTAAAGACATTGCTACAATTCTGGAATCGACAAGCCCCTTGTTAATTCCATCCTCCACCTTCAATAAACTCCTGAGCTCTATCCTTGGTTTGACAAGTAATTCTCGCCGCCTTGTTGAAGAATTCCTCAGGACTGCTAAATCTCTCTTGGACCTTCTTAAGAAGGACAAGAAGTTCTTTTGGTCTTCCGCTGATCAGGAAACTTTGGAAACCCTCTCTCTTTATGACGAGGGCAAACCTCGGCAATGCCCATGGTGATGGACTTGGGGTTTCAAGGAAAGAGAACGCTGGGGATTTCGTCGGATGTCAGGGAAACAATGGAATCAAAGTTGCCTGAATATTGAGTAATCGCACTATTACAAGTTGTCCTCTAGATTTCAGTACCCTCGCTTGGGCTCTCCCGTCCTATATATAATAGGTCGGGTCTGACAGCTGTATGCGGATAGGTTTCATACATGCGTAATTACAATACCAAAATAATGTCGGTTCATAGTCTCTTTCCTAATACAATCAAAGTCATTGTCGGTTGCTTCCTTGGGCTATCATCTGAAACCTTCATGGGTCGTAAGCCTTTTACCCAATATAGGGTATTGAATCATAGTCATCCAAGTAATCATACCCATGTCAGTAGCCCCCGAGACTCTACTTGAACCGCAGTTTCAGGTTGAGTCTCAAAGTTTTCTTTTTTCCTTCTTTGCTTTTATTTTTGTTCCTTGATTTTATTTTTTGTAGGGATTTTGGTACAACGAGTCTGATGCTTCCGACGGATCGGGAATCAGTTAATTGCTCCTAGGCAAAAACAAGGTTGTCCTACATCAAATTCAAGTCCCCAGGCTTGAATCCGGAATTTGCTACTGGCGTAATTTAGTTCGAGCCACTAAGGTCTTATCGAATACTGAATTTCAGTTTCTATTTTTATCGGGTACCCAACGCGTCCGTCGGGATTTTTCATCATATCGTTGATACAGATATTTGACTGGCAGAGCGCATTCTTGTCCGATTACCAGGCCACACAGAATGAATTCTGGAGTCTTACCTTCATGTTTCTGAACATGGCATTCGGATTTTTATCGTGTTAGGTGCGATCCGAGAGTTTTTTGGTTTGTAGTGGCTGAAGATCTTTTTGTTTTTCGCAACTACTCCTGATAGGATTATCTATCGATGAATGTTTCCTTTGTCTTTCTTTATCAGGTGCGCGCCAGCGCTCCTGATAGGTGTAGCCCCCGAGGCTATGTTTGGATATATGTATCAAAACATAGACGCGAAAACTTAAGTTTATGGCGCCAGTGCTTCTGTAATTTTTGTCAAGTGCACGACCAGTGCTCCCGATAGGAGTAGCCCCCGAGGCTACAGTCGTAATATTGTATATTCGATTGTAGTCTCAGATCTTTTCTTGGAGGAATTTACTTCGACTCTGATTTTAATTTTTCGGGTCATATTTCTTATGGTGAGCCGCAATTTCTGCAACGCCTCCGCTGTGACGTCACTGATGACATATCTTATGCTGTTGATTTTCAGAAGAACACGCCCTGACGGGACATGTCGAACATGGGGCCATGCAGCAGTAATGATGACACGTGATAGCATATTCACCGGAGAATTTTGACTGCACGTCCCCTCTTCACGCGAAAATCGAGGCGTCACGCGCTATCCCCCATTTTTACCGCAGCCATAACTTCTTTAAATTTTTCCTTTATTGTTGTGACCTCGGATCAATAAGGATCCTAAGTCCCTGTGATTAACATGCTAGTCCCTAGATTAATAGCTAGCACTTCACAGTCGATGAATATTATGTAAAACACAAGTCATTATTACACGAATAATCTAGAGTATATTTATTACAACTTGCATAGCTTACAGCTAGCTCGAAATAAAACAGCGGAAACTAAGTAAAACTTGAGTCCATCAACGCCTCAGGCTAGCTGCGTGAAGACCCGCGATCCCTACGCACCTTTCAATCTTCGGGTTCTGCATATAAGACGTGCAGCCAACAAGTTGGGTCAATACTTTGAATATATTGGCAAATTACACCAAGGAAAGAGTAAGACTATCTCTACATGCAAGGCTAAGAGTAGGCTCTAGGGTTCATTTGCGTAAAGCCAATTTTATCAATGTAATAAGAAAAGAGATAGAAAGTTTTCCCTACTTTGCGAACTTTGATATATAGTATAGGGTCGAATGGAACACGTGGATATTACTCACCACGTGCCCAAATCAACCTAGCACTTGGATATTACGCACCAAGTTCCCAAAAATCCCACCCAATGGCGATATTACTCACGTCTTGGGGTTTGTAAAACGTTAAGTTTGGAAAAGAGAGAGGAAGATCTTTCAGAGGCTCCATCCTTCAGATGCTCAAAGTTGTTCTATTTCCGTGAACACGGCTGATCGATCAGATTGCAACACTCTCGAGAGGTTGTGCACTTTCCCCACAATCCACGATCAAGTCTTTTTTACAGACAAGACCATGGCGAAGCCTTCCCTTAGTAGCTCCTCTACCAGCTGGATCCAACCGTGCCAAGAACCTCCAAATATTGGTACCCCGGTGAGGTTTCCCACTAAGTACTAAGCCAAGACAGAGCCCATATGTATTGTGGTTGCACTAGAAGCTTCTGAATTCTGAAACATGGAAGACTTCTTTGATTCCTGGGCGGCCATCCTCCACCAAATATCCACTCATTGTCCCGTCAACCATTCCGCCCAGAAGAAAACTTAGTTTTATTTTGAAGGGGGTTTTGAGAAGAAAAGTTCGCTCGAGAGAGCTCTCATACTTAGAAAATTTTGAGTCTTTCAAACCCCCCAACGGTAGTTAGCATATATATAGCATAGCAAGCAATACTTAGCAAGACAGGGGAACCTAATAGGATGGAAAATCCTAAGCATAGAATTACTCATGGCAAACTACAAAACCGCACTTGCAAAAATAGTACTAAGAAAAACTACTAAAAACCTACACATGCATACTACAAGATTTGAAGAGCAAAACATGCATACTCAAAAACTGGGACATAAACATGAACAAGTGGTGTAACTTGCCTTGATCCGAGCAGCAATCTACACAACAATACTCCTCAGCGCACTCCGAGCAATCTAACGAAACAAACATGGATCCAATCACAATTTGCACAAAACAAAGTTACGAAGACGAATATGCATGCATGCAACATGGTAATATGCAAGGATGGATTCAATTTTGACCAAGGGTTTTAACCAGGGGTGTTGTTGAGTTGGGGATGTCATTAGAATTTATTTCCCACAGATTTTAAGTATTTTGGGTTAAACCCTAATTTACCAAGCTCAAAACTAGATCTATAACTCTATTCTATCTTGAGACAGATCTAAACACCCTAAGCAAGATATGACAATTTTTCTACAGAAGATCTCGATGATACAAAGCCAACGCAACAAGAATCAACTAAAACGGAGCTACGGATAAATTTCTAGAATTAAAATACTCTAATCTAAACTTTAAATCCTACTGCAAGATTGCTGTGGCAAAACAGTAATATTAATGTAGATCTGTGTTCTACTCGAAAATATGAATCCAAAGGTATATTATATGCAATTTTTGGACTAATAATCGAATTACTATGAATTTTACAAGATTGCAGCTATTTCTGCCTATTTAAAAGAAAAAGGAAAAAGGGGCCTGCGACGCGGCGACACATGGCGCCACGTGAGTGGGCCAGCTGGCAGCGGACGCGACGCTGGCGGTGTCAGCAGACGGCGCTCCTCCGGCGATGGTCGGCGGCAACGCGGGCGCTCCTCGGCCAGCGCTAAGCAGCGAGGGACCGGCTCCTCGTCATGATCGTGTTCGAGGGTGGCGATCCTTCTTCTCCGGCGTCGTGACGGCGGCGGAGGCGGGCGGCGGAACTCCGGCGAGAATCGGCGCTTCAGCGGTGGTGGCGCGAAAAAATCTAGGGTTCTCGGAGTGCGTGCGAGGCTATATAAAAGCGGAGGAATTGGCCCGAGTCGCTTGATTCATGGCCAGCGGCCATGGCGAGCGGACTTCGGTGAAGTCGGCTGGCGGCCTTGGCGGCTGGCGGTAGCTGTCGCCACCGGTTGAGGCGGGCGGCAGATAGCCCCGGGCTGGCTCGGCCGGCCCAGGTAGATTAGTTTTTTTTTAATTACTGAATTGCTATTTGTTTGATAACTTTTGCAAACGGACTCCGAATTGGACGAAGTTGGTCTCTAAAATTTTGTAAAAATAAGAGGATTAAGATAGGATTATAAAATAACCCATTTGCAAAGGTTTTGGTGGTTCAAAAGGTTTTACCCCCTTTCGTCTATAAATCGACTATGGGGTTTACGAAAATACCTGTTGCAGTTTTTGATATGTGATGCCATGATGCAATGATATGATGCATGCTTACTAGTAACATCTTAAATTGCAAAATTTGGGATGTTACAAACCTACCCCCCTTAAGAAGAATCTCGTCCCCGAGATTTAGGTTGGTTAGCAAATAGGTGTGGGTGTTCTTTCTTCAAATCTTCTTCACGTTCCCACGTGGCTTCTTCCTCGGAATGGTGATTCCATTGAACTTTGCAGAATCTGATAGCCTTGGTACGAGTGATTCTCTCTGCTGTCTCCAGAATCCTGGTGGGTTTTTCCTCATAGGTGAGATCGTTCTCCAATTGAACCTCGTCCAACGGAACCGTGTCCTTTAGAGGCGTTTCAGCCATTTCCGGGTGACACTTCTTTAGTTGTGACACGTGGAAAACATCATGAACAGTTAACACTTCGGGTAATTCCAACTGATAGGCAACTTTCCCTCTACGACCCAAGATCTTGTAGGGCCCTATGAATCGGGGTGCTAACTTACCCTTGATTCCAAATCTCTTAACTCCTCGTAGTGGTGAAACTCGGAGATACGCACGGTCTCCCACTTCATAAGTCACACTGGCGCTTGGAATCAGCATAACTCTTTTATGCGGATTGGGCTATTTTTAATCTGTCTTGAATCTGTCTCACCTTCTCTTCGGCATCCTTGATCAGTTCAGGTCCAAACAAACTACGTTCTCCCACTCCATTCCATAACAGCGGAGTCCTACACTTTCTGCCATATAGAACTTCAAATGGGGCCATCTTGATGCTAGTTTGGTAACTGTTATTATATGAGAATTCCGCATATGGCAAGTTATCATCCCAACTAGACCCATAGTCTAGGGCAGGCTCTTAACATGTCCTCCAAGATTTGATTAACTCTTTACATGTCCATCTGCTTTTGCGGGTGGAAGGCGGTACTAAACTCCGTGTCCCTAAAGATTCGTAGTAGCCGCCAAAACTTAGAGGTGAATTGGGTACCTCTATCAGAGACAATCCCCTTGGGTACACCATGAAGGCTTACGATCCTTGACATGTAAATCTTGGCAAGTTGAGCACTCGTATAGGTGGTCTTTACGGGAATAAAGTGGGCCACCTTTGTGAAGTGGTCGACCACTACCCAGATGGAGTCATACCGAGCGAGTCCGGGTAGTCCTGTGATAAAATCCATGCCTACCTTGTCCCACTTCCAATCGGGCATGTGTAATGGCTGCAGCGATCTGCTGGTTTTTGGTGTTCGCCTTGACTCTGCACACGTCACATAAGGAGATGTATTCAGCAATTTCTCTTTTCATGTTGTTCCACGAATCTATCTTTCACATCCATGTACATCTTTGTATTACGGGATGAATTGAGTAAGGCGAATCGTGAGCTTCCTGAAGGATTAACTTCCTGATATCAGGGTCATCGGGAACGCACAGACGTTTCTCATACCAAAGTGTTCCTTGTTCATCCGTGTGAACCCTTTTGCTTTACCCTTGCTTATATTAGCTCTTATTTCTTCCAACTCTTTGTCCCCCTTCTGGGCCTCTTTGATTTGGTCCAGAAGCATTGGCACTATCTCCATAGTTGCTAAGTATCCCTCCAGAACTATTTCCAACCTGAGCTCTTTGAATTGTTCACACAAGTCTTTTGGAAGTTCTCCCACGGTAAGTCCATTTACATAGACTTTCCGGCTTAAGGCGTCAGCCACAACGTTGGCCTTTCTAGGATGGTACTGCAGGTCTAAATCATAATCCTTGATGAGCTCAAGCCATCTCCTTTGCCTCATATTTAACTCCTTTTGAGTGAAGATATACTTAAGGCTCTTGTGATCCGTGAACACATCACAATGCTTGCCCATTAGGTAATGTCTCCATACCTTGAGCGCATGCACAACTGATGCTAGTTCCAAATCGTGCGTGGGGTAGTTATTCTCATGGTGCTTAAGTTGCCGAGAGGCATAAGACACTACTTTTCCATCTTGCATCAGAACACTACCAAGTCCTTGTCGAGAAGCGTCGCAATAGACTTGGAAATCCTTTTGGATATCAGGGAGACACAAAAGCGGTGTCTGTTACTAGGCGCTTCTTCAACTCTGAAAACTTGCTTCACAAGCCTCGGTCCATTGGAACTTCTTTTCTTTCTTGACAACTCACATAGGCTTCGCTATCTTGGAAAAGTTTTCAATGAATCTTCGGTAATATCCCGCAAGGCCCAGGAAACTCCTAATATCACCCACATTCTTAGGAGACTCCCATTCTGTCATAGAAGTTACCATACTTGGGTCCACGGCAACACCTTTAGCTGATACAATATGACCAAGGAATCCCACTTCTTTCAACCAGAACTCACATTTGCTAAATTTAGCATACAACTTGTGTTCCCTTAACTTTTCCATGATTAGGCGCAGGTGCCTCTCATGTTCCTCCTCGTCCTTGGAGTATATGAGTATGTCATCAATGAATACTACAATAAACTTATCCAAGTACTCCATGAACACCTTATTCATCATAGTCATGAAGTATGTTGGGGCATTGGTTAAGCCAAACGACATCATGGTGTACTCATACAATCCGTATCTTGTGGTGAAGACTGTCTTGGGTACATCCTGTTCCCAGATCTTTAACTGAAAATATCCAGACCGGAGATCAATCTTGGAGAACACACTAGCTCCTTTTAACTGGTCAAACAGGTCATTAATATTGGGTAGAGGGTACTTGTTCTTGATTATCACTTCATTTAACGACCGATAGTCCACGACTAGTCTCTTGGTTTTATCCTTCTTCTCCACGAATAAGACAGGTGCTCCCCAAGATGGCCTTGCTTGGTTGAATGAAGCCTTTGTCCAACTGCTCTCTAAGCTGTTTCTTAAGTTCCTTCAACTCATCCACATCCATCTTGTACGGTCTCTTTGCTATTGGTCCAATACCTGGCATCAAGTCAATGAGAAACTTGATGTCTCGGTCGGGAGGCATTCCTGGTAATTCTTCCGGAAACACATCTGGATACTCCTTCACAATTGGCACATCCTCCAAGCTAACCCCCTTAAGAGAATTCACCATACTTCCTTTGAGTGCAAGCTGACTTAAAGTGGATCCTTTTCTTATCCAGAGTGGTGAGTGTGATAGTCCTTTTGGCGCAATCTATGACTCCCTCGTATTCGGTCATCCAGTTCATGCCCAGAATTATGTCTAAGCCTTGTGATTCCAGAACGACTAGGCTGGTGGGAAAGGTGTGTGCCCCAATCCTTAATTCTAACCCACGGCATCCAGAGTTTGCCACTATTTCTCCTCCAGGAGAACTTACCCTTAGGGGAGTACTAATAGTCTCCGTAGGTATCTTGCCTCTATCCACATACCCTTGATATGAATGAATGTGATGCATCAGTATCGAAAAGAACAGCTGCAGGGATGGAGTTAAGCTTGAACTTACCAATCACGGAGTCGGGTGCCTCACGAGCATCCTCCACGGAGACATGATTCACTGTGGCTTTGACGAACGGATTCGGCTTCTTCCCATTTCCATTACCATTGCCATGGTTGTGTCCGTTGCCGTTTCCATTGCCATTCCCATTCTTCGCTTTTTCGGGACAAGTAGTCGCATAGTGCCCTGTCTTGTTACACTTGAAGCATGTCACTTCACTCAGATCCTTCACATTGCCATTTCCATTGTGGTGCTTTTGGCCATTGTGGTTATGTCCTCCATGACGATGACCATTGTGGTTGTGGCCATTGTGGTTGTGGGGTGGTGGCGACGAAGTGTGTTGCTTCTGATATGGGGCAGAGTTGTGCTTGTGTGAAGTGGACTTTCTCTTTCGGTTCTCTATTCCTTTGCTTTGCTTCAACTACCACTGCCCTGTCCAGGAGTTCCTGGTAGTTATCAAACTTCAAAGCCACAAGCTGAATAGATATTTCATCATTAAGTCCCCTCAAGAACTCCTCCTGTCTCTTGGCATCAGTGGATACATCATCAGGTGCATAACGTGCCAGCTTGTTGAAAAGGTCCCCATACTCGGAGACAGGCGGTGCATTTGTTTCAAGTCGCGAACTCACGTCTCTTAAGTGACATGACTCAGCTACGTGATGAGTACGAAAGGCTGCCTCAAACTGGTTCCAGGTGATAGCTTCAATATCAGGGTGGGTGACCTGGTAATTATCCCACCATTCTGCGGCTGGTCCCTCAAGTTGGTGCACGGCGAAACGCACCCTATCAGCTCCAACAACTTGGACGGTGTCTAACTTCTTGTTGGTGGTGCGGAGCCAGTCATCTGCCACAATTGGCTCAGAACTACTTGAAAAAGTTGGAGGGTTCAACCTTAAGAACCGAGTCAAGCGATCCTGTTGGGGCGGTGGAGGTGGCGGAGGCGGCGGATTGTTGTTGTTGTTGTTTTGCATGTTTTGAGTGAGGAGTTGGATCAGCTGATTCTGGGAGTTCAGAAGTTGTGCTATCTCTGGGGGCATGTTGTTATTGTTGTTTCCACGTCTCGCCATCTGGAGGGTTTGAGAGGCAAGTTAAGAAAGGATAGAAAGCCTAAGGAATAAACTCCTACCCTTATGTAAACAAGAGAATAAAACACACGATAAAAACAAGGCACACATAGCACAAAAACCACACACTCAACCAAGTTTAACTAACCAATATAAGGTTTCTAGTACTCATTACAATTGCGAATAACGTTCGACTATAGAACTAAAGGTGGTCCAACTACTCTACTCATCATCCACTTCCTCGTCCTCAATGATGAAGCCTTCCTTTTCCAGCAGTGACTTGTATAGCTCCATGTCCCTCGTCATGGCTTCAAGCTTCTCTTGAAGTTCCTTCATCTCCTGTGGCTCCGGCGTTGCAGCTTCGAGCCTTCCTTGAAGTTCCTTCGCCTCTTGCAGCTCCTGGGTAGCAGCTTCCAGCTTCTCTTAGAGTTCCTTCTTCTCCTTCTGTAGCTTCTTAATCAAACTTGACCCCATAGTCACGGGCGTGATCTTCTCCTCCAAGCTCCTCTTGGATGCTCGTAGGTCCTTCAACATGGTGGCAAGGTTCTTGAACTCCATCTCGTTCTTTGCAAGCACTAGACTTTGCTCCCTAATCCTCTTATTCTTATCTTGCACCCTCTTCTCTTGATTAGCGAACCTCTTGTCTTGGGCGGTGAGTTCTCCTCCTAGGGACTTGATCATCTCTTCCAGCTCCTCGATCTTCTCGTCCTTCTCCTTGACTAGGGCACAAAGATCGTCATTCCTCACGATCTCAAGGCAACTCCCCTTCTGAAGGTCATTGATATGGAACTCCAAGTCTTGATATTGGATCCTTCGACGCTTGCATGTCTTCCTTTCCACTGGGGTTAACTCGATTGGAACTCCCTTCTCATCACGTCTTCCAAAGAGTTTGATGTAGTGGCCTTCAACCTCTTCATGGTGGCGTCCGCAAAGGCGTCCAATGAGTTCCTGCAAGCTGATGCTAAGTCCTTTCTCCTTGGAGTCGCTGGTGACGTTGAGTACAATGGCCTCTGTCTTGGGTTCTATCTGATTGCGCCCTGGTTGGATGACTTCAATTGCCCAGCATCCTTCCTTGTGCATCTTCCTCAACTCGCTCCCCTTGATTGATGGCATGGGTAACTGCAGTGTCTTGATGATGTCCAGAAGGCATTCCCCGAAGCGCAGGCACTTGATGTCTTCGGCGGTGTCGTAGTAGAAGGCCGTCATCTTTAGGTTAGGAGAAAGAAAATTAGGCACAAGGTGATAAGGAAGAGAAATACTAGAAGATAACAAATAACTTGAAGAATATAGAAAGCAAAAACACACATGGTAAAGGTGGTTTCCAATCCTAGGGGTCACGTCCTACAGGCAACTTTGTGCTCTGATACCATCTGTTGTGACCTCGGATCAATAAGGATCCTAAGTCTCTGTGATTAACATGCTAGTCCCTGGATCAATAGCTAGCACTTCACAGTCGATGAATATCATGTAAAACACAAGTCATTATTACACGAATAATCCAGAGTATATTTATTACAACTTGCATAGCTTACAGCTAGCTCGAAATAAAACAGCGGAAACTAAGTAAAACTTGAGTCCATCAACGCCTCAGGCTAGCTGCGTGAAGACCCGCGATCCCTACGCACCTTTCAATCTTCGGGTTCTGCATATAAGACGTGCAGCCAACAAGTTGGGTCAATACTTTGAATGTATTGGCAAATTACACCAAGGAAAGAGTAAGACTATCTCTACATGCAAGGCTAAGAGTAGGCTCTAGGGTTCATTTGCGTAAAGCCAATTTTATCAATAATAAGAAAAGAGATAGAAAGTTTTCCCTACTTTGCGAACTTTGATATATAGTATAGGGTCGAATGGAACACGTGGATATTACTCACCACGTGCCCAAATCAACCTAGCACTTGGATATTACGCACCAAGTTCCCAAAAATCCCACCCAATGGCGATATTACTCACGCCTTGGGGTTTGTAAAACGTTAAGTTTGGAAAAGATAGAGGAAGATCTTTCAGAGGCTCCATCCTTCAGATGCTCAAAGTTGTTCTATTTCCGTGAACACGACTGATCGATCAGATTGCAACACTCTCAAGAGGTTGTGCACTTTCCCCACAATCCACGATCAAGTCTTTTTTACAGACAAGACCATGGCGAAGCCTTCCCTTAGTAGCCCCTCTACCAGATGGATCCAACCGTGCCAAGAACCTCCAAATGTTGGTACCCCGGTGAGGTTTCCCACTAAGTACTAAGCCAAGACAGAGCCCATATGTATTGTGGTTGCACTGGAAGCTTCTGAATTCTGAAACATGGCAGACTTCTTTGATTCCTGGGCGACCGTCCTCCACCAAATATCCACTCGTTGTCCCGTCAACCATTCCGCCCAGAAGAAAACTTAGTTTTATTTTGAAGGGGGTTTTGAGAAGAAAAGATCGCTCGAGAGAGCTCTCATACTTAGAAAATTTTGAGTCTTTCAAACCCCCCAACGGTAGTTAGCATATATATAGCATAGCAAGCAATACTTAGCAAGACAGGGGAACCTAATAGGATGGAAAATCCTAAGCATAGAATTACTCATGGCAAACAACAAAACCGCACTTGCAAAAATAGTACTAAGAAAAACTACTAAAAACCTACACATGCATACTACAAGATTTGAAGAGCAAAACATGCATACTCAAAAACTGGGACATAAACATGAACAATTGGTGTAACTTGCCTTGATCCGAGCAGCAATCTACACAACAATACTCCTCAGCACACTCCGAGCAATCTAACGAAACAAACATGGATCCAATCACAATTTGCACAAAACAAAGTCACAAAGACGAATATGCATGCATGCAACATGGTAATATGCAAGGATGGATTCGATTTCGACCAAGGGTTTTAACCAGGGGTGTTGTTGAGTTGGGGATGTCATTAGAATTGATTTCCCACAGATTTTAAGTATTTTGGGTTAAACCCTAATTTACCAAGCTCAAAACTAGATCTATAACTCTATTCTATCTCGATACAGATCTAAACACCCTAAGCAAGATATGACAATTTTTATACAGAAGATCTCGACGATACAAAGCCAACGCAACAAGAATCAACTAAAACGGAGCTACGGATAAATTTCTAGAATTAAAATACTCTAATCTAAACTTTAAATCCTACTGCAAGATTGCTGTGGCAAAACAGTAATATTATTGTAGATCTGTGTTCTACTCGAAAATATGAATCCAACGGTATATTATATGCAATTTTTGGACTAATAATCGAATTACTATGAATTTTACAAGATTGCAGCTATTTCTGCCTATTTAAAAGAAAAATGAAAAAGGGGCCTGCGACGCGGCGACACGTGCGCCACGTGAGTGGGCCAGCGGGGCGCGCGTGACGCGACGCGGGGGCGATGCGGCGTCAACGTGGCGCTGCCACGTGGCGCGACGCGGTTGGCCCGCGGGCATTGACCGATCTGGGCCGTTGGATCTAGATCCAACGGTCGGCGAGGGGGGGGTGGCGCTTACCGGCGGGCGGCGGCTGGCGGTGACGGCGGCGCTCCTCCGGCGATGGTCGGCGACAGCGGCGGCGCTCTTCCGGCCCGGCGAGCTAGACGACGGGGACCGGCTCCTCGTCGCGGTCGCATTCCCGAGGGTGGCGGCAGTCCTTCTTCTCCGAGGCGTCGGCGAATGGCGGCCGGAGGCGGCGGCAGAACTCCGGTGAGGAATCCGGTGGCGCTCGGTGGTGGTGGCGGCGAAAAACTCTAGGGTTCTAGGAGTGCGTGCCGAGGGCTATATAAAGGCGGAGGAATTGGCGCAGAATTTGCGGAGTTCGCTCCGGATTGATGTGGCGGCATGGCCGGGCGCGGTGGACGGGACCGAGCCGGACTCGGTGAGGAGTCGGCTGATAGGCGGGCCCTGTCGCTGGCTTGGCCAAAGGCGGCTAAGCGTCGCCCACCCAGGCGGCGAGATAGCCCCGGGCTGGCTCGGCCGGCCCAGGTAGATTAGTTTTTTTTTAATTACTGAATTGCTATTTGTTTGATAACTTTTGCAAACGGACTCCGAATTGGACGAAGTTGGTCTCTAAAATTTTGTAAAAATAAGAGGATTAAGATAGGATTATAAAATAACCCATTTGCAAAGGTTTTGGTGATTCAAAAGGTTTTACCCCCTTTCATCTATAAATCGACTATGGGGTTTACAAAAATACCTGTTGCAGTTTTTGATATGTGATGCCATGATGCAATGATATGATGCATGCTTACTAGTAACATCTTAAATTGCAAAATTTGGGATGTTACATTTATGGAATCCTTGTAACACGTGTCACCATCGTGCGATCGTCTATCGGTTTGATTTTGCATTGAACGGTTCGGACCTCATGCCTTTGCTCTTTATAAGGGACATGAGATGTGTTTTACTGTTTTACCTCACCTACCTCTGCTCCATCTTCTTCCTTGCGCCCTTGCCCCTTGCGAACTCCTGTTCTGCGGTCGTGTTCCTCTTTCGCCGCCATGGGAAAAAGCAAAGTTGGAACTTCTACTGTCATCGCGAAGGCCACTTGGAAGAGGGTCGTCGGATGTACTCCCACCAAGTGCACGACACGGGAACTCCGTGAGGCGCGGAACTCTGACCATCTGGCGGAGGGTGCCTTCAAGCCTCCTGGAGATGAGGCTGCTCCTATCCCTGAGTCTGGCTGGAGGCTAATGTTCCTCTCTTTCCTCTTCCACGGTCTTTCTCTTCCTATCCACGAATTTCTTCGTGGCCTTTTATTTGTTTATGGCGTGTAGCTGTATCATCTCATGGTGTAGCTGTATCATCTCACGCCCAACTCCATTCTCCACGTCGCTTGTTTCATCACTCTCTGTGAGTGTTTCCTTGGGATTCATCCCCATTAGGGCCTTTGGAAGCATTTCTTCTATGTTTGTCGTAACACCACTAACACTATTGTCCACGATGTTGGTGGCGCCATTTTCTCTGTCCGATCCGATGTTGATTACTTGGACTTCAAAATCACAGATTCTATCCAAGGTTGGAAGTCCAAGTGGTTTTATGTCAAGGATCAACCACTTGAAGGCCAATCTTTCGGGTTAGCCCCCTTTGATCCTAAGAAAACCTGCCACAAACTTGACTCCTAGGATCAGCGTCCTTCTACCGAAGAAATGGCGGAAATTCAGGCCTATGTCGGTCGTATTTCAAAGTTGCGGCATGAGGTTGGCAAGGAATTGTCAGGTCTCCAGGTCCTGGCATACTTTTTGTGGATTCGCGTCCAGTTGCTTCAAGCCTGGCTTTCTAGCATGTGGGCGTACACCAGGAGGAAGGACCCGATGAGGATTTCCTCGAAAGACCTTACCCCCAAGGTCTATGAGAAAAGGATCCGGAGCTTCACCACTCCGACCAAGAAAAGCCTGGTTCCTTCAACCTGTCTTGTGGAGCCTTTTGGCAAGAAAAAACGGCTCCCCGAGGTAAATTTCATTTGCCTTCATCTTTTCCTTTCTTATAGTTTTAGATGCACTTTTACTCTTTCAAGGACTAGGATTTTTTCCATGTCTTCTGCTGGTGTAGGATTTTGATCATCTGAGCTCACTTCCTCCTCTTCCTGGAAGTTGTGAGCCTACTGTCCATCCTTCCGCATCCGACGATCTCTCTATGACTAGGACTGTCGCGGATGAGGAGGTGGAGTTCTCTGCATCTGACTCTTCTTCGAAGGTGCAATCTCTTCCGTCGGCTGGCTCCGGAGATTTTCGCGTGGAGTGTGCTAGTGAAAAGAGGAAGCGCCCTTATGCTATGGAAAGGGTCGAAGACTCGGATGACTTGACTGCTTCCAAGCCTTTCGATGCTGCTCCAATCTCGGCTGATCCCTCCCAGGTGAATTTGTTCCACCTTGCGCAGGATGTGTCTTCGTAAGTATTCGATTGCTTCTTTTACTGTTTTACCGGGTAGTTCTACTACTGATGCTTATTCTGATTGTGTTGTTCTTTCCTTTTGCAGTGATGATGAAGATCCTCCCACATCTCCTCTTCGCACATCTGTGGGCTTCTCTGCAAAGAAAACTCCTCCACCGTTGGTGGAGCCAAAGGAAAAGCTCCTGTCTTATGTGGAGAAGATCATCCAAAAAGATGCTGCCACTTCATCCAAGCCGCCGCTACAAAAAAGGTAGAAAATGGCGGGTAAAGGGTTGGTGATATCAGAAAAGCCTACTGATGTGGATATGAAAGATGTAAGTCACTTCAGAATTTTTCTACTTATAGCCTCCTTTATTTTGTCCTACTATCCTTTGTTGTGATGTTCTTCTTCAGCCTTTGATGTGCGAGATGGTCGACATGGCCTCTCGATTTATAAAAATTCGTAACGAAGCCGAAGAAATAAAGGGTATATCTTGTTCTTCTTCAGGATTTCTTTGTGAATGTTTCTTTCTGAGTTTTCATGATCCGTTTATGCAGCAACCGCCAAAAAATCCGAAGTTATTTGGGACCAGGCGATGAAGCGTGCCAATGATCTGGAGGCCAAGCCACGGGTTGCTGAGGAGGCTTTGGAGGAGGCTAGGCAGAGAGCAAAAGCTGATACCGAAGAATTGGCCAAACAAACCACTATTCGAGATGAGAATCTTCGACAGCGCCTAGAGGCCCTGAATGACTCTTTGACCCATAAGTTTTTGTCTTTTGTGGCTTTACTGTATTTCCTTCCTTCTGTCATCAATCTTTTCCCTTTTTTTCCTTTTCTACAGAGTTGACTGGCCAGAACCTGGCGCTGCACGAGGGGAAGAGGTGAAAGGATCGTATGGGCACCTAGAGGGGGGTGAATAGGTTCTACTTCAAATTTTACTCTTTTTCAATTTAGGGTTTGACACAAAAGGTAAATTCTCTAGATTATGCAACTATGGTGAATTTACTTATATGTCAACCTAGCACATATACAAGGCAAGAACTAGATAAGTAAAGTGCGGTAAAGAATAGAAGTAACCAAAGTGGAGCACGCGGAGACACAAGGATTTGTTTCCCATAGTTCCTTCCTTTTGAGGGGAAGTACGTCTACGTTTGGAGAGGGGGTGGTTTCAAACCACCAACGCCACAGGAGGCCTCCCTTGTTCTCCGATGAACCTCACCCCAGCGGGTTCGATTCACCTCTTCCACTATACGGCAACCTTCGAGGTGGCAGCCGACACCTTTACAACAAGTTCGAGGCACACATCCACAACCTAATTGGAGGCTCCCGAATACAAGAAAGCTGTCAAACAATCAAAGACAAGCTAGTAAGAACCAAATCACAAGCTAGGGTTTCCAATGAAACACTAGAGCAAGGGGCCCTCAAGTGAATAAGGGGGAAATGAAGATCTCTCTTGGTGAAGCTGTAGATCAAGGCCTCCTCCTTCAATGACTTTGGATGGTTGAGTGAAGAGATCTTGGGGATTTGGTGGCTCAAATGGTGCTAGAGTTCTTGAGGTGGACGAGAAGCTTCCAAGGTAGAAGAAGGGGCCTTTATATAGTCCCCCTAGATTTAGAGCCGTTGGGAGCCACTTAACTCGGACAGTCTGGCCAACATCAGCCGAACAGTTCGGTCTTGCCGGACACTCTGGGCCAAACAAGCCGGACAGTCCGGCCAGAGAAGTTTCCGGCCAGAATCTGGGCCGAGACCGGGGAGTGTCCGAAATGGTATTCTGAATGTCCGACGAAGTTGCCCACTTCACAGGGCCGGATAGTCTGGTCGAATCCAACCGGACAGTCCGGCCAGGGGCGGACACTCCGGCATAGATCGGCCGAACAGTCCGGCTAGGACTTGTTTCCTGCAGAGACATGATCATGGGGAGCTCTTTCCTTTAGTGCAAAATACACGAGTGTAGATAATATCTCCTCAAACATTTAACAATAGTTTAGACCTATCCAAGTGTTGTCAACAAACATCAAAATAATAGGAAGGGCATAAATGCCCTTTCAAGAGGGTTGACCCCTTATCGGATTCTATTAGCACCTTGGAGGCTAACAACGTTCATGGGCGCAACCTTCTTGTCCACTCCCGCCATGCCTTCAAAAGCCTTCATGTCGAAGTATTCCCAACAAAGGAGGTGCCAAACAACCTGAACGATCCCATCACTATCTTTGGCGCCGATCCCATCCCCCTTGTTGGTTATAGCTTGATGCAGTCGAAGAGTGGTACCGAAACTTCGATGGCACTGGTGATGGCACACGGCGAGAAGGTCAACTGGGAGAAGGTTAGCTCCTCTGTCCCAGTCACCTCCAATGGCCAGGAAATTGACTTGAAGCCTCATATTAAGAGGGCCAGGAAATACTGTCGGTTGCTTCTGGGCCTAATCTCCGGCTCACAGAAGCCAGCTGCCCCTTCTTCAACGATCGATCCTTCTTCAGCTACTCCTGCCGCTCCCGTAGCTAGTGTCCCTTCTGCTAGTGCTACTCTGTCATTGAAAAAGATGGCTTAGGATTTGTTTTGTAATCTTTATCGTGTCCTCCTTGTTGTTATTGTAATGAACCTTGAATTTATCCAGCTTCCCCTTGCTTCTTTTTACAAGAAGGGAACTTTTGAATATATGTGTATGAGCTTGCTTTTGTATGCTGAATGTTTCATATCTTTTTGTCTTGCCAGATTTAGAATGATTCTTCGGCTCCTTCTGGATCCGCGCAACTGTCGGATGTTGTTCCGTCCTCCTCTATAGTAGGTGCGACCAGTTTCACCATCGTGCGTACGGTGGACCAACCGTTGTATGCTGAAAAGATAGAACAGGTGCAAAAACTAGAAGGAATACTTCAGGTTGTTCAATCGATGGTGGATGTTTCCCAATCGAAAACACGCCAGGCCCTCAACCGCGAGGCTTTTTTCTTGGAAGAAATCTCCAGGGCGAGCGAAAGCTGTTGTGTAAGTATTTTTCCTCTTTCCTTGGTTGCTTTTTCTGGTTTGCAGGAAATTGATATTGTCTTCCCGTCTTGTAGCCATTCGATTGTGCGAGAGGGAGGAGACCCAACATTTGCGCAACCGAATGCACGCTCTTGTGTCTGCCTCCTGAAATTATGAAATGGATTTTTGGACTGGTCATCGTTGTGCCTATAATGTGGTGTTGCTTCAGGATCGCCTATCGGAGTTGGAGAAATTTGTCGAGTGCTGCCACAGATCTTTGGCCATTGTTTACAATGCCATGTTTCCTCGGGATCCTCAGCCTCAGACCTTGGCGGAGTTGGTTGCGCAGTTTTGACAAGGTGAAAGGATTCACCATTACGTGAAGCTTCATCTTGTGGCGGGTGCCAAGCTCGCGCTCTCGTGGGTGCATGCGCATCATCCGTCGTTAGATCTGGATGTTATATCTTCGAGTCTGCCTCCCCCTTCTGATGGAGACCTTGTTTATATGGCGCCTCATTACTCCGCCGCTTGTAGACCTACCCTTAGGATTGTGCGGAGATGATTAGAAGCAGACGAAGAATTTTTTGTTAATTTTGAGATCTGACTGCTTGGTTGTGCAGCCTTGTACTTCATGGATGAAATATTGTATAGATATTTATCAAAAAGGTCGTATGCTTTATACGAGATTTTGATTGTGTTTTGTATTCTCTTGTTTGAGGACCCGACGAACTAATGTTCGTTCACCATAGAAGTTTGTATGTCGTGGAATACTTTCTTCATTTATTGATAAGCATGGATGGAAGTACATTGCGAGGGCGTGATCGCCTGGCCGTTGGCCTTTTATTGAATATAAAGTACGTCTAAGTAAAGATTTTCTTTAGGAACTTCGGCTTCTGTTCTTTGGGGTTCTTCATCATGCTCCATGTCGTGGTGCTCTCGTCTTGTCGATCAGTGGGTATTCCTATGCGGGACCTATATTGGAGGCCGCATAGGCTTCTTTTGCTGGAGCGTTGCGCGCTTACTCTTCCATGTTTTCTTTTTGCGGGTGTGCCCTTCGTGTATCGACTCCTCATCCGCTATTTTCAGTTGTCCAAGTCCTACCTCCATCCCGAAAGATTCCGAGATTTTGTTGAATTCCCGATCACAGCTGTCCGCGCGACTAAAGCTTCCTCTGACTGTTATGACCCCATTGGGGGCTAGCATTTTTAGCACTAGATATGCGTAGTGAGGTACTGCCATGAACCTAGCGAAGGCTGGTCGTCCTAGGATCGCGTGGTATTGAGATGGCTAGTCCATGACTTCAAATTCGAGATTTTCTCGTATAAAGTTATTCTTTGACCCGAAGACTACATCGAGATGGACTTTACCCAATGGAATTTCTGCTTTTCCTGGAACTATCCCATGGAAAGTCGTGTCTGTAGATACTAGATTCGTCATCAACCAATTCATGGCCCATAGAGTTTTAGCGTAAATCAGGTTTATGCTGCTTCTTGCATCCAAGAAAACCTTGCTCATATCGAACCCGCCGATTTGGGCTTCAACTATTAGTGCCGACTGGCCTGGTTAGGGGACCCGCAATGGATGATCAGCTCCGCTGAAGGTAATTTCTTGTTCTGACCAATGGAGGTACTCTGGTGTAGGAGTTGGCTTTGTTACTGCCATGTTTACTTGCCTAGTAATCAGCTTCTGTGTTCTGTTAGAGGGTGGTCCCTTCTGGATCATTGACATTGCTCCTTTCGACCTAGGATATTCGTCGTGTTGGTGCGTTGTACTTTGTGGCTGCCCTACTGGTGGATTCCCCTGTGGTGGCGGTGGCGTGCCGATGGCCAAAGCGCCAGGTGCGGTAGCATAGCCTCGGTTTGCTGCTTCGACTGCCCTTGCATTGCATAGTTATTGCATTTTCAAGAATGTTCGGCAGTCCTTTAGGAGATGATTTGATCGCCTTTTCCCTGTTGAGTCGACGTAATAGTGCATATTGCAGGGTCTTTCCAACATTTGTCTTGCTGACATAGGTGGGTCTCGATTCGTCGGCTGGTATCGTTGCTGTGACTGGGTGATGTCTACGCACTTCGATTCTTGTAGACAGTTCTTGGGCCTCCAAGTGCAGAGGTTTGTAGAACAGCAACAAGTTTTCCCTTAAGTGGATCACCCGAGGTTTATCGAACTCAGGGAGGAAGTGGTCAAAGGTATCCCCTCTCAAGCAACCCTGCAATCAAGATACAAGAAGTCTCTTGTGTCCCCAACACACCCAATACACTTGTCAGGTGTATAGGTGCACTAGTTCGGCGAAGAGATAGTGAAATACAAGTGGTATAGATAATTATAAGTGGTAACGGTGATAGAGAATAGCTTTATGGCATGGAAAAGACTAAAGTAAAACTGAAATAAAGATGGAATCAAGCAAACATGTAACAAATCTAATAGCAAATGGTGTTCCAGTGCTTACAAACAAGGCCTAGGGATCATACTTTCACTAGTGAACACTCTCATATAAATATCTTCTCTTTATGATACTACTCTTAACTACTCTCCGGTTGGACACTCTAATCCATGGTAGGGCTATAACAGCACACCTCAAAGTAAGCCTTTCCCCTCTAGATAACCCCACACTGTCACCTTGAGCACTAGATGGGTCCAACAAACACCATAATTTCATAAATACATCCAACTCCAAATTTAACTCATAACAAGTATTTGTAATCTCTAGCCTAAGTGCCACCATGGTGTGCACACTGTCAACTTCACACACATGGGGAGAGCAAAGATCTATTAAAGCACTTGAGTAGCAAGGTAGATCTATAGATTACAAGCTCATGATCTCAATAAGATCATGCATAGAGAGAGAGAGATGAACACATAGCTACCGGTAGAACCCTTAGCCTCGAGGAAGAAGTACTCCCTCCTCATCATGGGAAATAGCAACATCGATGGAGATGGTGATGGAGATCGATGGAGATGGCTTCGGGGGCACTTCCCCGTCCCGGCAGGGTGCCGGAACAGAGACTTTCTGTCCCCCAAATCTCCCCTTCGGTGGCGGTGGTGTTGCGGAACTTTTTGTGGCTAGAGGCTTGATGATTTAGGGATTCTGTATCGGGAGGAATATATAGGCGAAGGGGCGAGGTCGGTGGCCAGCCAGGGGGGGCACACCATGCCCTGGCACGGCCTGGGGGGACCCGCGCCTAGGGGTGGTGTGGCCACTCTTTGGCCCCCCTTCGTCTCTCCTTCTGGCTTCGTGAATCTTCCGGGAAAATAACGACTTTGGCTTTTGTCCGGTCCAATTCCGAGAATATTGATTTCTTGACTTTCCTGGAACCAAAAACAGCAGAAAACAGGCAACTGGCACTATGGCTCTTGTTAATAGGTTAGTCCAAGAATCATATGAAAAGTACTCCAAAGTGTGGACAAAACATAAGAAAGTAGATAAAACCAAGCATGGAACATCAAAAATTATGGATACGTTTGCAACGTATCAACATCCCCAAGCTTAACTCCTGCTCGTCCTCGAGTCGGTAAGTGATAAAAAGAAAGAATAATTTTTGAGGTGACATGCACCATCATAAACTTGATCAAAGTATTTGTAAAACATTCGAAGCTAGGATCATAGTACTTCAATCATAACATGAAAGACAAAGTTCTAACAATAAGGCAAAACAACTATGTTGCAACATGAAAAGACACAAACAAAAGATTCATGAATAACAATGCTTTGCAAGACGTTTGTTTGTTTCACATAAAGAAAACATAGCATAGTGGCATTCAACTTGTCCCTCATAGAGTAGCAAACATAAATGCATAGGACACCTTCAAAGTTCATAAGAGTGACTAGATACAAATAGTTTAAAACAAGCAATATCAAAGCTATGCATCAATCAACAAGTCTTGGGACAATGCACATAGAACTAAGAATGGCCACTATGCTCTCAAAGTAGGTGCATAAAGATAGAAGGTGGAGACTCAACATAAAAGTAAAAGAAAGGCCTTCATAGAAGGAAGTAGGGATTCAAGTCTCATAAATAGCTTCCAAAAATTATGGTACTTATTAGCTTTCAGCTCTCATTGCCCCTATCATAAGCATCTTGAAGGTGATTAAGGTTAAAGTGACATAACTAAGAGGATATGCTTGACAAGTTATAAGCCGAAATCTCATGCCCTTACTTACAAAGACCGAACCTCATGCTACTCAACTTTAGTCACAAGTAAGCTATTGTCATTGTAAGTACATATGTATCATAGAGAACCGCCAACGGGGTACCCCTTGCACATGATATAGGAGCTATCCCATAATCAAAATGACAAGGCAAGCAGACAATGAGCATCTCAGCGATCTTTTTATTTGTTATTTGCATAGGTTTTTATTGAGGATGCTTCATAGAGTGCTCATTATGGTTATGCTGCAAGTTTCCACCATGATTAGGCATGGCTTATGTTAGCGGCCCAGGCGTTTCTCTAACACAAATACAAACTCCATGATCTTACAAGTTCCCCTTTTATTTCACATTGCCGGGATCCATAAGCAAAAGAACATGATATCAACGGGGTACAAAGTACAGGTACAATGTTGAAAGCGTTCCCCATGATACATGGTTCTGCTAACTTCAACTTATAAAGCGCAAGCATATACGCAACAAAGATGGACGCATTGGTTCAAGTTTATTAAGGGCAAGAAAAGTAAAGTGTGCCATCAAGTTTGTGAGGGCTTTAATCACTAGTTTTCTCATAACATGTTTAATTCGGAAGGTAGATAAAAACATGAATATACTTGGAATAGCATATGCTAGTAGGTAGGTATGGTGGACTCTTTGGAATAACTTGGTTTTAGGAGTTGGATGCATGAGTGGAACTCATACTTTGGTTGCGGAGGCTAGGAAAAGACTAGGAGCGACCAACTAAGAGAGCAATAATGGCCATAATCATGTAGAGCGACAAAACATCATTGATCAAAGCATAAGTGATACTACAAGTTGAAAACTAAAGGATCATAAAGGCTATGGTGACTTTGGATAGTCATAACATGGTGTGAGCATGTGCCAAGTCAACCCAAATAAAGCATCAAAGGAGAATACCACAATACTATGCTTTAATATGCTAAAACAACGCATGATCCTTCCAAGGCAAATTAAGCAATCTCAATTGTTTATAACAAGTCATGCTACAGCAAAGAATACTAAGCATAAAGACAAAACAATATCGAGCATGGCATGACAAAGCATAGGCCACAGTCAAAAACAAGCTCTCTTTACCACTTAAGCATGAACTTCCCTACTCTTTTCCAATCCAAACCAAACAATTCAAAAACCAATGTATGAAAGAGGGGGTCCAACCAATTTATTCAGCAAACTAAGAAAACCAAGCAAACGAAAATGAAAAAGAAGACGCTCCAAGAACAACACAACAGTGCATGAAACAATAAAAATGAAGTATTTAAAAGAAACCTGAGATTTTTATTGATGAAGAAGGGGATGCCTTGGGCATCCCCAAGCTTTGACGCTTGTACTTCTTGGATATTTCTTGGGGTGACACGCATGGCATCCCCAAGATTGAGCTTTAGTCCATCCTTAATCTCATTACTCATTCCTTCCATACACCTAAATTTTTTCCTTCATACAAAACTTCACACAATCTTTATTAGCAACATTAGTGCACTCAAGATAATAAGTCTTTAGGTTCAGTTCCAACACCAATAAAACTTCCATTAAAACACAAGCGACTGTATCACTTCCCTCAAAAATCTCAATTCCGCAAAAGAACTCAAAAAGGAACCAACAAGAAGCAAATGCAGAAATCTGTCAAAACAGACCAGCAGGTAAAGACGAATTTTTTTCGAAGACCTTCTGTTGCTCAAATAAAAAAGTGTTGAACTAACGAAAGTTAGATAACAACCTGGGGCAGAAGCACAAAAATCCACGCCTCAAAAGGACGTACAGAAATTTTACACGAATTTTTACGGTGAAGCACAAAAATCTTTTTCGGGACAGCAACTTTCCCAATCATTACTTCTCTCTCATTAGAGGTTACTCTTGGCACAAAAAGCAAATAAAAAGGATAAGGAGCGGTTATTACTGAGGTAATAACTTCCAAAACTCATCTAAAACTTTTGGGTTATCTCCCAATAAGTATTTTTCTTTAACACCTTTAAGTTAGGCATGATAGTTTGAGAAGATGCTCACATAAGAAATATGAATTTAAGTAAAAGAGAGCATCAAGAAGCAAATTCAAAGCACATTTAACTCTAACCCACTTCCTATGCATAGGAATCTTGTAAAGAAACAAGTCATGAAAGCACAAAGCAACAAGCATAGGAAAGCAAAACAAGTGCAACTTCAAGACTTTCAACATAAAGAGGGGAAACCTAATATTATTGAGATGCATAAAACCATGTTTCCCTCTCTCATAATAACGTTAAGTAGCATCATGAATAAAATTAACAATATAACTATCACATAAAACATTCTTATCATGAGCCACATGCATATAATAATTATTACTCTCCACATAAGCATAGTCATTCTTATTAATTGTAGTGGGAGCAAATTCAACAAAATAGCTATCATTATTATTCTCATCACCATAATCATCAAATATAGGAGGCATATTATAATCATTAATTTTCTCCTCAATAGTAGGTGGAATTAAAATATCATATTCATCATTGTAATCATCATATATTGGAGGTTTGGTATCATCATAAGCAATAGAATAGCTATCTTCCAAAGCTGGGGAACTAAAAAGATCATTTTCATAAAAACTAGCTTCCCCAAGCTTAGACTTTTCCATAGCATTAGCAATAATGGTGTCCAAAGAATTCATACTAACAACATTGCTATTAGCATGCAAATAAAGTTCCATAGGTTTTTTAATTTTCTCTTCAAACATTTCATGTCCTAACTCAAGATAAATACTATAAAGCTCTCTAATTTTTTTGTTGTTTTCCATTAAGCCTAACTAGTGAAAATAAAACAAGAAACAAAAAGACAAAATTGCAGAATCTAAAGGAAATAACTTCGAGCACTCACACCGGAGGATGTGAGTACCTTTTACCTTACCTCCCAAGCAGGCGCAAAAATAGCTTGATGTCTATGCACTTCTATTCTTGTAGACAGTTGTTGGGCCTCCAAGTGCAGAGGTTTGTAGAACATCAACAAGTTTTCCCTTAAGTGGATCACCCAAGGTTTATCGAACTCAGGGAGGAAGTGGTCAAAGGTATCCCCTCTCAAGCAACCCTGCAATCAAGATACAAGAAGTCTCTTGTGTCCCCAACACACCCAATACACTTGTCAGGTGTATAGGTGCACTAGTTCGGCGAAGAGATAGTGAAATACAAGTGGTATAGATAATTATAAGTGGTAACGGTGATAGAGAATAGCTTTATGGCGTGGAAAAGACTAAAGTAAAACTGAAATAAAGATGGAAGCAAGCAAACATGTAACAGATCTAATAGCAAACGGTGTTTCAGTGCTTAGAAACAAGGCCTAGGGATCATACTTTCACTAGTGAACACTCTCATATAAATATCTTCTCTTTATGATACTACTCTTAACTACTCTCCGGTTGGACACGCTAATCCATGGTAGGGCTATAACAGCACACCTCAAAGTAAGCCTTTCCCCTCTAGATAACCCCACACTGTCACCTTGAGCACTTGATAGGTCCAATAAACACCACAATTTCATAAATACATCCAACTCCAAATATAACTCATAACAAGTATTTGTAATCTCTAGCCTAAGTGCCACCATGGTGTGCACACTGTCAACTTCACACACATGGGGAGAGAAGAGATCTATTAAAGCACTTGAGTAGCAAGGTAGATCTATAGATTACAAGCTCATGATCTCAATAAGATCATGCATAGAGAGAGAGAGATGAACACATAGCTACCGGTAGAACCCTTAGTCTCGAGGAAGAACTACTCCCTCCTCATCATGGGAATTAGCAACGACAATGGAGATGGTGGTGGAGATCGATGGAGATGGCTCCGGGGGCACTTCCCCGTCCCGACAGGGTGCAGGAACAGAGACTTTCTGTCCCCCGAATCTCCCCTTCAGTGGCGGCGGTGCTGCGGAACGTTTCGTGGCTGGAGGCTTGATGATTTAGGGTTTCTGTATTGGAAGGAATATATAGGCGAAGGGGCGAGGTCGGTGGCCAGCCAGAGGGCCCACACCATGCCCTGGCGCGGCCTTGGGAGACCCGCGCCTAGGGGTGGTGTGGCCACCCTGTGGCCCCCCTTCGTCTCTCCTTCTGGCTCCGTGAATCTTCCGGGAAAATAACGACTTTAGCTTTTGTCCGGTCCAATTCTGAGAATATTGATTTTCTGACTTTTCTGGAACCAAAAACAGCAGTAAAATGTGCAATCGCACTGTGTGGCTCTTGTTAATAGGTTAGTCCATGAAATCATATGAAAAGTACTCCAAAGTGTGGACAAAACATAAGAAAATAGATAAAACCAAGCATGGAACATCAAAAATTATGGATACGTTTGCAACGTATCACTAGGTTCCACCGATGTTGTCCTTATTTCCACGGTATTCGTTGTTGTAATCGTCACTTCATCGGTTGTCGCCTCCAGAGAAACTTGCTACAACGTAACTTGGTGTATGGTATCCATCATTGGTTCGTCATCTCCGATCATTATTGCGCCGGTCTCTGTCGTCTTCGGGTGAGCGGGCTCTTTTGTTGTGTACTGTGTCCTCTCCATCAGCCCATCGATTGGCTATGTCCATCAGCTGCGAAATTGTCTTTGGCTTGATCCGTCCTAGTTCTTCAATGAACTCCTGCGACGAAGTCCATCGTTGAAGGCGTCGATTACTCTTTTGTCGGATATGGCTTCAGCCAAATTTTTTATGATGTTCCACCGTTGGACGAAAGCCCGTATTGATTCTCCCGGTTTTTGCTTGCAGGCCCGCAATTGTTCCAAAGACGCGGTCGCTTGAATGTGGAACAGAAATTCCTGATAAACTTGTCCTCAAGATCGTTCCAGCTGCTGATAGAATCTTCGTGTAGTTGTTTTAGCCAGGAGCGTGCCGCACCAGTTAGGTGTAGTTGCAAGCTTTGCATTGTTGTAGCTTTGGATCCGCCTTGTAGTCTGATGGTTGCTAGATAATCTGTCAGCCACGCTTCAGGTTCTTGGAGGCCATCGTACTTTTGGTGATCTTGAGGTAACTTAAAATCTTTTGTTACCGAAGTCTTGCGAACCCGTCGGGTAAAGCAACTGGGTTCGCATAGTTCTTGCTCTTCCTCGCTTTCACCATCATGGTATCTTCGGGTGCTGCGTTCTTCTCTGGATCGGTCGATCCGTTGTTGGGTGATGTCATTTATTGTGTCGTTTCGCAGTTCTGATTCTGAAAAGTGGACCCGATGTGGCTATCATGATCGTCGGGTATGACCTCCGTGTCGAGGGCTGATGCGACGGTGCGTGGGTATGTCGGGTTGCCGCGTGGTTCCTTTATCTGCTTGCGCGAGAGATTCTCCTACCATGCCGAGATTCATCATGGCGGAGCGGTGAAGAGCCGCGCGAGGATCATCGGGTGCGGGCTGTGTTGTAATTAGATATGTTTGTGCGGACACAATGGCTGCCTGAGCTGTTTTTGCCTTGATATTTCCATCTTGGTCTATGGACATGAATGACAGATCAAGGTATCGGATTAGTTCGCTCCTCTCTTCTTCGAGGATGTCCCGCAACCTAGACGTTCCTCTCCTTGGCGATGCTCCTCCTGTTATGCTCCTTGATCCTCGGATGGAGCTTAACCGCGCTCGTCGTAGGCTAGATTCATCGGTTACCTTTTTCCTTTCATCGAGTTGCCTCTGCATCCTGAGTAGGTCTCTCTTTTTGCGATGAAGCAAATATTGGTATGCCAATAGATCATTGTGAGTAGCATCCGTTGTCATTGGAACCGCACCCAAAATTGTTGCTCTTGCTTTCTCCCATGCACTGGCTGGTAAGCTGAGAGTTTGCCTCTCACCTCCGTGCGGTTGTTCTTCTTCCCGATTTACACTGTTGACTATTCGGTCTCCCCCGTTTCCCCAGCTTCCTTCGTTGTCGTGACTTCCTACACTATGGCTTGAAAGAATATCATCATGATTAAAAATTGGGTTACCGTTGGAGTCTTGTTGGGTCATGGCGTCTCTGATGATCACGCATACTTGGTGCTGAGTGACATATGGACTGGTGACGTCATCGTTGCACCGATGGAGATAATGTCGGATGATCCGGTGAGGTCCATCAATTTTTGTTCTAGATATATTTCTGCCATCCGAATTCCGAAGTCAATGCTTTTGCTGCTTTCTTTGGGTTATGAATTTGCTGGGCTTGCTTCGCGTGGTGGGGTGGACTGTGGATCTGATCCGAAGGAGAGATTGTCGTAAAGACCATCAAGGTCCCCCAGATCCATCTCGATTTGCTCGCTTTCGTCACCTACTTCAATCTGTGTTGTGACTTCCATGGAGGATCTGACGGAAGATACTAGTACCTCCGTAGGCGTAGCTTTTTCCACTGATGGTTCTGATGTGATCAGGGCCGAAGGATATGTGACGAGGGTTTAACTCGTCAATGCCCATTGTTATGGACTGGGGTTTTGGAGAAGGAGGGAGCGCTGGAGACATCTATCGGCTAGCAAACAAGCACACAGGGGACAAATGATTTACCCAGGTTCAGGCCTCATAGAGGTCCCTACTCCTGCTTGTCTGCTCGTGGAATTATCGAAGGAGTCGAAAGTTACAATGGTGCGTAGATGCAATCTGGCAAGGGTTGTGGAAACTAGGGTTGCGTGTGTCTTCCTCGCTGCCCCCTCCTAGCCTTTATATAGATAGGCTAGGTCTCGGGTAGCAGGTCGAGTCGGTTACAAGTTAGGGTTTTCCCCTTCAAACTTTCTATCTTTAGCTTCTTCTTGTCCTTCAAGTAATCGAGAGTCTGTAGGTTACTCGAGTCCCTTCATCCGGCCTTTGGCGACACCATGGGCCTGTATGTATTTGGACCGTATATACCAAGCTCGAGTACTTGTAGGGTATACCCATGTCAGTATGATTCTTGCAGGTCATCTACTTGGAAGTGGAAACCTCCGATGATTAGATCAGATCCGCTGTTGAAATTGGTGGGTACCAATACCGGTGTAGGCAGGCATGGATCTGCTTTCGTCGAGTTGATGCTTGGTGGAGAGCGGTCAGCCAAATCCGTGGTTCTAGCGTTCAGGTTTCCCACAGACGGCGCCATTTGACGAGGGCAAACCTCGGCAATGCCCATGGTGATGGACTTGGGGTTTCGCGGAAAAGAGAACGCTAGGGATTTCATCGGATGTCAGGGAAACAATGGAATCAAAGTCGCCTGAATATTGAGTAATCGCACTATTACAAGTTGTCATCTAGATTTCGGTACCCTCGCTTGGGCTTCTCCCGTCCTATATATAATAGGACGGTATAGGACGGGTCTCAAAGCTGTATGCGGATAGGTTTCATACACGCGTAATTACAATACCAACATAATGTCGGTTCATAGTCTCTTTCCTAATACAATCAAAGTCTTTGCCGGTTGCTTCCTTGGGCTATCATCTGAAACCTTCATGGGATGTAAGCCTTTTACCCAATATAGGGTATCGAATCATAGTCATCCGAGTAATCATACCCATGTCACTTTATCTTCTATCCTCAAATCCACCGGATGCCCCGAAGACTTTCTTGATCTTTCATTTTTCCTCTATTCAAGACCTTGGTGCTTTTCTTGTTCTATCTGTAGAATATTTTATCTGTCTCCGTGATCTTTGTTCATATCTTTGTGATGGATTGGGTTTTCCAACACGACGATTACATCATCATCTTTATCTACTTTGGATCCGACGAAGTGTTTGCATCACATCTTTGTTTTCTTACGAAGCTTCATGAGTTCTTATTAAGATCGTCAGTCTAAATTTCTGAGAGTTGGGCTGCATGATTTTCTTATTCATGTACGGAGTAATGCTTTGGGTGTGGGATGGAGTCATGAACATACCACTAATATTATCATTCGCTCTTGTACATTGAATTCGTGGATTAATGTGATTTCACTCATTCCATGGAAGTCAGAAGTGGCCTTTATCTCTTGATACTTTTACTTCTGTCCTTGTTTTCCAGAGTGTTCTCTCGACAAATGTGATCAATAATCTCTTGTTGGTGGTCTCGTCTATTTTAAAGATGGAGCAAAATATTCAACAATCTGGTGAAACAAATGCAAAATCTTCTCAGTTCTCTTCATTCTACCAGAGCTCGACATCGTCAAACAAAATGTTGTCAAATTCCTTTCTCTTGGTAAAGCCAATTATGGTTGATGCCATCATTCGCAAAATCTATTGCAATAACCTCTTGGTTAAGGAAATCAATAAGCATCACTACAATAAACTCCAGATCTTCAACATTCAACTTCTTCTCAGGATCCCACATAAACTAGCATCACCTCCTTCTATTGAAGATATATCTGAGCATCTCAGTAGTGCAATCCTTTGGTCCTTACCGGTGCAAGAAGAATCTAATCCAAGAATTCATGAACCCAAATCTTTCTATCGATATCAAGGAAATCCGTTGTTCGAAGGCAATCTTGTTTCTCCAAACTTCATTTCTTAAATCCGAGGGAAGAGACAATGCTATTTTCATAGTGATTGGAAACTTCTCCAAAGTCATTCCTTTCTTTCGGTAAAACAAGGAATCATCTCCACTTGCATCTTTGATCTTTAAACCTAACGATGTGTCTTTTCTTTCTATATGATACACCGTCTTTCATAATTCTTCCAAGACTGTTCTATTTTTTTATTGTGTTTCTCGAGAGCACTGGAGCTATGTTCATCCTATCTTTCTCATCTCACAATAATTCTCCAGGTTCTTTCAAGTCCTTTGTTTCTAAGTAGAAAAACGCAAGACTCGCAACAAGTCTAGCAAGTTTTGCAAGGTGTAATGGTCGCACCATTCCGTTGGTCATCAACTTGTTCCGGACACCCGCCTCTCCTTGTGCCTTTTTCTTTTTCCTAGGAATCTTGGGGTAAGATTCTTGTTTAGTGGAGGGAGAGTTGTAACATCCCAATTTTCTAACAATTATAATTCTACTTGCCTAGTCTATATATTCCTACTTCCTATATATATTTATTGTATCATCATTATATCATGCTCATGTCACCATACCACAATGCATTTGAGCATCATATAAAACCCCTTTTCCATTGGCTCTTCTCTCATATGCATTTGTTTTATTAATTGTATTGCCTCTTAGTAAAAGTAGTTCCTTCTTGATATAATGTATTTGCATATTGTTATATGCTCAATTCCCAATATGAGTTTATATCTCTTTAAATCTTCTCCATCTACCAACATGCCATGTCATCTTCCGATGGATCTCATCTTACTTCTACCATATACATGTATGTGGGCATCTCAATTTAATCTTGGTATTTTAATTCTTGCCGCACACATTTATATGGTTCCAAATACTACTATTCATATCTACATGGCTACCTTAGGTTTTGATCCAAAATATTCTTAAATATGCCATGTGCTCATCCTCCACAATTCTTGTTATTTGCAGTTCTTTTATGACAATCTATATCTCTCATGCCTGCACACACATTTTTGTCTTCACAAAATGTCACACATGCATATAGGGTCCAATTGCATTGCGATAATAAGCTATTTATCTAGTCACATATTTTTTGGTCCCGTTAAAAGTTATAAAAGGTTTTCTTATTTGACTAAAAGTAAAAATTGACACTAAGTCTGTCTAAAGTTTTGGCCTAAAAATAGTTCCATCTAGTTAGTTTAGACTATAAAAAACTCTAATCTCCTTCTTTATACATGTACACACACCTTACCTCTCACCTAGCTAATCTACACCTACATATGCATGCAAGCACGCACACTAGTCTTTTTACTCCCTCTATATACCTGTTACCTGTGAGTGCATGCGCCACACACACACCATGTATCCTAGCTAGTATATCTAGCTAAACCTAACCCTCTTTTTCTTTCTAGTTCATCTATCTAACCGAACCCTGCCAAGCTAGTTTTACGTGGTGCACCGGACCCCATCCATCGATCAAACCAGACCAACTCGGCCGAGAGTGGGCAGCCAGTCGAGCCCTTCCTTGCCTCTATGTTGCAACCTGACCTGAACCAAGTGGACCACGAGAGCGAGCCCTTCTCCTGTGAGTCGTCTCCCTCACAATCTCGTGCCCAGTGTGTTGCTGCAGTACCTCGGCTGCACCTTCCTCTTCCTCACTCAGCAAAATGACGGAGGTAGAAGACGGAGTGGAGACAACATAGTTTTCCCGGCCGGCGCACGAATGCCCCCTGGACGCACCCACACCCTAATATTTTTCTTTCTATTGGTTCAAACCAGTTACAAACAGATAGAGATTTTATAGCTAGCCTAAACACATGCGCACACACGCACGCTCTGCCCATGACGCTCGTGATCCGCTCGCCCAGGCCGCGTGCATGACGCGGCCGGCGTCCAACGGCCACGACTACGACTCTCGCTAATCTAGCTAACAACCTGAACCGCTATGCGGCAGAATCCAACGTGAGCCTGACTCATGCGCCTCCTGCAACAAACTGGAGAACAACCCAAACACGTACACGCTGGGGTGGCGTGGTTTATTCTAACAATCTCCCCTTAAATCACGACTCCCCTAACCTACAGGAGGGCCGGCTCGTCGTTGACGCTGGCGAGGAGCGCCTCCATGGTCGCCGTTCCACACGCCGGTCCTCCTTCTCCGCCGGCGACATACGCCGGACAGCCTCCGGCCGATGTCAACCACGCGCCTCTGCGCGCAGCTGCACCTCCACGGTCGCCGCTCCCTGGCCGCCACGGCTGCCGCAGCCTCCACATCGCCGTGCTGCGCCTCCGCGGCCTCCGCCGCACGCACGACGCCGCCTCCACGTCCGCCGCGCTCGCCGCGGATTCACCGCGCGCAACGGCCCCGAACCATGAGGCTCTGATATCAATTATTGGTGCAGCACCTCGGCTGCACCTTCCTCTTCCTCACTCAGCAAATGGACGGAGGTAGAAGACGGAGTGGAGACAACACAGTTTTCCTGGCCGGCGCACGAACGCCCCGTGGGCGCACCCACACCCTAATATTTTTCTTTTTGTTGGTTCAAACCATTTACAAACAGACAGAGATTTTATAGCTAGCCTAAACACAAGCGCACGCACGCTCTGCCCACGACGCTCGTGATCCGCTCGCCCACGACGCTCGCACGACGCGGCCGGCGTCCAACGGCCACGACTACGACTCTCGCTAATCTAGCTAACAACCTGAACCGCTATGCGGCAGAATCTAACTGTGAGTCTGACTCATGCGTCTCCTCCAACAAACTGGAGAACAACCCAAACACGTACAGGCTGGGGTGGCGTGGTTTATTCTACGGAGTCTCTAACGCACAGTTAACTGTGCCATAGCGTACGTCGCGGTCGGCTGACGTCAGCGCCCTCTGATTCAGCCCGTCGCACTCCTGTTCTAAGTTCGTTCTTGTTGGACCTTTCCGTTGTCTTATTAGGCTTTTTTTTTTGTTCTTCGGCTGTTGTTGTCTTGTTGGGCTGGACTTTTTTTTGTCTTTGTTCAACCGATCATTCGGAAAATGTTTAGAAGAGAGAATATTCGGTAGGGAAAAGTGACGCAGGAAATGACACCAGTCAGCGTGTGTGTCTGTATTTTCCAGTTCACGGAGTGAAGGGATTGTAGTACTTCCTCCGACCCATATTAGTTGACTTAAATTTGTCTAGATTCGAATATATCTAGTCTAGATATATCCGAATCTAGACAAATTTAAGTCAATTAATATGGGTCGGAGGGAGTATAAAAACTCGGGTGGCCCACTTGAGATTAATTTTTCCACGCTATGGCCGCTACGGACACAGCTCCAAGTTATTTTGTTGTCTCTAAAAAAATTTACTTTATTAGATAATTGGCTATGCAAACTAAAAACTATTACTCCCCGTCCCAAAAGAGTCACAAGTTTATTTAAATTTAGATGTAATAGTGTCTAGATATATCTAATTTAGACAATTTGTGAAATTCTTTTCAAGACAGAGGGAATTACAAATGTGAAGGACATATACAAAGAATATGAACAATGAAAACCCTAGTTGAAAAAATTATAGTTGCATGTCGACATGCAAGTCAATCCCCCCCATCCCTCCTTCTACAAAAAAAAGCTAGTTTCAAGTCCACGTGCAAGTCATATTTAAAAAAATCAAAAAAGTCCTAGTTTCATATCGACATGCAAGTCACCCTCCTCTTCTCCAAACAAAAAGGAAAAAAGCCAGTTTCAAGTCAACATGCAAAATTAAAAATTCAAAAAATCCTATTGCATGTCGATATGCAAGTCAACCCCCCTCTACAAAAGAAAAAAAGGTCAGTTTCAAGTCCACATACAACTCATATTTGAAAATTCAAAAAATCCTAGATGCATGAACCGCAAGGACGCCTTCAGCGTCTAGGGATCACGGACCGACTATAGACCCTGTTCAATAAGTGGAACACATTAGCCGTCTGCTCTCCGGTCAACATGCAAGTCACCCCCTCTTCTCCACACAAAACAAGAAGGCAGCTTCAAGCATATTTGAAAATTAAAAAAATCCTAGTTGCATGTCGACATGCAAGTCACCCAAATCTTTTCCAAAAACAAAAAAACAAAAATCTAGTTTCAAGTCCACATGCAACTGATATTTCAAAAATTCATAAAATCGTAGTTGCATGTCGACATGCAAGTCACCCGCATATTTTCCAAAACAAAACAAAAAGAAAAAATCAGTTTCAAGTCCACATGCAACTGATATTCGAAGAATTCAGAAATAGTTGCATGTCGACATGCAAGTCACCCCTCCTCCAAAAATAAATAAATAAATAATGAGTTTAAAGTTCACATGCAACTCATATTTGAAAATTTAAAAAGGTATAGTTCCATGTCGACATGCAAGTCCCCCCTCTTCTTCAAAATAAAAAATAAAAAAATAGTTTCAACTCCACATGCAACTCATATTTTAGAAAAATCAAAAAAGTCATAGTTTCATGTCAACATGCAAGTCACCCCCCCTCTTCTCTAACCAAAAAAGAAAAACCAGTTTCAAGTCCATATGCAACTTATATTTGAAAATTCAAAAATTCTAGTTGCATATCGACATGCAAGTCACCCCTGCAACTCATATTTAAAAATTCAAAAAATTCCTAGTTGCATGTCGACATGCAAGTCACTCGAAAACAGGAAAAAAAACCTAGTTTCAAGTCCACATGCAAGTCACCCCCTCTTCTAAAAAAACAGTTTCAAGTCCACATGCAACTCATATTTGAAAAAAATCAAAAAAATCTTAGTTTCATGTCAACATGCAAATCACCCTCCCCTCTGATTCAAACAAAAAAATAAAACCCAGTTTTAAATCCACATGCAGCTCATATCTGAAAAATCAAAAGTCCTAGTTGCATGTTGACATGCAAGTCACCCTCTCTTCACCAAAAATAGAAAAAAGACAAAACCAGTTTGAAGTCCACATGCAACTCATATTTTAAAATTTTAAAAATCCTAGTTGCACGTCAGCATACAACTCACCCCCTCCCCTTCTCCATATAAAACAAGAAAAAGGCATTTTCAAATTCACATGCAACTCATATTTGAAAATTCAAAAAATCCTAGTTGCATGTCGACATGCAAGTCACCCCCTCTTCTCCACACAAAATAAGAAGAAGCCAGTTTCAAGTATATTTGAAAATGCAAGAAACCCTAATTGCATGTCAACATGCAAGTCACTTGCATCTTTTCCAAAAACAAAAACCCAGTTTCAAGTCTACATGCAACTGATATTTGAAAAATTAAAAAATCCTAGTTGCATGTTGACATGCAAGTCACCCGCATCTTTTCCAAAACAAGAAAAGAAAAACCCAGTTTCAAGTCCACATGCAACTGAGAATAATTCAAAAAATCCTAGTTGCATGCCAACATGCAAGTCACCCCTTCTCCAAAAACAAAAACAAAAAAGCTATTTTCAAGTCCATATGTAACTCATATTTGAAAATTCAAAAAATTCTAGTTGCATGTCGACATGCAAGTCGCACCCCCCTTTTCTCCAAAAAAAACAAAGAAAAAACCAGTTTTAAGTCCACATGCAACTCATATTGAAAAACAATCATAAAAGTTCTAGTTTCATGTCAACATGCAAGTCACCCTCTTCTCCAAACGAAAAAGAAAAACCAGTTTCAACTCCACATGCAACTTATATTTGAAAATTCAAAAATTCTAGTTGTATATGGACATGCAAGTCACCCCCTCTTCCCAAAAAAAAAGACAAAGCCAGTTTCAAATCCACATGCAACTCATATTTGAAAATTTAAAAAATCCTAGTTGCATGTCAACATGCAATTCACCTCCTTTTCCATATAAAAAAGAAAAAGGCAGTTTCAAGTCTGCATGCAACTCATAATTGAAAATTCAAAAAATTCTAGTTGCATGTCAACATGCAAGTCACCCCTCTTCTCTAAAAAAAAGCCGGTTTCAAATTACATGCAACTTATATTTAAAAATTCATGAAATCCTAGTTGCATGTCGACAATCACCCCCTCTTCTAAAAAAAAGCCAATTTCAAGTCCACATGCAAGTCATATTTGAAAAAAGAATTAAAAAAAGTCCTAGTTTCATGTCAACATGCAAATCACCCTCCCCTCTGATCCAAAAAAAAAGAAAAGTCAGTTTCAAGTTCACGTGTAACTCATATTTAAAAATCCAAAAATCCTAGTTGCATGTCGACATGCAAGTCACTCCCCTCTTCTCAAAAATAAAAAAAGACAAAGCCAGTTTTAACTCCACATACAACTCATATTTGAAAATTTAAAAAATCCTAGGGATCTTTCCTTATAAGATGAGAACGGGAGATAATACACATAGCGAAAAAAGCAAAAGAATTAACCAAACGATAAATATCACCAATATCATGTATGTACACATAAAATTTCGGAACAAAATCATCAGCCTCGAGCGGAGGTGGCAATTCGGCTCTTAGGTGCAAATGCACCCATTGTAAGAAAACATATTTTGAAATATCAAAAAAATCAAAAACAAATTGTCCATATAAAATGTTCGCATCCTCGAGCCTCATCTTTTGGGCATACATGGTATTAACTATCCCATTCATTTCCGATTGGTTAGCATCGTGGCATACATGGTATTGAAAAAGTATAGTTCGCACCCGTCTGGTATATCGAATACCTCTAAATATTAAAACAAAAATATGAAACATTGTTAAAGGCACTAAAAAATAAAAACCCCAGTAAAAAATTCAAACTCCAAACACTGGCATAAAAATAATATAAAAACTAACTTGGTGGGGAAGCGAGCCCAATTCTTCCTATCACCATTGCCTGAAAAAACTTTAACTTTAAAACAACCTTTCCACTAATCATATTCAAATGAAACAATATCTTCATGTTCTATATCGAAAGCTTCAACAAAAGAATTCCGGTATGGATGGCACATGTAAATTTTTGTGCCAATCCTATCTAGAAAAATATGGTGATCACTCTTAGCTATCAATCCATTATTAGGGAGAATTGCTAATACTCTCATCCAAATATTAGGACAAAAAATCCTATACGCTCGCTTCAATCAATGACATAGCCTACAAGAAAAAAAAGGTCATGAAAAATTATATGTTAAAACAAACACAATTTAATATAGAAAACACTATTGATAAAAATTTATATTAAAAATAAAGAAACTTACAATTGAATCTTCATGATTTCGTCAACCATTTTCACAAAAAACTTGAAAAGACTACGTGCAATTTTTTGAAAAATTCGGGGTAGCTGATGACATACATTGCATGATGGATTTGCGTTGCTCATTTTTTCTAGTTTAAAAAACTATAAGAAACACAAAAAAAGGTTATTATTACTATCGGAATCCACCTATTGAATTGGAATGGCTAGAACAATGGATAAAAAGAAAAAAAGATTAATACCTCTCGACCCTTTCTCTTTCTAAAAAATAACAATTTGAAAAAACCTCCTCTACTAGTACATCCTCTGTCGAAACTAACACATATATAAGCAACCTCTGGAAACCATTCTCTATCTCAGTCTAAATGAAAAACAAATAAACATCTCCGTAGGAACAACATGCCAAAAAAAGTGGCGAAGAAAAATTCAACTAACGCCGTTCTTTTTTCAAAATAACCACATCCACATAATTTTTAGTCAACCTATAAATAGTAGCTTGTTCTTTGCTCTCAAAACAGTAAGAAAATCGCAACCCTCTCAGCTGTTTCCTTTAGCACACGATGGAAAACAACAGCTAAGCAGAAAAAACAAACTGAAAAAGAAAAGGTTTACAACGCGGGCATCAACACTGAGGCCCAAGCATCAAAACAGCCCACCCGGACACACAGAACGCGGGCCAAAAAGTGGATCGGACCAGTCAACACGGGCCAAGCAAACACAGTCAATAAAACACAACGCGTGACAAAAAAAACAAACAGCAACATCCTGCACGGATCGTAACGCAAGCAACCCAACGGTGGCAGATCTAGCTGTGACATAAGCTGTGTTTTAGCAAATCTAACACAGTGCCAGCTAAGCCGTTCTCACGCCCTTGCCGTGTCGCCTCTCTTTTGCTTGGCCATAAAGCGCAGCAGCTGCAGCCTCTCCAGTTCGACCCTATCCTCCCAACCACTCCCCGATCGAAATCCCCTCTCCAAGCAAAACCAGCCCAGCCCTTAACCCCCAGCCTAACCGTGCCATGGTCGCCGCCTTGCCGTTGCCACTCTGCTGATTCTCGCCGTCGGAAGCTGCGGCAAGTGAAGAGGAGCTCCGCGTCGACCTAGCTGGAGCAGAGCGGTACACGGAGCAAGGAGAATAAGGCCACAGCCTCGGCGTCGTGGAGCAGTACCAGGAGGAGCAGGCCGAGCACGCGAGTACGTAGCCGCTGCCCGCGCGCTCGCCGCCGTTCACCGTCGACCTCTTCTCCCCTTCGCCCCCGCATGATCTGGCTCGGCCTGGGACGCGCGCAAGGTGAGTTTTGCATACCCTGGCAACCCTAGCATCTCGCTGTCCTTTGGTCCCTCGCTCGCCAGCAGCCCGCGTACTCCCCAGTCACCGCCGCTCGCGCGTCGCGCCGCACGCGGACAGCAGCAATAGCAGCCAGTCGCCTCTGTTTCCTCGATCTTTCCGGCAATCTCCGTACTCCTCTGGCGCCACCTAGTACACACCGGCGTAGAGGGGTCAACCAGATTCCTCTAGGATCAAACGGGGCACGTATTTGTCGCCTAAATCTCTCAAGATCATCTGGCGAAGTGGGAAACATTTCGCTGTTTTGTTCGTCAGTTTTCTGTCAGCCGACACCATTGTTTTTGCCTCTGTTCCCTTCGAGCTAACTTCATACACAGTTGACCTCCGGCGATTTCCTTTGAGGATATCTGTTCACCCTTGTTTCCTCTACGCGCAGCTTCAAACCGTTTTGAAAACGGAGCATCATATCTCTTATAATCATCATGCAAAGATCGCTGTAGCTACCTACAATCGCGTGATTCAATTTCAGTTACGATCAGTTTAATCCGACGTGCTCTTACCATTTATCAAGAAACCCCCTGGTTTTTATTCTTTATAACCTGCAGCCCAATCATCACGCTAGCCCACGCGTCAGTGAGCTGGGCTAGATTTAGCCCAGTAACAAAAGTTTTGGCTTGTTCTCTCCTTTTTCAGAAATTGAATAAAATAACTGCTTGCATATTACTTTATATATTTAAAATGGAAAATGCAATTTTGACATATGATATATGTTTTCTGATTATAAAAATGCCAGGAATTTAAATATGCCATCCAAAATAATTTTGGATAAATTTAAAATTTCAAAATTATTTAAATGTCAATAAATACCTTTTCTAAATAAATCTATAATTATAATTTCGTAAATTCAAATTCGATAAATAATATGGCTAAATCGATCAGCGACGAGCCCGTTCTGATTATGCATTACATGATATGAATTGATGCATGTATCATATAAATACTTAAAAATCTGAATGGTTTATGTAAGTAAAACTTGATCAAATAATTAACAAAAGTGTTTATTTCTTGTTTCCACATCTCAACCTTGCCATGCTATGTTATACCATGCAATTGTGAATCATCCCATCATGGCATAACTTGTTTGCTTGTTGCATATTATTTATATGATTGTGCAATGTATTTATTTTGGCCATTGTGTGTTTTGTTTTTATCCGGATATATACTGAGCAAGGAGAATACCAGGAGACTCAGGAGTATTACCTGGATTCTTCTTATTCCACAATAGAATTTTCAAGCAAGCAATTCCCCATGCTTGCATACATATAGTACCTATGCTTCTATCTTACTCTTGCATCATTGAGTCGCATTGTATTAAATTGAATCCCAAGTATTGCATAGCCTTTATTTTTAAACTCCACCAAACCTTGTACCTCAATCTCATGAACCATTACTACAAGAGTTGTTTAAGCCATGCGAGTCGTAGAATTGCATGTGCAGGGTTTGTGCGAGTCTTTAAAAAACAAGGTACCTAAACAACTTAATCTGAATAGTAATGGGATAACTAATGAAAGAGGCATCGGTGGACATTCTCTATTATTTGGTTCTTTAAGCTCACTTGTGTCCCGTAGGACCTCGAGTACTTTATTCATGTTCCTTGACTATTCGCACTATCCATATACAGGAGATTCTATGGATCCCCCTTCGCTTGAGCTTGATTCACACTTTATTTCTTGGGACCACAAACTAGTTTTGGGCTTTATTACTATCATGTACTTATGTCATGCTTTAGTGCTTTATTTATGATTGTGCGTGGAGCACCTGTACTGTTTTGGACTTGTGACATGTTTCCGCGGTATCTACAAGCCCAATCACACTTTCGGGTTCCCAGTCGTTTATAGCCGTCTACACAAACCTTGGGTCCGTCTCGGAGCCGGCCAACTTTGTAAGTGTAGTCAGAATAACTCCCCTCGGGCACAGGGGTGCCACTCTGGCAGCTTAATAGGATATCTAGATCGCCCACGCATCAACACTAGTCTTTTTTCACAAGACTTTGTCCTCACTGCGCTTGCACTCCACTTCCCTGGCCGGTCACCCATCCTAGAATTGCTTAACCTTAGAGTTCTTTTCGAATGAGCTTAGGAAAAGAAGTTGCAACTTGTTGGTATGAGTATTCTATCAATCCTATTAAGCCATGTGCCCGGTCTCACATACACCACCCTTTAGAAGATCGATGCCTCATCGATCAAGCACACCCCAGGAACGTTCCCTCTTGGCACGCGTCTATGCGTCTAGTGCCGGCATATGTGCCATGCCGTGTCCACTCCGGGCCACACGCGCCATGCTCCACATGTCCCGCCACTAACCCGCACACACCCGTTTAACCGCGAGGTCGGCTTTGATACCACTTTGTAACACCCCGTCCACTCCTGGGCCCGGGGGGTGTCACTCCTGGCAGCTTAATAGGATATCTAGATCGGCCCTGCATCAACACTAGTCTTTTCACGCACTTTGTCCTCTCACTGGCGCACTGCAGACACTTCCTGCCGGTCACCCATCCTAGAATTGCTCTAGGCCAAGCGCGCTTAACCTTAGAGTTCTTTTCGAATGAGCTTTCGGAAAAGAAGTTGCAACTTGTTGGTATGAGTATTCTATCAATCCTTTTAAGCCATGTGCCTGGTCTCACAGTAGCTTAATTTGGTGCCCCCTGAAATAATTTATGAATCCCGTGAATGCATTGTCGTGAGGCCTCGTTACATTTTATTTGGTTCTTCCCGAGGTTGATCGTGCGTGTGTTTCTACTTGTGCACCCCTGCAGGGTAAATCTTTCTGAAAGCCGTGTCCGCGGTTATAGACGACTTGGAGCATAGTTTATCGATCATAGACAAGCATAACTAAAGTACCGCCTTTAATTTGACTAAGACATGACTAGTACAAAGAGCAACACTCATGGAATGGTTAATAAAATTGCCAACGGATGGGATATTCTTCTGCCTTCTCGTCGGTAAGCAAGAAGGAAGGCGAGCGATGTTTGTTCATGTTGCTTATATAACTGTTGCTATTAATTAACGGGCGTCCATTCATCTTTGGTTGGACGGATGTATAGCGTGTCTCTATAGAACTTTGTAGCTATTATCTTTCGCTGCAATTGCGTCACCCAGGTCGTTCCCTTTAGATGCATTAAGACTTGTTGAGTACCCCTAAGGACTCACACGATAAATATTTGATTTAGATGGACATGTATACTCTTCGCTACTGGGTCGAAGAGACAGATGATGGTGGCAACGACTGTCTGGTGTAGAGATTCCGGGGATAGAGATCCATGAGAGCTATGGCTAGGATGCTTATTTTCAGGGCATTTTATGCCAATTTGCTTCTTATCTGTACTCGGATCATGTTTTCCGCTTCCGCTTGCTACTATGTTAATTGATGTATGAGGATGTATCCTAAACTATTATCTCTATCTAGGATATTTGGATCTTGCCGTATGACGTTGAATATTTCTGTTTCTATTGTTTCTAGATAGTGTGACTCTGATGGCTATTGTAAGTCACAGACATACATATTCATTTGTGTATGTCGTGATTGCGTTATCTATCGCTTATGCCGCTCGCTCTAGTCCTGATGTTTTTGAAAGTGGATAGGATGGTCGGCCGGTACCATGCCCTGCTCTGCTTCGACGGGCCTACACGTGGGTGGCCTTGGGCCTCCGAGGTAGAACCCCTTATCCACTTTTGGGTTCATTCAGGCTCGAGCTTAGAGCGTAATGTCCGAGGTATTACACTGTCCTTCCTGGTTCAGCCCACCAACGGGATCCAACACAGGTGGCTGGAACAGATCCAGTCCTAGGATCGGCATGTGAGCCAGGAAGGGCTCGAGGACGGTTGCAACGGCCCAAACTGGCCCATCCAGCGGCCCAGTGCCATTCTCCACCGTCGTCTCCAGTCGAACATTTGGGAGTGAGCACGGGGGTTCGTGAACCTGCCCGACACGATCTCGTCAGCAGCGGTCAACACATCGCTCCCACTCCCTTCCACCCCCGATGGATTGCTTCAACGCTAGTGCCAAAGGAGGCAGCTGGCATGTGGCCATTGAGCCGACAACTTTCGGTTTGGATGGTAGCGACCTCGCTGACCACCGGCGCAAAAGCCTGCTGCCCTCCTTTTGCTTTATAACCACCATTGCGGCCCCTTCTCCGGTTCCTGCTCCGATTTTTCCTCTGAGTCTCATCACCTAGCAGGGAGAGCTGGCGGGTGCAGAGCTCGCCCCACCAGTGTTGGTCCCCATCTTGCCAATTTCTGCTTTGATCCTAGCCTTGTGCCGCTACGCTTTATGTTTCAGGCGCCGCTTTTGGCATCGAGACAAGGGTTGGGCAACATCGTGGGTCCTGAGATGAAATCACACCCTCTGAAATTGGCCTTCTCCACAATTAGTTTGATAGCACTTGTGAGGTAATCATCCATACCCAGGTTCAGTAGACCTTCAGCTAACATACAGAATGATAAAAAATATGGTATGAAATCCTTATCTGTCATTTATACCATGAAAGAAAAAGCTTCTTCCACCATGATAGAGACACAAACGTAAAACAATCTTAAATGTGAAATCATCAGGAGGATCACCAACTTCTGTTATCTCCCTGAAAAGATTCAGAGCATCTCAGCATTATCTTCTAAGAGCACTAAGCTCCCTAGAATTGGTGAGCTCTCATTGCTCCTAGTGATGGCATTTGGTTTTCTCTGCATGCGTGCACCTGCCGTGTTGCGTTGCAACGTTGACCATATAGGTATGTTTCTATTAGTCTTTGTCATTGGGGTGACCATCAGATGCCTTTGCCAAAGCGCATTGGCTCACCTCCTCTCTGTCGATCCAACCAATTCCGTTGCCAACCTCTGGTCCGCTCTCGTGCCGTCGTCCCGCCCGTGAATGCCTCTGACCAATAGGTATGGTCATGGCCGCTCACGGATCCCTCGCCGGCTGCCACTGACTCAAGCCTCCGCGTGCCGCACGCTGCCCCTATTCCTCCCGCCGCCCCCCTACATCGTTGCTCCGTCCATGTCCCGCATCCTCCCGTTGCCGTTAGTGCCTTCCTCCAGCTCCCGTTCCTCCCATGTATTCCTTTGGTCCCCGCGCTCTGCCGCCGGGCAGTGAGACGGCCATCAGCCTACAGTCTTGGTGCCCTGCTTGGAGCATAATCAACTGTTCATGCCAAGTCAACTGATGTAGGTGCACTACCTATGTTCGACGAAATGCCCAACTGGTAAAATATAAGATGATGTTCGTTCTTTGCAAACAGAAACATTTATGTGGTTTTAGTTTAACATGCATGCCTTACACATTATTCTTGCAACATGGAATTTCTTAACATGATTTGTCTACTACTAATGCTAAAGCAAAAAAAAATCAGACCAGATGAAACAGCTGTAGGTTGAGATATAAGGTTCACATTAATGCAACCCTTTCATCTTTTGTAATATTTTGATAATAGAGTATAAAGTGTTTGCATCAATGTCACACTAAGCCTATCTATTTTTTTTATCTTAGTATGCATATGCACGTCCTGGCGTGATCCTGGCAAAAAGCAACAAACTTTAGAATTTAGTATGTAATTCATGTTTGTAGTAAATGTAGATTGTTCCTCACCAATACCATTTGTCCTTTGATCTTTGTCTCCTATTCTCACAATATTATTTCACAAAAATTATATGTGCAAGACATAAGAGTGCTTGGTAACATAGGTACATAAAGTTTCAGGCCTGCCTCTTTTTCTTTCGGTAAATTCTGAAGTGAATGATCTATAGCACCAGCTTCATGAGGAATTTTACACTCTCAAGCGGTAGTATGAGTAGAGCAAGCAATACATCTGTTACATATTCATTCTTTGTTATCTTTGTTTGCTCATAAACATGGAGTGGTTCAAAAGATCTCATATTCTCTGCTTGTTCATTGCACCTAGAACTAGAGAAGCTTGGCCGTTAGCAGCTCCAGTAAAAACCATTGTGTAAATTTACATCATGTTTTTGCTTTATGATCATATAATTAGGTACATAGTCTGCCATAAATGCAAAGAGGCATAAGGCAATGTATAATGAAACACACCATAGGATTTTCCTTTATTGTAATCAGTTGCTTATTTCACACATCAATGTATTCTACATGGTAGCATACCTTCTATTCTTACGGTATTTAAAATTTCTGCGGTTGTTTGCATTTTGGTCTGTGTTTCAAGCGCCTTTTGATTTCGTATTTTTGGGATCCCCGTTTCCAGCCCGACGGGGAAGGTTTGGTTTGCTGCTGGATTTCATCCAAGTTGATTTTCAAATAACCTAGTCGACTAATTTCTTCTTCTCATAAAAGATTAGAGTGGTTGAGCACTTTCAGGCGGAGATACCTGAATGGAGTGAACTGCATCTCGGCTAGCCAGGCTGTAGCAGAGCACTAGGTGCCAATCTGACAACAACAACGAGGTTACGAGCTGCACTAGGAAGAGCAGCTAGCGAGGGCATAATGTTTCTTCCAACTGTGGTCGCATGGTGGTCAGATTGAATGGATTGCCAAGTTTCATTGTCTCCTGTGCTCGCATCACCCCTTGCCCGCATGTAGTTTGCCTGTGAGCTGGTACTCATCACCCCTTACTCGGTACACTCACATGAGACAAAGATGGTGGGAGCGGTGAAGGTGTCTAAGGGGATCAGAAGTAAGGTGCAAGTGCCTTTATCTCTCCTTCATCTCTTGCATGTGCATCCCTGATGTGTTTGGAGGCGTTCTTATTATTGCTATGGATGTTGCACTATGCGGTCTCCCTATGTACACTTTGTCTCTGTTCGATCACTAAATTTAGTATCATGTGACTTGTTTAGTTTAGTTTGGTCGTCACCATATATTTGCATACGAATTATCTACTAGTTCCGGTCCAGATAAATAATTATCTACTCTCTCAGATTCATAATAAGTGTCGATGATTTAGTACAACTTTGCACTAAATCAATGACACTTATTATGGATTGGAGGGAGTACTACTTTTCTACTTCCTTGACTAGCACACATGTTAGGATAACATATGTGCTCTCACTTAAAAATATATATACACCCATGTTAGGCTTGATTTTCCCACATGAACCTTGCCGCTGGTTAGAACATCTGAAAAAGTTATTTTCTAAATCTGATTTTACAACTGATGGCGACGCCTCCGGACTATGCAACTCTGTCCTGGCCTTCATTCTAGTTTCTCCTAACTCTTGATACCTCAGCTTGGAACTAGTAAGACTGACAAAAATCGATGTTAAATAAAGGAAATAATGGTTTGTCACTAGGGTGGCATGACATTTAAGATAATTGTCATTTGGTGACTGCATTGTATCCTGGTATGTTACGGCTTATGGGCCTGTGTTTGTGGTTGTCACCGCTAGTTGATTGAATTTTCTTTGTAGACAATATGATCATAGGTATTGCCCCACCAAAATTTCTACCATTGATTTCCTTTTCCGTCTTTATATTGTAATCAAGCAACCCGAAACTGTGTTATTTCGATATATTTTAAGCCAGATTACTGATCTATTCCATATCATTTTGATAGGTGGGATAAAAGTTATGCTGTTGTGTACGAGCAGAGATCTAATAACCATTATTGTTACTGGTGGCCTTTGCTTTCTGCATGAGATATATGTGTGGCCACCATTTATTTTTGGTAATTCAATGTCAACAATTTCATTTTATATTTCTAAACATATATATGAGATGTCCTGAGAAAAACAAAGTTAGAAGTGTCCTTGCACATGTCAGTTGGGCAGAATGCGAACAGCGGGCAATCATGTATGTATTAGCACCGCCTCCTCGCACTAGGAAAATGAATTTTACATTTTTTTTTTTGCAATTTTCATTTTATGTTGTATTAGAAGTACCAAGTAGAAGTTTTATTCTTTATACTATAGGCCAAGGGTAAGCATTCTATAGATTCCCCTTTTGTTACGAAAGGATTGGAATCATAGCATATGTTTAGAACCGTAACGAAAATTCTATAGTTCATATCTTTCTGAAATTTAGAGTTGTTCATGGTAAATGGTAGTTGTATTTTTTATCAATCTATCTTGTTCCTATTATTTTAGTTTCTCTGTGTATTTTTTTCTTAAATTCAGTTATTTCTTTCGGAACATTAGAAAGATATAGAAAGTTAGATCTCTAGGCTGATGTATCTTTTTACATGGCTGCTAAAGTACCACAAGATGACTACTATACCTATCTTTTGAAGCTGCATTGTCATTGAGCATGTTTTGGTTGTCGGTGATCTTGCTTCTCCCTTTGTTTTGATTGTTTAGTTGGTGTGAGGTGTGGCTAACTTGGGCGTGGTTTTAGGGCAAACCTTTGTTTCATCATCTTGATAATGGAATCTGGAGTAATTATGGGATACAAATATGTATATCTTTTTTATCTCTATTGACCCAGAGAAGGTAAAAATATGTAAATTGGTTACAATTTAGCCTATCGATATGACAATTTTTTAGATTATCTCATTAAATCTTATGCATAGGTACGAATTGTACACACTGATGTGGCTGATGGACCCGACTGAAGATTCTTGCCGGTGTTAAAGAAAAGAGTACTCCACATAACAGTATTGGTTAGCACACTACAGAGTTCTTGCTGCTAGGGTGATGTACATGCGACATGTACGCTTTGAGGTTTATTGAGAGGATATTGTGCAAAACGTTGAGCTGGGCAGAGTGCAAAGAAGAGTCATACATGTTCTCCATTAAAACTAGACATCATCTCTGTATTGTATTATTGTATACACCATGTGTGAAACAATACTTTTTAAGGAGAAAATGCATTTTAGACAATTGATTCTGTATTGTGATATATATTCGTTGGCGAGCAACGGGCATGGGGTCCTTCTAGTTTCCTCTATATAGAGACTGAATCATAGGGCTTTTGGAGTTGGCCTCATCCCTTTCATTCGCATGCCTCTAAGAAGCTTCAAAGAAGCTTGAGTCCGACGAGCCTTGCATATACCATTAATGAGTGGTCCATATGTAACAACATCAACTTGAAATCCATTTGCGATCATAGTTAGCAAAATGAAGAACGGGCCAGTAGCCTAGTGGTTGGGTCGCAGTTGGCGCACCCCAGTGACCAGAGTTCGATCCCTGTCAGGGACGAATTTTCGGAATTCTCACGCCGACCCACTTCTACTATATCAAAAAAGTGTCTAGTTCCTCCTAATACTATTTCATCATAGTTAGCAAAATGGATACTAGTTGAATGTGACCTGGCCAGGTTCAAAACCATTCTCAATCTCTTGCCATCCACTCTTCGATCATGACTGTTACACTAGTTAATGAGCACCCCATTCCTGACATCTCGATGCTCCCCTCCTCAACAAAGCCTTGCATCAATGTACTTCCTCCGTGTCAAAATATAAGCTATTTTAGCTTTTATGAAACGAATGTATCTAGACATTTTTATGGAGACAATTTCTTATTTGACACTACTTTCAAATATGATTCCTTATTTGGCACTAAAAAATTTTCTTCCCTATTTGACACTACACGTAAATATTTTCCCTTACATGACACTGTCGTTTGGTTCGTTATGTTGTTCCGTAAAAAAAATCCGGCTGGACCAAAACACCCCTAACTGTGGCATTAACTGCTCCGGTTGACAGGTCAAAAACAAAAACTGCTCCCGTTAGGCCTTTCACAATGGGTGTTTCTTAGCGCAGTATCCAAGGTGCTTTGCCTATGTGGCATGTCATTTAATGAAGAAAGAGAATGTTGTCGTATCTTAGCTAAGTTACACCCCTTGCACGGTATCATAGATAAAAAACTTGGCTAGACCAATCACACACATGCATGAGACTAGAATCATTAAATGCAGCCATTCTAAGAAACACCAACTAAGAAACACTCCATTGTCATAGTTGTTTCTTAAGTTTTAAGTGCTCCTATGAAAACGTGCTAAGAGACCCTTCATTGTGAAAGGCCTTATGCATATACATGTCCTGCACGATCCGTGCCAAAGGGCACTGCCACTACCCAATCCACAGCCTACCTTTACGCGCCTGATTGGTAGGAGCCGCCGGACCCGTATTCTCCTTTTTACCGTTTTAAGCAGAGTCTAGGCCCTTCGTGACCTTTCCACGTTCAAAAAAAAAGTTCCTCCGCCAACACAGCTGGGGCTCAAGTCTGTCTAACACCATAAGCTTCGAGACAGTTAGTGCACTTAGTACGTGTAGCGAGCCGAGGTTCAAGTCTGTCTACCATCCCGCTCCAGCGAGTATATAGCATAAAACCACCACAATTCAGTTAAAATTTACCAAACACCACCATTTTACATTTGCGAGACAAAATTCCACCATATTTTAGTTGGTTGCTAGCAAAAAACACTAAAACTCGTTTAGAGCTGAATTGACACGGAATCTGACACCTGACCCTACCTGCAGGGTGACGTGACAACCACTAGACGGCGCTCAGACAAGGCCGTTAACAGCGCGGAAGTGTACCCACCTCGATAGCATAAAACAACCACTTTAGTGTTCAAATTTACCGAACGCCACCACCATATTTTTGTTATGAATTTTTATCATTAAAATACAGTATTTTCAAATAATACATGTTATATATGTTTTGTGATCAGAAAAATGCCAGAAATTTGAATATGCTATCCAAAATATTTTTTGAACAATTTAAAATTTTGAATCATTAAAATGCTATTAAATGCCTATTTCTTAATAAATTCGTATCTTTTATTCCGTAATTCTGAATTTGACAAATAATATGTCTAAATTGATCAGCGCGATGAACCCTTTCCAACTATGCATTCCATGATATCAATTGAACCATGCATTATATAAATATTGAGTAGAAAGAAAGGTTTATGAAAGTAAAACATGACTAATAATTAATAAAAATGCTTTATTCTTGTTCCTACATCTCACTCATGCCATGCTATGTTAGACCATGCAATTTTGCATCATTCCATCATGACATACCATATTTTGCTTGTTGCATATATTTTATATGTTTGCGCATTTTATTTATGATGGTCCTTTGTGTGTTTGGTTTTTATTCCGGATAGACGCCGAGCAAGGGAGTTATTAGGAGACCCAAGAGTACTACCCGGAACCTCGATATTCTACTGCTGATATTTCAGGCAAGCATTTCCCCATGCGTGCATTTACATATAATACCTATTACCTCTATCTTTATACTTGCATCATGGTGTCGCGATTCGAATTAAATTGCAATTCCAAATACTGTATAGCCTTTACTTTTAAACCCCACCGAAGCTTGTATCCTCAATCATATCAGCCATTACTATAGGAGTTGTTTAAGCCATGCGAGTAGTAAAACTGCATTACTACATAATTACTACACAATTTAGTTGTTTAGGTAACTCGTTCTCCAACAGACTCGTATCGATGCCTCCTTCTTTAGTTATTCCATTACTACAGTGAGCGGATAAAAACCAGATCTCAGATATTTCCCACCGGTGCCTCTTTCTTTAGTTATCTCATTACTACATAATTTAGTTGTTTAGGTACCTCGTTGTCCAACAGACTCGCACAAACCCTACACATGCAGTTCTGCTACTCGCATGGTTCAAACAACTCCTCTTTTTCTTGTTGATGAAATGATGCACAATTACATGGTATAACATAACATGGCATGGGTGAGGTGTAGGAACAAGAATAAAGCATTTTCATTAATTATTAGTCATGCTTTACTTTCATAAACCTTGCTGTCTGCTTAATATTTATATGATGTATGCTTAAATTGATATCATGGAATGCATAGATGGAAAGAGCTCGTCACGCTGATCGATTTACACATATTATTTGTTGAATTCGGAATTACGGAATAAAAGATACGGATTTATTAAGAAATAGGCATTTAATAGCATTTTAATAATTCGAAAATTTAAATTGTACACAAATTATTTTGGATAGCATATTCAAATTTCTGGCATTTTTCTGATCACAAAACATATATAACATGTATTATTTGAAAATACTGAATTTTAATGATAAAAATTCATAACAAAAATATGGTGGTGGCGTTCGGTAAATTTGAACACTAAAGTGGTTGTTTTATGCTATCGAGGTGGGTCCCCTTCCGCGGTTAACAGCCTTGTCTGAGCGCCGTCTAGTGGTTTCCACGTCAGTCTGCAGGTGGAGTCGGGGTATCAGATTCCGTGTCAATTCGGCTCTAAACGAGTTTTGTGTTTTTTGCTAGCAACCAACCAAAATATGGTAGGATTTTGTCCCGCAAATATAAAATGGTGGTGTTTGGTAAATTTTAACTGAATTGTGGTGGTTTTATGCTATATACTCCGCTCCAGCTCCTTGCACTCGTCCCATATCAAGGCCTAGCAATCTCTAACTTAGGGAGTAGTACACGATAGTACAACCACTTTGTGTTAATAAAATTTGGTCACATTATGCGCCAGGAGCGAAAGCGTCTTTGTAGATCCTAACTAACACCGTTAGTTCTTGAAATGCACTAGAGTGTCGTATAAGACAATTTTTTTACACTTGGTGTCATATAGGGAAAAGAAATATTTTAAGTGTCAAATAAGTAATCATATTTGGAAGTAGTGTTAAATAAGAAATTCTCTCTTTTTGAGTGTAGATTCACACCAAAAGATGTCTAGAGTACATTCGTTTCATAAAACCTAAACAACTTATATTTTGAAATGGGGTAGTAAAATTTCATCTCGTTAGGCGCCATACAGTGGCTACACATCGCATCCATCATCAAAACAGCAGTCCGGACACAGTGCATTGATCACTGAGTTGAAAGTGCAACGTCCGGTTTGATACCTCGATTGCTCATCTGTACACCGATTCAAATAGCTTCATCCTACTCCCTGTAGGAACTATGTGTCCTGCAACTTTATTCAAATTGCTTGATATTATTTATATTGGAAAAACCTCATAAGGAATCATATGTGTGCTTGCACATGGAATTATATTCTTGTTGGAATATACTTAGTGTATGGTCATGCCTAAGGAAGCTGGTCGATTATCGATGGAATACAATATATTTATATGTATTGGAAAGACTACCCAGGTACGTTGATAATTGGAAGAAACTTGGTCATGGATTAGGTTACGGCCCTAATAGCGACCTACATGATTAATGGAATTTGAACATGATCATGACGCATTGCTGATAAGTGCGTGTTCCGGGACTTAACGGGTAGAATCCGCTAACGGACAAATTATATCGTGGTTGGTAGTTTGATATGGACTCTATCCCGGAAACTAGTTTAAATACTAGGAATCTTATCTGTATAAGAGGTGGACTCTTTAGAGCAAGTACAATAGGATAGAGTCAGCTGGCTATAAGAGATAAAATAGTATAGTTTGGATGAGGTGGAGGAGGGAGAAGAGGAGAGAAGAAAGCCTATCAGTAAATTAAGAAATTTCAAAGACGCGCTTCCTAAGACTTTATGAGATTGACATGTGGACCACATATTGATTAAGTAATACACCTTTGTTACCAACTATTGTACATATTGGCTATAGAGCTTGCACTTGCTTATAGTCAACAACCGGCTATATTATTGAACTTGCTCTTAGAAACATGGAATAAGAAGATCCCTAACCCCTAGCCTCAGATATGGGAATTGTGAGCGGCACCACGAAAAAGCGCACAGGAATAGGAGGTAAACCACAATTTTTTACATTGGTATCAGAGCCGAAGGCGCGAAAGTTGAAGATGGTAATCTGCTGTTGCAGCTTCTCTGCCGCCGGGAACCTACCGGTCGCCCATGTTGTACTGCTGCGCCAAATCAACCATGAGATCTCCGCGTGTCAGATTGCATACGACGGAATTAAGATCGGCTTCGTAATTATGATGCCCCCGCCCTAATCAGCTGTGAATTCTACCTTCGGTCGAGGCTGCCGTAATCCGCTGCAAAACTCTCGTCGCCGCCGGATCTTACCCGTTCAAACTCTGCCGTCGGGGTCTCCCATCGAATCGATCTGCTCCATGGCTCGGTTCAAAAGCTTCCGCTCCACCCGGCCGCTCTAGTTTTTCCATCGCTCGATCTACAGCGTTCCGTGGCGGGCTTGCATTGCATGCATGTAGTACCATAACTCGATCTGGAAAGCAAAGTGAGAATCATCTATTTCTTATTGCGCACGTGGATCGAGGAAGCATAAGCTGGCTTGATTCTTCACTAGTGAGTCAAGGAATATCACTACTGCTGCTATTTATGTATATTTGCTGGTTCTCGCCGGCCTGGACCAACGCATCATGCATGCTTGAGCCTCCTGGATCCTTCACGTGAAGCTACTTCAATTCTTGCACACGCTGGCCGAGGAAAAGCTTGAAGTTGTCGTTTTAGATGCTTCGGCCACATGATGATTGAGGAAATTCTCAGGAGAGCAACTAATTACGCCTGTTGTGCGTCGGAATATCCGCTGCTATTTTCTTTCACCGTCGAGTCTACTCGATCAGATCGGTAACACTTACTACTTCGCAATGGCATCACACAATATATTTCTCTGGATTATTTGGAACATTCTTATTAGATGAATTTAATTACACGGTTGGGAAAGGATGTTTTCTGTATTTATTTTCTGCTGAGAATATTGATTGTGTCATTGATTTATCCAAACCGGAAAAGTCTGATTAAGATGCCATTGTTGAGGGAAAGGAAAGTTGTGAAATCTGGAACAAATATAATAGACAGGCCCGCATATATATTTAATTATACAATGATTGATTTTTGGTTGCTGAGTACGAGAGTAAACAGATTGCATGGAAATTTGTGTGTAATCTGGAAAAGGTTTGTAGAAACTCGTATATCATTGGGCCTTCACTTGTATTCGGAGGAAATTGGATCACCCTCCGATGGTGAAATTGAACTCTTCGATGGATAGTATTTATTTTTCTTCTCTTCTGTTTTCCTTCAATTGTTATGTGTTCGACCTCGTCATTGGAATAAACTGGCCTCGTCGATATACCCTGGAACTTATTGGAATGCTTAATAATTCATTGGAATTCTCTGGCACAATGATGACGACAAGGCATCAAGCATGTTTATATCATGTGAAATCAATATCACTTATTTTTGGAGGAAAATTGGGAACAATCCATGGAAAAGGAACGTAGCAAACTTATTTGACACACGAACAATTCCAAAGGAAATTATATATGTGGACCGACTCCTAGACATTGCTACTAAACTTGATATATTTTGATTTGGAAATTACACTGTCAAAGCTCCATTGTGGAGGAAAACGATTATTGTTACAAGATATTATTTTCACCTTAAATGAGAAAGAATTTAATTTATAGTTCTCAATCGGAATCTATTGATTATGACATACTACTTGGGAAAGGAAGAGTGGAAATTTTGCTCCGCCAAAAAAAAGGAATATTAATTGGAACAGAGCATGGAATTATTCACTACTGTATTATGGTCTTTACTCCATGGTTGAATGGAGGAATTTAACACCTTGGTGTTTGCTTTATTAATTGGAAAAGGAGCTACATAAGGGAACCCGACGGAAAGTAGGAATACAATATCTTTATCAAGGTTGGAATTAGGAAGATAATAAGTTCAGGCTAGGTGGGCTTGCGGTTGTTTGGTAAGATAATAAGTTCCCAAACTTTATATTTCTCACCGTGTTTATTTCTTCCACCCATAGATGACAATCATAATAATCTCAAGTCAATCATTTCAGTTTGTTGTTCCTCTAAAATATAGAGTGACTTCCATAAGAAAAGATAACAATAATATGTACATGATGATTCAAATTGATTCCTCCCACTTTTCCTAATCATGTTAGTGTTGGGCGTTTGAATTTTATTTTCCTTCGAGATAATAATAGTCGTCCGCATGAAGCGTGGTATGACTTCCTAATTCCAACCTTGATAAAGATATTGTATTCCTAATTCCAACCTTAATAGTCATACCACGCTTCATGCGGACGACTATTATTATCTCGAAGGAAAATAAAATTCAAACGCCCAACACTAACATGATTAGGAAAAGTGGGAGGAATCAATTTGAATCATCATGTACATATTATTGTTATCTTTTCTTATGGAAGTCACTCTATATTTTAGAGGAACAACAAACTGAAATGATTGACTTGAGATTATTATGATTGTCATCTATGGGTGGAAGAAATAAACACGGTGAGAAATATAAAGTTTGGAAACTTATTATCTTACCAAACAACCGCAAGCCCACCTAGCCTGAACTTATTATCTTCCTAATTCCAACCTTGATAAAGATATTGTATTCCTACTTTCCGTTGGGTTCCCTTATGTAGCTCATTTTCCAATTAATAAAGCAAACACTAAGGTGTTAAATTCCTCCATTCAACCATGGAGTAAAGACCATAATACAATAGTGAATAATTCCATGCTCTGTTCCAATTAATATTCTTTTTTTTCGTGGAGCAAAATTTCCACTCTTCCTTTCCCAAGTAGTATGTCATAATCAATAAATTTTTTACACTCCCCTCTGCAAGAACACTGAGAAGGTGATTGAACACTAGTGTGTTATCCTGAATACCAAACATGTCAAGTTGGTTCAGAACCAAGTACGTCGACGGCATAATTGAACATCCGCAGGGCTCGCATAACTCTCAATAAACGACTGCACCACGCCCAGTTTAACCGCATGCCCCTCCCGCCACATCTCCCTGACGAGCACCTTCATACGAGCACCTTCATCAGGTTGAAAGTGCCGGCCGTCCCGAGCTTTCAGATGATCGCCTCATAGACGTCGCAGCTGGGAGCGACCGAAGTCCTCCCGCGCGAGCGCCGAGTTAAGCATCCGGAGCGGCGCCTTCATGGTCCGTCTGCTCCCGCAGGGCGGTCAGAAGCCCTTCTTGGTCGGAGGCCGCGGACCGCCCGGAAACGGAAGCGCCACACCAAGGGACAGATATTGGAGGGCCAAGCTGGTTTCCTGCGGTGACGCGCGACGGCGGGAAGCTAGTTGCATTGCGAAAGACGTTGTGGCAATACCACAAGCACTTGGTGCGCGCGAGGAGGGGCAAGAAGGACATGCAACTAACGTTGCAACTGGGATGGGCCGGCCGCAAGTCCCGCCTCCCGTCCCGCCAGTAGACCCCGTGTATTCATTTTTTGGGATCCTGTTTAGCGCCAGGCGGGATTAAAGCTGCCGTTCCACTAATCCCGCTTGTAACCCGCTGGTATATAGAAACTGGCGCGGAAAGAGCAAGCTCGTCTAGATGAAGACCTAGTCCTGCCGCGGCTGGACTCTGTGGCGCCTAGGCTGATAATTATCAACGGGTCCCACCAGACCCATGTTTTCCGTCTCTTCAATCCCGCTAATCCCATGTTGCCCCGACGGGATGAACAAGCGGAAGGCGGGATATCCCGAGTCCGCGCCGCTTGCATCGTTACATGCAACGGATGGGGAGTGTGCACGGCAAAGCAACTTCTCAAAGATGCTTCACAAAAGAAGCGAATTGCTCTTGTTTGGAAGAAGCCGATGATATATTGAATTGAAGCAAGAGGAAGTGCACACTCGTAGGTCGTAGCTGCGGGCGAACAGGTCTCCGCAAAAAATCGACGGGCGTCCTATCATTTTTTTAGGGAGTAGTTTCCATTTTCATGAGAGGTGACACAAACACAAACGCAGCCGACACAAACACAAACGCAGCCTCGAATTGCCGCGCGTGGCGAGAACGCACCCCAGTGGTGGCTATCGGGCCGGCCTAGCCCGGCACGGGCACGGATAGTAACATGCACGGCCTGGTACGGCCTGTCCTGAATAGGCCTGACAACATTTCGTGTTGAGCTGGGCTGCCCTGTCTCGTACCGACTTTCCAAAAAAAAATAAACAAATGGTACGGCTAGCCTGAGCCCGCCGAGTGTGGCTGGGATGCTAGTTCCACTATTCCATGCCACTGGCCTATATCCGGTGACAGCCTCGCAGTCCCGTTTCTAGCATTGCGGGTGTGACCCCTGCGGGAGACACTTGCTCGTTATATCTCACGTTCTAAGAGATGATAGGCTGGCCCTGACCTCTCTCGTTCGATCTGGTGAACTTGTTGTGCTCATGCTAACCACTCGATGGGTGCGAGGTGTTAGATGACAGGTGGCAGTCTCGAAAGGTGGATTAGTGGAACGTCTCTATGGAGAGCGACATGGCTGTGGTGAAGGTCTCTTTCCTAGGGCAGGTGGCTGGAGATGAGTGGATGATGGGGGCTCCTGGTGTTGGGGGTGCTTCAGCTTTGATAACTCCCAAATCATGTGTTGGAGGTTTGACTCAGGGTCAGTAGGCGTACGAGATACCGAGAGTGATGCAAAGGTTTATCCGGGTGAAAGCTAGCACCAATGGCGACGATGCATGCGATGCGGGGGTCGTAACCCTCTTGAGGGCACCGTTGTGGATGCCTTCTCCGCGATAAGGCTCCGCATGCAAAACCATGGCCATCAAGGTCTTGCTGACGGCGATGGCGATGCATCGTTACCTCCTTGGGGGCGTTATCGTGGAGCTCCGGTTCCCCTAGTTACGTACAAATGCTTTCGGTGGCAAGTTCGGTTCTCCTTGTTATTTTTTGTTTATATTTGATCTGTTTGTAAGAGTGTCCCCTCATCACATTGTATCGGTTCTGCCGTTTGGCTTTATTTATAAAGCAGCACGAAACCCGTTTCGAGGGAGTTTTCATGTGAAGTTCCACACAAAATGATTAAATGTGGGGTGTGAGAGAAATATGTCCAATGAGGTGCCATCAGTCTTTTATTGGAGTTGCCATGTCAGATTTTACTTAGTTGGAGGAGAGACGAAAAACAATAATATTGTCTTCCAAATGATTCGTCTTCAAAATGATCATTTATAAAATATAGGCGTTGTTTGCAGAAGGGAGACGTGCTCGATTCTTGGGGCATCGGCTCTCACTATCCAAGGCATCACTGACCCTACGGTGTTGGAGGCCTTGGCCTGCATAGAAGTGTTGGCACAGGCCCAACATATGGAGCTTCAAAAGATAATGGTGGTGACAGACTACTTTTCAGCGATGAACGACATGTCAAGACCGTCCATCGGCAGTTACTGTATGTTGATCCAGGAAATTAAAGCAACCCTAAGCTTCTGACTGTTGGTGTCCTTTAGACATGAGAATAGGATTTCAAACTCTGAAGCGCTCGTTCTGCTATTTTGGATTTTGTTGTGCGATCCCTGCCGGTTGGCCGGTTCCGAGAGTGCACCACGTAGGCAAAGAAAACTAACGAAGGCACACACCAATTGCAGAAAGTAAATTGACACAGGAGAAATAGGGAGAGACTCTTTATTGATCTTCTCTGGGACTGGGACTGTACGTACAATGGAGGAGCTATCATGCATAAAGACTAAAGGGATAAAATGATAAACACACATTTAACGTTAAAAGTGGGGATTGACTTAGCCTAAACGGTAGCCACAGAAGTGGGCTCCTGTACGGGCCCAGTTTCCCAACACTCCTCCTTGGGCGTTCATCCGTATATCTATGTCTTAAAACTTCGAAAAACCCGTGAAAAAATATGAAGAAAAAGTACATGGAATATTTTTGCTATGTTACACGAGTTGCCTTGTTAAAAACCTCACATGAGAAACTTCATAAAGATTCATTTTAGGGAAAAAGATTAAAATTCACCTAACTATAAAGTTAAAGTTAAGTACTCAATCATCATGATCAAGATTTTAGCGATGAGTTTGTGAAGATTTCCCCATGAACCTTGCATCTCCCTAAGTCTCATCGTACCAATTCCACGAACACATCTCTCGAAAGAACATGCTGGTAATGACTTAGTGAATAGATCACCTAGATTTTCACATGACTTAGTATGCAAGATCTTTATTTGGTTCATCTTTTGCAATTCATGTGCATAAAAGAACTTGGGGTTTATATGTTTTGTAAGATTGTTGTTCACCTAACCCATCTAGACTTATGCAACATAAGTGGCATTATCTTCATAGATAATAGTTGGGGTTTGTACGGTGTTCATCCCACGTGACATCTGGATGTGGACGAAAAACCGTCGAAGTCATACATATTCTCGGGATGCTTCATATAATGCTATGATTTCCTAGTGGTTCGTCAAAGTTAACACAAGAGTTTGGTTAGACGATTTCTAGAAAATTGTAGTTCCACCACAAAGGAAAACATAACCAGTCTGTGACTTGGATGTGTATGGGTCAAAAACGTACCCAACATCTGCATAGTCTACAACTAATAGGTCTTGGTTCTTTTGGTAAAACAAGCCAAGGTCTTTTGTCCCTTGCAGGTACCAGAAGATATCCTTAACGTCTTTCTAATGTCTCTTGGTAGGCTCAGAACTATACCTAGCAAGCAATTGGCGACGAATGCAATATACGGCCGTGTACAATTGCGAGGTACATAAGTGCGCCAACTCCACTTAAGTAGGGGAACTCTGGTGCCAGAATTTACTCCCCCTCTTCTTTAGGCCTGAACGGGTCCTTGTCTTGCTGCAAAGATCTTTTGACCATCGAGTTCTTAGAAGGATATGCTTTGTCAAACCCAAATCGTTCTAACACCTTTTCGGTGTAGGCCGACTGGTGCACTATAATCCCAGTAGGGGAATGCACAAGTTGTAGACCCAGGAAGAACTTGGTTTTTTCTAAGTCTTTCATATCAAATTTCAACATCAGGTAGGAACTCGCTTCCTCAATATCCTTAAATGTATAGATTATATCATATCTTCTACGTACACCAAGATAATACACAAACCATCCTGGGATCTCCATATAAAAACACATGGGTAATCTTCATTGCTCGTGTATCCCTTTTGATGAAGGAAATCACTTAAACGATTATACCACATCCTACCTGACTATTTAAGTCCATACAGTGACTTCTTAAGCTGAACTAGGTATAAACTCTTGTTTGCTCTAACTTGGTTTGGAACAGGGATACCTTCTGATACTTTCATGTATATGTCCGAATCCAAGTTACCATATAGATAAGAGGTGACAACATCCATAAGTTTTATTTTCTAGTCCATGTTTACTGTCATTGAGATCACGTGTCTAATTCTATCCATGATCCGGGAGTAAGTTTTCTCAAAGTTGACACCTGGTCGCTAAGGGAAACCTTGAGCAACGAGCCTTGCTTTGTACCTTACTACTTCATTATTCACGTTTCTCTTTCGAACAAAAACCCACTTGTGGCTAAAATAGGACGAATATAGGGAGGAGTTAGACAAACATGTCCAAATACCTCTCTTTTGTTTAACAATAATAATTCAGCTGTGATTGCCTTTTATCAATATTTCCAATCCAACATTTTATTACAATCAATGAGCGTGTTAGGCTTATGGTTAAGATCAATGATTGAGGAATTTTTTTTGGCAAAATTAACGTCCATGTTTTTCATGGCTTGGTTGTATGACTCTCCTGAATTAACATGTTAATGGCCATTTCGTCATGGAGTGCATCAGGCACATCCCCTTGCTCCACCGGATTTCCTAATCCAGGGGCTAGGTCCTTTAGCTTTCCTGTTTCGATGTGTGTGCACACAACTTTGCTGGGTATTTCCGATATAGGAAAATTCAAGTCTATAATTCCATGCATTGAAATATTCGTACTTGTGCCATGTCTCAACTGGCTCCCCTCTTCAGGGGTAGACCGTAATAAATCCCTGTTATCCTTTTTCAGGCGTCCCCGGGTACTTGGGATTTGAAAAATCGGATTCCTCGCCCTTTTAGGCCTTAGGACGGGAGCGGGTATACCATTATTTTTCTTTGGTATTTCAACCCTTTTCAGTGCATTGCATGCAGGCACATGCGACTTTTTGTCATAATCTTTAAATCACTAAAATGACCAGGCAATTGATTCGCTAAGGAGTACAAACCTATTAACTTTTGGGCTTCTCTATTATACTCAACAGTGCACGGGTCATGAACGTGGATTCCCGTGGCTTTCCACGTGAGTTATCAACTTTTGACATCAAGGAGTCGATTACCTCCCCTAAAGTCGGGAAAAGATCCTCGTCAAAAATCGAGCTTGGAAAACGGGTCATGTGACAGTCGCCTGTCATGGTGTCCAAGAATCTTATTATGGACACAGTCTTATAATCAACGTATATTCCTGACTTATGGATAGGTTCGGCGGGAAATTTTTGGTGCCAACCCTTGCGCAAGTTGGATAGGTGAGTGGATGTTGTAGGCCAATGGTCGAAATTTGATGAGATTGGCGGGATGTAACACCGCGTGACCCCAACATGTAGTTGTTAAATTACAACCTTGAAGGAGTGATGGGGCAACGAACTTAATTCTTTTAATCAATCCTTCTGCAAGTCCATTTTGAGCGTGGACGTACGGTACATAGTGCTTAAGCTTGATTCTTGTTGCCATACAATAATCATTGAATGCCTTTGAAGTAAATTCTTAGGCATTGTCCATTCGAATAGATTTTAAACTATAATCAGAGAATCTATTACGTATTTGTATGATCTGAAAGATCAACTTTGTATTGATCGGAAAAATAAAAAGAAAAAATCATCTTTTCTTCAGGAACTAAGACGTCGCGGTTCGCACATCTGGTGCGCTCGTGGCAATACCACGATCAATAGAATTGTGTCCGTACCATCTCCATAAAGTGCAGTCAAAAAATTCCTTATCCGAGAGCATCGACATTGGTCGGCGACATCGAGTCAGCTCGGCTCTCGGGGAAATCCGCACTATAGGTAGGATCTAAATTACGTGCTAAACGAAAAAATTGAAAGAAAATCGAACAATGAATCTATTTTTGCGATCAATTTCAGATTACTTTGAGCGAAAGCTTGCTTGATACAGGCTCGACGGAGAGACACGTGTTGATAATGTGTTGTGCAATACCTACCGGCTGGTCGGTCGTGAGGGTGCACTGCGTAGAGAAAGAAGACTAACGTCGAAGGCACACCAATTATTGAATATAAATTGACATAGGAGAAATAGAGAGAGGCTCTTTATTGATTTTTCTATGCAACTATACATACAAAGAGGAGCTCTTATATATAAAGGCTAAAAAGATAAAAAGATAAGCGCCCATTTAACGTTAAACGTGCGGATTGACTTAGCATAAACGGTAGCCAACAAAGTGAGATCCCGTGCGGTCCCAGTTTCCCAATAGATTTTGGACCTCAGGTTTGGTCGCTAGAATCCCCGGACAATCTTTGTATACCAAACAATATTTTGAATCAATAAAACATGTGTTCATCAAAAGAATGTTGGTTAGGCTAATTTATTTTTGTGCAAATTTCCATTAAACGTTTTTGATAAACAGAACAAATTAATACTAAGGCGACCAGTTACACTGGTCACTGCACCAATTATATTATAGCTTAAGCCTGAGAAAAAGCAAGCTACCTGACGCCATCTGCCCGTGTGTGCATTTCTGGCTGTCTGATCTTTAGTCTGAGTCATCTCAACCATGCAGTTTCAGGTGTTGACCGAAGTATTACGAGTTGGTCCCTCTCGTCCCCGCCCACATCCCCATCTCGATCCTGTTCCCCTCCAGCCGAGATCTCGACAATCCTAGCCCCTCCAGCCGAGATCCCGACAACCTCATGCACCTGTCCGCATCCATTCTTTGCCGATGGTGAGGAAGATAAGGAGGAATACTATAGCTTAAGCCTGAGAAAAAATGAGCCACCTGAGGCCATCTACTCGCGCGTGCATTTTTGGCCGTCTGATCTTCAGTCTGAGTCAACTCAACCGTGCAGTTTCAGGTGTTTACCGAAGTATTACGATTTGGTCCTTCCCATCTCCGCCCCCGCCCCCATCGTGATCCCGTTCCCCTCCACTCGAGCTCCCGCCCATTCTAGCCCCTCCTCCATCTCCCCCAACAAAGTCCGCCGCCCCCTCCATTCCCGAGCTCTCCCTCTCATCTCCACTCCCTTTGCCCCTCCACTCACGAGGTCGCCCCTCCGCTCCCGAGCTCTTCCTTTCACCTCCGCTCCCTCTGACCCCTCCACTCATGAGGCCACCACCCCCGTCTAGCTCCTGCATCTAGCGTCGACCGCCTTTGCTTTCCCGCCTCGAACCTATCAAGTACCGGTTCAACATCACCCCTGACCTCGCGCACCCGTCCGCCGCCATGCTTTGACGGTGGTGAGGAAGATAAGGAGGAGGTCAACGCGTGGGACGGTGGGAGTGAGAGAGAGTAGCATCACAGGTAGACAAGCTCCTATGTGGGACTACGCGAAGATGTCGCATCATCTTCACCGCTTTGACTAGAAAAATCAGGAACGGATGGCGGAAAAAAAGAATTGAAAAGGAGAAGGCCTCTCCGCTCCCGAGATATCCCTCTCACCTCCGCTCCCTCTGCCCTCTCCACTCATGAGGCCACCGCTTTCCCTCTAGATCCGACATCTAGCGTCGTCCGCCTTTGCTTCCTCGCCTCGAACCTGCCCAGTACTGATTCAAACATCTCCCCCGACCTCGTGCACCCGTCTGCCGCTATGCTTTGCCGATGGTGAGGAAGATAAGGAGGAGGTGAGCGCGTGGGATGGTGGGGGTGAGAGAGAGGGGGCGACTCAGGTAGAGACACTCCTATGCGGGACTACATGAAGATATCGTATTATCCTCACCGCTTTGACTAGAAAAATAAGGGACGGATGGCAGAAAAAAGGAATTGAAAAGGAGAAGACTCGTGAGGCATGCGATGATGTGGCGCAAAGCGATTGACGAGAACCCGAAATCTACAGTAACCGAACGGAAGAATCTCTGAACGGAAAGCGTTGAGAAATTTTCGCGCTTTGTGAGAAACGGTCACGTTTCCTATCACTTCAACAATTGATATGTATGTATTCCTGAAACAAAGCAGAATAAGCTAATTTTCTCCCTTCTTAGGCTCTACAACTTATTTGTTTTAATATATTAGTATATATGCTTGTGTAAATTGATACGTGTTCTATGATTGTTTTACAATTTTCAACACGAGTTAACAAAAATTTCAGTGCCCTTGACTTGGGGCATGCTCTATGATTAATGAACAAGCGGGTTTCATCGACTAAGTGTGTTCAAAAGAAATGTCATAACTTCTATTTTTTATTTTGATGTACAGAAATTATCAAACTTGATTACATATTAGATCTTGCTTTTATATAAAGATTCGTGGCAACTTCCAGCCATACATTCTCTTTTAAATTTTATTGAACCAGTGAATAATTTAGAATATATCAAGTATACCTCCTACATAGAATTAGTATATATATATAATCTGGTTGTCTGTATTGACTAAACAAATCATTTAATAATCTAGCAACTTATAAGTGTTAAATATAAAGTTGTGCCTTCCCTTGGAGCTATGCGATCTAAATAGTTGGAAGCATCAATTTTAAGGCAGTCGAACAAGGTTACTGTGTGATCTTCACAAGTTAGCTTGTTTAGACATCATTAGTTTTTACCTTGATCATGTAATATGACAGTTTCTTGTGATACTGAACTTGGTCTATTACTCGATGTTTGCTCATTGTACCTTTTTGTTTACTTGAAAAACATGGGTACCCTTATGTTTCTTATGAGCTTCAATATGAAATACAAGCCCGCTTCTTGCATCTAAGGTAAGATCTCTCAGTTTTAGACATGTCTAAAACGTAAATGACATATTTGTCTACGGATAAAACACTCAACCCTGCACATGCTCATATATTTAATTTATGATAACACAAACAAAACAAAATGTGTTATCAGCAGTGAGTACAACACACCTACCACACTCTGACAAATGGACTGTATGTGGCGCGACGAAGAGTGCATATCCACCTAGTATAATATTAAGATCTAGAAAACATGGAGGATGCACATAACCAAACTTTATAAAAAAGAGCGTGAATTACAATTTTTTACTCTCTAATTATGTATTTGTGATACTAGTTACCATCTCGAGTGAAGATTCTCATTCACATACGCATGTTAATTGGACAAGGTATGAGGTGATGACCAATATATGAAAATTATAGAATGACGACAATAAATCGAACAAATGATAAGAGAAGTCTTTATAGGTTCATCGATGATGCCCTCCAATCTTTACATATTTTATTGCACCACATCGATGTGACATGTCGGTTCTGCTAACAAAACTAGCAACTTCATAAAATAGGGTAAAACCATCATAAAATGCACTTTATCTCATAGGCGCAGATGCTCTTTGTCAGCACAGAATACTGGGGGTCTCCACTGCACTCCCACTGCAGATGCCCAGCATGTCGCCATAGCAAGGCCAACCACGAGCACTGCGCTGCCTGCCCACGCACCTCCCGGCGACCGATGGCCGCACCGATGGTGGGTGTAGGCGGGAGCCTAGACCTACAACCCACCGCCGCCACCTCATTAGAGGACTCCCAAGGGAGCCAATCCTCCACACGACCACGCCCCATTGCCATGAGAAGATGACCCACCCTGCGCGGACGCCCTACCTGAGGGAAAATTGCCGCCGCAACCGCCAGGGGCGTCGCCCTAGCTTCCGCGCACAAATGAACACCGGTGACGTCCCCGACCGCCACGATGCATCCCCATGGAACCTTCGACCCCGGGCCTTCCGCCACCGTGTCCCTCGCCAGCGGCAGGGAGACCACGATGGCGTTGGTTGTTTGGAGGCTAGGGTTTCGCCTCGGTGTCACCTAGGGGGAGGCGACATGGGGGAGCAACCAGATTAATTAACGAGGATTATCCTATCTAGATTAACATACTTATTCCTATAAAATCTTCATATATGTTCTTGCTTTTGTTTGGTAGAGTGAAGAATTCTCTTAGTGCGCCTTCTTTGATGTTTTTTTTGAAATGGGAGCGAAGCCTCGGCCTCTGCATCAATCGATGCACATAGCCATTTTTATTGCAAAGTTTGAATGGTACTTAAAGTATTATAATCATGGATCAGATAGGGTTGAGACAAGTATCAACCATCTAAAAATGAAAAACAACAAGAAGCTATCCATTTTGGAGTCTACTAGTATGTCGTCACCTAGTAGCCTGGAAATTTAAGTCCCGAGCAACCATAATCAAACGGTTGCATCTAGTACCCATAGGCTCTCGCCGATCCGCCAGGAGTAGGTATGACCATAGATGTATCCAGTGTGTAGCCATTCGAATAACCTGCAAAAAATTAGTACCAGTTTCTTTGTTAAAGACAATATTATTTCTGGTCATCCAAATAGACCAACATAAAGCTGATACTCCAATACATAATCTAGCTTTATCAACCTTATCCCCATTTAGACAATTTTAAACATATTTGTTATATTGGTTGGTGAAGGCATGTTATAAGTGAAGAAAACTATACACCAAATGAGGCGTGCAAATGGACATGAAAGAAACAAATGTTCAACTGACTCCAATGAATCATATAAGCAGCATTTCTGACATCCATTCCACTAATGCTTAACCAAATTATCTTTAGTCAATATAACTTTATTTATGAGGAACCACATAAATATTTTGATTTTAAGTAGGAGTTTTAATTTCTATAGGTATTTATGTAGGAATCTTGTATGACCATTCATTTGATCTAAATACATAGACTTGACAGTAAATATACCCATTTATGTTAGCTTACACTTAAAAAGATCATGATTATCATTGAGTTGAACCATTATTAGACACTGACATAAGTGTAACCATCTTGTCAACTTAGTGTCGGTCAACACTCTCCTAAAATTAATATTAAGGGGCGTTTGAGCAAGCACGTCAGCCACCAAGATATTTTTCTTAGAACAATATTATATAATGACGGATATTATTGCGCTAAAGATGTATCATCTAACAAAATGTCTTCCCAAAAGTGAACACTTTTACCATTTCGAACTTTAAAAAATCCATTGGCAAAGAACATTTCCTTTACTCACATAAGCCCTTTTCAAAAGGGAGAATCGGTAGTTTTTGCTTCTACTTGAGATAAAGTTTTATCACGGAGATATTTTTATGCGGCAATTGGTGCCACATGCCCTCTTCAGTTAATAGTTTAAAAAGCTACTTGCTAAGTAAATATTTGTTTTTTATCTCAAGTACCTCAATGCCTAAACCCCCGATCTTTGGGACGACACACAATATTCCACTTTGATAGCCTATAGTTCTTTTTAGTTTCAGTACTTTGCCAAAAGAATCTGGATCGAAAAAAGTCCAGCCTTTTCCTTACTCATTTAGAAATTTCTAAGAAAGATAGCATAAACATCAGAAGGCTAGTAAAAACCAAGTTAATTAGAACCAGACGGTCCCCATAGGATAACAATTTGCCGTACCAGCAACCTAGCTTTGAAACAAAACAGCTTTTCACGAGATTCCATCCTGAATTCTTTAATTTTCTAGAATAGATTGGCACTCCAAGGTACCGAAAAGGTAGTAAACCAGCATCGCAGCCAAAAATATGCCTATAGTCGAGTTCTAACTCCTTTTCCTTACCAAAACATAAAATTTCACACTTGTGGAAGTTAATCTTGAAACCAGAAAGTTGTTCAAAAGTATAAAGTATCAGCTTTATATTAACGGCTTTCTATAGATCATGCTCCATAAAAAGTATGGTATCATCCGCATACTGGAGAATAGAAACCACACCATCCACCAAATGTGGTATAAGGCTTCCAACTTGGCCATCCTCTTTTGCACGACCAATAATAATGGCCAGCATGCCAGTAACAATGTTAAAAAGGATTACAAAGGATCACCTTGTCTCAAACCTTTTTAGTTTGGAAATAATGGATGATATCATCATTAACCCTTATTCCAACACTACCACCTTGCACAAATTGTTTGATCTATTCACACGATTCTGGATGAAAACCCTTCATGCGTAAGACTTGTTGCAAGAAAGGCCATTTAACCTTGTCATATGGCTTTTCAAAATCAAATTTGAAAAGTACTCCATCCAACTTATTTCTATGAAGCTCATGAATAGTCTCGTGCAAGAGAAAAACACCTTCAAGTTTATGTCGACCCGACATAAAAGCGGGTTGGGTAAGTTTAATCACTTTATGAGACAGATCAATGATGCGATTAGGGGCTACCTTTATAAAAATCTTAAAGCTGACATTAAGAAGACATATTGGTATATATTGTTATATTTGCATTGCCTTTTATTTTTTAGGCAGTAACGCGATAACACAAAAGTTCAATTTAAACAGGGGCAAATCTTCTGTTTTCAATTGACCAAAAAGGGCCATCAAGTCCGATTTGATAACATTCCAAAAGGTTTGAAAAAACCTGGCAGGAAACCCATATGATCCTAGAGCTTTATTATGTTACATTTGAGAAATAGCTTCTAAAACTTTTTTTCTCATTGAAATCTACTGTCAAAATAGCATTTCCTTCAGCATACAAATGTGGAATGTCTTCAATTCGATCTTCCATTAGTAAAAAATTATTATAATCGGCCTCTCCAAAGAGCTTCTTATAATACTCAGTGATATAGACCTTTAAATTCTCTTCTCCAACTATGGTTCCTTCATCTTGCTCTAATTGAAAAAATTCTTTTTTCTATATTTACCATTTGTAATTAAGTGAAAATATTTAGTATTATTTCCACCTTCTTGAACATACTTAACTTTCGCTCGTTGAGCCCACTTGGTCTCTTCATCACGTCTAAGTTGATTAACACGTTCAATTGCATTTTTAACTTATCCTTTTCGGATCCAGTTGGTGGACATGTTTCAGCCTTAATATCCAGATCATCAATAATGGATAATAGCCGCTCCATTTTTCTTGTTTTTTTCAAAATGGGGATAAAACTCCCGGCCTCTGCATTGAAAAAATGCATACGACCTTTATTATATTATTGGAAATATTTTTTCAAACACCGCTCAGTTACAACTTATTACAAATCATTGGCCGGCCAAAGTCTCGACATGAATGGGCCATCTAAAAAAGCAAGTAAAGCAGTGCGCCAAAGGATCAACATGTGAGCCTACTAATAAGCTGGAAGCCACACTGGCTGAACAAATCCCGTGCAACCGAAGCCAGGTTGTTGCACCCAAAATCCATGGCATGTCAGTGCGCCTCCGGCTGTATACATGACCACAATTGGATCCAATGTGTGGTAATAGGGATAACATGCAAAAAGGAAGCATGTTTCGAAGTGTTAAAAAGTTAAATCATTCTGGATATGCCATATAGCCCATAACAAGGCGCACACACCAATTCTAATTTGGTCTTTAGTGTGTTTATTAATTCCATGCAACCAATTCTCAAATAAATTAGTGGTGTTTGTGGGAGGTGCCAAAGCAAAGGCCATATGTACAATGCGCCAAACTATTTTTGATAGAGGGCACTCAAAAAATAGATGTTGAATATTTTTCGCCTTATCGCAGAAGCAACATGATTTGTCCCCTTGCTAATTTATTTTTAGCAAGTTATCTCTAGTTAAAATTACCTTTCTATAAAAAACCACATGAAAATCTTGATCTTTAGTGGTACTTTAAGCTTCCACAAATATTTCCTTAGATAGGTTGTATTCCCATTCATATAATAGAGATACATTGACTTCACCGTAAATATGCCCGAATTTGTAAGATTCTAAATAAAATTATCATCCTCATCAGTCAAGTTTACTTCTATTAACTGATCAACAAGATGGAGCCACATCGTCCATTTATTCCCAGTAAGGTTTCTTCTAAAATCTATATTTATAGGAAACCCCGAGAGAACATTTGCAACTGAAACATTCTTGTGTTGTACTATATTATAGAGTTAAGGGCACTGTTGAGCTAGAGGCTTACCCCCTAGCCAACAGTCTTCCCAAAATCATGTATCTAAGCCATTCCCAACCTTGAAAGTACCCCTTTCAAAAAAACTCTTCTTTAACCTTCAACAAAACTTTTCAAAAGGGTGAGTCATTAGGTTTTGCTTTGACTTGTGATAGAGTATGTGAATGCAAGTATTTATTTTGAAGGAGTTCCTGCCAAACCCCCTCTTCATTCAAGAGTTAAACAGCCACTTGCTAAGTAAATACTTGTTTTTAACTTGTAAGACCTCTATCCCGAGCCCCCCTTGATCTTTGGGGCAATAGATAATGTTCCACTTAGAAAGTCTATACTTTGTTTTGTGTCTATCTTTCTGCCAAAAGAATCTCGATCTAAAAAAATCCAATCTCTTACATACCCCTATGGGTATTTCTAGACAGGATAGCATGAACATGGACAAACTAATAAGGACTGAATTGATAAGAACTAGCGGTCACCGTACAACAACAATTTACCAATCCAACTACTAAGTTTAACTTCAAAACGATCTTCTACCGGTTTCCATTCGCCATTTTATAGTTTCCTAAAGTGAATTGGGATCCCCAGATATCTAAAAGGGAAGACACCCACTTCACAACCAAAAATATCTCTATATTGGTCCTCGATATCTTTTGTTTTGCCAAAACAGACTAATTCACTCTTATGAAAGTTGATTTTTAACCCCGAGAGCTGCTCAAAGATGCACAAAATCAATTTCATATTCAAAGCTTTATGTAAATTATGCTCCATAAAGATAATAGTATCATCCGCATACTGAAGTAGTGAAATCCCCCTCAACTAGATGAGGGATAAGTCCATCTACTTTTCCATCTACCTTAGCTCTAGTGATTAGGCTTGCGAGCATATCAGCTATAAGGTGAAATAAAATTGGTGAAAGGGGGTCACTCTGCCGGTGTCCCTTTCTAGTCTGGAAATAATGCCCTATGGCATCATTTACTCTAATACCAACACTTCCTTTGTTAACAATACATTTAATCCAATCACACCATAATGGGTCAAAGCCTTTCATGCGAACCGTTTTTTGTAAAAAATCCCAATTAAGTTTATCATAAGCTTTCTCAAAATCTATTTTGAGAAGGACACCGTCTAGTTTTTTCGATGAAGTTCATGGATCATTTCATGTAGAATCACTACCCCTTCTAGGATATGTCTACCGGGCATGAAGGCTGTTTGAGTTGGTCTAATCACTTTGTGAGCAATGCTAGAAACTCTATGTGTTCCTACTTTTGTGAATATCTTAAAACTCACATTAAGTAAACATATTGGCCTATATTGGTGAATTTGTATAGCATTCTCTTTATTTGGCAATAATATAATCGTTCCAAAGTTAATATGGAATAGAGGGAGATCACTTGAATGGAAACTCTTAAACATCCTCATTAGGTCCTCTTTAATTATAGACCAGCAAACTTGATAAAACTCCGCTGGAAGACCATCTGGGCCTAGAGCTTTATTTTTCTCCATTTGCATGATAGCCTCATACACCTCATTCTCTTTGAATTCATATGTAAGGATTATATTTTCTTATGGAGGAAGTTGAGGAATGTCATTTATTTCAGATTCAATAAGAGAGAAATTATTTTTAGCCGATGCCCCAAATAATTTCTTATAATATTCGGTGATATAAACTTTTAGATTCTCCTCCCCAATAATGGTTCATTCATCTTGTTCTAGTTGGAAGATCTTCTTCCTCCTATGTTTGCCATTAGCAATGAGATGAAAGTACTTAGTATTATTACCACCTTCTTGCACATGTTTCACCTTCGCCCCTTGAGCCCACTTGGACTCCTCGTCTCATCTAAGTTTTAACACTTTCTCATTTGCACTCCTCATGGATTCTCTCTCTGAGTCCATAAGAGGAGCGACTTCCGCCTTTTGGTCTAAACTATCAATTAAGAGAAGCAAACATTCCTTTTATTTCTTATATAATACTAATATTCCTGGCCCATCCCCTTAGAAAATTACGGATATGGCGGATCTTATTCTGCCAGCTCTCCATAGGTGAGTTTCTAGTAGGTGCTGAAATCCATTCTCTATGGATCATGTCAACAAAACCATCTTGGTTCAGCCATGAGAGCTCAAAAGAGAAATTAAACTTGTTCCCGAGGTGCGCCTATAGACCCGAGTCAAGAGCAAAGGAGTGTGATCAGAACCAAATCTAGTCAATGCTCGAACACTCACCAAAGAATTTTTTGTTCCCACTCTATATTAGAGAGAACTCTATCTAATTTCTCATAGGTTGGTGTGTCCCTTCGATCGGCCCACGTAAATTGTCTCTCTGAAAGAGCTATCTCTTTCAAGTCTAGACTTTCAATAATATCATTAAAAATAAGGGAGTTCTATTTTCGTGCCACTGGTTCGTTAGTTGTACTCGGTTTCCCTAGGCACTTAGTTTTTCCTCACTTTTCCCCTTCTACCATTCTGAAACCCTCACATGCGCTCGGATGGGTGGATGTCGTCAGGTCAAAGGCTTGACCGTTACATGCTGATATGTGGGACCGCGTTGGGTGGGTCCTGTATTGAGCGTTACGTTACATCGCCTCGACCATTACATGCTGGTGGGGCCGTGTTGGGACGGGTCCTACATACGTGGTGATGGGTGGGGTCGCATTGGGACGGGTCTTGCATACATGGTGAAGGGTGGGGCCGCATGGAGACACGTCGGACCGTCCATTCTCGCTCTAAGCCTGGAACAGCTCCCACACTGCCCCTTCTCTCCGCTCCCCCGCTATCGTGCCCTCCTACCTGAGAGCCCCTCCTACCTTATGTCGTCCTCAGCCCCCGAACCGCCCCTCCCCTAGCCCCTGAGCTCACTCCAGCACCGCTTCCTCCCTGGCTAGATCTACCCCTTTTGCGGAACAGTATGCGATGCCAGCGGGTGTACGGCTCCTCCCCGTCGAGCGCGGAGAAGATTGGGTGGAATCGGAGGAATCTAACGCATGGATTCCATCTAGGTAAGTATTGTTTCCCTTTGTGTATTGATTATAGGCAGTAATTGAGCGCGAATCGCCGGTGCTTAGCTAACTGCATTGCTTTCCGAATAGGATTGATCCAGCGCTGGCATTTAGGCTGGTGGTTAAACTGGATACTAGCGTAATTCATGGTTGTGAATGGTATCTCTCTGGATTTTACTTCCTAGCGGTGGTTGCAACCTCCATAACTCTCAGAGATTTTAAAGATAAAATGTATTCTAAATTCCCCTGGAGCAATGGCGATTCAGTTGATTTGCAATATTTCAACATTAGTGAGCAAATATTGCTCCCACTAACTAGCAAAGCTAATCTGGTAATGCTTTTCTCTTTGAATGCTGCCGAACGTTTTGGTCAAATTCGTCTTCATGTGCAACCTAAAGTTGAACACACGGGAAAGAGGGCTAAAGCATCATCTGGTAGTCAGGCATCATCAGGTGGTGGGGCATCATGTGTCTCTACTATCTCTGCTAATAGTGTGCGCCCCCGCGCTCCTTGTAGGTCCACAACAGTACCATCTGTTGGCACTGCGAGTGTAAGCCAAATCGCTCGTGCGGCCGATGTGGAGGACGAAGCAGAGCTTGCCGAGGGAGCACCTCCACTAGATGATGAGGATGAGTTGATGTTTCCTAAATTGGTAAATAGATTCAGTAAACATGCACTAGAGGATCAATACACAGTGGAATTGACCCACGGTGCCAGATTTGATGACATTGATGATGAAGAGAACGAGGAGAACAATGACATTCTCGTTTTAGCCAAGTACGATGGTGAAGACTTGCCAGTAATTGAGTGGGACAGGAACGATCCTAAGATTTCAGAAGGCACCGTATTTGAAACGATGCGGGACTATCATAATGCCCTTACTACATATTGCATCTGCACCAATAATGATTATGTGGTTATTAAGAGTGAGCCAGCAAGGTTCACAGTGAAGTGCCTATACAAGAGGTGTAGGTGGAGGATGCACGCATCCACTATGCTCAGGAGCAGTTTGGTTCAGGTATTACAACCAGTTGTGTATTTTAGATCATTGTGTAGAATTTGTTAACTGTACTTGACATTTTCATTATGTTTCAGATAAAAGGTTACCAGTTCGAACATTCTTGTCCACCTCAAGGGGGACAGCCAAAGGACAAAACAAAACTAGCAAAGTCTAGGTGGTTGGCAGATGCAATCATGGATTGGATGAGAGCGAACCCATCACTTGGTGCAACAACGCTCATAAAAAAGTTTCTGAAAGGTTTAATATTACAGTACCTTACATGAGGATGTTCTATGCAAAGGAAATAGCTCTTGATAGGATCAATGGTCCATGGAATGAAAATTTTCAGTTTCTTTACAACTTCAAAGCTGAAGTGGAGATGGCTAGTCCAAGTAGTGTTGTGAAGATAGACAGGCATACAGTTCAGTACAAAATAAGAGGGAAGACAATGGAGAAGGAGTGCTTTATAAGGGCTTTTGTTTGTTTCAAATCTTGCTGGCAAGGATTTCTAGATGGTTGCAGGCCTTATTTGGCTGTGGATGCAACCGCTCTTCATGGAAGATTTAAAGGACAGCTAGTAGCTGCTACTGCAGTTGATGGCCACAATTGGATGTTCCTTGTTGCTTTTGGAGTTTTGGAGATTGAGTTAGAGGAAAGTTGGACTTGGTTTCTGGAGAATTTGCGCGACCTTATAGGTCATCCACCAGGACTTACTATCCACACAGATGCTTGCAAAGGTTTGGAGAAATCTGTAGAAGCAGTATTCCCCGGAGTGGAGCATAGGGAATGTATGCGACACTTAGTGCAGAATTTTACAAAGAAATTCAAGGGTAAAGTTTATACTGACAACCTATAGCCAGCTTCATACACATGCAGTTTGATGAAGCATTTGTATCATTTGGAAGTGTTGTATAAACAAAAACCTGCGATGAAGGAGTACTTGGATGCACATTGATACATTGCAAATGTATCTATAATTTTTGATGCTCCATGCTTGGTTTTATCCACTTTCTTGTGTTTTGTCCACACTTTGGAGTACTTTTCATATGATTTCTTGGACTAACCTATTAACAAGAGACACAATGCCAGCTGCCTGTTTTCTGCTGTTTTTGGTTCCAGGAAAGTCAAAAAATGAATATTATCGGAATTGGACGGGACAAAAGCCAAAGTGTCTATTTTTCCAGAAGACTCCAGGAGCTAGAATACGAGACGGAGGAGAGCCAAGGGCTGGCCACACCCCCAGGCGCGGGCTGGGCCTGGCCGCGCCAGGGCATGGTGTGGTGGCCCCAGGCACCCCCTCCGTCTCCCTCTTCGCCTATAACAAGCCTTCTGACCTAAAAACTTCGAGGGGTTCGACGTTTTTCCACGAAAAGATCCGCTGCGCCGCCGCCACCGAAGGGGAGATTCGGGGGACAGAAAGTCTCTGTTCCGGCACCCTGCCGGGACGAGGAAGTGCCCCCCGGATCCATCTCCATCGATCTCCACCATCATCTTCATTGACCATCCATGTTTCCCCCATCTATGAGTGAGTAATCCCCCGCTGTAGGCTATGGGGATGGTAGGGATTGGATGAGATCGTTCATGTAATGGCATCAGATTGTTAGGGCATGGTGCCTAGTATCTTTTATTAGTGCTTTATGACTTTGATGTGACTTGTTGTGCTTAATGCTTGTCACTAGGGCCCGAGTGCCATGATTTCAGATCTGAACATGTTATTGATTCATTATGATAGTATTGTTTTGGGTCTTACCTGCAAGTTGTATACACATGTCGTTGTTCGGAACCTATGGCCCCGAAGTGACAGAAATCAGGATAACCGGAAGGGAAAGGCTTTCATGTGAGGATCACATGTGTTCACGGAGTGTTAATGCTTTGCTCCGGTGCTCTATTAAAAGGAGCACCTTAATTGTCAGTACTTCCTTAGAGACCCCGCTGCAAACGGGCTGGCAGGACAAAAGATGTTGTGCAAGTTCTCATTGCGAGCACGTATGACTATATATGGAACACATGCCTAGGATTGTCTAGTACTTGGATGCTTTATCTTATTTATCTGCAATTGCCCTGTGTTCTGATTGCTATGTGGATTGTCTTGTCCATGCAACGCCCGTCCATCCATCCCTATGCCTACCGCACTCGAATCCCACTGTTTAATGTTTTTGTTACTACTGTCTTTGCTTTACTACTGCTGTTACTTTATTATTCCTACTACAAAACTGTTGCTACTGATAAACTGCTGTGAGCAAGATTGTTTCTAGGTGCAGCTGAATTGACAACTCAGTTGTTAAGGCTGATAAATATTCTTTGGCTCCCCTTGTGTCGAATCAATAAATTGGGTTTCATTTCCCTCGAAAATACTGCGATACACCCCCTATACTTGTGGGTCATCAAGACTATTTTCTGGCGCCATTGCCGGGGAGCATAGCTTTATTTATCAAGTCCACTTGGATTCACTATTGTTCAAGCTAAGTTTATTTTCTCCTTGTTTGCTTTATCAAAAATACAAAAAAAATTAGTTCCTACTCTAGTTGTTATTTTCGTTGGTCTGTTATTGTCTTGCTTTGTCATGCTTGTTGTCAATGGTTGGTTTCTTTGAAACTGAAGCTTATTGGCAAGGTGGGTTCACGGAAGATCAAAAATATTATTATAAGGAACACCGCTTGTCACAAAAAGGGAAACACTTATGGGAACAAATTGATAGATTGTATACCATTGCTAGAAACGTGTGCTCTACTTATAATGTTACTTATTGCTGTGATGAGTCTTGTTGCAGAAAGAGGTATACACACCTCCCTTTTCAATGTGAGTATAGTGATAATGATACCATATCTTCCTATGCTAAAGGAATTGATGACTTTTATGATGCGGAACAAATTGAAGAATTTATTGCTTGGAAGGGTGCTTTTGAACTTGCTAGTTTGCTTGAAAATATTAATGATTCACCTTATAAGTATGAGGTTTATGGTATACTTAAATTTTGCTTTGATAATTACAAGGATGAAAATAGCTATATCCTTGAATATTTTAATAGATGCTTTCCACAAATGGAAGAGACTAATGCCTTGCAGGACCCTATGGAAGAGACTAATGCCTTGCAGGCTCCTATGGAAGAAGAAATTGATGAACCTGAAATCTCATTAGATGAAAAAGAGGAGGAGAGTGATGAACAAATGGAGGAAGAATGGATTAGCTACCCATGCCTACCTTCTAATGAGAGTAACTATTTATCCCTTACATTATTTGATTGTCCTCCATGCTTACTAAAGGAGGATGAATGTTATGTTCCCGAGGTTTCTTTTGAAAATGTTTATAATAAAGCGCTAGTGCTTATAGATCATGAAGAGCATGCTTTTTGTGATAGTTATATTGTTGAGTTTATTCATGAGGCTACTGAAAATTATTATGAGAGAGGAAAATATGGTTGTAGAAGTTTTCATGGTATTGAAACACCTCTGTATGTGCTGAAAGTTTTGAAGTTACTCTTGTTTTATCTTCCTATGCTTGTCACTTTGTTCTTTGTGAATTTATCTGCATACACGATTCCTATGCATAGGAAGTGGGTTAGACTTAAATGTGTTTTGAATTTGCTTCTTGAGGATCTCTCTTACTTCAACTCATATTTCTTATGAGCATCCTCTCAAACTATTATGCCTGAAGATGATAATATGTCTATTATTCTTGGGAGACCTTTTCTTAAATACTGCAGGAGCTGTTATTTATTGTAATCAAGGGAAGGTGACCTTCAATGTTAATGACAAGGAACATATTGTATATTTCCCCAAGAATATTGAAAGGACTTATGGCTTGAATTCAATTGAACATGTTGAGGGCATTCAAGTTGGAGAAATATATTGTCCCATACCAAGAGAAAAATTTGAAACTATTATGATTGGGACCATTGCTATCAAGGTTGAGGTAACATAATCATTAGTGGAATACAAAGTTTTGTATCATATGAAATTGTTTTGGTAACAAGACTTGATCAACCTTGTTAACAAAAGGATTTCTTTGAACAAAACAATGTTTTCACCATGATTATCTCCGCTTACTTCTATTCTATCCATTTTAGTTTTTGCTTATGCCTAACTTAAAGGCGTTAAAGAAAAGTACTTATTGGGAGATAACCCAAAAGTTTTAGATGAGTCTTGGAAGTTATTACTTTAGTAATAACCACTCCTTATCCTTTTTATTTTCTTTTTGTGCCAAGAGTAACCTCTAATGAGAGAGAAATAATGATTGGGAAAGTTGCTGTCCTGAAACAGATTTCTGTGCTTCACCGTAAACATTCGTGTAAAATCTCTGAACGTCTTTTTGAGGCATGCATTTTTGTGCTTATGCCCCAGGTTGTTATCTAACTTTCGTTAGTTCAACACTTTTTGATTTGAGCAACATAAGGTCTTCGAAAAAATTCGTCTTTACCTGTTGGTCTGTTTTGACAGATTTCTGCCATTTTCTGCATTTGCTTCTTGTTGGTTCCTTCTTGAGTTCTTTTGGGGAATTGAGCTTTTTGAGGGAAGTTCTACAGTATCTAGTGTTCTAATGGAAGTTTATTTGGTGTTATAACTGAACCTTAAGACCTTTTATCTAAAGGGCACTAATGTTGCTAATAAGATTGTGTGAAGTTTTGTATGAAGGAAAATTTTCAGGTGTATGGAAGGAATGAGTAATGAGATGAAGGATGGACTAAATCTCAAGCTTGGGGATGCCACGCGTGTCACCCCAAGAAATATCCAAGAAGTACAAGCGTCAAAGCTTGGGGATGCCGAAGGCATCCCCTCCTTCATCAATAAAAATCCCAGGTTTCTTCCAAACGCTTCATTTTTATTGTTTCATGCACAGTTGTGTTTTTCTTGGAGCGTCTTCTTTTGCATTTTCGTTTTGCTTTTCGTTTGTTTTTGTTTGCTTAGTTTTCTGAATAAATTGGTTGGACCCCCTCTTTCATACTTTGGTGTTCAAATAGTTTGGTTTGGTTTGGAAAAGAGTAGGAAAGCTCATGCTTAAGTGGTAAAGAGAGCTTGTTTTTGACTGTGGCCTATGCTTTGTCATGCCATGGTCGATATTGTTTTGGCTTTATGCTTAGTATTCTTTGCTGTAGCATGACTTGTTATAAACAATTGAGATTTCTTAATGTGCCTTGGATGAATTATGCGTTGTTTTAGCATATTAAAGCATAGTATAGTGGTATTCTCCTTTGATGCTTTATTTGGGTTGACTTGGCGCATGCTCACACCATGTTATGACTATCTCAAGTCACCTTAAGCCTTTATGATCCTTTAGTTTTCAACTTGTAGTATCACTTTATGCTTTGATCAATAACGTTTTGTCGCTCTGCATGATTATAGCCATTATTGCTCTCTCGTTTGTCGCTCCCTTACTATTGCTAGCCTTCACTTACACTGAGTGTTTTACTCATGTTTCCAACTCCCTTAAACCAAATATTGCAAAAGTGTCCACCATACCTACCTATTAGCATCATTTTCTACTTCCGTGCATATTCACTATGCCTTGTTTTCTTCCGAATAAAATGTTTGATTGTTATGAGAAAGCTAGTTAGTAAAGCTCTCACGAATTTGATGGCACACTTTATTTCCTGCACTTAATAAACCTGAACCATTGTGATTCTCCATGAAAGTTATATGCTTGCAAATTATAGGCTAGGGATTAGCAGAACCGTGCTGTCACGGGGAACGCTTTCAACACTTGTAAATATATACCCAGTTGATACCTTGCTCTTTTGTTTGCGGATGTCGTCGGTGTGAAATAAAAGGGGAGCTTGTAAGTCCATGGAGTTATGTATGTGTGTTAGAGAAAGCACTGGTCATTGGTCTAATCCATGCCGACATGGTGGAAACCTGCAGAACAGAACCATAATGATATCTATGAAGCATTCTTCTTATAAAAAGAGAGAGCTATTGAGAAAAGAAAAAAGAGATTTATGAAAAGAGGAAAGAGAGAAAAAAGCACCATTTTCCCATGGTAAATAAGAAGATTGCTGAGATACTCATTGTCTGCTTGCCTTGTCATTTTGATATGGGGATTCTTTCGTATCATCGGGCAAGGGGTACCCCGTTGGCGGTTCTCAATGATACGCACATACTTACGATGACAAGAACTTACCGGTAACTAAAGTTGAGTAGCATGAGGAGCGGCCCTCGTACTCAAGGGACTTGGGATTTTCAGTTTATAGCTTGTCAAGCATATAACTCAGATTGGACCTCACTTTCACCTTAACCACATTAAAGATGCTTATGACAGGGACAATGAGAGCTCAAATCTAATGAGTACCATACTTTTAGCATTTGGAAGCCTTTCAAACTTTTCAAAACCTGTTCATTTCCTTGTTGAGTCTTCACACATTCTATGAGCATTTTCTTGAGAGCATAGTGGCCATTCTTAGTTCTATGTGCATTGTCCCAAGACTAGTTAATTGATGCATAACTTGTTATTGCTTGTTTTAAACTATTTGTATCTAGTCACTCTTATGAACTTTGAAGGTGTCCTATGCATTTATATTTGCTACTCTATTGAGGGACAAGCTGAATACTACTATGCTATGTTTTCTTTGTGTGAAACAAACAAACGTCTTGCAAAGCATTATTATTCATGAATCTTTTGTTTGTGCCTTTTCATGTTGCATCATAGTTGCTATGTCTTATTGTTAGAACTTTGTCTTTCATGTTATGATTGAAGTACTATGATCCCAACTTTGAATGTTTTACAAATATTTTGATCAAGTCTTTGATGGTGCATGTCACCTCAAAAATTATTCTTTCTTTTTATCACTTACCTACTCGAGGACGAGCAGGAGTTAAGCTTGGGGATATTGATACATTGCAAATGTATCTATAATTTTTGATGCTCCATGCTTGGTTTTATCCACTTTCTTGTGTTTTGTCCACACTTTGGAGTACTTTTCATATGATTCCTTAGAATAACCTATTAACAAGAGCCACAGTGCCAGCTGCCTGTTTTCTGCAGTTTTTGGTTCCAGGAAAGTCAGAAAATGAATATTCTCGAAATTGGACGGGCCAAAAGCCAAAGGGCCTATTTTTCCAGAAGACTCCAGGAGCCAGAATACGAGACGGAGGAGAGCCAGGGGCTGGCCACACCCCCCAGGCGCGGGCTGGGCCTGGCCGCGCCAGGGCATGGTGTGGTGGCCCCAGGCACCCCCTCGGTCTCCCTCTTCGCCTATAAGAAGCCTTCTGACCTAAAAACTTCAGGGGGTTCGACGTTTTTCCACGAAAAGTTCCGTTGCGCTGCCGCCACCGAAGGGGAGATTCGGGGGACAAAAAGTCCTCGTTAGGCACCTGTAGACGGGGAAGTGCCCTCGGAGCCATCTCCATCGATCTCCACCATCATCTTCATCGACCATCCATATTTCCCCATCTATGAGTGAGTAATCCCCCACTGTAGGCTATGGGGATGGTAGGGATTGGATGAGATCGTTCATGTAATGGCATCAGATTGTTAGGGCATGGTGCCTAGTATCTTTTATTAGTGCTTTATGACTTTGTTGCGACTTGTTGTGCTTAATGCTTGTCACTAGGGCCCGAGTGCCATGATTTCAGATCTGAACATGTTATTGATTCATTATGATAGTATTGTTTTGGGTCTTATCTGCAAGTTGTATACACACGTCGTTGTCCGGAACCTATGGCCCCGAAGTGACAGAAATCGGGATAACCGGAAGGGAAAGGCTTTGATGTGAGGATCACATGTGTTCATGGAGTGTTAATGCTTTGCTCCGGTGCTCTATTGAAAGGATCACCTTAATTGCCAGTAGTTCCCTAGAGGCCCCGCTGCAAACGGGCTGGCAGGACAAAAGATGTTGTGCAAGTTCTCATTGCGAGCACGTATGACTATATATGGAACACATGCCTAGGATTGTCTAGTACTTGGATGCTTTATCTTATTTATCTGCAATTGCCCTATGTTCTGATTGCTATGTGGATTGTCTTGTCCATGCAACGCCCGTCCATCCATCCCTATGCCTACCGCACTTGAATCCCACTGTTTACTGTTTTTGTTACTACTGTCTTTGCTTTACTACTGCTGTTACTTTACTATTCCTACTACAAAACTGTTGCTACTGATGAACTGCTGTGAGCAAGATTGTTTCCAGGTGCAGCTGAATTGACAACTCAGTTGTTGAGGCTGATAAATATTCTTTGGCTCCCCTTGTGTCAAATCAATAAATTGGGTTTCATTTCCCTCGAAAATACTGCGATACACCCCTATACTTGTGGGTCATGACACATCATGGAATGGTGTGGTCAAGAAGCCAATTCAATGAAATTTGTAAGGTAGACTATGTGACAAGTAACCTTGCAGTGAGTTTCAATGCAAAGGTCAAGTCATTGAAAGGGCTTATGTTGTGGAAAATATTTGATAAGATTAGGCAGATGATCATGATAAAGATCGATTTGCGTCAAAGAATTGCATCAACAGTATATGTCGGCGATCTCATCCTCCCATCTTTGATTAAGGCATTGCATTCTAGGGCAAAACAATTGAAGATGAAATGCATTAGAAAAGGAATGGAGGCTGAGATAACATACACTGACAGTAAAGATAGGCAATGGAGGTATCTAGTGAGTTTGGCTGACAGGACATGCCATTGCAGGCAATGGCAGCTCCGTGGGAAACCCTGCATACATGCATAGTTTTTCATGGGTGTTCTAGGAGGTGAAGAGGGTGAAATTGATCAGTACGTGTTGGAGTATTTCTCCGTTGCCAAATTTAGGGCAACATATGCTCAGAATGTTCCAGCCTTGATGGGAAAAGACCAATGGATGGAAGTGAATCCAGGCTTCAAGCTATACCCTCCAGTTTTTACTAGACTAGTAGGTAGGCAAGGAAGAATAGGATGAGAGCTAGTACAGAGGGTGGTGCACCACCTCGACGATTGATGACCCACAAGTACAGGGGGTGTATCGCAGTATTTTCGAGGGAAGTGAAACCCAATTTATTGATTCAACACAAGGGGAGCCAAAGAATATTTATAAGCCTTAACAACTGAGTTGTCAATTCAGCTGCACCTGGAAACAATCTTGCTCACAACAGTTTATTAGTAGCAACAGTTTTTTAGTAGCAATAGTAAAGTAATAGCAGTAGTAAAAGTTATAGTAAACAGTAGGATTAAAGCGCGGTAGGCATAGGGATGGATGGACGGGCGTTGCATGGACAAGACAATTCACATGGCAATCAGAACATAGGGCATTTGCAGATAAATAAGATAAAGCATCCAAGTACTAAATAATCATAGGCATGTGTTCCATATATAGTCATACGTGCTCGCAATGAGAACTTGCACAACATCTTTTGTCCTGCCAACCCGTTTGCAGCGGGCCTCAAGGGAACTACTGGCAATTAAGGTGCTCCTTTTAATAGAGCACCGGAGCAAAGCATTAACACTCTTGAACACATGTGATCCTCACATCAAATCCATTCCCTCCGGTTATCCTGATTTCTGTCACTTCGGGGCCTTTGGTTCCAGACAACAACGTGTGTATAGAACTTGCAGGTAAGATCATAAACAATACTATCATAATGAATCAATAACATGTTCAGATCTGAAATCATGGCACTCGGGACCTAGTGACAAGCATTAAGCATAACAGGTCGCAACAAAGTCAAAAAGCACTAATAGTAGATACTAGGCACCATGCCCTAACAATCTGATGCCATTACATGAACAATCTCATCCAATCCCTACCATCCTCATAGCCTACAGCGGGGGATTACTCACTCATAGATGGGGGAAACATGGATGGTCGATGGAGAAGCGATGGTGATGATGATGCTGATGATCTCCTCCAATTCCCCGTCCCGGCAAGGTGCCAGAACGGAGTTTCTAGTTCCGAATCACGGAATCTGGTGGTGGCGGCGGAGCAGAACTCTTTCTGTTAAAATGTCGAACCCCCCTAGGTTTTTAGGTCAGGAGGCAACTTATAGGAGAAGAGGGAGTCCGAGGGGGTGCCTGGGGCGGCCAGACCACCCCCTGGCACGGCCAGGCCTAGCTCGCGTGGCCAGGTGGTGTGGCCAGGCCCCAACCCTTCTCCATCTCGTATTCTGGCTCCGTGAATCTTCTGGTGAAATAGGATTTTTGGCATATTTTCCGGGATTTTTCCTGATAGTTGATTTTCTGCACAAAATCTAGACACCAAGGTAATTCTGCTGAAAACAGCGTCAGTCCGTGTTAGTTGTATCCAATTCACACAAGTTAGAGGAAAAACAATAGCAAAAGTGTTCGGGAAAGTAGATATGTTTTGGATGTATCAACTCCCCCCAAGCTTAGCTTATTGCTTGTCCTCAAGCAATTCAGTTGAAAACTGAGTGCGATAAAAGAAACTTTCATGAACACATTTGATATCATAAGATGTATATATTCTCAGCATATGATCAACTACTCAAACAATCCATAATAAGGAGTATGCAACTAGGTTTACTTAATAATCAATGCAAGCTATGAAGAGAACTCAACTCAAAAATAATAAGTAGCATGAAACACAAACATAAGCAACATTATAATGCTCATAAAAAGGTATGATAGAGTGGTATCTCGCTTGCCTTTGATTGTAGAGAAAACATAAATGCCAAGGCACCTTTGAAGTTCAAGTGAATACTAGAAGTAAAGATATCAAAGATACAGGCATCAAAGTCATAACACAAATAATCAAGTTTTGAGACAAGCATATTACACTAAGAATACAACTATGCTCTCAAGAAAGTGCTCATAGAATATGTGGAGACTCAACAAAGAAATGAAAAGGTTTTGAATAGTTTGAAAGGCTTCCAAATGTTGAAAGTATGGTACTCATTAGCTTTGAGCTCTCATTGCCCCTATCATAAGCATCTTTAAATGGTTAAGGTTAAAGTGACACAACTAAGAGGATATGCTTGACAAGTTATAAGCTAAAATCTCATGCCCCTTACTTACGAGTACCGGACCTCATGCTATTCAACTTCAGTCACAAGTAAGCTCTTGTCATTGTAAGTACATATGTATCATAGAGAACCGCCAACGGGGTACCCCTTGCACATGATACAGGAGATATCCCATAATCAAAATGGCAAGGCAAGCAGATAATGAGCATCTCAACTATCTTTTTATTTGCTATTTGCATAGGTTTTTATTGAGGATGCTTCATAGAATGCTCACTATGGTTATGCTGCAAATTTCCACCATGATTAGGCATGGCTTAGGCTAGCGGCCCAGGCGTTTCTCTAACACATATACAAACTCCATGATCTTACAAGTTCCCCTTTTATTTCACAATCAGGGATCCATAAGCAAAAGAATCATGATATCAACGAGGTACAAAGTACCCGTGCAATGTTGAAAGCGTTGCCCATGATACATGGTTCTGCTAACTTCAACTTATAAAGAGCAAGCATATACGCAACAAAGATGGACGCAATGGTTCAAGATTATTAAGTGCAAGAAGATAAAGTGTGCCATCAAGTTCGTGAGAGCTTTACTAACTAACTTTCTCATAACAAGCAAACATTTTATTCGGAAGAAAACAAGGCATATTGAATATGCACGGAACAACTAATGATGCTATAGGTAGGTATGGTGGACACTTTTGGCAATATTGGTTTTAGGGAGTTGGAAACACGAGTAAAACTTGTACTCAGTGCAAGTGAAGGCTAGCAATAGCAAGGGAGCGACAAACGAGAGAGCAGTAATTGTCATAATCATGCTTGCAACAAAACATGACTAATCATGGCATGGAAGTGATTCAAGACCCCTGAGGCAAAATAATTCATCGAGGATTAACTGATTATTGTTTCAGTCATATGCATGGATGAGCATGTGCCAAGTCAATTCAAGTGAAACATTCAGAGGGAGATACCACAGTGTCATACCAAGTTATGAATAGAGCAATGCAAGCAAACATTCATATGACATGCTACAAATTATTAGCGAGCTAGAGCTAATCATAAGAAAGTAAGAACTACTAAGCATCCATAAATAACATACACCCTACTTGAACAGACTAAGCATGCCCACAATGATGAGTATATGTACAAAAATGAAAACAAATAGAGTTTGTTACCAGCCTCTTACCACACCTCAAGTTGTCATTAATCCTCATTATTGCCCTTCACTTGTGTGGCTTGAATAATAACATGAAACCAAATTCCACTGAGGACTGCTGAACCCTGCAACAAACTCACAAAACCAAAGAAGAACAACAAATATTTTTGGTGTTTTCGGATAGTTCAAACAAAGCAAAAAGGGAAAAGCAAACCAAGGAAAAAAGAAGAAGAAGCAAACAAAGAGAAACAACAGAAATATTTTTGGTCTTTTTGTGTTTTAGGAAGCAAAAACAAAGAGAGAACAAAAACTAAAAAGAGAACGAAACAAGAATGTACAAAGTACCGACGAAACATGATATGGAGATGAGTGTGATGTCGGTGTACCTCCCCCCAAGCTTAGGCTTTTGGCCTAAGTGGGTATCAATCCCAAGCTGGCCAAGATGGAGCGCCTCCGTAGTACGGTGAGGAGGTACCCTCGTCTTGGTGCGAGCTCGAGGACGCCCCACCGTAGTGCGCAGAGTAATCGTAGGAGGGCACATCCTCCTGGTGCTGCCTGTGGAAACCAAGCAAGCGGAGCTGCTCGTCGACCTCCTCCTTGGAGCGCGACCACGGCCTCCTGTGAACACTGAACAAAGTAGATTGCAGAAAAGGAATCTCCCTTTCATCCCCGTCAGTAAACAACATCCTGTATACTAAACTGTCCATATCAGAGTCAGCAGTGACGAAGTGATGTGTTTTCATGGCAGCAAGATCAAGCCTTTGTGGTGCCAATATAGTATCATTTGGATCCACAGAAAGCTCTAATGCATTGACCATATGTGAAGCGATGATGCCCCCATAAATAGGTCCCCTAGCAGCTAGGCGGCGAGCAATGAGAGAGCCAAGATTGTACCGAGTATCATTGTTAAGCGCAACAGTAAGGAAGGCTAAATGATAATTGGACATATTACTCGTATTCTCCCTACCAAGAATGCTAGTAGCAAGATAATAGGAAAAGTATCTAAGAGCTGGGAGTTGGATGTTTCTTATCTTCCCGCGCTGAGCTATGCGGTCATCATCATTGGTCACACCTTGATAGAGCTCCAGCAAATTAGCGGGTCGCCCTTGAATCTTCTTCACGGTCCCTGTCATGCCGATACCTATAATGCTGCAAAATCTTTCCAATGGCATGGTAAACGGCAGATTATAAATTCTGAAAGAAACAATTGACTAATAGGGGGTGTTAGTGAAAATGAAACTCTCAACGAAAGTTTTGGTGAGCATAGCATATTGCTCACTCTCATCTTCCATGTATGAGGCCAAACCAACCATCTAAATCAATAGCAAGAAATCATCGAGAATCCCTGCAGCTTGCAAGAAGGTATAACAAGGAAAAGTAGACGGGTGAGCATCCCCCATCTCCTTCATTGCCAAAGCGTGGTGCAATGAGATCTTCGTTGTATGAAGGCCTAAACTGAGAGGTTGATCTTGAGGGCCTTGACCTCCTAGGTGTATCCCTCTCAAATATTTCTCCAAAGGTGTGGTTGTTCATCTTTGGTATTCTGAAATTTAAACATCCATTAAACAAGTGATTGCAAAGTGAATATATAATGAAGGGTGATGACCCACAAGTATAGGGGGTGTATCGCAGTATTTTCGAGGGAAGTGAAACCCAATTTATTGATTCGACACAAGGGGAGCCAAAGAATATTTATAAGCCTTAACAACTGAGTTGTCAATTCAGCTGCACCTGGAAACAATCTTGCTCACAACAGTTTATCAGTAGCAACAGTTTTGTAGTAGGAATAGCAAAGTAACAGCAGTAGCAAAATAAAGACAGCAGTAACAATAGCATTAAACAGTGGGATTCGAGTGCGGTAGGCATAGGGATGGATGGACGGGTGTTGCATGGACAAGAAAATTCACATAGCAATCAGAACATAGGGCAATTGCAGATAAATAAGATAAAGCATCCAAGTACTAGATAATCCTAGGCATGTGTTCCATATATAGTCATACGTGCTCGCAATGAGAACTTGCACAACATCTTTTGTCCTGCCAGCCCGTTTGCAGCGGGGCCTCAAGGGAACTACTGGCAATTAAGGTGCTCCTTTTAATAGAGCACCAGAGCAAAGCATTAACACTTCGTGAACACATGTGATCCTCACATCAAAGCCATTCCCTCCGGTTATCCTGATTTCTGTCACTTCCTGGCCATTGGTTCTGGACAACAACATGTGTATACAACTTGTAGATAAGACTAAAAACAATATTATCATAATGAATCAATAACATGTTCAGATCTGAAATCATGGCACTCGGGCCCTAGTGACAAGCATTAAACACAACAAGTCGCAACAAAGTCATAAAACACTAATAAAAGATACTAGGCACCATGCCCTAACAATCTGATGCCATTATATGAACGATCTCATCCAATCCCTACCATCCCCATAGCGTACAGCGGGGAATTACTCACTCATGGATGGGGGAAACATGGATGGTCGATGGAGAAGCGATGGTGATGATGATGGCGATGATCTCCTCCAATTCCCCGTCCCGGCAGGGTGCCAGAACGGAGTTTCTGGTGCTGTTTCGTGGAATATGGTGGTGGCGACGGAGCGGAACTCCTTCTGGAAAAACGTCGAACCCCCCGAAGTTTTTAGGTCAGAAGGCTCCTTATAGGCTTAGAGAGAGGCCGAGAGGGTGCCTGGGAGGCCCACACCACCCCCTGGCGCGGCCTGGCCTGGCCCGCGCCACCAGGTGATGTGGCCACCCCCTGGCTCTTCTCCGTCTCGTATTATGGCTCCTGGAGTCTTCGGGTGAAATATGATTTTTGGCATATTTTCCGGGATTTTTCCTGATAGTTGATTTTCTACACAAAAGTAGACACCAAGGCAATTCTGCTGAAAATAGCGTCAGTCCGCATTAGTTGTATCCAAATCACACAAGTATAGAGGAGAAACAATAACAAAAGTGTTTGGGAAAGTAGATACGTTTTGGACGTATCAACTCCCCCCAAGCTTAGCTTATTGCTTGTCCTCAAGCAATTCAGTTGAAAACTGAGTGCGATAAAAGAACTTTCACGAACACATTTGCTTCATAAGATGTAAATATTTTCAGCAATGTGATCAACTACTTAGACAGTTCATAATAAAGAGTATGCAACTGAGTCTACTTAATAGTCATTGCAAGCTATGAAGAGATTCCAACTCAAAATAATAAGTAGCATGAAGTATAAACGTAAGCAACATTACAATGCTCATAAAAAGGTATGATAGAGTGGTATCTCGCTTGCCTTTGATTATGAATGTCAAGGCACCTCTGAAGTTCAAGTGATAACTAGAAGTAAAGATATCAAGGATACAAGCATCAAAGTCATAACACAAATAATCAAGCAATGGGACAAACACAAAGAATGACAACTATGCTCTCAAAAAGGTGCTCAGAGAATATGTGGAGACTCAACAAGTAAAAGAAAAGGTTTTGAATAATTTGAAAGGCCTCCAAATGCTGAAAGTATGGTACTCATTAGCTTTGAGCTCTCATTGCCCCTGTCATAAGCATCTTTAATGTGGTTAAGGTGAAAGTGAGGTCCAATCTGAGTTATATGCTTGACAGACTATAAACTGAAAATCCCAAGTCCCTTGAGTACGAGGGCCGCTCCTCATGCTACTCAACTTTAGTTACCGGTAAGTTCTTGTCATAGTAAGTATCTGCGTATCATTGAGAATCGCCAACGGGGTACCCCTTGCCCTATGATACGGAAGAATCCCCATATCAAAATGACAAGGCAAGTAGACAATGAGTATCTCAGCAATCTTCTTATTTACCATGGGAAAATGGTTCTTTTTATCTCTTTCCTCTTTTCATAAATATCTTTTTTTTTCTTTTTCTCAATAGCTATCTCTCTCTTTTTTTATAAGAAGAATGCTTCATAGATATCATTATGGTTACGCTGCAGGTTTCCACCATGTCAGCATGGATTAGACCAGCGGCCCAGGCGTTTCTCTAACACATACATAACTCCATGGACTTACAAGCTCCCCTTTTATTTCATACCGACGATATCCGCAAACAAAAGAGCAAGGTATCAACTGGGTATATATTTACAAGTGTTGAAAGCGTTCCCCGTGACAGCACGGTTCTGCTAATCCCCAGCCTATAATTTGCAAGCATATAACTTTCATGGAGAGTTCACAATGGTTCAGGTTTATTAAGTGCAGGAAATAAAGTGTGCCATCAAGTTCGTGAGAGCTTTACTAACTAATTTTCTCATAGCAAGCAAACATTTTATTTGGAAGAAAACAAGGCATATTGAATATGCACGGAAGTAGCAAATGATGCTAATAGGTAGGTATGGTGGACACTTTGGCAATAGCTATCATTATCATGCTTGCAACAAAACAGGACTACTCATGGCATGAAAGTGATTCAAGATCCTCAAGGCAAAATAATTCATCGAGGCTTAACTGATTATTACAGTCATGTACATGCATGAGCATGTGCCAAGTCAATCAAATGAAACATTCAGAGGAGGATACCGCGGTGTCATACCAATTTATGAATAGAGCAATGCAAGCAAACATTCATAAGACATGCTACAAACTATTAGCGAGCTGGAGCTAATCATACGAAAGCAAGAACTACTAAGCATCCAAAGATAACATACACCCTACATGAACAGACTAAGCATGCCCATAGTGATGAGTATATGTACAAAAATGAAAAAAATAGAGTTTGTTACCAGCCTCTTACCATGCCTCAAGTTGTCATTAATCCTCATTATTGCTCTTCACTTGTGTGGCTTGAATAATAATATGAAGCCAATATTCCACTGAGAACTGCTGAACCCTGTAGCAAACTCACAAAACCAAAGAAGAACGACAAATATTTTTGGTGTTTCGATTTTTAAACAAGAACCAAAAGGGAAAAACAAGCAAAGCAAAATCTTTTTGGGTTTTCGAATAGTTCAAACAAAGCAAAAAGGGAAAAACAAACCAAGGAAAAAAGAAGAAGCAAACAAACCAAAGAGAAACAACAGAAATATTTTTGGTCTTTTTCTGTTTTTAGAAAACAAAAGCAAAAGAAGAACGAAAACTAAAAAGAGAACGAAAACATGAATATACAAAGTACCGACGCAACATGATATGAAGATGAGTGCGGTGTCGGCGTACCTCCCCCCAAGCTTAGGCTTTTGGCCTAAGTGGGTATCAATCCCAAGCTGGCCAGGATGAACTGTCACCGTGGTACGACGAGGAAGTACCCTCATCCTGGTGCAAGCTCAAGTACGTCCCTCCATAATGTGCGGAGTAATCATAGGAGGGCACATCCTCCTGGTGCTTCTCGTGGAAACCCAGCAAGCGAAGCTGCTCGTCCACCTCCTCCTTGGAGCGTGACCATGGTCTCCTGTGAACACTAAACAAAGAAGGCCGTGGCAAAAGGATCCCCCTTTCATCCCCGTCAGTGAAAAGCATCCTATATACTAGACTGTCCAAATCAGAAGTAGCAGTGACAAAGTGATGAGTTTTCATAGCAACAAGGTCAAGCCTCTGTGGTGCCAGCATAGCATCATAGGGATCCACTGAAATACCTAATGCATTGACTATACGCGAGGCAATGATGCCCCCATAGATAGGCCCCCTAGCAGCTACGCGGCGAGCAATAAGCCAACCAAGATTGTACCGGGTATCGTTGTTAAGCGCGGCAACAAGGAACACTAAATGATAGTTGGAGATATTACTTGTGTTATCCCTACCAAGCATGCTAGTAGCAAGATAATATGCAAAGTATCTAAGAGCAGGGAGTTGGATATTTCTTATCTTTCCGCGCTGCGCCACGCGGTCATCATCATTGGTCACCCCTCGGTAAAGCTCCAACAAATCAGCGGGTCACCCTTGAATTTTCTTCATGGTCCCTGTCATGCGTACACCTACAATACTGCAAAATCTCTCTAAAGGCATGGTGAAGGGCAGATTATAGATTTTAAAAGAGACAGTCGACTGATAGGATGTGTTAGTAAACGTGAAGCTCTCAACAAAAGTTTTGGTGAGCATAGCGTATTGCGCACTCTCAACTTGCATATATGAGGTCAAACCAACCCTCTCAATCAGTAGCAAGAAATCATCAAGAATACCTGCAGCATGTAAGAAAGTAAAACAAGGAAAAGAGGAAGGGTGAGCATCCCCGTCATCCCTTTCACTACCAATACGAGTTGCAATGAGATCTTCGTTGTATGATGGCCTAGCCTCAGAGGCTGTTCTTGAGGGCCTCAATCTCCTAGGTGCATCACTCTCAAATATCTCTCCAAAAGTATGGTTGTTCATGCTTGGTATTCTGAAATTTAAACACCTATTAAACAAGTGATTGCAAAGTAAATATAATGAAGGATTCTACTCATAGGGACTTGTAAGAGGCCTAAACATGCATCAAAACTATATCTCTAAGCATCAAACAAGCTTACAAGCTCTCATAACTAGTCACCTACAGCAGCAAAATACTCAAGATATAATCCACTAAACACAAATCTACTTGGACAATGGGAGGAGTCACATACCAGGAAACAAATGCTCCAAATTTCAGCAAGAAAGATAGACTGAGCAAGGAGATCGAAAAAATCGAGAGCAAGCACAGCAAGAACGCGATTTTGAGCAATGAACTGGAGCTTACTCGAGAAAGAGAAGAAAGTGGCAGGTGAGAGAGTTAGTGGGGGGCCAGGGGTGGCCCACACCAGGGCATGGCGCCACCCAGGGCTAGTCGCGCCACCATGTGGTGTGCCTGACTGGTGGCCCCCCTGGTACCTCCCAGGTACTCCTCTGTCCCTTTTTTCACGTAAAAATTTAATATGAATTTTCTGAAATTTTTCGAAACACTTTATTTTTGGGCATTTTCAGGCATAGAAGAATGATTTTTCTGACAGACAGATTTTTTTGGAAACATGATGCAAGGACACAACAAAGCTAGAACTACAGAAGTTCTAAGACACTCTAACATGCAAGCAACTAACAACAAAAAGAAAACTAAACGAAAGCAAAAACTAAAATGCAAAGGATAGAAATAAACGGAGATAATCATAATGAAAACATTGTTTTGTTCAATGGAATCCTTTTGATAACAAGGTTGATCAAGTCTTGCTACCAAAACAATTGCATATGAGATAAAACTTTGTATTCCACTAATGATTATGTTACCTCAACCTTGATAGCAATGGTCCCAACCATAATGGTTTCAAATTTTTCTCTTGGTATGGGACAATATATTTCTCCAACTTGAATGCCCTCAACATGTTCAATTGAATTCAAACCATAAGTCCTTTCAATATTCTTGGGGAAATAGATAGTATGTTCCTTGTCATCAACATTGAAAGTCACCTTTCCTTGATTACAATTAATAATAGCTCCTGCAGTATTAAGAAAAGGTCTCCCAAGAATAATAGACATATTATCATCTTCAGGCATTTCAAGCACAACAAAATTAGTTAATATCAAGCAATTATGAGCCACTTGAACGGGTACATCCTCACAAATACCCACAGGAATAGTGGTAGATTTATCAGCCATTTGCAAAGATATATCAGTTGGTATCAATTTTTCAAGCCGAAGCCTCTTATAGAGAGAGAAAGGCATAACACTAACTCCAGCTCCCAAATCACACAAAGAAGTTCTAACATAACTATTCTTAATAGAGCAAGGGATAGTTGGAATCCCTGGGTCTCCAAGTTTCTTAGGAACCTTGCCATTGAAGGAATAGTTAGCAAGCAAAGTAGAAATTTCTTCATTAGGGATCTTCCTTTTATTCGAGACAATGTCCTTCATATACTTTGAGTAAGGAGACAATTTAATAGCATCAGTCAAAGGAATTTGCAAGAATAAAGGCTTCATCCACTCACAAAACTTATTATAATGTTCATCTTCCTTTGACTTGTGTTTCTTATCAGGGAAAGGCATAGGTTTTTGGACCCAAGGTTCTCTTTCACTACCATGTTTCTTAGCAATAAAATCTTCTTTGGTGTATTTAGTATTCTTAGTGTGGTTTTCAGGTTCTTCTTCAACTTATTCTTCATTGGGAACTTCATTTTCTTCATTACCACTTTCAATTTCAGCATCAGAGATAGATATACTATTAGGATCTATAGCAGGTTCAGAGGGTTCTACAACAGTTTTATGTTTCTTTTTCCTTTTCTTACGAGTAGAACCACTATTTTCAGCTTGTTGAGAATCCTGCTCAATTCTTTTGGGGTGCCCCTCAGGATATAGAGGATCCTGGGTAGCAGCACCACTTCTAGTTCTAATTTCATAAGCATGTTTTTCTTTAGCAGCATTAACTAGCAAGTTGTTTTGCACTTTAACGAGTTGATCTATTTGAGTGTGAACCATTTGAAAGTGTTTAACAATCATTTTAACATCATTAGAGGTTCTTTCCACAATATGTTTCAACTCAACAATAGCTCTAGTGTTTTCCATTAGATGATTTTGCACCCTTTTATTAAAGTTATCTTGCTTAACAATAAAGATATCTAATTCTTCTAAGCATTGATCAGGAGGTTTAGGGTAAGGGATATCACCTTCATCAAAGTGTTGGAGAGAGTGTACCCAATAGTGGATGAGTAGGCAATAGGCTTACATAATTCTTCAATAGGAGGTAAATTTTTGACATCTGCAGCTTTAATTCCCTTCTCCTTAAGACATTTCTTAGCTTCCTTCATCACTTCATCATTTAATTCAATAACTCCCCTCTTCTTTGATGTTGGAATAGGCACCGGAATAGAAGGTTCAGGTATAATTACTTCAGGTATAGCTTGTTTAGGAGGAGTTCAATCTTCATAATTCTTGCTTATTTTAGCCATTAATTCCTCAGCTTCCTTAGGAGTCCTATTCCTGAAAACACAATCAGCACAACTATCTAGGTATGTCCTACATTCCTCGGTTAGTCCATTATAAAATATATCAAGAAGCTCATTCTTAGGTAATGGAATTCCAGCCTGTGCATGAATCAGTGCACAAAATCTTTCCCAAGATTCAGGCAATACTTCTTTTTCTCCCTGTTTAAAATCAAAAAGTTCCTGCAAAATAGCATGTCTAGCACTTGGAGGAAAATATTTCTGCAGGAAAGTACCAATCAAGCACTCAGGGCTATCAATAGATCCAGGAGGTAAATTACTAAACCAGGTTTTAGCTTCTCCTTTCAGTGAAAAGGGGAAAATCTTAGCAACAAAGTAAGTTCGCATCTTAATATCATCAGAAAACAAGCCACTCATGGTAGAAAGTTCATTCATATGTGCTACCGCACTTTCATTTTTAGTCCCACAAAAAGGTTCTTTCTCGACAATAGCTATGTAAGATAGATCGAGAGAGAAATCATAATCTTCATCTATAATGTTTATGGGAGAAGCAGCAAACTTAGCAATAGGAGACAATTTGGGTCTAATAGTATGCCTCTCAAGGAGACTCTTAGCAGCGCTCCTATCATGGGTGTTCTTACATTCTTTAGTAAATGCATCGGTCATCTCAACATAACCATCTTAAATATCATAACTTTCACTAGACTCAGGTGAACTAACAGGTGTGATAGTGTCTTCATTAGGAGTTTTGGTATTTCTAGCTATAGTTCTAGCAATCGTAGCATCTAGGAAAGGACCTAATGAACCACTCTTATCAAGCACAGTAGAAGCAGCATCATAAGCATCAGAAGTTTCAGATTCAGCAGTAGTAGCAGTGTGTGTAGCATGTGTATGTGGTGGTGTAAGGAACTTACTCAACAGACGGTGAATCAAAAGCAGCAGAGGTGTTTAGAACCGTACCTCTTCTTATAGTGGATGGTAAAATAGGAACCTTGCCATCACGAGACTTACCCATGATGGATGGATAACAGCGAACAATAGAGAATCCAAGTGAACTTGATAAATAAAGCTATGCTCCCCGGCAACGGCACCAGAAAATAGTCTTGATGACCCACAAGTATAGGGGGTGTATCGCAGTATTTTCGAGGGAAGTGAAACCCAATTTATTGATTCGACACAAGGGGAGCCAAAGAATATTTATAATCCTTAACAACTGAGTTGTCAATTCAGCTGCACCTGAAAACAATCTTGCTCACAACAGTTTATCAGTAGCAACAGTTTTGTAGTAGGAATAGCAAAGTAACAGCAGTAGCAAAGTAAAGACAGCAGTAACAATAGCGATGGCAGTGGGATTCGGTCACGGTAGGCATAGGGATGGATGGACGGGCGTTGCATGGACAAGGAAATTCACATAGCAATCAGAACATAGGGCAATTGCAGATAAATAAGATAAAGCATCCAAGTACTAGATAATCCTAGGCATGTGTTCCATATATAGTCATATGTGCTCGCAATGAGAACTTGCACAACATCTTTTGTGCTGCCAGCCCGTTTGCAACGGGGCCTCAAGGGAACTACTGGCAATTAAGTGCTCCTTTTAATAGAGCACCGGAGCAAAGCATTAACACTCCGTGAACACATGTGATCCTCACATCAAAGCCATTCCCTCCGGTTATCCCAATTTCTGTCACTTTGGGGCCATTGGTTCCGGACAACAACGTGTGTATACAACTTGTAGATAAGACCAAAAACAATACTATCATAATGAATCAATAACATGTTCAGATCTGAAATCATGGCACTCGGGCCCTAGTGACAAGCATTAAGCACAACAAGTCGCAACAAAGTCATAAAACACTAATAAAAGATACTAGGCACCATGCCCTAACAATCTGATGTCATTACATGAACGATCTCATCCAATCCCTACCATCCCCATAGCCTACAGCGGGGGATTACTCACTCATGGATGGGGGAAACATGGATGGTCGATGGAGAAGCGATGGTGATGATGATGGTGATGATCTCCTCCAATTCCCCGTCCTGGCAGGGTGCCAGAACGGAGTTTCTGGTGCTGTTTCGTGGAATCTGGTGGTGCGGCGGAGCGGAACTCCTTCTAGAAAAACGTCGAACCCCCCGAAGTTTTTAGGTCAGAAGGCTCCTTATAGGCGAAGAGAGAGGCCGAGGGGGTGCCTGGGGGCTCACACCACCCCCTGGCACGGCCTGGCCTGGCCCGCGCCACCAGGTGGTGTGGCCACCCCGTGGCTCTTCTCCGTCTCGTATTCTGGCTCCTGGAGTCTTCGGGTGAAATAGGATTTTTGGCATATTTTCCGGGATTTTTCCTGATATTTGATTTTCGGCACAAAAAGTAGACACCAAGGCAATTCTGCTAAAAACAGCGTCAGTCCGCATTAGTTGTATCCAAATCACGCAAGTATAGAGGAGAAACAATAGAAAAAGTGTTCGGGAAAGTAGATACGTTTTGGACGTATCAAAGGGCACTAATCATTGGGACTTGTAAGAGGCCTAAACATGCATCAAAACAATATCTCTAAGCATTGAACAAGCTTACAAGCTCTCATAACCTGTCACCTACGACAGCAAAATACTCAAGATATAAACCACTAAACACAAATCTACTTGGACAAGCGGAGGAGTCACATACCGGAGAACAAATGGTCCAAATTTCAGCAGCAAAGATGGGCTGAGCAAGGAGATCGAAAAATCAAGGGCAACAACAGTGAGAACGTGATTTCAAGCAATGAACTGGTGTTTTATCAGGAGAGAGAGAGAGCAGTGGCAAGTGAGAGAGTGAGTGGAGGGCCAGGGGTGGCCCACACCATGGCCAGGCGCACCCCTGGGCTGGCCGCGCCACCAGGTGGTGTGCCTACCTGGTGGGGCCCCCTGGTACCTTCCAGGCACTTCTCTGCCCCTTTTTTCACGTAAAAAATTAATATGAATTTTCTGGAATTTTTCAAGACACTTTATTTTTGAGCAATTTTCAGGTATGGATGAATGATTTTCTGACAGAAAAAAAGTTTTGGGAATGATGCAATGACAAAACAAGACTAAAACTTCAGAAGTTCTAAGACACTCTAACAAGCAAGCAACTAACAACAGAAAAGTAAGCTAAACGAAAGCAAAAACTAAAATGGACAGAATAGAAATAAGCGGAGATAATCATGGTGAAAACATTGTTTTGTTCATTAAAATCCCTTTGTTAACAAGGTTGATTAGGTCTTGTTACCAAAACAATTTGATATGAAACAAAACTTTGTATTCCACTAATGATTATGTTACCTCAACCTTGATAGCAATGGTCCCAATCATAATAGTTTCAAATTTTTCTCTTGGTATGGGACAATATATTTCTCCAACTTGAATGCCCTCAACATGTTCAATTGAATTTAAACCATAAGTCCTATCAATCTTCTCGGGAAAATAGATAGTATGCTCTTTGTCATTAACATTAAAGGTCACCTTTCCTTGATTACAATTAATAACAGCTCCTGCATTATTAAGAAAAGGTCTCCCAAGAAAAATAGACACATTATCATCTTCAGGCACTTCAAGCACAACAAAATCAGTTAATATCAAGCAATTATGAGCCACTTGAACAGGTACATCCTCACATATACCAACAGGAATAGTGGTAGATTTATCAGCCATTTGCAAAGATATATCAGTTGGTATTAGTTTTTCCAGTTGAAGTCTCTTATAGAGAGAAAAAAGGCATAACACTAACTCCTGCTCCCAAATCACACAAAGCAGTTCTAACATAACTATTTTTAATAGATCAAGGAATAGTTGGAATCCCTGGGTCTCCAAGTTTCTTTGGAACCTTACCATTAAAGGAATAATTAGCAAGCAAAGTAGAAATTTCTTTATTAGGGATCTTCCTTTTATTCGAGACAATATCCTTCATATAATTTGAATAGGGAGGCAATTTAATAGCATCAGTCAAAGGAATTTGCAAAATAAAGGTTTCATCCACTCACAAAACTTATTATAGTGTTCATCTTCCTTTGACTTGTGTTTCTTATCAGGGAAAGGCATAGGTTTTTGGACCCAAGCCTCTCTTTTACTACCATGTTTCTTAGCGACAAAATATTCTTTAGTGTATTTAGTATTCTTAGTGTGCTTTTCAGGTTCTTCTTCAACTTTTTCTTTATTAGGAACATCATTTTCTTCATTACCAGTTTCAGTTTTAGCATCAGAGACATATATACTATTAGGATCTTTAGCAGGTTCAGAGGGTTCTACAATAGTTTTATGTTTCTTTTTTCTTTTCTTACGAGTAGTACCACTATTTTCAGCTTGTTGAGAATCCTGCTCAATTCTTTTGGGATGCCCCTCACGATATAGAGGATCCTAGGTAGCAGCACCACTTCTAGTTGTAATTTCATAAGCATGTTTTTCTTTGGCAGCATTAACTAGCAAGTCTTTTTGTACTTTAATAAGCTGATCAATTTGAGTTTGAACCATTTGAAAATGTTTAACAAGCATTTTAACATCATTAGAGGTTCTTTCCACAATATCCTTCAGCTCAACAATAGCTCTAGTGTTTTCCATTAGATGATTTTGCACCCTTTTATTAAAGTTATCTTGCTTAACAATAAAAACATCAAATTCTTCTAAGCATTGATCAGGAGGTTTAGAGTAAGGGATATCACCTTCATCAAAATGTTGGAGAGAGTATACCTCAATAGTGGATGAGTGGGGAATTGGCTTACATAATTCTTCTATAGGAGGTAAATTCTTGACATCTGCAGCTTTAATTCCCTTCTCCTTAAGACATTTCTTAGCTTCCTTCATCACTTCATCATTTAGTTCAATAACTCCCCTCTTCTTAGATGTTGGCATAGGCGCAGGAATAGTTGATTCAGGTATAGTTGTCTCAGGTATAGCTGGTTCAGGAGGGGTCCAGTCTTCATAATTTTTGCTTATTTTAGCCATTAATTCCTCAGCTTCCTTGGAAGTCCTATTCCTGAAAACACAATCAGGACAACTATCCAGGTATGTCCTAGATTCTTCAGTTAGTCCATTATAAAATATATCAAGAAGCTCATTCTTAGGTAATGGACATCCAACATGTGCATGAATCAAAACACAAACCTTGCCCATGATTCAGGCAATATCTCTTTTTCTCCCTGTTTAAAATCAAAAAGTTCCTGCAAAATAGCATGTCTAGCACTTGGAGGAAAATATTTCTGCAGGAAGGTACTAATCAAGCAATCAGGTCTATTAATAGATCTAGGAGGTAAATTATTAAACCAAGTTTTAGCTTCTCCTTTCAGTGAAAAAGGGAAAAATTTCGCAACAAAGTAGGTGCGCATCTTAATATCATCAGAAAACATGCCACTCATGGTAGAAAGCTCAGTCATATGTGCTACCGCACTTTCATTCTTAGTCCCACAAAAAGGTTCTTTCTCAACAATAGCTATGTAAGATAGATCAAGAGAGAAATCATAATCCTTATCTTTAATGTTTATGGGAGATGCATCAAACTTAGCATTAGGAGACAATTTAGGTTTTATAGAACGCCTCTCAAGGAGACTCTTAGCAGCACTCCTATCATGGGTGTTTTGACATTCTTTAACAAATTCATCGGTCATCTCAATATAACCGTCTTGAATATCATACCTCAGGTACGGTTCTGAACGCCTCTCAAGGAGACTCAGGTGAACTAACATGTGTAGTAGTGTCTTCATTAGGAGTTTCAGTATTTCCAGCTATAGTTCTAGCAATCGTAGCATCTAGGAAAGGACCTAATGAACCACTCTTATCAAGCACAGTAGAAGCAGCATCATAAGTATCAGAAGTTTCAGATTCAACAGTAGTAGCAGTGTGTGTAGCATGTGTATGTGGTGGTGTAAGGAACTTACTCATAACAGACGGTGAATCAAGAGCAACAGAGGTGTTCAGAACCGTACCTCTTCTTGTAGTGGATGGTAAAATAGGAACCTTGCCATCACGAGACTTACCCATGATGGATGGATGGCAGCGAACAATAATGATTCCAAGTTGACTTGATAAATAAAGCTATGCTCCCTGGCAACGGCACCAGAAAATAGTCTTGATGACCCACAAGTATAGGGGTGTATCGCAGTATTTTCGAGGGAAGTGAAACCCAATTTATTGATTCGACACAAGGGAGCCAAAGAATATTTATAAGCCTTAACAACTGAGTTGTCAATTCAGCTGCACCTGGAAACAATCTTGCTCACAATAGTTTATCAGTAGCAACAGTTTTGTAGTAGCAATAGTAAAGTAATAGCAGTAGTAAAAGTTACAGTAAACAGTAGGATTAAAGCGCGGTAGGCATAGGGATGGATGGACGGGCGTTGCATGGACAAGACAATTCACATGGCAATCAGAATATAGGGCATTTGCAGATAAATAAGATAAAGCATCCAAGTACTAAATAATCATAGGCATGTGTTCCATATATAGTCATACGTGCTCGCAATGAGAACTTGCACAACATCTTTTGTCCTGCCAGCCCGTTTGCAGCGGGGCCTCTGGCAATTAAGGTGCTCCTTTTAATAGAGCACCGGAGCAAAGAATTAACACTTCGTGAACACATGTGATCCTCAGATCAAAGCCATTCCCTCCGGTTATCCCGATTTCTGTCACTTCGGGGCCTTTAGTTCCGGACAACAACGTGTGTATACAACTTGCAGGTAAGATCATAAACAATACTATCATAATGAATCAATAACATGTTCAGATCTAAAATCATGGCACTCGGGCCCTAGTGACAAGCATTAAGCATAACAAGTCGCAACAAAGTGAAAAAGCACTAATAGTAGATACTAGGAACCATGTCCTAACAATCCGTGCCATTACATGAACGATCTCATCCAATCCCTACCATCCCCATAGTCTACAACGGGGGATTACTCACTCATAGATGGGGGAAACATGGATGGTCGATGGAGAAGCGATGGTGATGATGATGCTGATGATCTCCTCCAATTCCCTGTCCTGGCAAGGTGCCAGAACGAAGTTTCTGGTTTCGAATCACGGAATCTGGTGGTGGCGGCGGAGCAGAATTCTTTCTGGAAAAATGTCGAACCCCCCTAGGTTTTTAGGTCAGGAGGCAACTTATAGGAGAAGAGGGAGTCCGAGGGGGTGCCTAGGGCGGCCAGACCACCCCCTGGCACGGCCAGGCCTAGCCCGCGTGGCCAGGTGGTGTGGCCAGGCCCCAGCCCTTCTCCGTCTCGTATTCTGGCTCCGTGAATATTCTGGTGAAATAGGATTTTTCGCATATTTTCCGAGATTTTTCCTGATAGTTGATTTTCTGCACAAAAACTAGACACCAAGGTAATTCTGCTGAAAACAGCGTCAGTCCGTGTTAGTTGTATCCAAATCACACAAGTTAGAGGAAAAACAATAGCAAAAGTGTTCGGGAAAGTAGATACGTTTTGGACGTATCAACGACGTAAGTGCAAACGTTGTGGGATCCTAGGGCACATTGCTAGGCTTTGTAAAAATTCAGTGGACCCAGCTTATGGAATAGATGATCAGGCAGGAGCAGCAAATGTAGATGAGAATGAAGTATCTAAACGAGAGGAGAATGAAGCAATGGATACATTGCAGATTGAACCAATGGACCGAGAGGATATTGAACCGGATGCAGGGAGATTGAACCAAATGTAGGGTAGATTGAACCAGATGCAAGGGCGATTGAACCAATGGATCGAGAGGAGATTGAACCAAATGAAGGGGAGATTGCACCAAATGCATGAGATATTGAAGCAATTTATTCATTAGAAGCAGAGTTCAAAAGTAAAGGAATTACACAAGAGGATATTGAAGAAATGATGCCAATGCGTTTTGAACCGTATGAACCAATGAATCGAAAAGTGGTTGAACCAATTGTACGATAGACTAAAGCGCTTGATTCATTTGATGCAGAGATAAAGAACAAATGGAAGAAGCTGATGGTGGACTCCGAGAATATTCCAGCCAAGATCACCCGAAGCAAGGTGGTGAACTCCGAGAATATTCCAGCAAAAAATACTAGGAGCAAGAAAATAATGAATTTGAATTATTAATTTGAATTTGTATGATGAATTTGAACTACTGTCAATATTTGTGATGCTTCCAAGTTTGTATGTTGGATAACCCCATAATGTATGTGTTATTGCAAGTTTCTATTGTCATGCACCTAGTTTCTTAGCACTGCTCAGTTTTGCCCTCGACATGTGGTCAACACATGGGGTTTAACTAGTTTATGGCTTAAACCATAGCAAACGTTGACCAATTGATCCAAAATTTGGCACACTTGTGTATCTTGGATTGATTTACCATATGAAATTGGAAATTTTGGATTTACTTGGAATAAGCCACATTTTTCTTTTTCTAAGTGATTATATTAAAATAAATGGTGTTAGGGTTATTTTAAATAAAAAAAAGTCAAAACATAGTGCAACCTTCGCATGGAGTCTTGTTATGTTAACTAAAACCTAGCATGAATAGTAAAGGAGAAGGAAATAAAGAGAAATGGACTTCTCCCCTAAACCACTTCTTGGAATGAGCTACTAGCTATGAAGATGCATGGCTTTCTACTCAGTCAACCTCCAAGATAACCCATCCTGAAACATACTTTGTCTAAATGAGACCAAATTTTGCACACTTGTGTATCTTTGAGTTGCAAACAATATAATGTCGGCCAAGATGGGTTATTTTGTTCAAATAACACATTTTCCATTTGTTATGCCAAGAGCTTGAATTTCCCTTAGTCATTTTTTTATCTAAGCGCCCTTGTTTTCCTTAGATCTACTCAGTTTTCCCCTCCGGCTAAAGTTTTCCTCAGTTTTCCCCTCCCGCTAAAGTTTTCCTCACTTTTCCCCTCTCTCATGTCTCAGTTTGGCTAGCGTTCTGATTGGTCGAGATGTATGTTAAACGGATCTTAGCCAGCCACCGTTGGATACATCACGATCCGACGAGCTGGAGGTCTCTCTCTCCAGATGGGCGCATGATGGCTCTGACATATAGCCATCTATGACCACATTTAAACTGGATATTAATCATATTTTTGATGAAATATCTCTCTAAACCCTGCCACTAATGCTAATATTCAGAAGGGTATGCAATCCTTTGTTCTTGTATTTTTCCTACGCAGATAATGTCGTTTAAAGAAGGGAATCACTACATTAAAGTCAAAGATACGATATTTCCTTCGACTAGAAGAAACCAGGAGCCGTCTAGCGAAGGCAAACACCGTAACGACCAACTATACAGCCGGAGCAAAAATTCTGACCGTATAGCTCCGGTCATATAGTTGGTGCCGCCTCCGTTAGGTCAAAAAGAACAACTTTCGTGAAGGAACCCCTATATAAAGAAGCCTCAGGCGACGAGAAAACAGAGAGACACCACGCCCTAGAAGCCATACCTCGCCAGAAAGCCGCCTCCAGATCTTCAAACCTCTCCATCTCCATAGCCATCTTCCACCACTTGTAATAGTAGATCTCTTCTCCGATTGGCGACATTGTAAGACTATTGCTATCAATCTTATGATTTTCATTACAATGTTTGTGATTGTTGATCCCATCTCTATGTGTGAGTAATTCTCCTTGGTCTAAGGTCTTCGACCTAGCCATGTAGCAATTATGCATGCGATTTATCATACACGGGATCGTGTATTAGTTTGTATGACATGATGATTATTGTATCCTCTCTTGCCTCAATCTAAGGACTTGTCAGGTACCCAAGACCCCGAGGGTTGAGCCAGGTATAGGGAGTATGAGTGATGACTGATCTGCAGGTTGGGAACCCCAGTGATAGAAGGGATAGTACGGCTGTATGTGAGGGATTTGGTTGGGATTAACGGTGACATCACTATGCATATCATTAGTTCTCTTTCTTCTATGGATGAGACTAGTAGGTTATTGCTATAAGCGGTTGCGGAGGCAATAGCAATTATGGATGCACTGCCCACATAGAATTTATCTTGCTCTAACAAGTACACACGTACTTTATTTCTATATTTTATTTCCATCAAATGTTTTTGCATAGCTACAGGTGAAACCGAATGCCCTAGGTCCTCTCTCTCCATCATCGACAACAACAAAAAGACGCAAGCTACTGGTCCGGTGAAAACATAAAAGGAATTCTAAAACTCCCGAAGGTCCGTTAAAGTAATTTCACTACGCATTCGCTTCCCGAGGATTCGATAACCTAGGTCTACTAGGGAAAAAGAGCTGTAATACATCCGTAATCCGGATCAAAGGTATCAGCGCACCTAACCTTGTACGGCGAGGAGAGCCCGACAGGCTGGATGTCTCTCCCTCCATTTCCCTGTCGCACGTAAACCAGCCGCATCAACTAGCGCTCAGTTTGGCTGCGCTCTGATTGGTCGAGATGTATGTCACACGGATCTTGGACAACCACCATTGGATACATCATGATCCGACGGGCTAGAGGTCTCTACCTCTCTTTTCCTATCGCACGTATACCAGCCGCATCTTCCTCCCCTCCTATCGACGTACGTCGGTGTGGACCTACGCGTGGGGGTCGGAACGGCTTGCGGCGGCGTGGATCTAAGCGCGGCTGCTAGAACGATGTGCGGCGGTGAGGATTAACCATCTGAAAGACACCGATGGAATCCATCATCCGCAACATCAGTGCGACGGCGGTGGTGCCGACAGTGGCCATCGATAAAATACACCGATGGAAGCCATCATCCGCTCACATCTACGGCTGTGGTGCCGACAGTGGTCATCGATGCGACGATGATTGAAGCCATCATCCGCAACATCTACGGTTGTGGTGCCTAGAGTGGTCATCGATGCGAAGAAGATTGAAGGCATCATCCGCAACATCACTGCGACGACGCAGATCAAGCCCTCATGAACCGAAGCTATAGGAGGCAGGCCGCAGCCACGGCCGGCACGTCGAGGTGCATTCGACGGTGAAGGCCGGATGAGAGCACTTTGCCCGTACTTCTTGGAGTACACATACGGGGGGGAGGGCGGCTAGCTCACCGTCCACTTAAAATTGGGACAAATTTAAGCCAAATTTGAACCAAAATTCTGTGACTTAAAATGTATGTATGATTTGAATAAATTTGACATGCATTTGAGCCGTGAGATCGGTGGATATGCTCTACAGCTGATTCATAAGTAGTAGTACTTGCTTTGACAATCTCTGGTAGGCTTGTATAAATTTGATCGAAATATGTATGATTTGAATCAAATTTGATATGTATTTGAGCAGTGTGGATGGTGGATATGCTCTAAAGCTGATTCATAAGTAGTACTCCCTCCGACCCAAATTAGTTGATTTAGATTTGACTAGATTCGATTGTATCTTGAGGAATTTGAGTCAACTAACTTGGATTGACAATCTCAGCCACTAATTTGGAACGGGGAATGGATGCTGCCGCCAACGCTGCAACTTTACCTGGCAGCCACGATGGCAGCGACAGAACAGTCAAAACCGATAGGCCCCAACTTGACCCTCTAGGCATTTGGCACTTAAACTTTGGGACCGCTAGATCCAATGGCAAGCAACTCGGTCCCCGCAATGCATTCTCTCGATAACTTTGGGACCGCTAGATCCAATGGCAAGCAACTCGGGTACCACAATGCATTCTCTCGACCACTTTGGGACCGCTAGATCTAATGGCAAGCAACTCGGGCACCGCAATGCATTCTCTCGACAACTCTAGGACCGCAAAGTGACTAAATTAGCAGGAACTAACAACCATCTATTGAATAACAATTCCACTATCTACCCCTCCCCCCCTTCACTTGAAGTTCACGTTTTAGATTTTCTACAACTTGATCAGGTATGGCAAGATCAACCTCAGGTGTCAACTTCTCTTTGCGAATAAGCTCTGGATTCTTCCTCGATGATACGCTTCAGCTTGAATATCAACAGGTTTTTACGGGCCAATTCATCACCTAACTTGGCAATCATATCCTCCAAATCCATCCTATGGCTATACCACTGAGTTGATTCATCTTGCTATGCAATGTACCATGGATCATCAACCTGCATAGCACACTGTAATAATCCCAAAACAAACTAAATTGGAGTCAGTCCGATGAGCCATGTCAGCACTTCAAATTCAACGGTAGTACAAAGAGAAGGAGCTACATGCACTTCCGACGTGGTAGGAGACGGAGAATGTGTCCATGACATGATCGATTCCCCACCCTTGCCGGTGTACCCGCTACGACCAGACATTGAGGACTAATTTGCAACTACAATATCGAGAAAATTACGGGAACCGAATCGATTAGGGTGAGTGGAGCACAACGGTAGTACAAAGAGAAGGAGCTACATGCACTTTTGACGTGGTAGGAGAAGGAGAATGTGTCCACGACATGATCGATTCCCCACCCTCGCCGGTGTACCCGCTACGACTAGACATTGAGGACTAATTTGCACCTACAATATCGAGGAAATTATGGAAACCGAATCGATTAGGGTGGGCAGAGCAGGAGTGGAGGTCTTAGCAAGCACTACTAGCAATTGCTGCGACTATTTGTCGAGCTATGGAGGCGGAACCAAATCCCGGTCGTTGTGGGCGGCGGACCTGCCTGCAGTCGGTACTGCCCCAACATACAATGCCTGCGAACAAAACAGGTGTCGGAGCCGTGGTTGAGGTGCAGCGCGACAGTCCGTCCGATACCGCCTTAGGACAAATCCGCCGACGCGCCGACGATGGCTGCTCTGTCCACCGGTGGGATAGGAGCTGCTCCGGGCTGGGGGTTGGGAGCAGATGAGAGAGAGAGCCGATGTTTCATACACGACCCCACCTGTCAATTTTTTCATACTTGCCAATTTTGCATATCTGCCAAACTTTTTCTTTAAAATTTGCATATTTGCCACATAATCACCACATGTGAGTGACACACAAAATGACAAATATGCAAGTTGCAAAGTAAAATGTGGCAAATATGCAAATCCCCCCTCCGGCCTCACATGACGGCCCACCGGTCATTGGCAACGAAGGCCCCACAGAACGGCTCCACATAGCGGCCCCATCGTTCATTGGCTTCGATGGTCCCACAGAATGGCCCTATTTGTCATTGGCGTCACCAGCCACACAATCAGGAAGAACGGGACCCACAAGTCAGCGAGAGACGGATGGTTGGTCCGCCGTGTATCACGGTCCCACCTGTCAGCATGTAACGGTCGAGGCGACGTAACGTAACGCTCAACGCAGGACCCGCCCAACACAGTCCCATCTGTTAGCATGTAACGGTCAAGCCTTTGACCTGGCGACATCCACCCGTCCGAGTGCATGTGAGGGTTTTGGAATGGTGGGAGGGGAAAAGTGAGGAAAAACTAAGCGTCTGGGGAAACTGAGTACAACTAACGAAAATAGAAATCCCTAAAAATAAATGGCCATCATGCATTAAAATTATCTTTATTTTTCTCGTACTGCCGACAAATGATATTAAAATCCCCACCTACCAAACGAGGTAGCGTGCTATTATCACAAGCCTGGACCAACTCTACAAGAAACTGACCTTTCTGTGAGTCTTGAGCTGCCCCATAAACTGCTACTAGGTTCCATTCAAAACCATCGGCCTTATTAGTAACATGAAATTTCACGCAGCGATCCCCTATATCCACACATTTAACAGCAATAGAAGTCAGATTGAAACCCACTAAGATTCCACCCGACCTTCTTATAGGTGGAACACAATACCAAATAAAATACTGGCCCCTACCAAATGATTTAAAAAAGGAGTAGAGAAATTTGATCTCCCAGTCTCAAGAATAGCAATGAAATCCAATTTAAACTCTCTAACCGACTCGTGAACAAACGAGTGCTTCACTGTGTCCCCAAAACCACCATTGTTCCAGAATATCCCTTTAATTAAAATTATTTCTTAACAAGCCTGGTGCTCCTACGAACCACATTTGTATCCTTTTATTTCCTCTTAGAGGCCCGCGAAAATTTCTTACCACGTGTGATGGGATCCTTATGATCCCTGGAACCTGATTGTTCCTCCACACCAAGATCAACACTTAAATCATTTGCTTCACTAATAGTAGGAAAAAACAGATCATCGTTTTTTGGGAAACAATTTCCTCTTTTTTCTTAAGCATTATTAAGGTTCTATTGAGATCAACTTCCTTAATAAGATTGATAGAAGCTAAAACTAGGCTCTCAGAATTACCCAAACTAACTCCTAGTTTAGCAGCCGTAGAAACTACAATATCATGCGGGATAGATGCAATAGAACAGCTAGGGACTGTGTTATTACCTGCAGCGAAATGGTCATCTTTTTGTTGCGCAAGTCGTTGAGCCCTCTCTAGTTGCGTCGCGTCTGAATTGGGTTGCTTGCGAATACGACCGCTTGATTGCACCCCGGTCGCTTGCGGCTCAGCAATACCACTAAAAGAAATAAGATCCTGTATCGAACACCTGCCTCCAAGAAACACTCCTGTTCCTCGCTCTCTACCCTTCTCTCCCGCAGTGGCCATAATCAGATGTCTCAAGTTTTTATCCCCTTGAGGACTTCCGTGCGATTCCCCCGCACCCATTACATCAGCTCTGGACAGCTTTGGGACTAACACGCCTTCCTGTGTAGGATCAGAATTACCACATGGTGGAGAAGGCAAAAGCTCAGTATTACGTGCATCAGTTTCTTTATCAGCGACGGCAGAGAACGGAGGTAAAAGCTCTGCCGCGGCAGCCAGAATGTTCTGACATGGTTTGGTAGATTGCTGCCACTGTTCTGCCGCTATAGCGAACGGACGCTGATTCTCTGCTCCGACAGGAACAAGCTGATTAACACTCGGCTGATGTGAAGTCTGCACTTCGCCTTGTTTCTCTACCAGTCCAGGATTAACTTGCAAATACACAGGGGCTGGGGGTGAGGGCAGCCCGTCATCTTCATGTTCAACCTAATCACCCCATTTATGAGAAGATTTAAACTCCTTCACATGGCCAAGTGAGCAAAATATTGCTGGACTAGCACCCTCAACCTCAAAATAAATGTCATAACCCTCTCCTCCGAACGAGTGTGACGTTTTTGCAGGAATGAGGGATTGACTGTAGCACTGTACTAGCATCCGAACAATCTTTATGTTCTCTAGCAAATGCCATGTCCACCTCCTTAGTTTTACAAATAAGCGATCCAACCGCAAAAAGAGTAATATAATCATCTCGTAATTCCTTTGGGCAGCCACGGACTCTAACCCAAACATCCTCGATTTGCCAAGAAGCAGCCTCTTGAGGCTCTAAGTCCTCAAAAAACAAAGTACATGTGGTGCCATCTACCTTGATATCATGAATCTTCCTTGCCCTAGCTAAATCAGACTTTGTTGGATATGACACTCTGAAAGCATTGTTTCCAATGGGTTCAATGTCCCATTGTTTATTCCCAAGCACTAATCACTCAAGCTCCTTCACTACTTGTTGAGTAGAGAGGACTCCACCCTCTACCCTTATCGCGCCTTCTTTCCCACTAAGCCTCTTTGAAACAACTCCTTCGGATCTTGGGGTTTCGAAAAAAAGGAGAGCATCTCTACACAACCCATACATTATCGCAGTGGGTTTCGGCATGGTTAGCTTGGGACAAGCCGCTGATTCGTGCTTAGCTGAGTCACAGATACAGAGAACAGCCGTGCAGTCTATTGCGAAGTGTCCGTTGGATTCACTTCTGAAATACCTTCATTTTTATCCTACTTTTTGGCAGCCTTGCTAATGTCAAGGACAAAAGCTTCTGCAACCGGAATCAGAGGTCCTTGTGATGGCCAAGCTGCATCAAATACCTGCGCCGCTACTGGCATCGAGGAAGCAACAGGTTGCTGCACCTTTGCTGCCGCAATCAACAGCTGAGCCGCGACCGCCGCTGCCTCTTATGTTGGTAATAATTCCGGCTGATCAGAAGGTGTGTTGCGGCCTCCAGAACCATGACCTACAAACCTTGCACGGCCTCTACGACTGCCTCGATATCGGCCTCTAAAACCAGACTGTCGGACAGGCCTATTGTTCCTTTGGATGCCATTGAAACCATTCACATTGTAATTATGCCCAAAGTTTTGCTGAGATTCATAGTATCCCTCGTCGAAATCACCAAAGTCTCCTCCAAACAATGCCATGCCAAAACTACCTTGATTCTCAACCCAATTATTCTGCTGCCACCTATTCACCCCACCTCAAAACTGATTTTGATTCATACCTCCTTGTGCAGAACCATAGCCACCCTCCATGTTGCGCAGCTGCTGAGGAGGGGGTCCTTGAGCGTTTCTCTAAACACCATTGGGGCCAACATTTTGTCCTTCGAATCCACCGCCACGACCATTGTCGTAGCCCGAGCCCTCACCCCTCTCAAATTGGGGCTTTTGTCTCTAGATGTTGCCTTGTTTATTTGACGGAGGAGCACCACTACCATTGTTCCCACCGCCATACCCAGGCAGAAAGCTGGAGCCACCTCTCCCCGCCATGCTCGATCTAGGCGGCGCGGGGAGTTCTGAACGATAGGTGCGAAACTAGTTTACGTTTGCCACTTCAACCCTAAGACCCTACTCAGAGGGTTGGGCTGAACGAAATTTTCTGTATCATGTACGTGTCCAGCCAGATGTTTTTTAATTCGTAAATCGGGCCCTTATGGCCCATATTACAACCCCCAACAAACTTGGGAACAACTGGGGCCTTCTGCTCGTTTCAATCCAGTCGAAACGGAAACAACGGTCGCTAATTACGTGATCTGACCCCTGCCATGGCGACCGATGTGACTGCCGGCGACGTTGACCCAGCTCTGGAGTCGAGATATGCCGCCGACGAAGATCTTTAAGCTTATTTTTCCTGTACACTAAAATCCACTCATATGCGTTGAAGGATTCCTTGTCCAGAACGAAGATGGAAGGCTCCAACGGCAGTCCCGATGTAACAGCTCCGGTGTTGACCTGCCACAAACATGAAATTTTTTGTTAGGGCTCACCCTGGGAGATGCCACCGCCGCCCAATCCACAGCCGCCTTTTGCATCGCCATCCTCTGCAGCACTCTCTTCTCCAGCCTCCTCTCCTCTCTAGTCGAACGCCGCAACAATGTCGGAGACGATTGGCCTGATGCCCCAGCGAGGCACCGTCGCTACAGGAATGGACAGCTTCGCCGACGGCCCCAGGCTACGCCGACGGCCAAAAGTCGGGGCCGTCGGCGTAGGACCAGCCCAGGCCAGCTTCGCCCGGTGGCCGTCGGCGTACAGAGGCCGTTGGCGTAGGCCCAGATACGCCGACGGCTGCCGTCGGCGTACAGAGGCCCTCGGTGTAACAAGGCCCACGTCCACCGGCCCGTGACGGCGTCATAGCTATGCCGACGGCTACCCTCGGCGTAGCTATGGCCGTTTTCTTCCCCTTTTCCTGCTGTGCCTACGCCGAGGGTGGTCGTCGGCGTAGCTCCTTCTAATTTTTTGTTTGCATTTCATCTGTGCTTATTTATTATAACCAATTATTTAAACATTGTCTATATTTTCTTAATTGGAGGGATTCTTATCGTGAGGATAGCTGTCCCCACGTCCACATGAATTGACGTTGTGAATCATCATATTCAGCATCCACAAACAAGCTATAAGTTATCTTATTCAAGTTATCGACATAGTTTTCTACTACAAATTCAATAATATCACTGATACATCTCACTCAATCAAACTGGACGCCGACCACCGGGTAAAATCCTGGATCTATACGTGAAAAGTCCCGCCACGTCACAATCGGGCCTAGAATGTGGCAAAGTTGGCCTAACCTTGGCTTTCCATGTACATATGTCCTAAACAAACCAAAACAAGTAGAGAGTTCCACCGGGCTACCCTCGTACGGAGATAGCTATAGGGGTAGACGATCCGGGGCCCCCGGTCTAGGGTTTCGTCGGAGGAAGACCGCCGGAGCGTCGGAATCACATGAAAACTTGCATGTACCCCTAGGATATGTGTGTGAGAGTGGTGCAAGGTTGTTAGGTGCAATGTGCAAGCCCCATGTGTGACCCCCTTTCCGGACATGCGTTAACACTTAGTAAAATCCTGGATCTGTACGTGGGAAAGTCCCGCCACGTCACAACTGGGGCCTAGAATGTGGCAAAGTTGGCCCAACCTTGGCTCTCCATGTACATATGTCCTAAACAAACCAAAACAAGTAGAGAGTTCCACCGGGCTACCCTCGTACGGAGATAGCTATAGGGGTGAGATCAGGGCCCCGGTCTAGGGTTTCGCCGGAGGAAGACCGCCGGAGCGTCGGAATCACATGAAAACTTGCATGTGCCCCTATGATATGTGTGTGAGAGTGGTGCAAGGTTGTTAGGTGCCATGTGTAGGCCCCATGTGTGACCCTCTTCCCGGACATGCGTTAACACTTAGTAAAATCCTAGATCTATACGTGAAAACTCCCGCCACGTCACAACCGGGGCCTATAATGTGGCAAAGTTGTCCCAACCTTGGCTATACATGTACATATGTCCTAAACAAACCAAAACAAGTAGAGAGGTCCATCGGGCTACCCTCGTACGGAGATAGCTATAGGGGTAGACGATCCGGGGCCCCCGGTCTAGGGTTTCGCCGGAGGAAGACCGCCGGAGCGTCGGAATCACATGAAAACTTGCATGCCCCTAGGATATGTGTGTGAGAGTGGTGCAAGGTTGTTAGGTGACATGTGTAGGCCCCATGTGTGACCCCCTTCGTGGACATGCGTTAACACTTAGTAAAATCTTGGATCTGTGCGTGGAAAGTCCCGCCGCGTCACAACCGGGGCCTAGAATGTGGTAAAGTAGGCCCAACCTTGGCTCTCCATGTACATATGACCTAAACAAACCAAAACAAGTAGAGAGGTCCACCGGGCTACCCTCGTACGGAGATAGCTATAGGGGTAGACGATCCGGGGCCCCCGGTCTAGGGTTTCGCCGGAGGAAGACTGCCGGAGCGTCGGAATCACATGAAAACTTGCATGTGCCCCTAGGATATGTGTGTGAGAGTGGTGCAAGGTTGTTAGGTGCCATGTGTAGGCCCTATGTGTGACCCCCTTCTCGGACATGCGTTAACACTTAGTAAAATCCTAGATCTATACGTGAAAACTCCCGCCGCGTCACAACAGGGGCCTAGAATGTGGCAAAGTTGGCCCAAATTTGGCTCTCCATGCACATATGTCCTAAACAAACCAAAAAAAGTACAGAGGTCCACCGGGCTACCCTCGTACGGAGAAAGCTATAGGGATATACGATCCGGGGATCTCGGTCTAGGGTTTCGCCGGAGGAAGACCGCCGAAGCGTCGGAATCACAAGAAAACTTGCATGTGCCCCTAGGATATGTGTGTTAGAGTGGTGCAAGGTTTTTAGGTGCCATGTGTAGGCCCCATGTGTGACCCCCTTCCCGGACATGCGTTAACACTTAGTAAAATCCCGGTCTAGGGTTTCGCCGGAGAAAACTTGCACGTGCCCCTAGGAATTAGTAAAATATTTAAATTAGTAAATATATTTAATGAAATAGATTGAATTTGAAGAAAATATGAAAGAAAAAATGTCAAACCTACGCCGACGGTGGCCGTCGGCGTAGCTCTACCTAGATCATGTGAAACTGAAAAAGAAAAAAAATCTAAGGTACGCCAACGGTGGCCGTCGGCGTAGCTCTACCTAGGTCGTGCGAAAATAAAAAAGAAAAAAAACTAAGCTACGCCGACGGTACCCGTCGGCGTAGCTCTAACCCTAATTCAAGTGAAAGGGGCTGGCCGCACCGGACCAGCCCCGTACTCGACCTCGTAGCTCCCATAGCTTGTCGCCGCTCCCCTGCGACCCAGCCGCCGCCTCCTTCTCCCTGCGACCCAACCGCCGTCTCCTCCTCCCGTAGCTCGCCACCGACCCTCCACCGCACCCGACCCCGCCGCACCCGATCACGCCGCCCGGACCTCCTCCTCCTCGAGATCGTGGCGGCCCCTCCGCCGCACTGCCGCCATGACCTCCTCCTCCTAGAGCTCGCAGCAGCCTCCCCTCTGCCGCACCCGACCCTGCCGCCCCTCCTCCTCACGTAGCTCGTCGCACCCGACCCCGCAGCCTCCCCTCCACCGCATCCGACCTCCTCCTGCCCGACTGCTGCCGCCAGGACCTATTGCCGCCCCGCCTCCGACCCAGCCGCTAGGAACTGCTGCCTCCCCACCCCCAGCCACCAGGGCCACCTTCTGTCGTCACAGCCGCGCCTTCTCCTCCTCGCGTTGCCCCGTGCAGTCGCCGCCGCTAGGACCACGACCTCACGCCTGACCACCATGACCTTGACACCACCCGCTCGTCCCTCCGCACGTAATTCAATTTTTTTATTTTGTAGTTTTATGGTTAGTAGTGTTAGTTCTATTAGGATCTCTAGGTGTTAATCTAGCGGGTAAAAGACTTGGTTAGTGGTTCATGAACCACTGCTAGTGCCTATATAAAGAGTTGTCTTTCCCTTTGGTTAGTGGTTCATGATCGGAGGTGGAAGTATAGTACTTTTGCTCGCGGAAACATTTAGCATTAGGTGCACAAAGCAAGCCACTGAACAAATACTAACGCTTTATGCTGCACCCCAACAGCACAAGTCAAGTGTGAGCATCGGTCCAATCTTGTTACGCGTGGCTTCACTCCGCGGAAGGAGCATCCCATTTTCCAAAAGGCCAAGGCTAGCTGCTGCTCACAAATTTGGCTCCAGCCTAATTTTATTCCTGTTTTGTTTCAGAGAGCATACCATTCTTTTTTCAGCCTCATCCTGTTTTTATTCCCTCGTCTTGTGATATATACATTTCTGAAGTCGTAGGTACTAGTTCAGACAGAAGATGTCTCACTTGACTTGCATCAAGTCAAGTGGAGATTAGTGGAGTAGTGGGTCTAGGCATGAGTTGTAGTGGCCTCTATGCAGATCCTTGTATTTTTTCATGTTTTTTGCAGTTATCGGAGGCTGAGCGGGGGGAGTGTTTCAAAGGCGGGGTCCCGGATCATCTGCGACGATTTGATCACATTTCGAGGGTGATAATCCGTTCCCTCTCTTGTACCTAGGTTTATTTTCATGTTAGATCACCAAGTCAAGTCGCGTTACCTAGGCATCTTCCCGACCGTAAGCGTTACGCGGGTTAATATGTATTAGTGGTCTCGCATATTAATAACTGTAACGCTTACGGCTTTTATCGGGCAGTCGGCGGATTCGTAGTTGGGTATGGTTCTCCCTAGCTCTACCTCGATCCGAGATAGGATTTCGGTGGCGCCTCCTCGTTGTTCTCCGGATGCACATTCTCTCGGCTTTTTGTCGAGACGTGTATCGGGAGAGCAGCGGGGAGGTGCTGCCGAAATTCTGCTCGGATCGGGGTAGAGCCAGGGAGAACTTACCCAATCTACGGATCCGGCGGCTGGTTAGGACCCTCTTTTCCTATTAGACATGTAGGTTGATGCATGCGTAAAAATATGAAGAATTTAATCTCCTGTTTGATACAAAATGCTATATTTGTTGTTTGGTTTCCAACAAAGCAGAAGAAGATGGCTGATAATGGGTGGATGTACAGTGGCCATATTAGTGCGACTAATAGAACAGAAGAGTGGACACGGAACACTCATTTGTTAGTGAATGAGTTAGCGCGTGGTTCGAAGGCAATCGTTCCGGCACTTTGTCCCTGCGCTCGTTGCAATAAGCGTCATGAAGTATGAGAAGTATGATGTGAATGGGTTTCGCTTCCATACAGAGACGCACCAGAAGGGCCGACCGAATACAAAAACGGTAAATACATGGGTCTTCACCGGAGGAGCCGATACCGTTGATTACTATGGAAGGTTAGAGAATGTATACGAGCTGATCTTCAATCGTACGAACATACAACTGAATCTTGTTGTATTCAAGTGCCACTGGTTCGACCCAAGGGGTGGACTGAGAAGTACCCCTTCCATTGGGTTAGTTGGAGTTAGGCCTTCAACCACCTATAGCGGAGCCGACATCTTTGTTGTTGCTCACCAAGCCAACCAAGTTTATTATTTGCCCTACCCATGCCAGAAAGCGGAACTCAAGGGCTGGGAAGTCGTGTTCCAGGTATCGCCACATGGTAACCTACCGATTCCCTCCGAGGACGATTACAACAACATTGACCCTGTAACATACGAGGGAATTTTCTATCAAGAGCAAGAGGACTTTGGGCACTTTGAGTTAGAACCTGTTGATCTTGAGGACCTCGAGAACAATGCAGATACTCGGGGAGAGTCAGTGGTGGATCTACATGACATAAATATGCTCGAGAAGTTCCATGCGGAGAATGACAACGATGATGAGCCTCCACCCTTTGATGAGGCTCCAGCTTTCTACTCAAGAGATAGTGATAGTGAGAATGAGAATGAGAATGAGAACGAGAATGAGAATGATAGTGAGTATTTATTTTTCAATGCATTCTATTATGTATTTGTGCTTGCTTGTTTTCTTAATGCATTCTATTATTTCTCAATGCATTCTATTATTTTATGATGTCTTTGTGCTAAATTATTTTCTCTTACTCAATGCAGGTGATTGAACAATATGAGCAGTGGCAAGGCTAGCTCGTCGTCTGTACTTAAGGCGCTGCAACAACACAAGAATAGAAAAAATGCTACACGGAGTGGGAGACAACCAACTCCCAATCCGCGTTACCCCGATCTTGGCGGTGCTAGAGGAGGACGAGGTGGCGGGGGAGGAGGCGTGGACTTTGACCCACCACCCTCCGCTTCTGGCGACGTGGCTCCTGAGTTGTTCCTTACGGAGGAGGGGGAGGGGCCGTCTAGAGAGGAGGCGGAGGCGGAGGCGGAGTCTAGAGAGGAGGCGGAGGTGGAGTCTAGGGAGGAGGCGGACCCTACACGCGAGTTGGTGGTGCAGGGGCCGCGGAAGAAATTGTGGAATCGTGGGGAATCGGAAGTCCCTGACGAGAGGTTTGAGCCTAGGCCCCAGGAGGCGAAAGCCCTTATTATTCCAGATGGCAATGAGTAAGTGTACTAATTTAGAATTTTAAACATGTAATTTCTTGTTGGTGATAAATAATTTGGCATGTGTACTAATGTTTGATTATTGTGCAGCAATTGGACATTTCCTGTCGGGAGCACGGCCCGCCTTCCTAATAGCATGATTGGAGCTCTGATTAGGAAGTTCTGGCCGGGCTGGTACACTTCCCCCGAGGGTGTCAGGAGGCTAGACACTACTTGGGCGGACTACCAGGCTACTATTATCCCGGGCTTTCCGACAGCTGCTGATGCTGTGATCACCAAGTTTTGGGTAAGACATATTTCTCGTGTTTTTAAACATGTAATTTCGTTCACAAGTGATGAAAACACCGTGCTAACTCATGACTCACAATTGTTTTTATGCATGATTGAAATGCTTTTATTGTGTGGATGAGGAGCAATAGGAGAAGGCGAACAGGACTTTGCTTGGGGCTTGTGTGAAGTTGACACCGCAGGTGTGGTACGACCAAAAGGTCACGGCCGCTAGTCACTTCTGGCTGAAACGGGCGTGAGGGTCAAGAAGGAGGACATTGTCGGTAAAAATCCTAATCCCGACTACTCAATGACTCCAGAAGAGTACATGTTGGTGAGTAAAATGTCATGAGATTCTACATTGCTGCTAAGTTTCCATTGCATTATGTGGAGTTGAGTATTGTATTTTCAGGTTGTCCCCGATTAGGCTGAGCCACATCGAGACGCATGGGAATCGCTGGTTAGGACAAGGTGGCTCAGAGAAGACGAGGAGTTTTCAGCCTTGTCGAGACGGAACGCGGATAACCGAGGCGATGGTGGAACACACTGCGCGGGAAACCGCAACTTTGACCATTTCAACGGGAAGATGGTATGTATACACATGGAACGCCCTGCATTTATTTCCCGTCATCTTCCTACTTGATGCGCATAACATTTCTTTTCGCGACGCAGGTGTCCGAGGCACCACCCAGAGAGGTGATTCATGACGTCACCGTTTATGAGAAGATGCGGCTCAAGAAGCCCGATCTCTCGAAGCCTTAGCCCTCGCTCCCCGAGTTCTTCGGCAATGCCTAGGAAGACTTGCAGAACTACATCACGATGGTGAAGGCTCGTCACCAGCATGTGGATGACCCCATTAATGCGGAGATCGATGAGGAGTCGTTGCTCTTGGCGTCGCACGGATTGGAGCATGGACGTCTCAAGATTTTTAATAAAAAGGTCAAGCCTACCCTCACCACGAGCTTCACGCGTCTCAAGGCTACCCACCCTGCCGACGGCCCACCTATCCCGCCTCGTGGGCAGCCTCGTCGATCCACCTCCAGAGATGATGTAGGTATCCTTATTTTCCCCATCTTTACGACTTTTGTTCATGCATGGTTAAGTGTTGACGAGAGTCATTGTATTTGAATTTGTAGCCTAAGTTCGAGGCAGCCTACGATGCCGCTCATGATGAATATGAGGTGGCCTTTCAGCAGCATCAGGCGGCGAGTATGGTCTACACGCAGTACGTAAATATAAGTTTGAACCTTTACTTTTGCAAAACATACAAGTCCCACTTTCCTTAGTTTGGTGCTTTAGGGCCTGACATCTAAAGTATCTTGTAGGCGGTGATTGTGGCTATGCAAGCGGGGCAGAGTATTAATTTAGGGCCCATACCTCCCATGCCAGGGCCAGCGCCATTCCTGCCATCGAGGGAAAGTTTCCGTCGGGCATACTGCGGATCATCACCGGTAAGTTCTTTGCCAAACCACCGGATACCGCTTTACTTTGCCTTGCAAATTGCTAACATGTAGGGGACGGGACATTCCGAGAACGAGCACTTTGGTCATGCCTCGCCGGGTAGCCGTCGGATGATCACACCCGCCCACCCCGATGGTCCTTCGACTGGTCGTTCTGCTGGTAGTGCTTCGCCGACAACTCCCTCGCCTGGTGGTTCTTCTGCTGCTTCTACTACACGGCGACCTCGTCGGCCGTCGCCTATTCTCACCAACGGAGATCAGGGGTTCACTCTGTCTCCTCCACAGTACCCGTCTCCTCCAAAGTAGTATGGATGTCGGCTTGTATACATCACGGATATGATGATGTTTGAATGATGTATGAATGATGTATGAATGATGTTTGAATGTTTGGATGAGTTAATTGCTGTTAATTATTGATAATTACTGCGGTCATTTATGTGAAATTAAACAGAAAAAACAAAAAAAATACTAGGCTGGCCCTACGCCGAGGGCTAGGCCGTCGGCGTAGCTCCCTGTGTGTGACCAAATGGTTAGGGCTACGCCGAGGGCTAGGCCGTCGGCGTAGGTCCACGGCTGGGCGCCTTAGAGTGGGCACGTGTCCAGGGCTACGCCAAGGGCTAGGCCATCGGTGTAGGTCTAGGCCTAGGAGCTCTAGGGCGTGTACACGTGGCACGCTACGCCGAGGGGGGTGCCGTCGGCGTAGCTCCACGGCTGGGCGTCTCGGAGCGGGAACATGTCCAGCTACGCCGACGGCATCCCCCTCGGCGTAGCGTAGCGTCGTTACCTCCTCGTCGAACAGCGTCTGCGCTCTCCGCCGACGGCGCCATCGGCGTACGCTACGCCAAGGGTTTTCCATCTACGCCGACGGCCTCGTCGTCTCCGCCGAGGAGCAGTGTCGCCGAGGAGCTACATCGAGGGCTGCCGTCGGCGTAGCCTAGGCCGACGGTTTAGCTGGCTACACCGACGGCTGTCTGCCCTCGGCGTAGCGTCCGATTCCTGTAGTGCGTGGAGTACAGGGATCATGCGCCACCTCCGTCTCTTCACCCCCATCGTCTCCGAGTGCCCAGAACCGGCCCTTAGGCTGGACTACGGCAGCGGCTTTGGAGTCGCCTTCAGAGACACCCGAGAGAGCCATTCAAAGCTGCGTACCTACGTACCACGTCAAAACTTAGGATCGCGATACTGCCCCCATGTCGCAACAAGATTTTTTTGTATTTACCACTTAAGTTTTTCACCCATCCTCTCAGGAATCGGCATAAGTGTCTGATTTTATTTTGCCATACTTGATAGGGAGTACCAGACATAGGTATCGATTCCCATTCCCTTTTCATCATCTCGAAAAAACCATCCTAACGCAACCAGGATAGTTCAAATAAAAATCTAACATTATAGCCCAAGTGATCTTGATGTCCGGAATCGGTTAGTAACGATGTGTGGTCAGAACCGGAACGTGTCAACGCTCTTACCGATACTAAGGGAAATTTGTGTTCCCATTCAACACTATCCAGGACACGATCCAACTTTTCATATGTTGGAGTATCTCTTCTATTCACCCATGTAAACTATCTACCTAAGAGAGAAATTGATGTAAGGTCCAGACTCTCGATGATCGCATTAAACACAAAAGGCCATCGAGGATTATAATTAGCATTGCTTTTTGATGTCTACACACTTCTATTCTTGTAGACAATTGTTGGGCCTCCAAGTGCAGAGGTTTGTAGAACAGCACCAAGTTTTCCCTTAAGTGGATCACCCAAGGTTTATCGAACTCAAGGAGGAAGTGGTCAAAGGTATGCCCTCTCAAGCAACTCTGCAATCAAGATACAAGAAGTCTCTTGTGTCCCCAACACACCCAATACACTTGTCAGGTGTATAGGTGCACTAGTTCAGCGAAGAGATAGTGAAATACAAGTGGTATGGATAATTATAAGTGGTAATGGTGCTAGAAAATACTTTGATGGCTTGGAAGAGACTAAAGGAAAACTGAAATAAAGATGGAAGCAAGCAAACATGTAATATATCTAATAGCAAACGGTGTTTCGGTGCTTAGAAACAAGGCCTAGGGATCATACTTTCACTAGTGAACACTCTCATATAAATATATCCTTCTTTATGATACTACGCTGAACTACTCTCTGGTTGGACACTCTAATCGATGGTAGGGCTATAACAGCACACCTCAAAGTTCATCTTTCCCATCTAGAAACCCCACTCACCTTGAGTACTATATGAGTCCAACAAACACCACAATTTCATAAAGACATCCAACTCCAAATATAATTCATAACAAGTATTTGTAATCTCTAGCCTAAGTGCCACCATGGTGTGCACACTGTCAACTTCACACACATGGGGAGAGCAGAGATCTATTAAGCACTTGAGTAGCAAGGTAGATCTATAGATTACAAGCTCATGATCTCAATAAGATCATGCATAGAAAGAGAGATGAACACATAGCTACCGGTAGAACCCTTAGCCTCGAGAGAGAACTACTCCCTCCTCAATATGGGAATCAGCAATGGTGATGGAGATGGCGGTGGAGATCGATGGAGATGGCTCCGGGGGCACTTCCCCGTCCCGGCAGGGTGCCGGAACAGAGACTTTCTGTCCCCCGAATCTCCCCTTCGGTGGCGGCGGCGCTGCGGAACTTTTCGTGGATTTCTGATTGATGATCTAGGGTTTTGGTATCGGGAGGCTCTTATAGGCGAAGGAGGCAAGGTCGGTGGCCGGCCAGGGGGCCCACACCATGCCCTGGCGCGGCCTAGGGCTGCCCGCGCCTGGGGGGGGGGTGTGGCCACCCTGTGGCCCCTCTCCGACTCTCCTTCTGGCTCCGTGAGTCTTCCGGGAAAATAGGAACTTTGGCTTTTGTCCCGTCCAATTCCGAGAATATTCATTTTCTGACTTTCCTGGAACCAAAAATAGCAGAAAACAGGCAACTGGCACTGTGGCATCTTGTTAATAGGTTAATCCAAGAAATCATATGAAAAGTACTCCAAAGTGTGGACAAAACACAAGAAAGTAGATAAAACCAAGCATGGAACATCAAAAAGTATAGATACATTTGCAATGTATCAACATCCCCAAGCTTAACTCCTGCTCGTCCTCGAGTAGGTAAGGGATAAAAAAGAAAGAATAATTTTTGAGGTGACATGCACCATCATGAACTTGATCAAAGTATTTGTAAAACATTTAAAGCTGGGATCATAGTACTTCAACATAGCATGAAATATAAGGTTCTAGCAATAAGACAAAGAAACTAAGATGCAACATGAAAATGCACAAACAAAAGATTCATGAATAATAATGCTTTGCAAAACGTTTGTTTGTTTCACATAAAGAAAACATAGCATAATAGTATTCAGCTTGACCCTCATAGAGTAGAAAATATAAATGCATAGGACACCTTCAAAGTTCATAAGAGTGCCTAGATACAAATAGTTTAAAACAAGCAATATCAAGGTATGGATCGATCAACAAGTCTTGGGACAATGCACATAGAACTAAGAATGGCCACTATGCTCTCAAAGTAGGTGCATAAAGATAGAAGGTGGAGACTCAATATAATGGTGGAAGAAAGGCCTTTTGTAAAAGGAAGTAGGGATTCAAGTCTCATAAAGAGCTTCCAAAAATTATGGTACTTATAGCTTTCAGCTCTCATTGCCCCTATCATACGCATCTTTAAGGTGATTAAGGTTAAAGTGACACAACTAAGAGGATATGCTTGACAAGTTATAAACCGAAATCTCATGCCCCTTACTTACAAAGGCCGATCCTCATGCTACTCAACTTCAGTCACGAGTAAGCTCTTGTCATTGTAAGTACATGTGTATTATAAAGAACCGCCAACGTGGTACCCCTTGCACATGATACGGGAGCTTTCCTATAATCAAAATGACAAGGCAAGCAGACAATGAGCATCCCAGCGATCTTTTTATTTGCTATTTTCATAGGTTTTTATTGAGGATACTTCATAGAGTGCTCATTATGGTGATGCTGCAAGTTTCCACCATGATTAGGCATGGCTTAGGCTAGCGGCCTAGGCGTTTCTCTAACACACATACAAACTCCATGATCTTACAAGTTCCACTTTTATTTCACACCGCCGGGATCCGTAAGCAAAAGAACATGATATCAACGGGGTACAAAGTACAAGTGCAATGTTGAAAGCGTTCCCCATGAAACATGGTTCTGCTAATTTCAACTTATAAACCGCAAGCATATACGCAACAAAGAAGTACCCAATGGTTCAAGTTTATTAGATGCAAAAAGGTAAAGTGTGCCATCAAGTTCGTGAGAGCTTTAATCACTAGTTTTCTCATAACAAGTTTAATTTGGAAGGTAAACAAAAGCATGAATATACTTGGAATCGCATAAGCTAGTAGGTAGGTATGGTGGACTCTTTGGAATAACATGGTTTAGGGAGTTGGATGCATGAGTGGAACTCATACTTGGTTGTGGAGGCTAGCAAAAGACTAGGAGCGACAAACTAAGAGAGTAATAATGGCCATAATCATGCAGAGCGACAAAACATCATTGATCAAAGCATAAAGTGATACTATAAGTTGAAAACTAAAGGATCATAAAGGATATGGTGACTTTGGATAGTCATAACATGGTGTAATCATGTGCCAAGTCAACCCAAATGAAGCATCAAAGGAGAATACCACAATACTATGCTTTAATATGCTAAAACAACGCATGATTCATCGAAGGCACATTAAGCAATCTCAATTGTTTATAACAAGTCATGCTACAGCAAAGAATACTAAGCATAAAGCCAAAACAATATCAAGCATGGCATGACAAAGCATAGGCCACAGTCAAAAAAAGCTCTCTTTACCACTTAAGCATGAACTTTCCTACTCTTTTCCAATCCAAACCAAACTATTTGAAAACCAATGTATGAAAGAGGGGGTCCAACCAATTTATTCATCAAACTAATCAAAACAAAGCAAACAAAAAACCAAAACGAAAACAAAAAAGAAGACGCTTCAAGAACAACACAACTGTGCATGAAACAATAAAAATGAAGCGTTTGGAAGGAACCTGGGATTTTTATTGATGAAGAGGGGGATGCCTTGGGAATTCCCAAGCTTTGACGCTTGTAATTCTTGGATATTTCTTGGGGTGACACGTATGGAATCCCCAAGCTTGAGATTTAGTCCATCCTTCATCTCATTACTCATTCCTTCCATACACCTGAAATTTTTCCTTTATACAAAACTTCACACAATCTTTATTAGCAACATTAGTGCACTCAAGATAAATAAGTCTTAAGGTTCAGTTCTAACACCAAATAAACTTCCATTAGAACACTATCTACTGTAGCACTTCCCTCAAAATGCTCAATTCCCCACAAGAACTCAAAAAGGAACCAACAAGAAGCAAATGCAGAAAATGGCAGAAATCTGTGAAAACAGACCAGCAAGTAAAGACGAATTTTTTTGAAGAGCTTCTGTTGCTCAAATCAAAAAGTGTTGAACTAACGAAAGTTATATAACAACCTGAGGCAGAAGCACAAAAATTCACGCCTCAAAAAGATGTTCAGAGATTTTACACGAATTTTTATGGTGAAGCACAGAAATCTGTTTTGGGACAGCAACTTTTCCAATCATTACTTCTCTCTCATTAGAGGTTACTCTTGGCACAAAAAGAAAATAAAAAGGATAAGGAGTTGTTATTACTGAAGTAATAACTTCCAAGACTCATCTAAAACTTTTGGGTTATCTCCCAATAAGTACTTTTCTTTAACGCCTTTAAGTTAGGCATGATAGTTTAAGAAGATGCTCACATAAGAAATATGAATTGAAGTAAAAGAGAGCATCAAGAAGCAAATTCAAAACACATTTAAGTCTAACCCACTTCCTATGCATAGGAATCTTTTAAAGAAACAAGTCATGAAAGCACAAAGCAACAAGCATAGGAAAGCAAAACAAGTGCAACTTCAAGACTTTCAACATAAAGAGGGGAAACGTAGTATTATTAAGATGCATAAAACCATGTTTCGGTAGCACCATGAATAAAAATAACAATATAACTATCACATAAAACATTCTTATCATGAGCCACATGCATATAATCATTATTACTCTCCACATAAGCATAGTCATTCTTATTAATTGTGGTGGGAGCAAATTCAACAAAATAGCTATCATTATTATTCTCATCACCATAATCATCAAATATAGGAGGCATATTGTAATCATTAATTTTCTCCTCAATAGTAGGTGGACTGAAAATATCATATTCATCATTATAATCATCATATATTGGAGGTTTGGTATCATCATAAGCAATAGAATAGCTATCTTCAAAAGATGGGGAACTAAAAAGATCATTTTCATAAAAACTAGCTTCCCCAAGCTTAGACTTTTCCATAGCATTAGCAATAATGGTGTTCAAAGAATTCATACTAACAAAATTGCTATTAGCATGCAAATAAAGTTCCATAGGTTTTTTAATTTTCTCTTCAAACACTTCATGTCCTAACTCAAGATAAATACAATAAAGCTCTCTAATTTTTGTTGTTGTTTTCCATTAAGCCTAACTAGTGAAAACAAGAAACAAAAGACAAAATTGCAGAATCTAAAGGAAATAACTTCGAGCACTCACACCGGAGGATGTGAGTACCTTTTACCTTACCTCCCCGGCAACGGCGCTAGAAAATATCTTGATGTCTACGCACTTATATTCTTGTAGACAGTTGTTGGGCCTCCAAGTGCAGAGCTTTGTAGAACAACAGCAAGTTTTCCCTTAAGTGGATCACCCAAGGTTTATTGAACTCAGGGAGGAAGTGGTCAAAGGTATCACCACTCAAGCAACCCTGCAATCAAGATACAAGAAGTCTCTTGTGTCCCCAACACACCCAATACACTTGTCAGGTGTATAGGTGCACTAGTTCAGCGAAGAGATAGTGAAATACAAGTGGTATGGATAATTATAAGTGGTAACGGTGCTAGAAAATACTTTGATGGTGTGGAAGAGACTAAAGGAAAACTGAAATAAAGATGGAAGCAAGCAAACATGTAATAGATCTAATAGCAAATGGTGTTTCAGTGCTTAGAAACAAGGCCTAGGGATCATACTTTCACTAGTGAACACTCTCATATAAATATATCCTTCTTTATGATACTACGCTGAACTACTCTCCGGTTGGATACTCTAATCGATGGTAAGGCTATAACAGCACACCTCAAAGTTCATCTTTCCCATCTAGAAACCCCACTCACCTTGAGTACTATATGAGTCCAACAAACACCACAATTTCATAAAGACATCCAACTCCAAATATAACTCATAACAAGTATTTGTAATCTCTAGCCTAAGTGCCACCATGGTGTGCACACTGTCAACTTCACACGCATGGGGAGAGCAGCGATCTATTAAGAACTTGAGTAGCAAGGTAGATCTATAAATTACAAGCTCATGATCTTAATAAGATCATGCATAGAGAGAGAGATGAACACATAGCTACCGGTAGAACCCTTAGCCTTGAGAGAGAACTACTCCCTTCTCATCATGGGAATCAGCAATGGTGATGGAGATGGCGGTGGAGATCGATGGAGATGGCTCCGGGGGCACTTCTCCGTCCCGGCAGGGTGCCGGAACAGAGACTTTCTGTCCCCCGAATCTCCCCTTCGGTGGCGGCGGCGCTGCGGAACTTTTCGTGGATTTCTGATTGATGATCTAGGGTTTTGGTATCGGGAGACTCTTATAGGCGAAGGAGGCAAGGTCGGTGGCCGGCCAAGGGGCCCACACCATGCCCTGGCGCGGCCTAGGGCTGCCCGCGCATGGGGGGGTGTGGCCACCCTGTGGCCCCTCTCCGACTCTCCTTCTGGCTCTGTGAGTCTTCCGAGAAAATAGGAACTTTGGCTTTTGTCCCGTCCAATTCCGAGAATATTCATTTTCTGACTTTCCTGGAACCAAAACAGCAGAAAACAGGCAACTGGCACTGTGGCATCTTGTTAATAGGTTAATCCAAGAAATCATATGAAAAGTACTCCAAAGTGTGAACAAAACACAAGAAAGTAGATAAAATCAAGCATGGAACATCAAAAATTATAGATACATTTGCAATGTATCACTTTTATCCTCGCGTCTGCGTAAAATGTTAAAATCACCATCTAGCAAGATAGGTAGTGACTCCGTCTCACCCATAAGCACTAATTCTGAAAGAAATTCATGTTTGTGAGAGTCTTGAGCGGCTCCATACACCGGCAACAAGATCCACTTAAAACTGTCATGTTTAGACCGTAAGTGCAACTTAACACAAAAATCTCTGGTCTCCGTAGTTTTTTACTTGGAGTGTTTCTGAGTAAATTCCGACTAATATGCCTCCTGACCTCCCATGTGGAGGCAAACAGAATGACATAAAGTCTCTACCTGCTACCAGGTGATGTAAAAAAAGGTATTGTTAAGTTAGATATACCCGCTTCCAATAATGCAATAAAATCTAACAGGTGTTCACGAATTGACTCGTTGACAAACAAGTGTTTTGCATTGTCACCAAAACCCTCAATATTCCACATCATACCTTTTAATCCTGCCATCAAGAACGAGTGGTTTTGATCTTAAGACGAATGCTTCCACGTACGTTAGTCTTATCATAAGACTTGCGTCTCCCCGCCGACGAACAATTTTTGTCTCTTAAACAACATATTCAGAATAATCTTCACTCAACGGGTTGTATTCATCCACCAAATCCTCGCACAGGTTTGATGCATGGGAAACAACTAGATTGTGCCCCTCACTTTTTTCAGCACAGTTAGTGATCTATTAAATTCATTGTCCAGAATTATTTTGTCTATCGCACTCTTCTCAAAAAACGAGTTCCCCATCGTAACCCTCACTCTATTTGCCCTATCTAGAAAAGTATCTGTTTCAGAAAACGCAGAGACTGAAAATTTCTTAATTAAATTCATACATTCGCTCTGCAGATTATCACGTCTTTGAGCAAGAAGCATTGCCCTTTAAAGTTGCATGGCATCCGCATTTGGCTGTGCTTGGAGTTGACCACTCGAGCACACACCGTTTGGTACCTGAATTCCACCGAAGGCAATCAGGCAGGCCTTCATTGGCCCCTCCTTCCTTGCACCCTTGACTCCAGTAACAACTGTTGACGCTGCATTCTTTTCTGTTGCCTGGTGTTGCTCGACATGTGAATCTGCACGACAGTGGTAGCTCCTGGCGAGTCCTTGTGCTGCGATTGCACCGGCCCAAGACCCCCACCTGGACTCTTAGCAGCTACCGAGCTCATCCTTATGGAAATAGGTGTTGATCATGACATTCCCATGACAGCGTCCTAGCGCACAACAGGAACAACTGCAGCATTTATCGCGGCCTCTCCTCCAACAAGACATGGCGATAAAGAAGTTGAAGAAAAATTAGTGCGGCTATTATTAGGTAAAGAAACTTTATTGGGTACATTATTTCCTATCGGTTGGCACAAGCAACGTAGGAGCAGAAACAATCTATCGACCACCTAAAACTCCTGCCAGAATAGGGTTGCAAATAGGCGTAGGAAATGAGCCAAAACTTATCATATTGTTTGACACATTGCTAACCTGCTGCAGGGAAGGTGCAGCCCCATCATGCTGCATCTTTTTCCTTCCACCATGCCCCATAGCATAATCCATAGATCCATGAACAGAACCATTTCAACATTGAGGTCATCACTGTCATTTGGTGCATCAGGCATGATAATATCATCATGTATTGATGGCAAAGGATTTCCCTCCACTTGAGACCATATAGTGTAAAAATCTCCTTTAATCAAAATGTCCATTATCTCAGACACGTGCTGGCTCGTGGTTGATGTAGAGCTCGTTGGGAACCCCAAGAGGAAGGTATGATGAGCACAGCAGCAAGTTTTCTCTCAGTTATGAGACCAAGGTTTAATCGAACCAGTAGAAGCAAGGAAACACGCCAAAGGTGTTACTAGCTGAGCTTTGGCAGGGCGCACTACCGGTGCTAGTAGCAACGTGGAGACCTGCACAACACAACCACAGAACTTTGTCCCCAACTTGCGATGAGGTTGTCAATCTCACCGTGTTTTGCGGAAAACAAAAGATTAAATGTATCGAATGAAAAGAAGTAAAAGTTTGCAGAAAGTAAACACAAAGCAGAAACAGTTTATAGATTGTATGTAAAGAGAAAGGACCGGGATCCATAGTTCACTAGAGGTGGCTCTCCTTAGATAGATAACATGCTGGGTGAACAAATTACAGCGGGGATTGAAAAACACCGAGAAAGCAATACATGCATATACTAATCATCTTGACTCCTCTGAGACTTGATTGGGCATTACAACATAATACATAGACCGCCATCCAACTGCATCTATTACTAATAATCTACCTTCATGTTATCATCCGAACCCCCTCCAGTATTAAGTTGCAAACAACAGATTATTGCTTTACGAACTGTGTGTAAAGTAAACAATACAATTGTTCTATGAACAAAGGATCGCTGTTTTCTCCCTAGTAGCAACAGCACATCTAGTACCTTACAGATTGCAGTCACTTCCCCAGATTACCAGAGGCATGAACCCACTATCGAGCATAAATACTAACTCTTGGAGTTGCTAGCATCTACTTGGCCAAGATAGCTACTAACAACGGAAAGCATGCAAGATCACAAATAACAAAGACATGATAGAATCAATAATCAATCTGAAATAGCATCTCAATATCCATTGGATCCCTGCAAACACAACATGCATAATTACACATAGATGATCTTGATCATGAACGGAGCTCACAAGATCTAGACATAAAAGCACAAAGGAGGAGAACCAGCCATCTAGCTACTACATGGATCCATAGTCCAAGGATGAACTACTCACGCATCACACCGGAGGCTTGCATGGAGATGAAGAAGGCCTCCAGGGTGAATTCCCCTCTCTGGCAGGGTGCCGAGAAGAGCTTCAGATCCCTCCCGATCTAGGGATGGAGATGACGGCGGCTATAGACTCTTTCGTGGATTTTTGATCGGGTACTTAGGGTTTTCGTCCCGAGGGCAACTTATAGGCGGAAGGAGAGGCCGAGGGGGTGCCGGGAGTCACCACACCACCCCCTGGCGCGGGCCTGGCCTGGCCGCGTGGCCAGGTGGTGTGGCCGGCCCCTGGCTCTTCTCCGTCTCGTATTCTGGCACTTGATCCCTTCTGGAAAAAAAGGCACTTTGGCTTTTGTCCCGTCTAATTCCGAGAATATTCATTTTATGACTTTCCTGGAACCAAAAACAACAGAAAACAGGCAACTGGCACTGTGGCTCTTGTTAATAGGTTAGTCCAAGAAATCATATGAAAAGTACTCCAAAGTTGGAACAAAACACAAGAAAGTGGATAAAACGAAGCATGGAACATCAAAAATTATAGATACATTTGCAATGTATCAACATCCCCAAGCTTAACTCCTGCTCGTCCTCGAGTAGGTAAGTGATAAAAAGAAATAATTTTTGAGGTGACATGCACCATCAAAGACTTGATCAAAGTACTTGCAAAACATTCAAGGCTGGGATCATAGTACTTCAATCATAACATGAAAGACAAAGTTCTAGCAATAAGCAAAGAAACTATGATGCAACATGAAAAGGCACAAACAAAAGATTCATGAATAACAATGCTTTGCAAGACGTTTGTTTGTTTCACATAAAGAAAACATAGCATAAAAGTATTCAGCTTGTCCCTCAATAGAGTAGAAAATATAAATGCATAGGACACCTTCAAAGTTCATAAGAGTGACTAGATACAATAGTTTCAAACAAGCAATAACAAGTTATGCATCAATCAACTAGTCTTGGGACAATGCACATAGAACTAAGAATGGCAACTATGCTCTCAAAGTAGGTGCATAAAGATAGAAGGTGGAGACTCAATATAATGGTGGAAGAAAGGCCTTTGTAAAAGGAAGTAGGGATTCAAGTCTCATAAAGAGCTTCCAAAAATTATGATACTTAAAGCTTTCAGCTCCCATTGCCCCTATCATAAGCATCTTGAAGTGATTAAGGTTAAAGTGAACAAACTATGGTGTACATGCTTGACGAAGTATAAGTCAGAAATCTCATGTCCCTTGTATACGAGGGCCGCTCCTCATGCTACTCAAGTTTAGTCACCGGTAAGTTCTTATCATCGTAAGTACATGTGTATCATAGAGAACCGCCAACGGGGTACCCCTTGCCGATGATACGGAAGAATCCCCATATCAAAATGACAAGGCAAGCAGACAACAAGCATCTCAGCAATCTTCTTATTTACCATGGGAATATGATGCTTTTTATCTCTTTCCTCTTTTCATAATCTCTTTTTTTCTCAATATAGGACTCTTTTTTTATAAGAAGAATGCTTCATAGACAGCTCATTATGGTTACGCTGCAGGTTTCCACCATGTCAGCATGGATTAGACCAGCGGCCCAGGCGTTTCTCTAACACATATACATAACTCCATGGACTTACAAGCTCCCCTCTCATTTCACACCGACGACATCCATATACAAAAGAGCATGATATCAACTAGGTACAAGTTCCAAGTGCAATGTTGAAAGCGTTCCCCATGAAAGCATGGTTCTGCTAATTCCCAACAAATAAGTGCAAGCATATACAACATAGACAACACAATGGTTCAAGTTTATTAAGGGCAAGTAAAGTAAAGTGTGCCATCAAGTTCGTGAGAGCTTTAATCACTAGTTTTCTCATAACAAGTGGAAGGTAAACAAAAGCATGAATATACTTGGAATAGCATAAGCAAGTAGGTAGGTATGGTGTACTCTTTGGAATAACTTGGTTTAGGGAGTTGGATGCATGAGTGGAACTCATACTTGGTGGTGGAGGCTAGCAAAAGACTGGGAGCGACAAACTAAGAGAGCAATAATGGCCATAATCATGCAGAGCGACAAAACATCATTGATCAAAGCATAAAGTGATACTACAAGTTGAAAACTAAAGGATCATAAAGGCTATGGTGACTTGTGACAGTCATAACATGGTGTGAGCATGTGCCAAGTCAACCCAAATAAAGCATCAAAGGAGAATACCACTATACTATGCTTTAATATGCTAAAACAACGCATGATTCATCCAAGGCACATCAATCAATCTCAATTGTTTATAACAAGTCATGCTACAACAAAGAATACTAAGCATAAAGCCAAAACAATATCAAGCATGGCATGACAAAGCATAGGCCACAGTCAAAAACAAGCTCTTTTTACCACATAAGCATGAACTTTCCTACTCTTTTCCAAACTATTCGCAAACCAAAGTGTGAAAGAGGGGGTCCAACCAATTTATTCAGAAAACTAAACAAACCAAATCAAACTAAAAACCAAAACAAAAACGAAAAATAAGACGCTCCAAGAAAAACACAACTGTGCATGAAAAAATAAAAATGAAGCGTTTGGAAGAAACCTGGAATTTTTATTGATGAAGAAGGGGAATGCCTTGGGCATCCCCAAGATTTGACGCTTGTACTTCTTGGATATTTCTTGGGGTGACACGTGTGGCATCCCTAAGCTTGAGCTTTAGTCCATCCTTCATCTCATTACTCATTCCTTCCATACACCTGAAATTTTTCCTTCATACAAAACTTCACACAATCTCATTAGCAACATTAGTGCACTTAAGATAAATACGTCTCAAGGTTTAGTTCTAACACCAAATAAACTTCCGTTAGAATACTAGCTACTGTAGCACTTCCCTCAAAAAGCTCAATTCCCCAAAGGAACTCAAGAAGGAACTAACAAGAAGCAAATGCAGAAAATGGCAGAAATCTGTCAAAACAGACCAGCAGGTAAAGACTAATTTCTTAGAAGACCTTCTGATGCTCAAATCAAAAAGTGTTGAACTAACGAAAGTTAGATAACAACCTGGGGAAGAAGCACAAAAAATTAAAGCTCAATCCGACATACATAGCTCTCTCAGGAATTTTTACGGTGAAGCACAAAAATCCGTTTCGGGACAGCAACTTTCCCAATCATTACTTCACTCTCATTAGAGGTTACTCTTGGCACAAAAAGCAAATAAAAAGGATAAGGAGAGGTTATTACAGAGGTAATGACTTCCAAGACTCAACTAAAACTCTTGGATTATCTCCCAACAAGTAACTTTCTTTAACGCCTTTAAGTTAGGCATAAGAAGCAAAGAAAGAATCAAGTGTTCTCAAATGAAGAAGCATTAAAACCAATTTTCTTGCCCTTACCTCTCTTATTTTTATTCTTATCCTTTGGGAAAATGTGATTGTTTGGTGGAGAAGAAAGGTGCATGGTCCCCTTTCCCACATCTATTATTGCTCCAAGGAGTTCTAATAGGGACCTTCCAATTGTAATTTGTCCTTTTCCTGCACATTCAATAACAAGATAATCAATAGAAATCATTTTCCCAAGGATCTTTGTAAACACTCCTTCAGCTATTCCAAGAGGTAATATGGTAGTATTATTATCAAGAGATATTTTTTCCTCCTTCCGTAAGCCCCAAAGATTTAAAGATTCATAAATATCCTTGGGCATAAGGCAAAATTCAGACATGATATCACAGCGGGCTTGAAAAGTTTCAGTGTTTATCTCAATCTTTACTGTAGGGAGCCACTTTGATGGTTCAGAATTTATTGGAACATAATTGTGATGCTCCCTAAGCGTATTATAGCACCCTTCTAATCTAGTAGTGCTAGCCTCAAGAGTATCCAACCTAGCAAATATTTTTGCGAAGGAAATATCAGTTTGGCTAGGCATGTTGTAAGTGAGGATCAATTTCTTTATAGCATTAATAGCATCATCCTCATTACATTGGAGGAAATATCCTCCCACAATAGCATCTAGGGCATATCTATAGCAAAGAGCAATCCCAAGGTAAAAACTGCTAAGGAACAAGCTTTGAGTCATTTTAGGCTCAGTTTTTTCATGTAGATCAGAGATTCTAGACCAAGCTTCCTTAAAACTTTCCTCAATTCCTTGTTTAAAAGTGAAAATCATTTCCTCGGGTGACATAGTGATTGGAGCAAGTCTAGACATGAAGGCAACTTAAGATAGGAACTAATTTTTTTTGTGTTTTTCAAATAAGAAAGCAAACTTGTAAAACTAATTTTTTGTGTGTTTTTGATGAACAAAACAAGCAAACAAAGCAAAAAGAAACTAAGAAAAACAAAAACAACAAAGTAAAGAGGTTGGTTATGAGGGACTCCCCTTGTGAAGATGTCCTTGACTCCCCGGCAACGGCGCCAGAAAAATCTTTGCTGGCTCGTGGTTGATGTAGAGCTCGTTGGGAACCCCAAGAGGAAGGTATGATGAGCACAACAGCAAGTTTTCCCTCAGTTATGAGACCAAGGTTTAATCGAACCAGTAGGAGCAAGGAAACACCCCAAAGGTGTTACTAGCTGAGCTTTGGCAGGGCGCACTACTGGTGCTAGTAGCAACGTGGAGACCTACACAACACAACCATAGAACTTTGTCCCCAACTTGCGATGAGGATGTCAATCTCACCGTGTTTTGCGGAAAACAAAGGATTAAATGTATCGAATGGAAAGAAGTAAAAGTTTGCATAAAGTAAACACAAAGCAGAAACAATTTATAGATTGTATGTAAAGAGAAAGGACCGGGATCCCTAGTTCACTAGAGGTGGCTCTCCTTAGATAGATAACATGCTGGGTGAACAAATTACAGCGAGGCAATTGACAAACACCGAGAAAGAAATACATGCATATACTAATCATCTTGACTCCTCTGAGACTTGATTGGGCATTACAACATAATACATAGACTGCCATCCAACTGCATCTATGACTAATAATCCACCTTCAGGTTATCATCCGAACCCCTCCAAAGATTAAGTTGTAAGCAGATTATTTCTTCTGAACTGCGTGTAAAGTAAACAATACAATTGTTCTATGAACAAAGGATCATTGTTTTCTCCCTAGTAGCAACAGCACATCTAGTACCTTAGAGATTTCTGTCACTTCCCCAGATTACCAGAGGCATGAACCCACTATCGAGCATAAATACTAACTCTTGGAGTTGCTAACATCTAATTGGCCAAGATAGCTACTAACAAGGGAAAGCATGCAAGATCTCAAATAACAAAGACATGATAGAATCAATAATCAATCTAAAATAGCATCTCAATATCCATCGGATCCCCGCAAACACAACATGTATGGATTACAAATAGATGATCTTGATCATGAACGGAGCTCACAAGATCTAAACATGAAAGCACAAAGGAGGAGAAACCAGCCATCTAGCTACTACATGGATCCGTAGTCCAAGGATGAACTACTCATGCATCACACCAGAGGCTTGCATGGTGATGAAAAAGGCCTGTGGTGAATTCCCTCTCCGGTGCCGAAGAGCTTCAGATCCTCCCGATCTAGGGATGGAGATGACTGACTCTGAACTCTTTCGTGGATTTTTGATCGGGTACTTAGGGTTTTCGTCCCGAGGGCAACTTATAGGCGGAAGGAGAGGCCGAGGGGGTGCCGGGAGCCACCACACCACCCCCTGGAGCGGGCCAGGCCTGGCCACACGGCCAGGTGGTGTGGTCGGCCCCTGGCCCTTCTCCGTCTCGTATTCTGGCACTTGATCCCTTCCGGAAAAATAGGCACTTTGGCTTTTGTCCCGTCTAATTCCGAGAATATTCATATTCTGACTTTCCTGGAACCAAAAACAGCAGAAAACAGGCAACTGGCATTGTGGCTCTTGTTAATAGGTTAGTCCAAGAAATCATATGAAAAGTACTCCAAAGTTGGAACAAAACACAAGAAAGTGGATAAAACCAAGCATGGAACATCAAAAATTATAGATACATTTGCAATGTATCAGCACGATGGTAGGATCAAGACAAGATACATATAAACACAAAACATTGTTCCTCCGTGTATATGACATTCAATATCAATCGTTTTTCCAAAGAGTGTACCAATGACCCATATCGCTAAATAATCATCCAACGCCTCTTGAGGAAGATCATGACTCTTATCCAAACATTCTCGATCGGCCATGCTGGCTACACAACTAACTTCAAGAAGTCAAAAGTCATAGAACAAGTACTATTTGGCACGCTGAAAGTACCAAAGTGCTAGGGAGTGAGTAAATCCGTTTTGCTAGGAAAGAAGACCTGGTGCACATTACCTTCAACCTCCTTTACAATCCATTGGTACTGATCATCAGGCACAACCCATTGTAACTTAGCCACTATCTCAGGAATCGTCATGGTACCCCCCGGACTGTAACTCTAGCCATGCGTGTGTTTTCAACCGTTGGACGGATACCATCAGTCATCGGTGCTTCAAAAAAGATCAGTCGTTCATGTGCAAAACCATACATCACCATCGTGGGTTTAGGTGTAAGAAAAATAGGACACACATTTGAAGAGTGAGTAGGAGATCTGCAAATGTCACACAAAGGAGTATTGCAATTAATAAGATAGTTCCCTGGTTGATCACACGTAAAGCACTTAGCACTACTAGAGAAAAGGACATAGGAGACATGCACATTAGAGGCGCATTTATACTATATGCGTCTGTGATAAAATAGGCGAGACGCACCAGTCAGACATGCGCCTCTAGTACTTAAATAGGCGAGGTGTATATTTGTAGGATGCGCCTCCTCTAGCATCTGTACAGATGAAATCTGGCACCCCCATATTATGCGAGGCGCATCCTGGTAATATGCGCCTCCAACATGTTAGACAGGCGAGGCGCATATGTGACAAATGCGCCTCGCATATGTTGGGTGGGCCCGGGTGGAGATCGATGGTCCAATATGCGAGGCGCATATAGTCACATGTGCCTCTGATACTTGACAACAGGCGAGGCGCATTAGTAAAGGTGCGCCTCAAGTAACCCCTGCGGGCCCGGGTGGCCGCATAGGCGAGGCGCATGTTAGCATATGCGCCTCAGTTAGTTCACAATATAGGAGGCGTATTTACTGCAATATGCGCCTCGCATAACCTGGCTTGCTTTTTTTTGCACCTTTTTGGCACATGCACCCCACTCACTTGCCTCACTTCTTCCTCCTCCACCAAAAGACAGATTTGGTCGGCCCCTCCTTCTCCCCACCCCATTTCCCACATTGATTCACCTTAGAAGCTTGCTCAATCTCCATTGGTTGACACTCATATGTAAGTGAAGTCTCTTGCTCCTCTATATCTACAACATGTCCCTTTACTTCTCCTCTGTCTCTCTTGCGCAAGTCGTCATTGGAGGAAGCGTGAAGGTGTTGCTTGCATGCTCATGCGCGTTGTCGGCAACACCGTGACTATATGATTGTGTTGTGGTGCAAGCTTCTTTTTGTGCAGGGATTTCATATGAGATGCCAATGTTTCGCCGGAATGTCGATTCATTTCTTTTCCGGTGAATTTCTAGCACTCGCGGATGTCCTCTTTTTAGGGGAGGTCATGCCGAATTTTTCTGGCGATCTAGATGTCCATATATGCTCTAATTATTCTCTTGCTCTTTGTACCACGCGTAGGCGACCATGGTCCGACCACTGATCCGCAAAGCCCTCATGGATAGGTGGATGAGATGCGGGAGGACCGATATGGCACGCGCAAACAAGACGGAGATAAGATGTTCGTGTCGTGACTGCAAGCTGATGTATCTGATAAGGCATGATTCCGGAATGCTGGAGTCGCACCTGCTCCGACGTAGTTTCATGGATGGCTACACTCGATGGATACATGATGACGAAGATGATCATGAGGATGTCAATAATGGCGAAGATCAAGATACCGGTCATGATCACGAAGATCAAGACACCGATGGCGGGGCAGGTGATGATCATGAAGATCAGGGTGGCGCCAGGCATGAACACGAAGATGATCAAGGTGGTGCCGGGTGTGCACACGAAGATCAAGGTGTTGACCATGATTCGAGCTGGCTGCGAGACCCTCATGCCCAAGATCTGCTTCTCAAGGAGACGAGTAACGTCAGAGCCACCGCTAGAGACAAATCTAAGCTAGAGCAAATGAAGAAAGACGCGGTCACTCCATTGTTTGATGGATGCAACGACGGGGATACCCGTCTGAATGTAACGCTCAGGGCTCTGGAGATGAAGGCGAAACACAAAATGACCGATGAATGCTTCGATGACAACATTGCATTCTGGCACTTTATTCTTCCCAAGAAGGGGAACACATGTCCGACTAGTATCGTTGAGGCCAAGAAAGTCGCGTGCCCTCTCAATCTACCGCACGTGAAATACCACGTCTGCATAAATGATTGCATCATCTACCGGGGCGAGGACGCGGAGAAGACCAGGTGTCCGGTGTGCAAGACCTCTCAATACAAGAGAGGGACCAAGAAAGCTCCTAGAAAGGTGGTGTGGTACTTTCCTCTAACTCCTCGTCTGCAGCGGTATTTCGTGGACCCTAAGGAAGCAGAGCTCATGCGCTGGCACGCGGAAAGAAAGAGGCTGGAAGACGATGATCCGGAGAAGGAGGAAATGCTGAGGCACCCTTCGGATGCTTGCCAGTGGAAGGCGTTGGACCTCCAATATTACCAACATTTTGGGAAAGAGTCAAGGAACCTCAGGCTGGGCATGAGCACCGACGGACTCAATCCGTTCGGAAGCCAGAGTAGCACACACAGCACCTGGCCCGTGTTTATATGGATCTACAACCTCCCCCTAGTTGTGCATGAAGAACAAGTACGTAACCATGAGTATGCTGGTTCAACGGCCAAATCAATCCGGTACAGACATCAATCTGTATCTCACGTTGTTGAAAGAGGAGCTAGCCACATTATGGGAAGAAGGAGCCCGGACATGGGACGCCTCGAGACAAGAATACTTCGACATGAGAGTGGCGGTGATCATGACGGTGCAAGACTATCCCGGTTATGGATACTTCTCGGGGCATGTGGTCCAAGGATTCTATGGGTGCGTTAGGTGCAAAGATAATACAACGTACCGCCAACTACAGAAATATCCCGGGTCCAGGAAAAACGTGTTCCTTGGGGCTCGGAGGTGGCTTCCCAAGAATCATGCCTGGAGAAAGCTAGGAGATCTGTTCGATGGGGCGGTCGAGCTCCGAGGAATCCTGGACCAGAGGAGCAGCGCAGAAATGTACAAGCTGTTGAATAACTCGAAGGAATGCCCTGCACCGGGAAAGACCCAGAAGAAGCCAGAGCCGCTGCTGAAGGTATGGAAGGCGAGGTCTGTTTTCTGGGACTTGCCATACTGGAAGAATATCCTCCGCGTGCCTCATAGCCTCGATCTCATGCATATCACGAAGAATGTGGGCGAGAGTCTACTTCCCACCCTCCTTAAAACCGACAACACCAAAGATGGGCCGAAGGCAAGGAACGACTTGAAGCATATGGGTATTAGGGATGAACTTCAACCACCACCTAGTGATGATGAGGAGGAGGACGAGGAGGAGGAGACGGAAATGCAGAATAGCCATTATCGCAAGGGCAAAAAGCAGGTCAAGAAGGGAGAGGTCAAGCTCAACGCCTCATGCTTCACTCTGAGTAAGAAGTAGGCCATACAGTTTATGAAGTGCCTCCTCGGGGTCAAATTTCCGAACGGCTACATGGGGAAGATAAGCAGATGGCTAGACGAGGCGAAGTAGCGCTTCAGCGTGATGAAGTCTCACGACATCGCCGAGCTGATGACGCAGGTACTCCTGGTCGTGATCCGAGGTATAATGGACAAGCACGTCCGTGAAACGTTGTTTGGCCTCTACAACTTTTTCGACGGCATCTCTCAGAAGTCGATAGGCATTAAGCAGCTCACGAGGCTACAGGACGAGATTGTGGTGATACTATGTGAGCTCGAGATCTATTTCCCCTCCCCGCATTCTTGGACGTCATGCTTCGTCGAGGGCCGAACCAAGGACTTTGAAAGAGCTAACCTGGTCGTGCTACATCACCTGCAGGTGGTCGATCCATACATATATGAGCACAAAGAGTTTATCAAGAAGAATTACGCTGAACAGGGGCGCCAGTACTCGGAGGAAGATGTTATCAAGGAGCACAACTCCGGTTTCACGGGGTGGTTCAGGGAGAAGGTCATTGCTAATCCATCGCAGGGTGAGTACTCGGAGGAACATATACTCATATTCTCCTTGTCACGGGGCGCCTCGCACAACCTGATGGCCTATCAGGCATACCATATCAACGGATACACGTTCTACACAGAGGAAAAGGACAATAACTATGATTACCAGAACTCAGGGGTTACGGGGATATTCTACACCGGTGACGTCCTGGAAAGATACTACGAAAGGTTCGAGGAGATTTGGGATCTCGACTACGTTACGGAGAAGGTGCCAAAGTTCTGTGTCAGGTGGGCCAACAGCGTCGAGAAAGAAGGCCGATATTTCACCACCATGGTTATACCGTCAAAGACCACCAGCGCGAACGCACCCGCGAGAAATGAGCCTTGGGTTCTAGCTAGCAAGGTCGACCAATGTTGGTACATCACAGACCCGTCAAAGCCTAGCTAGGTTGTTGTCAGGAGAGGCAAAAGGAACATCATCGAAATGGACGAGGTCGCCAACAAGCAAGACTTTGACCAGAACGGTGACTCGAAGATGGAATACGGATATGACAACCAAGCACCGTACACCACAACCCTACCTAAGAAAGGACTCACGTTCAAAAGAAGTATTGAAGACGATCTGGACCTAACCTATGCAACAGCGACAAACAAGGGAAAGAAGACAACCATTGTCAAGAAACGCTAGCGCGCTCCGACCATTGTCAAGAACCATCATGTGTGTGTGGCATACTATTATGTATCGAAACATTCATAATTATCATTTTTTGTATGTTATAATACTGCATTGAGAATATTATATATCGACAAGACACATTCATAATACTCACTTGTGTTGTTTTGGCAATATTTGACTTTTTAAAATATTTGCAGTATATTTTATAGTTTATATTGTGTTTGGACAATGTTTTTACATGAAAAATGGCCTTTAATTTTTTTACAAAGATATGTTGTCCCCAGGATTCGAACCTGGGTGGCTAGGGTTCAGAATAGGACAAGGGAAGATACCAGTGGGCTAATGTGTGTTTGTTGACAAATACCAGCCCATCGCGCTAGTTGACTAGTAGTGAATAATAGCCGAGGCGCATATGGCCAAAATGCGTCTCGACGTAAACTTATGTGAGGCGTATTTTCAAATATGCGCCTCGCATAAGCTGGTACCTGTCTGTGATCGACTGAGCCTTTTTTCTCTTTGACTTTTTCTCTGGATCGGACGAATTGACTGCAACCTCTCCGTCGCCTTCGCTCTGCTGCGCCATTGCCTTTGCTCTGTCGGCGTGCCCAGGAGGAGGAGGAGCCCACCCGCGCCGCCCCTTCCTTCGCCACGCCGTCATCGCCCTTACTTCCGCTGTCCATTCCCGCCATCCACCATCGTCGAGGTGACCCCCTTCCCCTCTCCCTCCCCTTCCCCTACCCCTCTTCCCTCCCCTCTCCCTGTGATCTAGGCCAAGTTACTGCCAAATCAGGGAACTCTAGGCCAGTAAATATTTGTAGAAAAACTCTAGACCAAGTTACTCTAGGAAATCTCTATTGGCCAGTAAATATTTGCAGAAAAACTATTGGCCAGTAAATCCCTAGGTTGGCAATCTCTACTGGCCAAGTTACATTTTTGTCAGGGGCTCATGGAAGTCAGAAAACTCTTCTGGAAATGTTGTAAAATTCAGGTGGGCAAAGGGGATAGGACCAGTTTCTGGATTGATCATTTGTGTGGGGATAACAATTTCTCTGTGAAATTTCATAGACTTTTTAGTGTTTCTCTGGACCAGGATGTCACTGTTGAACAGTTGTTCAAAAAAAGGGCTTGGTTTGCTAAAATTCAAGAGAGCTCTGGTAGAGGGTCTTGGAGAAAAGTGGATTGCTTTGCAGCAAATCTTGATGGCTGCAGGACTCATAGAAGAACTATATAAGCTTGTTTGGAAGCTAAAAGATTTTCGAAAATTTTCTTTTAAATCTTTCTACCATGCCATGCAATTTGGGCAGACAGTCCTTATAAGTTTATATGGAAAATCAAAATTCCCCTATGTGTCAATATCTTTATCTAGCTACCTCTCAGGAATAACATTTTAACTAGGCATGTTTTGGAATATATGGGGGAGGTGTGAAAAATGTTGTTTGTTCTGTGGACAAAATGATACTAGGCAGAGATGTTTAATTCCTTATAAATTAACAATAGCTCAATAATTCTGGAGCTCCTGGGGTTTGGAAGGATTTAGTGGACCACATCACTGAGAGTAGGAATTATGTCCAAACATTTTATGGTTTGGCCTAGAGAAAATCCTAAAAGCAGATTTGCTCTAGCTAGTTTTGTTATTTTTGCTATAGGCAAACTATGAAGCAACTTAGGGTGAGGACAAATTTACATGTAGATTAATTGGACATGTGTTTGACTGAACTTGGACATGTGTTTGACTGAACTTGAACAATAGCACCAATAGCATAGCATAGAGAACATTTAATCAAAAAGGGGTTGTGTTTTCTATCATTGTTGCTGCCTAAAACTCACAAAAAATATATTGTACATGTAAAAGTAAAAATGTGACACTCCTAATGACATAAGAGGCTATATGTGGAGGAATACTCCCAACTGCTTGTACTAATGAACTGCAGGTAGTGGCTCTTATTCTCTGTGATGTACATCTGGTACTAATGAACTGCTTGTACTGCTTCAACACCTGATATTTATTTTATGCATATATTGTGTATGTTGTCCAGCTTTTGCATAGTTTGAATTCCCTTTTTTGGTTTAGCTAAATTCTATGGCTGCTGCTACTACATCTGCCACTATGATGCCTCCATTTGGAATGTACACAGTGGTAGTGCTTGTGTATGCTGGCAGCAAAATGGCTGTGTTTGTGCCTATTTAGGCTTTTTTGTGCAGGTTTTTCTTTTTGAGTTGCCAATGTTTCACCGGAATGTTGATTCATTTCTGTTCCGGCGAATTTCTGGCACTCCTAGACATAGAAAATTAGCAAAGGTTATGCCGAAATATTTTGTGAATTTTTGTGCTTATTAGTTCCATTTATTTGTGTGTTTGGAAATGTCGGCGGAGCCAGGACATTCTAGCAAGAAGCCCTTTTGGGAGCAGCACGCGGAGATGGAATCCCAAGAGGACCCGGAATTCGTTCCGCGGGACGACGAGATGGAGGTGGACGAGGATACCTCGTCGGGCGATGAGGAGATGGGGGACGCCGATGGCGACACCACTACCACTGATGGTGGCGGTGAAGCTACTACGGACAGTGGTAGCACATCGAAGATGGCCCGGAAGGAGCGGACCCCGATCGTGGTCGATATCAAAAGGTCCATCATCACAAGTGTGAACGCTGAAGGTGCGCCTTTGGAGCCAGCCGAGTTTGTCGCGCGTTACTCAAACCAGCTCGCGGCAATCCTCCGGAACACCGTCACGATCAACATGGAGAACCTAAAGGCCGAAGAGAATAGGGGTTTCCTCATCCAGCTCTTCCGAAAGCTCCACGCAAGATACACGTTCCCGGGTGATGAGGAACACAAGTACAATAACGACAATCTCAAAGGGAATCCGGTGAACAAGTACACCCTCAAGAAGATGACCAAGGCCTTGTCGAATTGGAAAGTCTAGGTGAAGAAGCTGATTTTCGAGGACGAGCTAAGTTATTCGGAGGTCGTCAAGAAGAAGCCTCTTATCACGAAAGAACACTTCAAGGTGTTCAAGGCCAGATGTGAATCTGCCATGGGCAAGTCCAAGAGTCAGTACTTCAAGGAGTTGTATGAGAAGAACATTGGTACCCACCATCTCGGCTCCGGCGGTTATAGAGCTGCGATTCCCAAATGGGAGAAGGAGGATGTCGACGCTCGTGCAAAGGGGGTGACACCTCCCTTTGACGACATAAAAGAGCCGCAGGAAAAGCACTTTGTCAGGGCCCAGTTTGCCAAGCCGAAAGGGAGTTCTGATTATTCCTCGGAGCCCGTCGGCCCCTTCGCTACAAAGGTGACGAACTTCATGAGAAAATATGTAAGTAGTTTGCATGCAAGTCGATTAATTGCATTCATGATTAATCAATGAAGTCCAGTTTTCTAATCAAATGCTTCGCGTTCCTTGTGCGTAGGACGAGGAGTGTAAGAGATCCTCATCCTAGGGGTCGGCGCCTATCGCCAAGTGGGACACCACTTTTAATAGGGCGCTGAACCAGACCAAGAATGTCGAGCCCCTGGCGGCCCCGTCGTTGGTTGGTCGTGTGGTTGTCTTTGGCGGCATAACATGGTACGAGTACTATGGCACCATGGAGCGGAAGGGCAGGAAGGCCGAAAGCGCCGAGGTAAGACACCTCAGGAAACAAGTGGAAGACTTTCCCAATATAGTCCAAGATGCCGTGAACCAGGTTGTGTCGGCTGCCGAGACAAAGTTCCAAGAACAAGTTCATACACAAGTCCAGTCACAAGTGAACGATAAGCTCAACACCATCCTTCCCGCCTACATGGAAAAGTACAGCAAGTGGCAGAAGGGTGGTAAACGAGGGCAACCACCGGTTCCCAACCACGACAGCGCCCAATCGGACAACATGGCGTGACCGGAGGCGCTGGTGACTCCTCCAGCGGGGCTGGTGGTAGTGGAGACTCCTCCAGCTCTGGAGCTTAACTTGCCCACTGCGGCGAAGGCGCCGACCCGCACCACTATGCCATCAGGCAGCCACTCTGCCACTTGCACGCTCAAGCCTGCCGGCGGCGGTGCCTCAACCTTGGCCGAGTTCGACGCCCTGAAGGTAACTAACTTATTAAAGCGAGAGTTGGGAGGCTTAACCACACCGATGACTTGATCTTCATTTTACTGACGCCCGGCCTACATGTCTTTCGTAGGGAGACACCCCTTGCACTCTAATGCACTGGGTGGGCGGCCAGTTGAAGGATGTTGCCAAGGGTACTATCGTTCAACCAGAGAACCGCAAAATGCACAATGTCACAATGCCACCCGACATGATGAGGGTGATGTCTACGCACTTCTATTCTTGTAGACAGTTGTTGGGCCTCCAAGTGCAGATGTTTGTAGAACAGCAGCAAGTTTTCCCGTAAGTGGATCACCCAAGGTTTATCAAACTCAGGGAGGAAGTGGTCAAAGGTATCCCCTCTCAAGCAATCCTGCAATCAAGATACAAGAAGTCTCTTGTGTCCCCAACACACCCAATACACTTGTCAGGTGTATAGATGCACTAGTTCGGCGAATAGATAGTGAAATACAAGTGGTATGGATAATTATAAGTGGTAACGGTGCCAGAAAATGGCTTGACGGGAGGAAAAGACTAAAGGCAAAAATATGGAAGCAAGCAAACATGTAACAGATCTAGTTGCAAACGGTGTTTCAATGCTTAGAAACAAGGCCTAGGGATCATACTTTCGCTAGTGAACACTCTCATATAAATATCTTCTCTTCATGATACTACTCTGAACTACTCTTCGGTTGTACACTCTAATCCATGGTAGGGCTATAACAACACCCCTCAAAGTTCGCTTTTCCCATCTAGATAACTCCACACTATCACCTTGAGTACTAGATGGTTCCAACAAACACCACAATTTCATAGAAACATCCAACTCCAAATATAACTCATAACAAGTAATTGTAATCTCTAGCCTAAGTGCCACCATGGTGTGCATGCTGTCACTTTCATACACATGGGGAGAGCAGAGATCTATTAAAGCACTTGAGTAGCAAGGTAGATCTAATTGATTACAAAGCTCATGATCACAATATGATCATGCATAGAGAGAGAGATGAACACATAGCTACCGGTAGAGCCCTTAGCCTCAAGGAAGAACTACTCCCTCATCATCATGGGAATCAGCAATGTCGACGAAGATGGTGGTGGAGATCGATGGAGATGGCGGTGAAGATGGTGCAGAGGCGGCGGCGCCTCCGGCGGCGGTGCAGAGGACTCCTTTCCTGCCGCCGGTATCACAGGGGAGCAAGCGCCCCTTAGCCCCCTTCCTTCATGGCTTATTGGGAGCCCTTCCCCATGGAGATGGGATCCATGGGGGAGGCAAAAACGTGGCTTTGGTGGCTGCAAATTCGTGGGTGGAGCTGTCTCCCACGAATTAGATTTTCTCCCTTTATATAGCTTCTCGGATTCCCGTCACCCCATCTTGGGCTGCAGTAAATCGGGTGTATCGGACTTGTCCAGACTCGGAATCAGCTAAATTTTATGTCCAGAATGTTTGTCGCGAAATTTCCAACAACCTCGTAGTTGAAGAGTTTTCCGTTTGACGCCGTCTTCGACCCGAAGCTAAAGAAGAAGAACAAGAAAAACAAGACCCCGACAAAAGACCCTCTGACAGAGGAGGTGATTGCCGAGGAATACGAGGAAGACTCGGATGGAGCGCTTATCCAGCATTTAGCTGAAAAAGAAGCATCGGTGGATGGACACGTGATCACTGAAGGTGCGCGTAAACTCATCGATGCAGCACTAACCACACCTATCCCTACAGCTGCAGAACTTACCGCAGATGAGCTGACGAAAGGGCGCAAGCCCTAGAAGCGCATCGTCAACAACTCCTCGATGAAGCCAAAAACATCGAGGTGGAGAATAAACGCATGTCAAACAAGGAATACATGTCTCGTCTACATCAGAAGACACGGAAGCGTCACATAGATGAGAACCAATTCCCACGTGCCCGTGCCGTCCTTTTTGGAGATGAGATGGGGAAGCCATGGAAAGATAGCAACGGAGATTGGGTATACCCAACACCAGCACAAAATACCGTGGCAGCCCGAGAAATTCTATCGGCTAATCTAGGACCAGAGGAGATCCGTTTGGGTATCAAGCTACTCAACAAGGGACTGGAGCAGCAAAAGGTCGTCCTGTCCGGAAGTCAAAAACTGGTATCAGATTCTGACCAATGTCACACAGATCCGGCATGGGCTGGCGTAAGATCCCATTACGCCCGGGCACAGTACCATCACCCCGAATGCAGGGAAGACAACTATTCAAGAACCGGATCTTCAGGACAGCATCACAAAACTTTGCGTAATTGGAGCAACGTCGCCCCAGCGTCCGAGAAAGACGCCATCGCTGCCCTGAATCCGACGAACCCTCCCCGGCGAGAATCTAAGGATCGAAGGGGAGAAGATAAAGAGAAACGTCGGGAGGAGGATCGTCAGAGAATGCCACCTCCTAGATATGAGAACCGTCCAGCTGAGCCTCACCATGGTGGGAACGACGGACGAAGAAACGACGGAAACCATGTCGGTACAAGCAGGCAGGGAGCTCGTCGTAGTCAAGCTGCTCCACCCTCTCCACCACACAGTCATCGCAACGGCTCCCATGGAGGCCAAGGAGGACGACATGGTGGAGGAGGTGGTGGCAGAAGCCGAAGTCCGGCTCCACGGCACCGCAGCCACAGCCGGCATTCGGGACGATCTCTATCCCCGAACGACGCAAGGCACAGGATTAACTCCAACATAGAGGCTCGGTGCTATGAAAACGATGACGTGTACGTAGGCCCAAAGTGCTTCGGTCCACGCATCAGAGCTACAAAATTCCCGGAAGGATTTGCTCTCTCAAGACATATCCAAGCCTACGATGGCATTGCTTGGCCAGACACCTGGTTACAGGATTTCTTCCAAGCTTGCTGCATTGCCAAAGGCGGAAACAGCCTGGTCGCAACCCGATATCTCCCACTTATGTTGCGGAAGACGGCATGATCATGGCTCAATGAACTTCCGGTAAACACCATCCATAATTGGTATGATTTGCAAAGTGCATTCTTTCGGAATTTCGAAGGCACATATTGGAGGCCCTGTACGGTTGGAGACCTACAGCATTGCACCCAGAAAGTCGGAGAAACTTGCCAGGATTACCTCGGATGATAGATTGACACCAAGAACTCCTGCGAAGGAGTAAATGATCAAACTGCGATTGAAGCCTTCATCGCAGGTCTCCCTATTGATTTACTACGCCATCGCTTGAAGTGTAACAAGGTTACTGATTTGGGAGAGATGATAGAAACAACGAGCAAGTATGCAGATGCTGACGACGATGCAGAAGGACTACTCAATGCCATAGCTGTCCCTCAGTCGGCAAAACAACCAAAGCAACAAGCTTAGAAGCACAAAAATACCTCGGAAGAAAAACCCAACGCGGAAACGGCAGTAGTAACTACTGTTTTCGGGTCTGGAGGACGAGGAGGACATGGCGGAGGCCGCGGGCGTGGCCGTGGGACATCAAGGGTCCAAGGTAGAGGAGAAAAACAACCAGGCAAAACCTACGCTTGGGCCGACATTGCCAATAACCCATGTGTGCATCACCTAGACGCCAATGGGGGCTCGTCCCACACCAACGCTGAATGTCATTTCAATGACGACATCAAAAGAGATGACACTGCGGGCTACAAAGCTAAGCGGAAGAAGGGAAAGAAAAATCCCGAAAAAGACAAGGAGACCAAGGAAGATTCCGACATGGAGGAAGCTGATGCTTGAAATCCCAAGTCGGAAGGGAAGAAAACTTTTCCTACCAAGAAGGACACTTATGTCACCTTCCTCGGATCTCAACCAGCAAAGGTCAAGAAAGCAGTTCTACACGAGTTCAATGCAACAGTTCCGGCTGCTCCCCAGTATCTAGACTGGTCGGAAGTGGCAATCACGTTTGACCGTGATGATCATCCGCCTAAGTTACACAGGCAAGGAAAATACGCCTTAATCATCAACCCACTTATTGACGGTTATGGTTTCTCCAAGACCCTCATGGATGGTGGTAGCAGCATCAATATTCTCTATGTCGAAATTCTACGCCGGATGAAGATCTCGGAGACCCAGCTAAACCATAGCTCTGTGATTTTTCACGGAGTTGTCCCAGGAAGACAAGCTAATTCCCTGGGAGAGATCACTTTGGATGTTACCTTTGGAACTCCAAAGAATTATCGGACGGAGGCACTTTCCTTCGAAGTGGTTCCGTTCAAGAGCGCATACCACGCTATATTAGGACGTCCAGCTTACTGGGCTTTTATGGCTCGTCCATGTTACATTTACAATATAATGAAAATTCCAGGTCCCAACGGCGTGATCACCATCAGGGGAGACCCGAAGAAAGCGCGAGAGTGCGAGGATGGAAATGTCGCCTTTGCTGAAGCCGTGCTGCACGCCTAGGAGTACCAGGAGATCAAGAAGAGCATAGATCCGTCCGAGATGCCCGCAATGAAGAAGGAGGTTACCAAGCCAAATCCGGAGTTCAAGGCATCAGAAGAGATGAAGAAAACGCCGTTGAAGGATGATGACCCCTCCAAGGTGACCCAGATAGGCGTAGGCTTAGATAGCGCATAGGAAAGCGTGCTCGTCAAGTTCCTCCAAGCAAATCAAGATATCTTCGCATGGTAGCCATCTGACATGATCGGAGTACCTAGGGAACTTGCCAAGCACTCTCTAAATATAAACCCGAACGCTAAACCCGTCAAACAGTCCTTACGGCGGTTTGGCGACGAAAAGCGTAAGGCAATAGCTAAGGAACTAGCACGGCTCGAGTTAGCCGGATTCATAGAAGAGGTTATCCACACTGAGTGGTCGGCCAATCCTGTAATGGTCCCTAAAAAGGACACCAATGATTTAAGGATGTGTGTTGATTATACTGCCTTGAACAAGGCTTGTCCAAAAGATCCGTTCGCTCTCCCTAGAATTGATCAAGTTATCGATTCTACGGCAGGCTCGGAACTCCTCTGTTTTCTCGGCGCATATTCCGGTTATCACCAAATCCGGATGAAGGAATCTGACAAAGTCAAAACTTTATTCATAACCCCCTTCGGAACCTTCTATTTTGTTACGATGCCCTTTGGGCTGAAGAACGCAGGAGCTACATACCAGCACACGATGCTGCGTTGCCTCCACGACCAACTCGGACGCAATGTACATGCATACGTGGATGATATCGCGGTGATGTCCAAAAAGAAGGAAACACTCATTTCCGACTTGGAGGAAACGTTCGCCAATCTACGAAAATACAACATCATGCTTAACCCGAAGAAATACTTCTTTGGAATACCAGCCGGAAAATTGTTAGGTTTCATCATGTCTCAAAGAGGCATAGAGGTGAACTGCGACAAAATCAAGGCTATACTCAATATTTCCAGGCCAACTCACCTGAAGGACGTACAAAGATTAACTGGTTGCATTGCTGCGGTCAGTCGATTTGTAAGCCGGCTTGGTGAAAGAACCACACCATTATACAAACTCCTGAAGAAGACCAAAGATTTTGTCTGGACTGACGAAGCTGAAGCTGCACTGCAAGACCTGAAGAAAGTACTCTCATCTGCTCGTATCCTCGCAGCGCCGGAACCTCAGGAACCGATGTTGCTTTATATTGCTGCGACAAATAAGGTCGTTAGTATCATCATGGTGGTGGAGAGACCAGAGGAAAATCAGGAACACTTGGTGCAGCGTCCGACTTACTTTGTCAGCGAGGTCTTGACAGAATCAAAACAGCAATATCCGCACTATCAAAAGTTGGCTTATGGTGTTTTCCTAGCATCTCGTAAGTTACGACACTATTTTCAGGAGCATCCAATTACCGTGGTGAGCAAAGCTCCCATGAGAGACATAATCAACAACAGCGACGCCACATGACGTGTCGCCAAATGGGGCATAGAGCTCTCATCTTTCGATATTGAGTATAAACCTCGGACAGCAATCAAATCCCAGATCCTTGCTGACTTTGTCGCTGATTGGACAGAGACGAAGGAAAACATGGTCCTCCCTGAGTCGGAATATTGGACCCTCTTTTTTGATGGGTCTAAGGCTCGAGGGGCTCGGGGGCTAGCGTGGTGCTCAAATCACCCCAAGGAGATAAACTATTATACGTGTTGCAGATCCACTTCACAGCGACAAATAATATTGCCGAGTATGAAGCACTACTGCATGGAATCCGGATTGCCAAGGATATTGGCATCCGACATTTGATGTGTTACGGAGATTCGGATCTTGTTGCTCAGCAAGTCTCGGATATTTGTAATGCAAATAAGCACATGGAAGCATATAAAGCTGTCGTGGATGATCTATCTAAATCGTTCGAAGGGTTTGAAGTTCAACACATCCCTCGAGCAGAAAATGAGGAAGCAGATGCACTATCTCGAATATGCTCTGTGCGGAAAGAGGTCCCGGATGGCGCATTTTTAGAGCACCTCAAAGTTCGCTCGATAAAGGGAGTAGATGAGGAATATCCGACCAAATCCGACTCACCTTTAATAGCAGTTCTGGCTGTAATTCCCAGCTGGACTCAACCCTACCTCGATTATTTGGTACATGGCAAATTACCCGAAGACGAGGTGCTGAGCTGGCAGGTTATCCGTTGAGCAAAAGCCTATACTATTGTTAAGGGTGAGCTCCATAAACAGAGTGTTTCTAGGGTTTTTCAGCGCTGTGTATCTCCGAAAGAAGGAGTGGAAATCTTAAGGGAAATCCACGAAGGCGAGTGTGGTCACCACGCTGCAGCCAAATCTTTAGTGGCAAAAGCTTTTCGACATGGATTTTTCTGGCTTACAACTTAGGCAGATGCCGAACGATTAGTCAAGACATGCAAAGGCTGCCAAAAGTACGCCAAGCAAGCACATGTTCCGGCTGATCAGCTGCGAACAATACCTATAACATGGCCTTTTGCAGTCTGGGGGCTTGATATGGTAGGACCTTTTAAACGAGCTCCAAGTGGATTTACTCACCTCTTAGTGATGGTGGATAAATTCACCAAGTGGATTGAGGCTAAACCTGTCACTAGTTGTGATGGAGCAACAGCCAAAAGATTTGTCGAGGATGTTATAATCTGGTATGGTTATCCGCATAGCATTATCACGGACAACAGGAGTAACTTTTCTATGGGAGAACTGGCTGAATTCTGCGATGAGCAAAATATCCGTCTTGACATTGCGCCAGTCGCACATCCACAGGCTAACAGACAAGTCGAAAGAGCAAATGGTTTAATTCTACAAGGCCTGAAACCAAGACTCGAAGCACCACTACGACGTTCTGTAGGGGCTTGGGCAGAGGAATTACATTATGTAATTTGGAGTTTACGAACAACTCCGAACAGGTCAACAGGATACACACCTTTCTTCTTGGTCTATGGCGCAGAAGCAGTTCTTCCTAGTGATTTAATTCATACTTCTCCTAGAGTGGCACAGATATCGAAGAGGATGCCGAGATTTCTCGACAAAATGATCTCGACTTAGTCGAAGAAGTTCGCGTTGCTAAAATGAGATCTACAGCCTATCGTGAAGTTACATGAAGTATCATAGCCAGAGAGTCCGAAATAGATCTTTCAATGAAGGTGATTTGGTTCTCCGGCTTGTGCAACAAAGAAAGCACAAACTTTCCCCAGTATGGGAAGGGCCCTTTTTAGTTAGTCGAGTATTGCACAATGGATCGTACTACTTAACTGACATGAGGCCAGTCAAAGAAAGACCTGCTACTAAGAAGAGAAAGAGAGCTGGAGGCAGTACAAATCCGGATGAGTTAGACAGACCGTGGAATATTGCTCAGCTACGTCCCTTTTATTCTTAGTTTATCCTTCTTTGTAGTCATACATATGTACATGTTCTGTGAGAAATAAAAGTTTTGGTTGCCTCAAGTTTTTTCTGAGAAGTTCTTAAACCATCTTATTTCCGAATGATCATGTCATAGTCGAAAATCCTAGAATGCTTGAAAGTACTTTATGCTCATGTTCGTTATGGTCTAGATTTCTGATTCTAAAAACTGCTACCTTCGGGTATAACTCTAAAAATTTCTAGTCTTTACTTTGGTTATTTATCTGATTGCCGGATGCGGGCATTTTTCGAGTAGTGAATTGTTGGTACTAGAAGCCGGCTTTGTTTCCGAGTTTAAACTGGTTTAGCAATTGAGCTCCGTTGCTCGACAAAGTTTCTGGCTGAAGGTTTTACCGGCTCACGAAAGGGATGAAGCGGAAACCTAGATAAACAATAAGTAGAGACGAAAAAATACAAGTGCTTGTGTAAACTTTTCAGGCACGCAAAATTTTTAAAAGTAAAAAGTGCTGAATAGATCAAAAGCTTAGCACTTGCAAAAGATAAATAGTACTTAATATTTACAATCGCATCAGGTTTTTTCCGGAATAATACATAAATTTCTGGTCTATGATGCAGGAGAAGATGAAGGATATTCCAGCTCGCTGGTCACTCCACCTTGATATCTTTCCGAGATGTCCGCGTCCGAGTTGGTGCGCTCATCGTCGGAAACTTCCTCGGCTTCTTCTGCAGGAGGAGGCGGAGTAGCCACGCGGGTGAAGAAGGGGATCTCGTAGCTGGTCAGATCAGCTACGTGGCACCCGTATCCGGCGCAGGAGTGCATTATAGCTTGAAGGTCTTGCTCCTGGCCGTCTTCATCCACCTTGCAGTACCCTCTGGTCACTTGCCATATCTCCATGTTTCCATGGTGGCTCATGACCATGGAGAGAGTGTTCTTGCAGCGATCCACGCCAGACATGTTCGCCTCCGAACAAGCTGCGGCATCTCCTTGGCCCTGTCCCGCACCTCAAAATCCGACATGCTTGGCATGTCCGGAATCCTGAGAGACTCGCCAATGTCCTCAAGGGACTGGCGGTAGTCATGAAGAAGATCACTGACTTGGGTAAGCCGGTGAGTGCGGGGCTCAGACGAGGAAGAGTCCGTCAACTTCCGAGGACCTATACACAAAACAAGTTAAGAAAAAACCGACATTGATAGAAGTCGAAGAAAAAGATAAGTCAGAGAGGTGGAATGTACCAAAAATGACGTCGTCAATCTTGGTCTTCTCCTCCTGGAGACTCTGGAGTTCAGCCCGGAGCGCCTGGGATAGGTCCTTCTCTCTGCCAAGCTCATTCTTGAGGTCTGAGATTATTTTATCCTAAGCAGCAATCTTGCGATCACGCTCATCAGTGGCCATGGAGGAGGATTCAAGGACTTGAGCTATGCTCTTTTCATGATCTGCCTTGAGCTTATCCAGCTCTTGGCGAAGTCCCTTGTTCTCCACCACCAGCGTCTTGAGGTTCTCGGCCTCTTCAATCATAGAAATGGATTGTTTCACCAACGATGTAAGTCAAAAAAGAACAACAGTTCAGAAAAATTTGACATTAAAAAACCCAAAAACAAGGCTTGAATCTCGGAATGTTTACCTTCGGCTTCATCCTTGGCTACTTTGAGCTCAACATTTTTAAGCCGGAGAGCTTTGATCTCTCTCCGCTTATCACAGACATTGGTCAATAATTCCTGGTTATAGGAACATACTTTCTGAGCTACCTCTTCACGACAGGCACCTCCTTTGTGCCAACCGCTACCGTCTGAGCTTTGCGCTTCTTGAGCGTAAGATCCGGCAGTGGAACCACCTCTACCTCTGGAGAAAAATCCAGAGGATATCCTTCGAGCGGAGCAAGTTTTGACTCGGGGATGTCAGCAAGCTGAAAACAAGAAAACATATCAGTATTGCAATAGTACTCAAAGATAGAAACACATAAAAGATGTGATGATAAAAGCTTACCGGCACCACGGGGTTTTCTGCCGTGTGCATGTCCAGAGAAACCTCCGGAATCCGCCTTTCGATCTGCTCCTTGATCAGCCACTTGATTTGGCTTATGTAGCCTTGAGTGGTGTAGGCTTTGGGGCTGATGCGGAGGGAGTCAGTTAGAGAAGACGTGACAGAGTGCTTCAGTCTATCCCCGTGGTACTGAAGTGGCTGGATCCGACGTGAGACCCAGCACTGGACCAAATCGGATCCCTTCAGACCATTGTGGTTAATCAGATATTCGATCCGCCTCTTAGCGAGGATCAGATCATCTGTGAGAGCCGGAGCAGCCTCATCCCAGGAAGGCTGGGCTGTGGCGGCTCAGTCGACAAAAGCCGGCAAAGCAGTAGCTTTGCCGGGAGCCGGAATATCCCTATGGTAGAAAAAAGTGGCTGGCCATTGTTTGACCGAGTCACTGGTAGAAATTTTGGGATATGCCCGATGTCGTCTAAGAGAAAAACTAATGGTGCCGGTGATATAAGGAACACCGACAGTAATGGAATTCCTCCGGACATGGAAATAAAATCGGAAGAGAAGAAAACTCGGCCTAATGCCGAGAAAGCCCTCGCAAAGCGCAGCATATGCGCTCATTTCTAGAAGTGAATTGGGAGGAAGATTGTGGAGTTGAACTCCATAGTGATCTATCACCTCGAAGAAGAACTCCGAGGGAGGAACAGACCTCGGTCCAGATGAGTGCCGAAGTGGACTCGCTCGCCCTCGTGCGGGTTGGGGACGGTTTCACCGGAGCCGCTCCGCCAGTCGCCGGCGACGAGCAGCCCCTCCTTCTCCATGTTTTTGAGGCCTGCTTCGTCGAGGGCGCAGGGGATCCAGATTCCCCTGTAGCTTTCTTTCTCTGCTGCAGCTTCCGCCTTCGCCGCCACCGCTGCTGCCACCAAACCGGAGGAAGAAGATGACGAAGCCATTTTCTCCGGTGAGAGGGTGACCTTAAAGGGGCAGCGCTGGGAGTTTATGTGGGGGAAGGACGAGGAGGCTCTGTGCGCGCAGGAGGATTGGGAAGGAAGGAAACGACAAAGGACTGGTGGAAAGGAGAAGAAGAAATCTGAACCCCTTATATCCACCTACCTGCGCCAAGATTCATGCAAACGCTATAGTGTAACCGCCACGCGTCGTGGACAGAACTGGGAAGGACCCGCGCGATGATTGTGTCGCCTCGATCTCCACGCACGCATTGAAACGGCGCCTCGGTTCCACGGACCGCGGACCCACCAACGGTCGTGCTGACGGAACGCCTGTCAGATGACGTGACTTGACCATGCTTGTGTCAGGTGGCGTTAGAGACCAAGTTCCGGCTTAGTTCAAAATTGAGCTGGAAAATCCGAGTAACCTACTGATAGGTCCGACTTATTTTTAAGACCTAGATCGTATCTTTTGTTGTGAAGTTTCAGGAACCCTTCAAGATTCTGCAAGCCGAAGATCAAGCTAGACGATCATAAATCCGACTTTGGATCTTGGAGGCCTCCGAGGGCTGCTGTTGGGGATATACTTTCCGGTTATCCTCACAGTTCCTCACTGACCAGGGTGGCCCACTTCGGGTTAGAGCTTTGCTTCACGGGCGGCCCAGTCAGGGAGAAAGACGGAGTCCAATCCGGCTACGGGAAGGCCTAGAAGACTTACCGACTTAGGCCCATAATGTTACTTGTAGTTCACGATGTACTATGTAACCGACTCTTAGACGTAGCCGGATAGATCTCTCCTGTAAACCCTAGGCCGGATATCTATATAAGCCGTCCTAGGGAGAGCCTTTAGGGCAACACTCTACACTCAATACTTTACACCCTCAACTCGCACAGGCGAAACCCTTGTAACCCATATTCCGGCTCTGTAGACATCGATTGCTAGGAGTAGGATCCGTCCAAAGCCGGCGGATTCAAACCTGGGTAAACTTGTGTGCTCACCATCCCGGAACACCGTACGTCTCACACCCCTCTCTTCCGCGCGCCTCGAGGACCCCCTCATGGCGTACTTGTCATCAATCCGATGACACATAGGACACCTTCAAAGTTCATAAGAGTGACTAGATACAATAGTTTTCAAAACAAGCAATATCAAGTATGCATCAATCAACTAGTCTTGGGACAATGCACATAGAACTAAGAATGGCCACTATGCTCTCAAAGTAGGTGCATAAAGATAGAAGGTGGAGACTCAATATAATGGTGGAAGAAACGCCTTTTTATAAAAGGAAGTAGGGATTCAAGTCTCATAAAGAGCTTCCAAAAATTATGGTACTTATAGCTTTCAGCTATCATTGCCCCTATCATAAGCATCTTGAAGTGATTAAGGTTAAAGTGAACAAACTATGGTGTACATGTGAGTAAGTATAAGTTAGAAATCTCATGTCCCTTGTATAAGGGTAGCTCCTCATGCTACTCAAGTTTAGTCACCGGTAAGTTCTTGTCATCGTAAGTATATGTGTATCATAGAGAACCGCCAACGGGGTACCCCTTGCCCGATGATACGGAAGAATCCCCATATCAAAATGACAAGGCAAGCAGACAACAAGCATCTCACCATTCTTCTTATTTACCATGGGAATATGGTGCTTTTTTCTCTCTTTCCTCTTTTCATAGTATCTCTTTTTTCTCTTTTTTTTATCAATATAGGACTCCTTTTTATAAGAAGAATGCTTCATAGACAACTCATTATGGTTACGCTGCAGGTTTCCACCATGTCAGCATGGATTAGACCAGCGGCCCAGGCATTTCTCTAACACATATACATAACTCCATGGACTTACAAGCTCCCCTTTCATTTCACACCGACGACATCCATATACAAAAGAGCGTGATATCAACTAGGTACAAGTACCAAGTGCAATGTTGAAAGCGTTCCCCATGAAAGCATGGTTCTGCTAATTCCCAACAAATAAGTGCAAGCATATACAACATAGACGACACAATGGTTCAAGTTTATTAAGGGCAAGAAAAGTAAAGTGTGCCATCAAGTTCGTGAGAGCTTTAATCACTAGTTTTCTCATAACAAGTTTAATTTGGAAGGTAAACAAAAGCATGAATATACTTGGAATAGAATAAGCTAGTAGGTAGGTATGGTGGACTCTTTGGAATAACTTGGTTTAGGGAGTTGGATGCATGAGTGGAACTCATACTTGGTTGTGGAGGCTAGCAAAAGACTGGGAGCGACAAACTAAGAGAGCAATACTGGCCATAATCATGCAGAGCGACAAAACATCATTGATCAAAGCACAAAGTGATACTACAAGTTGAAAACTAAAGGATCATAAAGGCTATGGTGACTTGAGATAGTCATAACATGGTGTGAGCATGTGCCAAGTGAACCCAAATAAAACATCAAAGGAGAATACCACTATACTATGCTTTAATATGCTAAAACAACGCACGATTCATCCAAGGAACATAAAGCAATCTCAATTGTTTATAACAAGTCATGCTACAACAAAGAATACTAAGCATAAAGCCAAAACAATATCAAGCATAGCATGACAAAGCATAGGCCACAGTCAAAAACGAGCTCTTTTTACCACATAAGCATGAACTTTCCTACTCTTTTCCAAACCAAACCAAACTATTTGCAAACCAATGTATGAAAGAGGGGGTCCATCCAATTGATTCAGCAAACTAAGCAAACAAAATCAAACTAAAAACCAAAACGAAAACGAAAAAGAAGACGCTCCAAGAACAACACAATTGTGCATGAAACAATAAAAATGAAGTGTTAGGATGAAACCTGGGATTTTTATTGATGAAGAAGGGGATGCCTTGGGCATCCCCAAGCTTCGACGCTTGTACTTCTTGGATATTTCTTAGGGTGACACGTGTGGCATCCCCAAGCTTGAGCTTTAGTCCATCCTTCATCTCATTACTCATTCCTTCCATACACCTGAAATTTTCCTTCCATAGAGAGAGATATGAACACATAGCTACCGGTAGAACCCTTAGCCTCGAGGGAGAACTACTCCCTCCTCATCATGGGAATCAGCAATGGTGAGGGAGATGGTGGTGGAGATCGATGGAGATGGCTCCGGGGGCACTTCCCCGTCCCGGCGGGGTGCCGGAACAGAGACTTTCTGTCCCCTGAATCTCCCCTTCGGTGGCGGCGGCGTAGCAGAACTTTTCGTGGATTTCTGATTGACTCCTTAGGGTTTTGGTATCGGGAGGCTCTTATAGGCGAAGGAGGCAAGGTCGATGGCCGTCCAGGGGGCCCACACCATGCCCTGGCGTGGCCTAGGCTGGACCGCGCCAAGGAGGGTGTGGCCACCCTGTGGCCCCTCTCCGACTCTCCTTCTGGCTCCATGAGTCTTCCGGGAAAATAGTAACTTTGGCTTTTGTCCTGTCCAATTCCGAGAATATTCATTTTCTGACTTCCTGGAACCAAAAACAGTAGAAAACAGGCAACTGGCAGTGTGGCTCTTATTAATAGGTTAGTCCAAGAAATCATATAAAAGGTACTCCAAAGTGTGGACAAAACATAAGAAAGTAGATAAAACCAAGCATGGAACATCAAAAATTATAGATACATTTGCAATGTATCAACATCCCCAAGCTTAACTCCTGCTCGTCCTCGAGTAGGTAAGTGATAAAAAGAAAGAATAATTTTTGAGGTGACATGCACCATCATAAACTTGATCAAAGTATTTGTAAAACATTGATAGTTGGGATCATAGTACTTCAATCATAACATGAAAGACAAAGTTCTAGCAATAAGACAAAGAAACTATGTTGCAACATGAAAAGGCACAAACAAAAGATTCATGAATAACAATGCTTTGCAAGATGTTTGTTTATTTCACATAAAGAAAACATAGCATAATAGTATTCAGCTTGTCCCTCATAGAGTAGAAAATGCATAGGACACCTTCAAAGTTCATAAGAGTGACTAGATACAAATAGTTTAAAACAAGCAATATCAAGGTATGGATCGATCAACAAGTCTTGGGACAATGCACATAGAACTAAGAATGGCCACTATGCTCTCAAAGTAGGTGCATAAAGATAGAAGGTGGAGACTCAATATAATGGTGGAAGAAAGGCCTTTTGTAAAAGGAAGTAAGGATTCAAGTCTCATAAAGAGCTTCCAAAAATTATGGTACTTATAGCTTTCAGCTCTCATTGCCCCTATCATACGCATCTTTAAGGTGATTAAGGTTAAAGTGAACAAACTATGGTGTACATGATTGACGAAGTATAAGTTAGTAATCTCATGTCCCTTGTATACGAGGGCCGCTCCTTATGCTACTCAAGTTTAGTTACCGGTAAGTTCTTGTCATCATAAGTACAGGTGTATCATAGAGAACCGCCAACGGGGTACCCCTTGCCCGATGATACGGAAGAATCCCCATATCAAAATGACAAGGCAAGCAGACAACAAGCATCTCAGCAATCTTCTTATTTACCATGGGAATATGGTGCTTTTTTCTCTCTTTCCTCTTTTCATAATCTCTTTTTTTTCTTTTTTTTCTCAATATAGGACTCTTTTTTTATAAGAAGAATGCTTCATAGACAGCTCATTATGGTTACGCTGCAGGTTTCCACCATGTCAGCATGGATTAGACCAGCGGCCCAGGCGTTTCTCTAACACATATACATAACTCCATGGACTTACAAGCTCCCCTTTCATTTCACACCGACGACATCCATATACAAAACAACATGATATCAACTAGGTACAAGTACCAAGTGCAATGTTGAAAGCGTTCCCCACGACAGCATGGTTCTACTAATCCCCAACAAATAAGTGCAAGCATATACAACATAGACAACACAATGGTTCAAGTTTATTAAGGGCAAGAAAAGTAAAGTGTGCCATCAAGTTCATGAGAGCTTTAATCACTAGTTTTCTCATAACAAGTTAAATTTGGAAGGTAAACAAAAACATGAATATACTTGTAATAGCATATGCTAGTAGGTAGGTATGGTGGACTCTTTGGAATAACTTGGTTTAGGGAGTTGGATGCATGAGTGGAACTCATACTTGGTTGTGGAGGGTAACAAAAGACTGGGAGCGACAAACTAAGAGAGCAATAATGGCCATAATCATGCAAAGCGACAAAACATCATTGATCAAAGCATAAAGTGATACTACAAGTTGAAAACTAAAGGATCATAAAGGCTATGGTGACTTTGGATAGTCATAACATGGTGTGAGCATGCGCCAAGTCAACTCAAATAAAGCATCAAAGGAGAATACCACTATACTATGCTTTAATATGCTAAAACAATGCATGATTCATCCAAGGCGCATTAAGCAATCTCAATTGTTTATAACAAGTCATGCTACAACAAAGAATACTAAGCAGAAAGCCAAAACAATATCAAGCACGACATGACAAAGCATAGGCCACAGTCAAAAACAAGCTCTCTTTACCACTTAAGTATGAACTTTTCCTACTCTTTTCCGATCCAAACCAAACTATTTGAAAACCAATGTATGAAAGAGGGGGTCTAACCAATTTATTCAGCAAACTAAGAAAACAAAGCAAACGAAAAACCAAAACAAAAACGAAAAAGAAGACGCTCCAAGAACAACACAACTGTGCATGAAACAATAAAAATGAAGTGTTTGGAAGAAACCTGGGATTTTTATTGATGAAGAAGGGGATGCCCAAGGCATCCCCAAGCTTTCACGCTTGTACTTCTTCGATATTTCTTGGGGTGACACGCGTGGCATCCCCAAGCTTGAGCTTTAGTCCATCTTTCATCCCATTACTCATTTCTTCCATACACCTAAAATTTTTCCTTCATACAAAACTTCACACAATCTTTATTAGCAACATTGGTGCACTCAAGATAATAAGTCTTTAGGTTCAGTTCCAACACCAATAAAACTTCCATTAGAACAGTAGCTACTTTAGCACTTCCCTCAAAAAGCTCAATTCCCCAAAAGAACTCAAAGAGGAACCAACAAGAAGCAAATGCAGAAAATGGCAGAAATCTGTCAAAACAGACCAGCAGGTAAATACAAATTTTTTTGAAGACCTTCTGTTGCTAAAATCAAAAAGTGTTGAACTAACGAAAGTTAGATAACAACCTGGGGCAGAAGCACAAAAATTCATGCCTCAAAAAGACGTTCAGAGATTTTACACGTATTTCTATGGTGAAGCACAGGAATCTGTTTCGGGACAGCAACTTTCCCAATCATTACTTCTCTCTCATTAGAGGTTACTCTTGGCACAAAAAGCAAATAAAAAGGATAAGGAGAGGTTATTACAGAGGTAATAACTTCCAAGACTCATCTAAAACTTTTGGGTTATCTGCCAATAAGTACTTTTCTTTTTCACCTTTAAGTTAGGCATGATAGTTTGAGAAGATGCTCACATAAGAAATATGAATTGAAGTAAAAGAGAGCATCAAGAAGCAAATTCGAAGCACATTTAAGTCTAACCCACTTCCTATGCATAGGAATCTTGTAAAGAAACAAGTCATGAAAGCACAAAGCAACAAGCATAGAAAAACAAAACAAGTGCAACTTCAAAAAAATTAACATAGAGAGGGGAAACTTAATATTGTTGAGACACCTAAAACCATGTTTCCCTCTCTCATAATAACTTTCAGTAGCATCATGAATAAAAGTAACAATATAACTATCACAAGAAACATTCTTATCATGAGCCACATGCATAAAAGAATTAATACTCCCCACATAACCATAGTCATTCTTATTAATTGTAGTGGGAGCAAATTCAACATAATAGCTATCATTATTATTTTCATCACCATAATCATCAAATATAGGAGGCATATTGTAATCATAATTAATTTCCTCGTCAATAGTAGGTGGGCTGAAAATATCATAATCATCATTCCAATCATCATATATTGGAGGTATAGTATCATCATAAGCAATAGAATAGTTATCTTCCAAAGTGTGTTCATTTGTAAACATATCATCATTGGAAGGAACATGGATAACACTAATAGTACAGCAATTATCATCATTTTCAGAATTGGTACCGAAGAGATTTTTAATATCAAAAGTAGTGTGCTTTTCCCAATCATGATCACTACTATAGGTAATAGGCATAGGAACATCATCGAGTTCAGACTCATCAAAAACTATAATAGGAGCAACATGCTTAGGGGAAAATACCGCATCCTATCTCCTTTTACTCCTCCTTTTCTTCTTTTTCTTCTTCTCTTTAGGAGGGAGAGGCTTGAAAGGAAGCTTCTCCATATACCCTGGTTCATTGTTAGAGACAATAGAAGAAACTTTGGAGGATTCCTTCTTTTCATTAATAAGATCAAAACACATATTAGTCCTGTCATATTTTGGTAAAATCTCATCTTCTATAATATTTTGTATGTAAGTATTTGTGTGACAATTATCAACACAATAAAGATGACAACCATGCAGGACACTATTCATATCAAAAGCACCCATATCTACCAAAGAGGTTTTTCTTGATAACTCTTCACACCCCAAAAATAATGTAAGTTTATCATGCTGATTAGGAGTGATCATGTCATCACAATACAAACTTGCAGTACTCATTGGATTAGAAGGGCTATTATTATGGCCTGAGCATTGAAAAATGAAATGACCCACTTCAAAGCAAAGTTCACAAATAAAAGGATAAAGGGCACAAACTTTTTTACCAAGATCATTTAAAGCCCTATACCACATTCTAGTTTTTTCATTCCTGTGGGTGATACAATATTCTTCTTCAATTTGATTATTATCACAAGGTTTATGTATTCCACAAAAATTAACATGCTTATAAGAAATAGTACTTTCAGAAGTTTGAGCATGTTTATTGCTATCATTAATAACAAATTCATTTTCCGTGCAAGTGTCTTTATAAGGCTCATGATACATGTCCCATTTTTCTTTAGGAGCATTAATATGAGAAGCAAAGGTTCTACAACAATCAACAAGAATTTCAGGATCAAGACCATATTTAGCACTAAGCTCTTGAAAATCAATAGTTTCAACAAAAGACTTAATGCAATCATACTCATAGTTTAAACCTGGTTCTTTACCTTTGTTGTTATCCCAATCTTCGATATTGCTTTGAATTGTTTCAAGAAGATCCCACTTAGCTTTTACCTCCTTGCTTGTGAAGGATCCCTCTAAACAAGTATCTAGATAGTCCTTGTAATGTCCTGAAAGCCTTGCATAGAGATTATTAATAAGAATATTACTAGGGAACTCATGAATGGGACATTTGAGCATTAGTGACTTCAATCTCCCCCATGCTTGGGCAATACTTTCTCCATCATGAGGATGAAAATTATAAATGTAATTCCTATCTTTATGAATTTCATGAGGAGGATAAAATTTAGAGTAAAAGAGAGATTCAAGTTCCTTCCACTCCAAATGATGAGGATCATCTAGTAGCTCATACCACTCCCTTGCTTTGCCCTTAAGTGAAATAGGGAATAGCTTCCTCTTAACTTGGTTCATTGAAATACCTGCACACTTCAACAACTCACATAATTCATGTATAAAGAGTAAATGATCACCAGGATGGACAGTTCCATCTCCAAAATAGCAGTTATTCATAACATGTTCAACAATTTTTATAGGTATTTTAAAAGGGATGCTTTCAGTATGTGGATTTAAAATATCACAAGTATCATCAGAATTACCACATATGGGAGATAAAGTATCATCAGAGCAAATTTTCTTCTTTAAAGCTAGGGAATTAAAAATATCATTTTCATAAAAAGCAACTTCCCCAAGCTTAGACGTTTCCATAGCATTAGTAACAAAGGTGTTCAAAAGGTTCATACCAATAACATTTCTATTAGCATGCAAAGAAAGTTCCATGGGTTTTTTAATTTTCTTTTCAGACAATTCAAGTTCTATCTTAGGAAAAATACTAAAAAGCTCTCTAATTTTTTGGTTGTTTTCCATTAAGCCTAACTAGTGAAAACAAGAAACAAAAAGACAAAATTGCAGAATCTAAAGGAAAAAACTTCGAGCACTCACACCGGAGGATGTGAGTACCTTTTACCTTACCTCCCTGGCAACAGTGCCAGAAAATAGGCGTTTGCCGTGGGAGGTTCTTCTTCTTTAATCCTCCGGTGTGAATACCTTTTACATTACCTCCCCGGCAACGGCGCTAGAAAATAGCTTGATGTCTACGCACTTCTATTCTTGTAGACATTTGTTGGTCCTCCAAGTGCAGAGGTTTGTAGAACAGCAGCAAGTTTTCTCTTAAGTGGATCACCCAAGGTTTATTGAACTCAGGGAGGAAGTGGTCAAAGGTATCCCCTCTCAAGCAACCCTGCAATCAAGATACAAGAAGTCTCTTGTGTCCCCAACACACCCAATACACTTGTCAGGTGTATAGGTGCACTAGTTCGGCGAAGAGATAGTGAAATACAAGTGGTATGGATAATTATAAGTGGTAACGGTGATAGAAAATAGCTTGATGACGTGGAAGAGACTAAAGGCAAACTGAAATAAAGATGGAAGCAAGCAAACATGTAACAGATCTAATTGCAAACGGTGTATCAATACTTATAAACAAGGCCTAGGGATCATGCTTTCACTAGTGAACACTCTCATATAAATATCTTCTCTTTATGATACTACTCTTAACTACTCTCCGGTTGGACACTCTAATCCATGGTAGGGCTATAACAGCACACCTCAAAGTAAGCCTTTCCCATCTAGATAACTCCACAATGTCACCTTGAGCACTAGATGGTTCCAACAAACACCACAATTTCATAAAGACATCCAACTCCAAATATAACTCATAACAATTATTTGTAATCTCTAGCCTAAGTGCCACCATGGTGCGCACGCTGTCACTTTCACACACATGGGGAGAGCAGAGATCTATTAAAGCACTTGAGTAGCAAGGTAGATCTATAGATTACAAGCTCATGATATCAATAATATCATGCATAGAGAGAGATATGAACACATAGCTACCGGTAGAACCCTTAGCCTCGAGAGAGAACTACTCCCTCCTCATCATGGGAATCAGCAATGGTGATGGAGATGGTGGTGGAGATCGATGGAGATGGCTCCGGGGGCACTTCCCCATCCCGGCAGGGTGCCGAAACAGAGACTTTCTATCCCCCGAATCTCCCCTTCGGTGGCGGCAGCGTAGCCGAACATTTCGTGGATTTCTGATTGACTCCTTAGGGTTTTGGTATCGGGAGGCTCTTATAGGTGAAGGAGGCAAGGTCGATGGCCAGCCAGGGGGCCCACACCATGCCCTGGCGTGGCCTGGGCTGGCCCGCGCCAAGGGGGGTGTGGCCACCCTGTGGCCCCTCTCTAACTCTCCTTCTGGCTCCGTGAGTCTTTCGGGAAATAGTAACTTTGGCTTTTGTCCCGTCCATTTCCGAGAATATTCAGTTTCTGACTTCCTGGAACCAAAAATAGCAGAAAACAGGCAACTGACACTATGGCTCTTGTTAATAGGTTAGTCCAAGAAATCATATGAAAAGTACTCTAAAGTGTGGACAAAACATAAGAAAGTAGATAAAACGAAGCATGGAACATCAAAAATTATAGATACATTTGCAATGTATCAAGTAGCAAGGTAGATCTAATTGATTACAAAGCTCATGATCATAATATGATCATGTATAGAGAGAGAGATGAACACATAGCTACCGGTAGAGCCCTTAACCTCGAGGAAGAACTAGTCCCTCATCATCATGGTAATCAGCAACAGTGATGGAGATGGTGGTGGAGATCTATGGAGATGGCGGTGAAGATGGTGAAGAGGCGGCGGCGGTGACGGCAAGTGCAGAGGACTCCTTCCTGCCACGGTATCCTGAGTACCGCCCCTTAGCCCCCTTCCTTCATGGCTTATTGGGAGCCCTTCCCCATGGAGATGGTATCCATGGGGGAGGCAAAAACGTGGCTTTGGTGGCTGCAAATTCGTGAGTGGAGTTGTCTCCCTCGAATTAGTTTTTCTCCCTTTATATAGCTTCTCGGATTCCCATCACCCCATCTTGGGCTGTAGTAAATCGGGTTTATCAGGCCCGTTCGGACTCGGAATCAGCTAAATTTTATGTCCAGAACGTTTGTCGCGAAATTTTAAACAGCTTTATAGTTGAAGAGTTTTCCGTTTGACGCTGTTTTCGACCCGAAACGTGACCATCTTCAAAAATAGTTCTGAGACAGATTTCTGGAAAATCCCAATTTGACTCCAACAAGGTTTCCACTTGTATTCTTGGTAATTCCTACACATCAAAGTGTAAAACAAGAACATCGTGCACTTTTGCAACTATTAGTAAGTTAGTCCAAATAAATCATAAACTTTATATAAAAAGGAGTATCAAAAGCATATTATTAGCATAAAACCATCAAAAATTATAGATACGTTATGGACGTATCAGAGGGTCAGATACAATATGGTGCTTCCGGGCTACGAGCAAGTGGAACCTCCCCCTAAACCTCAAGGATGGGATGATGAGAAGACGGCAGCGGTCCTCAATACCGAATTTGGCTACTTGTACCTATGGCCGAAGAGCCAGATCCATTTGGGGACGGAGGACCAGCTCAACATCACCCAGAGGCAGCACAGCCAGCACAGCCAGCACATGATGAAGACTTCGAGATGGTAGACTTGGACAACATGGCACAGGATCCCTATGATGATGATGGAGAAATTGATCCGAACTTCGGTGACCAGTTCGTTAACACAAGATTTTCTGATTGGTATGAGCCGGGACCATCAGGCAGACATCAATTTTCCGATACCCAACCAGCACCGGCGAAACCCCCTTGCCAGGTGCGTCTCTTACCAACTAGTCAGAAGACGCCGCCACCCACCACATTCACCGAGCCTCCGAGGCCAGCAGTTCCTTTGATCAGCCCCAACACCCTTCATAAGGTGATCGGTGAGGTGAACGTTGTGGCCGACGCCCTAAAGGGCAAGAAGCAGGGTCGCAAAAGGAAGCCTAAGGGTGACCGGAGCAAGGGTCCAAATCTTGTTCTCCAGGGTCAGGACGGCCCTGCGGGGCAAGCCAGGAATCGGCAACACGTGGCAGGTGCACCGATGATGTGTAACTTGTTGCTCGAGGGCGTAGGCTCTCAAATGCGCAATCTTCATTATAGCTGTCTCACAATTGAGGAGCACCGCATTCGCGAGAACGACCAGTCGTACCTTGTTTTCAAGGCTAAGGTGCCTTCTGTGCCGTGCTTCGTCAGTGTACACCCTGGGGATATCTTCTACCTGTGGCATTCCGACATCTTCGACATGTTGAACAGGTTCTGGCTACACAATACCCTGGTCCGGCTATTCTCTCTCAATATGGCCATGCAGATCACCAGAGACAAGATCCCGGGCATCGAGATAGTGGATCCCTACTTCATGCGTGACGTCGTCCTGAAAGATGCCGAGGACATAGCACTGGCAACCGACTACCTCTCAACCTTCCAGCAAACATACTTGGACAAGGATGTGATTCTCTTTCCCTACCATCCCATCATGGAGGATGATCAGACAGGCTGCATGCTCATATGCTTGAATTTGAAACACTCAACAGCCGTGTACCTCGATTCAAACAGTGCGATCCGGAAAAACTACACCAATATCAAGAACATTCTTGATGGTGCTCTCACCGGCTACGTCGCAACAGGAGGCGTCAAACCGGCAACACCACATGTGAAGTTCGGCATGCACGTGTTCCGCCACAACACCAAGTTCGCCTGCGTCAAGCAGCCGTCTGGCAGTAGGAAGGATGCCTTCTATGCCATTTACCACATGAAGGCGTTCTTCAATGACATGGAGAGCAAAACGCTGCCATCTGACCTCGCGAAGTGGGCTGAAAGGCTTGCAATAATACATGATCGCAACCTCATGCAGCACTCTTCGACATCCAGGAGGAGATCGCGACAATCGTGCACCAGGGATTCATGAAATCCGGGGGCACCTTCTACGGCGGCCATACACCACCCAACAGGGAGATAGACGAACGCTTAGCGCAGCAGGGTGACCGCAGGACGTTCATGCAGATGGCAAAAACTCGGTCGGGCTTCATCAATGCCCCCCTAAAGCCGACTCAATAGCCGAAGAAGTCTTGATGATTGCATTGCCTGGTTAGCTAGCTATTAGTTCCGAACTCGTGTTGTAACCTCTTATCACTATGTTAAACTTGCCTAGCAAAACCTCTAGAGTATGTTTCGTCAACCATTGAACTTTATTGTGAGCGACACTATTTAGTTATTTGTGTTATGAACTATTTTAAGTGCTTGTTGCTTTTCATTCATTATTTCCGCCCTACTTCTTGTGGTTTTATTTCTTTGTCTTTCTTCGAAATGCCGATGATTAAAACGTGTTGTGGCGTCACTCATGTGTGTGACCATGCCGTTAATATATCTAGTGTGCCAAGTATACTAGAGGTTTGTGCATATACTCTACTTGCCGCACCAGATCCATCAGCGGCATTGTCATTTTCCGTGCCCAACCTAAGTATGAGGCAACTATTTCATCTCGTAGCCCCAAAGTCAAAAGAGGACAGATATTTTCGAGATTCATATACATAAGACATAATATGTTCAATGGTAGGCCAAGGAAAGGGTTCTGGGTCCACGACAACAACTCCTTTCGACAAACCAAACTCGAAATGAGTCGTTGTCGTGGAGACCAAATCATTTCCTTACTATGCCATTGGACATATCATGCCCATGCTATATGAATCGTGGAAGTATTTCTCTTCTTTTGTCTTTGGCAATACGAATAGATTAGATAGTGTGAATTAAATGAAATGGTGAAGTATTTAGTTTCAGATATCTCATTGTAGCCCCAAAGTCGAAAGGAAAGACATTGCTTCACTATTCGTCTTTGGCGATACAATGAAATGATAAACTATTTCATCTCGTAGCCCCAAAGTCGAAAGAGGATAGATATTTTCGAGATTCATATACATAAGACATAATATGTTTAGCGGCAAGCCAAGGAAAGGATTCCGGGTCCACAACAATGACTCCTTTAGACACACCAAACTCGAAATGAGTTGTTGCTGTGGAGACTGAATCCTTTCCTTGCTTTGCCGCTAGACATATCATGTCCATGCTATATGAATCGTGGAAGTATTTCTCTTCTTTTGACTTTCGTGATACAAATATATTAGATAGCGTGAATTAAATTAAATGGTGAATTATGTAGTTTCAAATATCTCATTGTAGCCCCAAAGTCGAAAGGAGACATTACTTCACTATTCGTATAGCACTAGCGACATTGTTATATGAATCGTGGAATGATTTCTTTCCTTTCGTCTTTGGCGATACAATGAAATGATAAACTATTTCATCTCGTAGCCCCAAAGTCGAAAGAGGAAAGATATTTTCGAGATTCATATACATAAGACATAATATGTTGAGTGGCAAGCCAAGGAAAGGGTTTTGGGTCCACGGCAATGACTCCTTTAGACACACCGAACTAGACATGAGTTGTTGCCGTGGAGACCGAATCCTTTCCTTGCTTTGCCACTCGACATATCATGCCCATGCTATATGAATCGTGGAAGTATTTTTCTTCTTTTGTCTTTGGCGATACGAATAGATTAGATAGCGTGAATTAAATGAAATGGTGAAGTATTTAGTTTCAAATATCTCATTGTAGCCCCAAAGTTGAAAGGAAAGACATTTCTTCACTATTCGTCTTTAGAGATACAATGAAATAATAAACTATTTCATCTCGTAGCCCCAAAGTCGAAAGAGGACGGATATTTTCGAGATTCATATACATAGGACATAATATGTTCAGTGGCAAGCCAAGGAAAGGGTTCTGGGTCCACGGCAACGACTCCTTTAGATACACCAAACTCAAAATGAGTCGTCGCCGTGGAGACCAAATCCTTTTCTTGCTTTGCCACTAGACATATCATGCCCATGCTATGTGAATCGTGGAAGTATTTCTCTTCTTTTGTCCTTGGCGATACGAATAGTATGAGGCATAAATCCAAGTCATTCTTAGTTTGCTTTTTTTTGGTATTTCTTCGAAATGCCGATGATTAGAACGTGTTGTGGCATCATGTGTATGACTATGCCGCTGTTTGATCTCGTGTGCCAAGTAGACTAGTAATTTGGGCATATACTCTACTTGCCGCACAAGATCAAACATCAAGCATTGTTATTTCCATGCCCAACCTAAGTATGAGGCACTAATGCAAGTCATTCTTGGTTTGCTTTTTTTGGTCTTTCTTTAAAATGCTGATGATTAGAACGTGTTGTGGCGTCATGTGTATGACTATGCCGCTGTTTGATCTCGTGTGCCAAGTAGACTAGTAATTTGGGCATATACTCTACTTGCCGCACGAGATCAAACAGCGATCATTGTTATTTCCATGCCCAACCTAAGTATGAGGAACTAATGCAAGTCATTCTTGGTTTGCTTTTTTTGTCTTTCTTCGAAATGCCGATGATTAGAACATGATTTCTTACATCTTGTTGCACCCATATATATATGCATGATCTTATCTTGTGAACTACTATTGCTTTGCACTGACATATATAATATCATCTATCTTGTGTATAGGAGATGGCGAAGAAGTTCTATGTCGTGTACGCCGACAAGGTTCCAGGTGTGTATGAGGAGTAGGAAGACTGCCAGAAGCAAGTGAACGAATTCTCGGGCAACAACTACAAAGGCTATAAGACTAGAGAGGTGGTGGAAGAGAAGTGGAGGAGGCACGTGAGGAAGAAGTGGAGGAACTTCCTCGTGATCACAACCTTGTTTCTCTTCATGGTAGGTTATGTGCTCTACTTCATCTAGATAGAGCTTCGTTGTCGGAGTTGTAATGTGGTTGTGAACTTGTACTCGGAGGTGTGAACTTGTGGCACAAACACTTGGTGTTGTGTGAAAACTTGGCACTTGTTGATTTATGAACTCGTATGTCGCGATTGATGTGTAATGTACTTGTATTCATGCTGGTTCTATTATGCTTTTGCCAATTGCAAGTTTCTGGAAAATTTTGTGCTGTTTATACTGTATTCTGGACTGTATTGTATATTTGAATACATGTAAACTGTAATTTAAAAATTGCTGTAAAACTTGAATTTCGAAAATATACCCGAGACGCATATGAGAAGTATAGGAGGCGCATATTGGTTACTACCGGAGACGCATACCTAAACATATGCGAGGCGCATATCACATGCGCCTCCTATACTTCATATACGCGAGGCGCATATACTGATATGTGCCTCGCGTATATAAAGTATAGGAGGCGCATGTGATATGTGTCTTGCATAACAGATACTAGATACGCATATGATATGCGCCTCGCGTAGCAAATACTAGAGGCGCGCGCTAGAGGCGTATATCATATGCGCCTTGGATGGGGTTCCAGGTGCTCCTGGGGTAGGGTTTTCTCTAGTTGTGTAGGACCCTTCTGCTTCTTAGCTCGCGCATTCTGCCCACCATCATACCTAACATTGTCATTAGCCTCCTGAAAATCAATGTTCCGAATAGCAGCAGGCCCTAACACAACAATGCCATTCTGGTTCGCAATAGCCGCTACCGCTGCAGGAGACGCATCAGGTTGTCTTGGTAGTTCTGCATGCTGCCTTTGGGGCACGCCGACTGCCTTGGGTGTGCGCAGGCTGCCTTTGGGGCACTGTCGGCTGCCTTGGGGTGCGACTGACTACCTTGGGGGAGCGACAAACTGCCGCGGTAAGGCAGCAAATTGTTGTGGATTGACAAGGTTGGCAGCAGTAGGATCAGGTGACGATGAATTGTTCAAATTTCCAACCTGAGCAGCAAACTGTTTTGCCATTGCCGCTCCTGCATTCCTAACAAACTCGTCTTACAACGATGTGAAGCCATTTTCTTGAGCACCATAATTAGTTGTTCCTCTTGATCCACATTCTCCAAAACCCGAATGGAAATTGCCATTGTTTCTATTTTCATACCTCCGCGGATTTCTGCGCTCGCTACCATACATCCTCTTGGGGTAGCCATGCTGGAGTGCCGCACCATTGTTGAAGCGGCGCGGACCTCCATCAAAACCACCTCCTACATTGAAGCTGGAATGTACCCTAGCAAAACCTTGCTGGCCACCATTATAGCCACTGGAATTCCTTTAAAAACCTCCCGCATTATCCTCTCTAGCAGTACCACTCGGGCCACCCTGATAGAAACGGCCAGCGTTGTCCCATCGACCCTCATCAGCGCAGCCAGCGCCTTGCCCACGACCGTCACCACAGCTGCCGCCAGCACCTTGACTGCGACCTCGGTTATCGTTGCCACCGACATGGTTCATCATCGCAGCAGCGTGATCGCCAGGTACCACGAGCGCCACCGCCCGAGATTGCTTTTGCCAGATGAAATCTAGGAGGCGATGTAATCCTCCCTCAGTTTGTCTATAGGGTTTTAGTTTTTGGGCTTCGATCCTCTAGGCCACAACAACATTGCGGGGTAAGAGAGTCGAGGAAACCGAATTTGCGATTGAACCAGCACGGCCCACCGACGCAGAACGGGGAGGCAAAAACTCTTTTTTTTCTATTGGTGTTGCCCTGTGCGTTTTTAATGAAGGTTGTGTTGTTTCTCATTTTTCTATATGTTGCAAAAACGATTTTTTTTCTGCAGGGAGTTGCAGAAACGATGTTGCATTTTCTGGTGGTACTATAAGCCTTTTTAGCAGACTTATATTGTGGAACAGAGGTAGTACTAAGTCTGTAATACCCTTCTGGTGTCCGATATGCACTGACACGTAGTCCCATACGTCTGATCGGAAAGTAGTTCTACGGAAACAGGGGAGGTATGAGGTATGATTCGTCGCTATCCATACACCATCGTGTTGCCTATACGGATAATAACCTCGTCGGCCACGCGTGGGACAAAACGGGACGGGACAGCGAGGCGCGGCCTATTTAGATTGATGCTGGCCACGGTACGTGCAACTCGCACTCACAAGCCTGAAGCCACTCGCCACTCCCACTTCGAAATGGACAAGCACGGTCGACCATTGCTTGCTCTGCTTTGCGTCCTCCTCTGCGTCGGGCTGCTCCGCGGCAGCTCCGCCGCCTCGGTCACCACAGGCAGCCCTGACGGCACGGAACGCTGGGGATTCGTCGAAGTCCGACCAAGTAATAAATATCTCTCCGTGTCGTTTGCATTTCTCATGTCTTGTTCCTATTTTGTCTTGCTGGCCCGCATCTTTCGCGTGAAAATTCCTCTGAATCTCTGTTTCTGTGTCGCACTCGCAGAGGCTCACCTGTTCTGGTGGTACTACAAGAGCCCCCAGAGGGTTTCGACGCCATCCAAGCCATGGCCGACCGTCCTCTGGCTTCAGGGAGGCCCGGTAGTACCTCTGAGTTCTCGCAGCTTCTAACGCCAGAATTGTGGCCTCAGCAATGGCTAATCATCACTCTGTCTCTTACCGTTCTTGGTCCCAGGGAGCTTCTGGTGTGGGTCTGGGCAACTTCATGGAAGTCGGCCCGCTGGACGTGAACCTGAAGCCGCGCAACTCGACGTGGCTGCAGAAGGCCGACCTCATCTTCGTGGTATCCCTACTGCGAACCCCGCATGTTTCATCCTCTCGTCCTCGATGTTTTGCTGTATACCAACCGAGTCGCACTCGTGTGTACGTCCGTTGTGCAAATGGCAGGACAACCCTGTGGGGGTCGGGTACAGCTACGTGGAGGACGACAGCCTGCTGGTGACGACGGACTGGCAGGCGGCCACGGACGCGACCACGCTCCTCAAGGCGCTCGCCAAGGAGTTGCCCACCCTGCAGCAGGGGAGCCCCCTCTTCCTCGTCGCCGAGTCCTACGGCGGCAAGTACGCCGCCACGCTCGGCGTCTCCGTCGCGAGGGCTGTCCGCGCCGGTGACCTCAAGATCAACCTCGCAGGCGTCGCGCTCGGGGATAGCTGGGTCTCGCCGGAGGATTTCACGGTGAGCAATCGAGACGAAATCACTTCTTTCTTGGTTCCTGATGAGAGAGAGAGCGGCACGTAGGTAGGAATATGATCCGCCGTCTAGCTAAAACTGGGTTGCCGCTTTGAATTGATGGGTGCAGCTCGCCTACACGCCGCTGCTCCTGGAGGTGTCCAGGTTGGACGACAACGCCGCCGACGCCGCCAAGAGTAAACACTGCCGCACCGTCCTCTTAAATTTCTCTAGTACTCGATTCTTTCTTTTTCTTTTTGTTCATCGTAAGAAGAAAAAAACAGTGTAGTATGTAGAAACGAACAGTCCGGTCACACTCACATGCGTGCGCGAATTGTGGTTTGGCCTCAGGAAGGCGGAGACGGTGAAGGATCAGATCGCAGCGGGGCAGCTCCCTGCATCGCAGGGGTCGTGGTCGGAGCTGTTGGATTTCATCGACTCCAAGAGTGGCAGCGTGGTAATGAAGTGTTGACTTACTAGCTCGAGTACAACAAGGAGCCTTATTATGTCTCATTCTCACTTATTTATTCTGACGACGAATATAATATACGTACAACCTGCAGGACATGTACAATTTCATGCTCGACTCCGGTATGGACCCAGTGGCCGCCGTCGACCTACCGGCGACCTCGTCGTCTCCGACATCAAGCAACGCTCAGTTGATGAAGTACTCGACGTACCTCGGCAGCAACCTGGAGGCCGACTCCAACACCCTGGGCGGCATCATGAACGGGGTCATCAAGGAGAAGCTCAAGATCATCCCCAAGGATGTCGAGTAAGCTTGCGTCGCCATTGGCAACAGCTCGCCCTAACAGTTTACACTATATGATGAGCGTGACGTCTCGGTGCCACAAGTGCAGGTGGCATGAGCTGTCATACCCCGTCTACAACGCGCTGGTAAACGACTTCATGAAGCCAAGGATCGACGAGGCGAGTGAATCACGGGTCCCGATCCCGAGTAGCAGCAAGTAGTATTTTTTATACTCGTATATGGTTATAAACCGTGGTCCATGCAGTTGATATACTCTACGCGTTCTGCTTGATCCAGGTTGACGAGTTGCTGTCCTACGGTGTGAACGTCACGGTGTACAATGGCCAGGTGACTGCTGCTCTCTCTTTTTTGTTTATTGGTTTGATGTAGCTTATCACGTGTACCACGCCATGACTGCTGCTCTCTCTGCATTGCTTTTACTAGTACTATGTTCCAGCCAGTAAAGGAAATACACTACTTATATGAAACCGCAATAGATTTGCAGGACTTTTTTTGGAATGCCATGATAAGGTTACTAGGAACATATATGGGGCGTGTCAATTAGTGCCGTTTGATTGGCATAAGTCCAAACCAGTAATGTGTGTAGCAAGGTACACTCATGCTTAGAAAAGCCTTACGTCCTGCTACATATGTTGTATCGTCAGTTCAGTGCAGCTGTCAGATTAGCAAATGGAAAGCACCCTTGGCCAGAAAGCAACCGCGATTAGATCAGAAAATAAATTCTGGATGATGACGACTACGACAGGTTCTTGTTCAGGAAATGTGGAGTCCTTTTGTGGAATTTGCGCTGGAACTTCATTATTTTCAGCTCAAAAACAACCACTCCAGTGGGTCCATTCCAAGTTCAGATTAGCAGTGTTTCGTGTAAGGAACAACTCTTATCTTTTCCCGGGATTGTCTTTTGTCAGAAATGGTCAGATTCTCAGATCGCATTGTTAGCACATCCCCTGTCGCCGAGTACTTTCCGACGACACCGACGAGGAAATTCCGACGAGACGACACACACGTATCCGATAACTTCCGCCGAGATGCACGCGCTGCTAGCCGATCGATTCTTTTGATCTAACTAGTACACTCACGCACGCACACGCAAAACAACTTTGATTGCCAAAGGCTCTTGTCGAGCCTTGCTTTCTCTCTTGTATTGCTCAACTCCACGGTGTTGTCCGGTACAAGATTACAAGGCCAGGTGTGTGCATATATATATGCACTACTAGGACCTAATCAACTAGGAGTCGGTATACTACTCCAAAACCTAGTCTAACACATATACGTATAGTACCTGGACACCTACACCTACTCGGACTGCAATTCCAATACGTGTAGGACACGTGATTATCTAACAATCACCCCCTAATCACGATGTGCTTCTTTACATCGACCTGGGTCCCAAATGCGCCAGCTGCTCCTCGCGGGCGTCATCCACGGCATTGCTTTCGCCGCACTTTACTCAGTACCCATGTCACCGACTTTTGCTTTTGTCGACTTCTCCATGGCTTCACGCCGACAACCCTTTTGTCCGCCCTTCTCCATGCCTTCACGCCGACTGTCCTTTTTGTCCGCGCCTTGAGACATTATACTTGGTTCAATGAAGTACTTTCTCATCGATGCCTCGCATATTTGATCTACTACTTGCCGGTGCTCTTGGATGCAATAGAACAAATAAGTAGGAGGTAACTCAAATTTGTTTTCTTCTAGCTTCTCTATACCACGTGAAAAGCCTCTTGATGGATCTACACCCCTTATTGTTGGGTCTCCTCCATCTGTCTGGCCACCAGTCCACACTCTTGGACCGTCGCCTTCTGGCCTTGCTGGCCTGTTTGCTGGGCTCACTTCAGCTCCCCCTCCTCCTCTAATTTTTGGGCAAACAAGTGCAGGTATCGCTGCACATGCATCTCAGACACCCTTCCAGCTCAGATCTTCCGCCACAGACTAGCCTTTTCTTCAAACTCTTTGTCTTCGGGAGAATCCCTAGTGCTTGGCCTGGTGTCCACGCTTGAGCTGCCCCTAGGCCTTCAATGTCTTCGGGCCCGAACTTGTCGACAAGGATAAGCTCGATTGATCCATATTTTCTTCATACTCAAGATCCCACGTGACGTGAAAAGTTGAATATTCCGGTTCGTTGTAGCCCCAATTCCATGACTTGCCTTCCTCAAAGATTACGTCTCCCTTGAAAACCACCTTATTGGTATAAGGATTGCACAAGCGGTATGTCTTTGAGCCTTCATAGCCTGTCATGATCATTGGAATACGTTGCTCCGCCAATTCCGCCTTTACATGCGCCACACATCCAAAAGTACGAAGATGATCAACCGAGGGCTTCCATCCGCACATGCTTCAGACGGTGTTATACCAACTCCACCTCGAGATTCCATGTTCAGCAAATACACGGCCGTATTGACCGCCTCACCCCAGAATTTTCACGGCAAGCCTTTACTCTTCATCATGCTCCGTGCCATGGTCAACACAGTTTGATGCAGCTCACCCCCTTCATCAATGCGTAGGGCTCTTATCTTTGCCTCCACCTTGAACTCTTCGGCTTCCTTGATCTTCTCGAATGCTTGTTGAGCTTGATCCTTACTTTTCAGCAACACAATCCACATGTATTTACTATGATCATCCACCACAAGCATGAAGAACTTATTGCCAGACGGAGTTGCGGGTGAGATTCCAACGCATAGATCGCCATGAACAAGTTCCGAGGCTTCACTTGCCTCAAACGTGGCTTCACATGGGAACGGGGCACTTTGTTCCTCATGATGCACACACGGTAGATCGTGATCCACTTGCGCCACAATCTCCGCAGCCGGTGATGGAGGATCCTCCTCATCCTTCAACTTACCATTTCGAGCATCAGCATCATCGGTCCATCATCTCCTTCCGGGCGATGAGAGCCCTCTCCTTTTCCTTTGGTGCTTTCCGGCAATCAGCCTTGAAGTGACCGAGCTCGCCGCAGTTATGACACCTTACTTTCTTTATGTCAAACTTCCTCCGCGGCGGGGCGTCATCTTCATCCTCCTGCCCCGCGATATACTTTTTCGCTGGGCGTTGTTTCTCCTTGCCGCTCGTGGAGCCTCCTTGCTTTTCTTTTGAAAGAGTCATCCATTGCTGCTTTGTGAGCATCAGGTGCTCAACCTGTCGATCACCGAAGCTGATCCGGATTCTCTCATCGTGTGCCTTGAATCTTCCGACGAGATCCTCAACCGTCAATGTATTCAGGTCGAGACATTGTTCGATCGATGTAACGATCTGCATGTAGCGCGCCGGCGCCGCACGCAGGAACCTTCTGACGTTCTTGATCTCATCCAATTTCTCGCCATATCCCCTGATTGCGTTGACAAGGGTAACGAAACGGGCGGCAAACTGATCAACCGTCTCGCTCTCCTCCATCTTCAGATCTTCATAGCTTTTGTCAAAGTTTGAAGATGCGCTTCCTTCACGCTGGCATGACCTTGGTGCAAGATCTTGATCGTCTCCCATGCATCCTTCGGCCATTTCTTTCCGACGAGGTGCTGCATCACGCCCTTGGCACGACGGAGTAGAGCGCCGTTAACGCTATCCTTCCGATTGCGCACCTCCCTTGACGTACTGCCGCCTCTGGATCGACGGCCTCCCAAACCTCCTGAGCCTCCATGGCCACCTCCATGTTGAGTGCCCATAGCCCGTAGTCCTTGCGATCGAGGCGCCGGATACAAAGCCGCCCCACCGCCTCTCACCACCGGTGCCGATGCCGAGCTCTCGCCAAACTTCACCATCGCCATGACCTCATAGTACTTTCAGCAGATCACGAACGACAACCTTGGCTCTGATACCAATTGTTAGCACAGCCCCTGTCGCCGAGTACTTTCCGACGACACCGACGAGGAAATTCCGACGAGACGACACGCACGTATCCGATAACTTCCGCCGAGATGCACGCGCTGCTAGCCGATCGATTCTTTTGATCTAACTAGTACACTCACGCACGCACACGCAAAACAACTTTGATTGCCAAAGGCTCTTGTCGAGCCTTGCTTTCTCTCTTGTATTGCTCAACTCCACGGTGTTGTCCGGTACAAGATTACAAGGCCAGGTGTGTGCATATATATATGCACTACTAGGACCTAATCAACTAGGAGTCGGTATACTACTCCAAAACCTAGTCTAACACATATACGTATAGTACCTGGACACCTACACCTACTCGGACTGCAATTCCAATACGTGTAGGACACGTGATTATCTAACACGCATCACCCATCGATCTACTCGTCTCACATGCCTCATGACTCACATGGTCAACACGATGGGAAGAAACAAACCATATGCCTTAACTAAGAAGCAAATTTTGCTTCATCATCTAGACGATGTTTTTAATTATCGTGGATTTGCTTATTCCTACATGGCTTTAATAGGAGTATGATTTGCTTAAGGCTCTATCTTCTTTGTACTGAATTCGGTAAATTTTCATCCATTCCTTGTGAAGCTCGATGTGATCTGCTCGACCAAGGGCGCCCAAGCATGGGTCCAAAAGCTCAAGTAATCAAGGATTTTTTTCCTACTATATATATATATATATATATATATATATATATATATATATATATATATATATATATATATATATATATATATATACCGTGTGTTCAAATTTCTTGAAAGATTAAACGTCATATGTGCCTGCAACTTTTTATATGTCTACGTTTCAGATGGGACGGGCTAAAGAACTTCCTGAACCTGCCGCGGCAGCCTCTATACTGCGGGTCATCCAAGGTCACCAAGGCCTTCGTCAGATCCTACAAGAATCTGCACTTCTACTGGATCCTTGGAGCTGGCCATTTCGTAAGTGGCCACACAACAGCACCTGTCACTTTCTTCTTCTGCTGCTGCTGAACAAATCTCAGATTCAGCAGTGATGCTCAACTGAATCTGCTATGGTCTGTGCTTCGCAGGTGCCTGCCGACCAGCCTTGCATTGCGCTGAGCATGATTGGTACCATAACCCAGTCTCCAGCTAGTTAGATACTACGGCTCTGCTATGTGATCTAAAGGAAAAGAGATGACCACAAAGGAGGCTTGGAGCAGATGCTTTCGGGTAGGAAAATGAAACTGACGATAAAAGTATACAAAGGTTGCATACTTTAAAGGGCGATGAAATTGACGATAAAAGTGCAATTGTTCGACTCTGAGAATAAAGATGCTATCTTTCTTAAGTACCGTTCCGTAATATAAGTCTTTTTAGAAAGCTGGTTTAGCTTACTAAAAAGGATTATATTGTGGAACGGAGGTAGTAGTTTCTCCATTTCGGTGCGAAACTTATGTTTCGTTTTTCAGATGTGCGCAAAAGTTAAGTTCCTGAAACAGCACATAATTATAATGTTACTGTGTCTCAGTGTATAATTTTCCCGTTTGAATTGGATGAATGTTGTGCAAATACATTTACCAGGTCGTAGAACCGCACAATTTTTTTAAAAAAAATCAAGCAACTCTAGTAATGTGAAGCACATCATCTGCTCATACAGAAATTGGTTAATTCTTCGCAAAATTGAAATTGGTTAATTCTTTGCAAAATTGAAATTGGTTAACTTTTTTAATAAAACGTAATGTAAGAAATCTGGAGTACACAAAGAATGCACGAAAAGATAAAAATAACAGATGGGGTGATAGTTATTTTTTTTTTGACAAATTGAATATATTAATATTAGAATGAACTCCACATCCTACACTGTAATTGTGCACTTGCCACACATATTACCCCGTTTAGGGAAACTTTTCTACCAAAATATCTCATCTAGAAGACTTTAAACACTGATTTACACCAGTTTAGCATTTTGGTTGTTCTGTTAGATATGACCGGCATGTTACTTCCATGTGGTGTGACAAAATATGTAAAGGTCGGAGGGATTCATCGATGATCGTGTCTAGATTTCTCTTATCCATTTGTTCCATTCCTCCTTATTGTTCGGAGAGACCTAACACCCTGCCTCAAATTCATGGTGGATCAACAACACTGAGTTTGGAGAGAAGGAAACCATGTTGCGCTCTAGTCTAGGTCTTTGTGAAGAAATTTGCCAACTGTAACTTGTAAGGCACATACTAAAGAGCGAGAACCTGATCCTGCACAGCATTGCTCACAAAGGAGGCATCCACACCGATGTGCTTGGTGAGATCATGCTTAACCGGGTCACGCGCAGTGCTGATAGCACATGTACCGTCTGACAAGGGAGGAGTCGGTGTGAAGACCAGAACACAAAAATCCTCTAGTAACCAACATGGCCATGTCACCTCCGCGGTCAAAAAAGCCATAGCTCACAACTCAACCTCTGCGCTCAAACGGGAAACTACAGTCTATTTCTTCGTCTCCCAGGCAACGAGTGAACCACCAAGAAACATACAGTAAGCAGAGAGTGAACGATGATCCGGGGGATCACTCACCCACGTAGCATCCAAATAGACCTGGAGTTGAAGGAAGCTGGAGCGAGGTAAGAAAATACGGTGAGAGATTGTGCCACGAAGATATCGTAAAACATGAGGAAGGTGACTACAGTGGACCAAAGTGGGAGCAGAAACTAACTAACTTAGAATATGGACATGGTAGGAGATATTTGGACGAGTGACAACAAGATAGACAAGGTTCCCAACCAGATGGTGAAAATGCACGAGGTAAGTCAAGTGATCACCATCGGAAGCATGAAGGTGAACATTGAGCTCCATGGGAGTCTCAGCAGTGCGCTTATCAGTAAGAGCGGCATGACCAAGCAGATCCTGGATATACTTTCCTAGGAGATGTAGAAACCACCAGAGGTAGAGGAAACCCAAATCCTAATAAATTAGGAAAAAAGACCAAGATCAGACATAAGGAACTTCTCACAGAGATGAGCCTTAACAAAGGCAATGTACCTCAGAGTCGTTGACTGTCCTTATCATGCCATTAACATATAGAAGAAGAAGGGTTCGACCATGAGGAGAAGTGTGGGAAGACAATGCGGGATCATGGGCGATGGGAGAGAAACCAGCAACAGTGACCGCAGAGATGGAAATCTTAAACCAGGCGCAAAGGGCTTGTTTAAGGCCATAGAGGGAGCTCCAAAGACGACAAACCATGCCATCAGGGACAGAGTACCCAGGATGTGGCTGCATATAAACCTCCTCACGCAGCTCACCATTGAGGAAGGCATTTTGCACATCGAGCTGAGACATACACTAGTGGCGAATAGAGGCCACTTTGAGAAGAATGCAAACAATGGTCATGTGAGCCACATGGGCAAAACATCGTAGTCATGGCCTTGCTCCTTATAAAATACATGAGCTACAGGATGTGATTTGTAGTGCTCAAGAGAACCATCAGAGCGAGTCTTAACCTGATAGACTCACTTGCGCATGATGTGATGGACATGGGGAGGGGGAGAAACCAGATCCCACGTGCTAGTGCGCTCATGTGTATCAATCTCCCCGTCCATTGCATGCTTCCACTCAGAGTGATGAACAACATATCGATAAGAAGTTGGCTCAAGGATAGCAGAAAGACCAAAATAGGCGGGAGAATAGCGGTCATGTGGGAGGGGCAGTCGAGTACGAAGATCATAGGTCGGCTGAGAGGAGGAAGACGGAACATCAGAGGTAGATGGCCCGCCAGTAGGATCATCCACAACACATGGATAGTGAGAATAGTAGAAAGGAAAAGAGGGATGATAAGAAACTGCCAGAGAAGGTGAATACATGGTGGATATTAGGGAGGAAGGAGGAGAATCAGGCGACATAGGAGAATCTGGCAACAGGGAGAAGAATGTGTGGTTGAAGACGGCATTAAATGAGTAACAATGGGGCTCAGAGGAGTAGGAACTCAGGGCATAGGGGGAGGGGCTTGTTCGTCCGCGGTACCAAAGTTGGCAGGCCAGCGCATGGCGGTACCTAAGTTGCCTGAAATTACCGCGTTTCGGAAAGTTGGGCTGCCAACTACTGAGAGGGGCCATTTCGAGGCAAACTCGTCTCACCCCTAGCAAATCCAAACATGCCGTGAAACTACCCCGTGAAGTAGACGGTCGGGACCCTCATGTCAGTAATATTTCCGTGACGCGAGCGCCAACGCAGCAACCACGTAGGTGAAACGAGCAGCTAAGTGGATTGGATGCGTTGACCAATTTCACAAGTCCATTCCCAGCTTTCCCCTAGCACCGGCGGCATCGGAATCTACCCTCCATGCAGGACGATCCCTTCAGACATTTGAGTTCCGGCGCCAAGTTGCTGTGTCCAGTCGCTGATCCCGAGCTCCAATGGCGCATGCCGTAGCCGCCGTTGCGAGGCTCTAGCCTGCCTCCGCTGCCGACGAGCCGAGCAGCTCGGAGGATGGCAGATCCTACTATCAAGAAAGAAGAAGTTCTGTCTACAAGCGAGTGATCTAGCCTTCTCTTTGCTATTCGCACTAGTTACAACTGCTAGTTGGCTACTGAACCTCAAATTGTTTGTTAGCCCAACACTGACAAACATATTCGGTCCACAGTTTTCTGTCAAGTGGGATCTGCGCGGACCCCCCTTACCTAGTTACGGTAGTCCTCTATAGGTACGACTCTAAGGGCAAGAGGTATGGACACCATTGTTTCACGATGGAAGAAGCGCCTGCGCAGATCTGCACTATATCTGGTATGGTTGCTGCTCTGCGTAATCTTGTTGAATTATGGCCGAAGCAGACTACAAAGTTCAGCTTAATGGATGAACGTGGCATCATGGTTCCTATAACGTGTGATAGTCAGCTAGTTGTGTTGATGAAAAGGTATGCTTCGGCTGCCATGTTTGAGCTGAAATGTGATGTACTGGATGTGGAAGCTGCTGCAACTGTGAGTCGCCCTTCTATTCTTGGACAGAGTGGTTGCTCGAACCCAATTAGCTCCTGGTAAGCAAAGGTCTCTTGGGGTTCGCATGTTTGTGCTGAATTGTAATTTTTGTTTTATTTACTCTGTAGATATTGGGAAGTTATGCAACAGTCTTATTTCTTTGACAGGAAGCGCCGCAAGGTTAGAAACATGACTGCCGGGTCAGTCATTTTGTTGCTCGAAGAAATTAAAAACGAGTGGAAAGATGTCACTTTGCTGCCCGAAGAAATTAAAAACGAGTGGAAAGATGATGCTGCACACAATTCTGGTGCCCATTGTCCCGACGATGCAGAGTACGTCAAGCTAAGAAAATTGGCACCGAGGAAGAGGAAGAAGGCAGGAAATGAAGAAGCCATTGGACGTGAAGGCTTGGCACCCAGGCTGCGGAAGAAGGTTGCTGGCAATGAAGATGCATAGTAATATGTTGAACTTGAACCTATATATGTAATTCTGTTAAATTCTAATTGCTCTGTGTGTGGCACGTTGCTGGGCGAAACAATCTACCCATGTTCTTTGAGTAAAATGTACCGCGACTTAGGGTTTGGAAACACCCGAGTCAGTAGTTGAATCCGAAATTGTGATTGTGCCACTGCTATCCGAAAACAAGGATCCACCGGTTCCACGATTGCTGAGGGGCAGAAGGTCTCCAAATACGACAGAATGTAAGTGGCACATAAATAAATTATTTAAGCTGTCACACTCCACGAAGCAGCAACTTATTTCAGATGCTGCACAACGACGTGGCAACATAAACAACAATGTTCTCACCAATAATCCCCAGATGAGGAGGAAATGGGTACCACTTTCTGGCCTAATCTTGAGCCCGTCTATCTTACCGCCTCTCTGCTCCTGCACCCTCTGCATCTGGCGAAGCTCCCGGATCTCCAGTAACCGGGTGTACGTGCTTCCACTTTATAAATTATGGTTGTGTCATTTGCATGCGGCACAATCCACGTACATTACGTTTAAACAAACCACCAATGTCAGAATACACTAGTAGAAAATGTGTCTTTGGTCCATGGTTACGTTCCCAATCCAGGACATAGATCTAAATCGAGGCAAAATTGATCTAAATCACAAATTCTTCCATAAATTAATGCAGGGTCAGAGCAATTTTTTTCCTTCCTGGAATCCGGGACCAATAGTTCAGACCGCTAGGTCAAAAAGTACAAATATTACAACTTAAAAAGGCACGGAGCTTAAGCTAAATAGAACTAGTTATCACACATCTCCTTGATCTTCCTAATCTTGGCCCGATGCGCATCTTCCTACGAGAGCAAGGATCGAATTGTCTACTCCTTCATTTTAGCATCTTCCTTGCACAACTTCAATTGTTTATCTACATTTTTCCTCATGCACTTGTCAATACTCGTAGTTGTGTACTGCAGGACTTTGGCCTGGTGGAGATTGTTCCTTGCTTGAGTCAGTTATTGCTCTTATTTAGCCTTCAGGGCCAACGCCGCGTCCCTCTCCTTCTCGACTTTGATAACCTTGTCTTGCACCCACCTGAGATCTCGCTTATGCTTGGTCGTGTCAACTGGTTCCCATAGCTTCATCTCAACATTGTCAAGAAGTGAGCTGAATACAGATTCTTTCAACTCGACAGTCATTTCCCATAGTTTGTCTAGCGTTTTCTGCATCGATTTGGGCCACTCTGGATCTACCCATTTGACAACACCGCAACTTCCGCCTTGCATCATTGCACGATGTCCTTGACACCGTAGAAACCTCCTGCTCGTGTTTCGTCCTTCGAAGGCTACAAATTTAGCGGGCACATATCCATGTTTACATACTAGAGGACTGTCTTCATCTTCTAAACCGTGATAGTCGGAGTCATACATCGTCTGGTTGGCCTAACACATCATACGCGCATGAGTAAACAGATTAGATCTAGCTCAAAAAATAGATAACTGGCCACAAATGATAGAAATAGAGATGAGGTGACTCACATCAAAATCACCGTCCCTGTCGTCACGACGCGTTTCCTCGTCGTCTCCCATTGAACCCATGGCGAGAGGGGTGGGGGTGTGGCTGCCGGAGAGGGGATTGGGATGGAGGCGCCGTCGGCTTGCGGCTATGGCAGGATGGGAGTGAAGTGGGGAAATTGGCTTTGAGGGTAAGGAAGAGAAGTATGGGGAGGAAGAGAAGTAATGGGGACATGACACTGGGATGTGGCCCACTGAACTCGTGAGACGTGACACTCGCAACAGGGGAGCGCCCGGTGTTGCCAGTTTGTCCAGAGCAAGCGTGGCCAATCATGCCGCAGAACAGCCTACTCGCGGATCGCTCTCATGAAGACCATCCCAATCGTCCAAGCGCCCCAATCGAACGGTATGTAACAATCATCAAGCAGAACAACTGTGTTAGGGCGTGCCTTCTAGAAGACTCGGTCTAACGGCTACCCATGCAATGACACTGGTGTATACATGTGTTGTTTGTGAAAAGAACAGACATGCAATCACACTAGGTGGATCCATATGTGGTTTATGGAAGTAACACACATGCAATGACTCTAGCTGTGATTCATGAAAAGAATTGACATGCAATGACATTGGGTGTGGTTCATGAAAAGAACAGACATGCAATGACATCGGTGGATCCATGCGTGCTTTATGGAAGTAACAAACATGCAATGACTCTAGCCGTGGTTAATGAAAAGAACACGCATGCAATGACACTGGGTGTGGTTCATGAAAAGAACAGACACACAATGACACTGGTGGATCCTTATGTGGGTTGTTTAGAGGAACATACATGCAATGACACCGGTGGATCCACGTGTGGTTCATGAGAAGAACACACATCCAATGACACTAGTGGATCCTTATGTGGTTTGTTAGAGGAACAGACATGCAATGACACCGGTGGATCCTTATGTGGTCTGTCTAGTGGAACACACATGCAATGACACCGGGTGTGGTTCATTAAAAGAACAGACATGCAGTGACTTATGTAGTTTGTTTAGAAGAACACACATGCAATGACACTGGGTGTGGTTCATGAAAAGAACAGACAGGCAATGACACCGGTGGATCCTTATGTGGTTTGTTTAGAAGAACACACATGCAATGACATTGGGTGTGGTTCGTGAAAAGAACAGACACACAATGACACTGGTGGATCCTTATGTGGTTTGTTTAGAGGAACATACATGCAATGCCACCGGTGGATCCACGTCTGGTTCATGAGAAGAACACACATCCAATAACACTGGTAGATCCTTATGTGGTTCATGAAAAGAATAGACATGCAGTGAAACTGGGTGTGGTTCATGAATAGAACAGAAATGCACTGACACTAGGTGTGGTTCATGAAAAGAACAGACATGCAATGACACTGGTGGGCCCATCCTTATGTGGTTCATGAAAAGAACAGACAGGCAATGACACTGGTGGATCCTTATGTGGTTTGTTTAGAAGAACACACATGCAATGAGACTGGGTGTGGTTCATGAAAAGAACACACATGCAATGACACTGGTGGATATTTATGTGGTTTGTTTAGAGGAACATACATGCAATGACACCGGTGGATCCACGTGTGGTTCATGAGAAGAACACACATCCAATGACTCTGGTAGATCTTTATGTGGTTCATGAAAAGAACTAACATGCAGTGACGCTAGGTGTGGTTCATGAAAAGAACAGACATGCACTGACACTAGGTGTGGTTCATGAAAAGAGCAGACAATAATGACACTGGTGGATCCTTATGTGGTTTATGGAAGGAACAAACATGCAATCACACTGGTTGATCCATATGTGGTTTATGGAAGTAACACACATGCAATGATACTGGGTGTGGTTCATGAAAAGAACAGACATGCAATGACACTGGTAGATCCTTATGTGGTTCATGAAAAGAACAGACATGCAATGACATTGAGTGTGGTTCATGAAAATTACAGACATGCAATGACACTGGTGGATCCTTATGTGTGGTTCATGAAAAGAACAGACATGCAATGACACTGGTGGATACTTATGTGGTTTGTTTAGACGAACACACATGCAATGACACTGGTGGATCCATGTGTGGTTCATGGGAAGAACACACATCCAATGACACTGGTGGACTCTAGCTGTGGTTCATGAAAAGAACAGACATGCAATGACACTGGGTGTGGTTCATGAAAAGAATAGACATGCAATGATATCGGTGGATCCATGTGTGGTTTATGGAAGTAACAGACATGCAATGACTCTAGCTATGGTTAATGAAAAGAACACGCATGCAATGACACTGGGTGTGGTTCATGAAAAGAACAGACATGCAATGACACTGGTGGATCCTTATGTGGTTTGTTTAGAGGAACATGCATGCAATGATAACGGTGGATGCATGTGTGGTTCATGAGAAGAACACACATCTAATGGCACTGGGTGGATCCTTATGTGGTTCATGAAAAGAACTGACATGCAGTGACACTGGGTGTGGTTCATGAAAAGAACAGACATGCAATGACATTGGTGGATCCATGGGTGGTTTATGGAAGTAATAGACATGCAATGACTCTAGCTATGGTTCATGAAAAGAACACGCATGCAATGACACCGGGTGTGGTTCATGAAAAGAACAGACATGCAATGACTTATGTGGTTTGTTTAGAAGAACACACATGCAATGACACTCGGTGTGGTTCATGAAAAGAACAGATAGGCACTGATACTGGTGGATCCTTATGTGGTTTGTTTAGAAGAACACACATGCAATGACACTGGGTGTGGTTCATGAAAAGAATAGACACGCAATGACACTGGTGGATCCTTATGTGGTTTGTTTAGAGGAACAAACATGCAATCACACTAGGTGGATCCATATGTGGTTTATGGAAGTAAAAGACATGCAATGACTCTAGCTGTGATTCATGAAAAGAACAGACATGCAATGACACTGGTGGATCCTTATGTGGTTCATGAAAAGAACAGATAGGCAATGACACTTGTGGATCCTTATGTGGTTTGTTTAGAAGAACACATATGCAATGACACTGGGTGTGGTTCATGAGAAGAACACACATCCAATGACACTGGTGGATCCTTATGTGGTTTGTTTATAGGAACAGAGATGCAATCACACTAGGTGGATCCATATGTGGTTTATGGAAGTAACAGACATGCAATGAGTCTAGCTGTGATCCATGAAAAGAACACACATGCAATGACACTGGTGGATCCATGTGTGGTTCATGGGAAGAACAGACATCCAATGACACTGGTGGACTCTAGATATGGTTCATGAAAAGAACATACATGCAATGACACCGGGTGTGGTTCATTAAAAGAATAGACATGGAATGACTTATGTGGTTTGTTTAGAAGAACACACATGCAATGACACTGGGTGTGGTTCATGAAAAGAACAGATAGGCAATGACACTGGTGGATCCTTATGTGGTTGTTTAGAAGAACAGACATGCAATGACACTGGGTGTGGTTCATGAAAAGAACAGACACGCAATGACACTGGTGGATCCTTATGTGGTTTGGTTAGAGGAACAGACATGCAATCACACTAGGTGGATCCATATGTGGTTTATGATAGTAAAAGACATGCAATGACTCTAGTTGTGACTCATGAAAAGAACAGACATGCAATGACACTAGTGGATCCTTATGTGGTTCATGAAAACAACAGACATGCAATGGCACTGGTGGATCCTTATGTGGTTCATGAAAAGAACAGACAGGCAATGACACTGGTGGATCCTTATGTGGTTTGTTTAGAAGATAACACATGCAATGACACTAGGTGTGGTTCATGAGAAGAACACACATCCAATGACACTGGTGGATCCTTATGTGGTTTGTTTATAGGAACAGAGATGCAATCACACTAGGTGGATCCATATGTGGTTCATGGAAGTAACAGACTTGCAATGACTCTAGCTGTGATCCATGAGAACAGACATGCAATGACACTGGTGAATCCATGTGTGGTTCATGGGAAGAACAGACATCAATGACACTGGTGGACTCTAGATATGGTTCATGAAAAGAACAGACATGCAATGACACCGGGTGTGGTTCATTAAAAGAACAGACATGCAATGACTTATGTGGTTTGTTTAGAAGAACACACATGCAATGACACTGGGTGTGGTTCATGAAAAGAACAGATAGGCAATGACACTGGTGGATCCTTATGTGGTTGTTTAGAAGAACAGACATGCAATGACACTGGGTGTGGTTCATGAAAAGAACAGACACGCAATGACACTGGTGGATCCTTATGTGGTTTGTTTAGAGGAACAGACATGCAATCACACTAGGTGGATCCATATGTGGTTTATGGAAGTAAAAGACATGCAATGACTCTAGCAGTGACTCATGAAAAGAACAGACATGCAATGACACTAGTGGATCCTTATGTGGTTCATGAAAAGAACAAACTTGCAATGACACTGGTGGATCCTTATGTGGTTCATGAAAAGAACAGACAGGCAATGACACTGGTGGATCCTTATGTGGTTTGTTTAGAGGAACACACATGCAATGACACTGGGCGTGGTTCATGAGAAGAACACACATCCAATGACACAAGTGGATCTTTATGTGGTTTGTTTAGAGGAACAAACATGCAATCACACTAGGTGGATCCATATGTGGTTTATGGAAGTAACAGACATGCAATGACTCTAGCTGTGATCCATGAAAAGAACAGACAGGCAATGACAATGGTGGATCCATGTGTGGTTCATGGGAATAACAAACATCCAATGACACTGGTGGACTCTAGCTGTGGTTCATGAAAAGTATAGACATGCAATGACACTGGTGGATCCATATGTGGTTTGTCAGGAGAACACACATGCAATGACACTAGGTGTGGTTCATGAAAAGAACAGACATGCAATGACATCGGTGGATCCTTATGTGTGGTTCATGAAAAGAACATACATGCAATGAATCTAGCTATGGTTAATGAAAAGAACATGCATGCTATGACACTGGGTGTGGTTCATAAAAAGAACACACATGCAATGACACTGGTGGATCCTTATGTGGTTTGTTTAGAGGAACAGACATGCAATGACTCTAGATATGGTTCATGAAAAGAACAGACATGCAATGACTTATGTGGTTTGTTTAGAAGAACACACATGCAATGACACTGGGTGTGGTTCATGAAAAGAACAGATAGGCAATGACACTGTTGGATCCTTATGTGGTTTGTTTAGAAGAACACACATGCAATGACAATAGGTGTGGTTCATGAAAAGAACAGACACGCAATGACACTGGTGGATCCTTATGTGGTTTGTTTAGAGGAACATACATGCAATCACACTAGGTGGATCCATATGTGGTTTATGGAAGTAACAGACATGCAATGAATCTAGATGTGATTCATGAAAAGAACAGACATGCAATGACACTGGTGGATCCTTATGTGGTTCATGAAAAGAACAGACAGACAATGACACTGGTGGATCCTTATGTGGTTTGTTTAGAAGAACACACATGCAATGACACTAGGTGTGGTTCATGAGAAGAACACACATCCAATGACACTGGTGGATCCTTATGTGGTTTGTTTATAGGAACAGAGATGCAATCACACTAGGTGGATCCATATGTGGTTTATGGAAGTAACAGACATGCAATGACTCAAATGTGATCCATGAAAAACGGACATGCAATGACATGGTGGATCCATGTGTGGTTCATGGGAAGAAACAGACATCCAATGACACTGGTGGACTCTAGATATGGTTCATGAAAAGAACAGATATGCAATGACACGGTGTGGTTCATTAAAAGAATGTACATGCAATGACTTTTTTGTTTTTTTTATAAGAAAACACATGCAATGACACTGGGTGTGGTTCATGAAAAGAACAGATAGGCAATGACACTGGTGGATCCTTATGTGGTTGTTTAGAAGAACAGACATGCAATGACACTAGGGGTGGTTCATGAAAAGAATGCACGCAATGACACCGTGGATCCTTATGTGGTTTGGTTAGAGGAATGACATGCAATCACACTAGGTGGATCCATATGTGGTTTATGGAAGTAAAAGACATGCAATGACTCTAGTTGTGACTCATGAAAAGAACAGACATGCAATGACACTAGTGGATCCTTATGTGGTTCATGAAAAGAACAGACATGCAATGACACTGGTGGATCCTTATGTGGTTCATGAAAAGAACAGACAGGCAATGACACTGGTGGATCCTTATGTGGTTTGTTTAGAAGAACACACATGCAATGACACTAGGTGTGGTTCATGAGAAGAACACACATCCAATGACACTGGTGGATCCTTATGTGGTTTGTTTATAGGAATGAGATGCAATCACACTAGGTGGATCCATATGTGGTTTATGGAAGTAATGAGACATGCAATGACTCTAGTTGATCCATGAAAAGAACAGACATGCAATGACACTGGTGGATCCATGTGTGGTTCATGGGAAGAACAGACATCCAATGACACCGGTGGACTCTAGATATGGTTCATGAAAAGAACAGACATGCAATGACACCGGGTGTGGTTCATTAAAAGAACAGACATGCAATGACTTATGTGGTTTGTTTAGAAGAATACACATGCAATGACACTGGGTGTGGTTCATGAAAAGAACAGATAGGCAATGACACTGGTGGATCCTTATGTGGTTGTTTAGAAGAACAGACATGCAATGACACTGGGTGTGGTTCATGAAAAGAACAGACACGCCATGACACTGGTGGATCCTTATGTGGTTTGTTTAGAGGAACAGACATGCAATCACACTAGGTGGATCCATATGTGGTTTATGGAAGTAAAAGACATACAATGACTCTAGCTGTGACTCATGAAAAGAACAGACATGCAATGACACTAGTGGATCCTTATGTGGTTCATGAAAAGAACAAACATGCAATGACACTGGTGGATCCTTATGTGGTTCATGAAAAGAACAGACAGGCAATGACACTGGTTGATCCTTATGTGGTTTGTTTAGAGGAACACACATGCAATGACACTGGGCGTGGTTCATGAGAAGAACACACATCCAATGACATAAGTGGATCTTTATGTGGTTTGTTTAGAGGAACAGACATGCAATCACACTAGGTGGATCCATATGTGGTTTATGGAAGTAACATACATGCAATGACTCTAGCTGTGATCCATGAAAAGAACAGACAGGCAATGACAATGGTGGATCCATGTGTGGTTCATGGGAATAACAAACATCCAATGACACTTGTGGACTCTAGCTGTGGTTCATGAAAAGTATAGACATGCAATGACACTGGTGGATCCATATGTGGTTTGTCAGGAGAACACACATGCAATGACACTGGGTGTGGTTCATGAAAAGAACAGACATGCAATGACATCGGTGGATCCGTATGTGTGGTTCATGAGAAGAACATACATGCAATGAATCTAGCTATGGTTAATGAAAAGAACATGCATTCTATGACACTGGGTGTGGTTCATGAAAAGAACACACATGCAATGACACTGGTGGATCCTTATGTGGTTTGTTTAGAGGAACAGACATGCAATGACTCTAGATATGGTTCATGAAAAGAACAGACATGCAATGACACCGGGTGTGGTTCATGAAAAGAACAGACATGCAATGACTTATGTGGTTTGTTTAGAAGAACACACATGCAATGACACTGGGTGTGGTTCATGAAAAGAACAGATAGGAAATGACACTAGTGGATCCTTATGTGGTTTGTTTAGAAGAACACACATGAAATGACACTGGGTGTGGTTCATGAAAAGAATGTACGCAATGACACTGGTGGATCCTTATGTGGTTTGTTTAGAGGAAAAAACATGCAATCACACTAGGTGGATCGATATGTGGTTTATGGAAGTTACAGACATGCAATGACACTGGTGGATCCTTATGTGGTTCATGAAAAGAACAGACAGGCAATGACACTGGTGGATCCTTATGTGGTTTGTTTAGAAGAACACACATGCAATGATACTAGGCGTGGTTCATGAGAAGAACACACATCCAATGACACTGGTGGATCCTTATGTGGTTTGTTTATAGGAACAGAGATGCAATCACACTAGGTGGATCCATATGTGGTTTATGGAAGTAACAGACATGCAATGACTCGAGCTGTGATCCATGAAAAGAACAGACATGCAATGACACTGGTGGATCCATGTGTGGTTCATGGGAAGAACAGACATCCAATGACACTGGTGGACTCTAGATATGGTTCATGAAAAGAATGTATGCAATGACACCGGGTGTGGTTCATTAAAAGAACAGACATGCAATGACTTATGTGGTTTGTTTAGAAGAATACACATGCAATGACACTGGGTGTGGTTCATGAAAAGAACAGATAGGCAATGACACTGGTGGATCCTTATGTGGTTGTTTAGAAGAACATACATGCAATGACACTAGGGGTGGTTCATGAAAAGAACAGACACGCAATGACACTGGTGGATCCTTATGTGGTTTGGTTAGAGGAACAGACATGCAATCACACTAGGTGGATCCATATGTGGTTTATGGAAGTAAAAGACATGCAATGACTCTAGTTGTGACTCATGAAAAGAACAGACATGCAATGACACTAGTGGATCCTTATGTGGTTCATGAAAAGAACAGACATGCAATGACACTGGTGGATCCTTATGTGGTTCATGAAAAGAACAGACAGGCAATGACACTGGTGGATCCTTATGTGGTTTGTTTAGAAGAACACACATGCAATGACACTAGGTGTGGTTCATGAGAAGAACACACATCCAATGACACTGGTGGATCCTTATGTGGTTTGTTTATAGGAACAGAGATGCAATCACACTAGGTGGATCCATATGTGGTTTATGGAAGTAACAGACATGCAATGACTCTAGCTGTGATCCATGAAAAGAACAGACATGCAATGACACTGGTGGATCCATGTGTGGTTCATGGGAAGAACAGACATCCAATGACACTGGTGGACTCTAGATATGGTTCATGAAAAGAACAGACATGCAATGACACCGGGTGTGGTTCATTAAAAGAACAGACATGCAATGACTTATGTGGTTTGTTTAGAAGAATACACATGCAATGACACTGGGTGTGGTTCATGAAAAGAACAGATAGGCAATGACACTGGTGGATCCTTATGTGGTTGTTTAGAAGAACAGACATGCAATGACACTGGGTGTGGTTCATGAAAAGAACAGACACGCAATGACACTGGTGGATCCTTATGTGGTTTGTTTAGAGGAACAGACATGCAATCACACTAGGTGGATCCATATGTGGTTTATGGAAGTAAAAGACATGCAATGACTCTAGCTGTGACTGATGAAAAGAACAGACATGCAATGACACTAGTGGATCCTTATGTGGTTCATGAAAAGAACAAACATGCAATGACACTGGTGGATCCTTATGTGGTTCATGAAAAGAACAGACAGGCAATGACACTGGTTGATCCTTATGTGGTTTGTTTAGAGGAACACACATGCAATGACACTGGGCGTGGTTCATGAGAAGAACACACATCCAATGACATAAGTGGATCTTTATGTGGTTAGTGTAGAGGAAAAGAAATCCAATAACACGAGGTGGATCAATCTGTGGTTTATGGAAGTAATGTACATGCAATGACTCTAGCTGTGATCCATGAAAAGAAATGTATGTGCAATGACAATGGTGGATCCATGTGTGGTTCATGGGAATAACAAACATCCAATGACACTTGTGGACTCTAGCTGTGGTTCATGAAAAGTATAGACATGCAATGACACTGGTGGATCCATATGTGGTTTGTCAGGAGAACACACATGCAATGACACTGGGTGTGGTTCATGAAAAGAACAGACATGCAATGACATCGGTGGATCCGTATGTGTGGTTCATGAGAAGAACATACATGCAATGAATCTAGCTATGGTTAATGAAAAGAACATGCATTCTATGACACTGGGTGTGGTTCATGAAAAGAACACACATGCAATGACACTGGTGGATCCTTATGTGGTTTGTTTAGAGGAACAGACATGCAATGACTCTAGATATGGTTCATGAAAAGAACAGACATGCAATGACACCGGGTGTGGTTCATGAAAAGAACAGACATGCAATGACTTATGTGGTTTGTTTAGAAGAACACACATGCAATGACACTGGGTGTGGTTCATGAAAAGAACAGATAGGAAATGACACTAGTGGATCCTTATGTGGTTTGTTTAGAAGAACACACATGAAATGACACTGGGTGTGGTTCATGAAAAGAACAGACACGCAATGACACTGGTGGATCCTTATGTGGTTTGTTTAGAGGAAAAAACATGCAATCACACTAGGTGGATCGATATGTGGTTTATGGAAGTTACAGACATGCAATGACTCTAGCTTTGATTCATGAAAAGAACAGACATGCAATGACACTGGTGGATCCTTATGTGGTTCATGAAAAGAATAGACAGGCAATGACACCGGTGGATCCTTATGTGGTTTGTTTAGAAGAACACACATGCAATGACAGTAGGTGTGGTTCATGAGAAGAACACACATCCAATGACACTGGTGGATCCTTATGTGGTTTTTTATAGGAACAGAGATGCAATCACACTAGGTGGATCCATATGTGGTTTATGAAAGTAACAGACATGCCATGACTCTAGCTATGATCCATGAAAAGAACAGACATGCAATGACACTGGTGGATCCATGTGTGGTTCATGGGAAGAACAGACATCCAATGACACTGGTGGACTCTAGATATGGTTCATGAAAAGAACAGACATGCAATGACACCGGGTGTGGTTCATTAAAAGAACAGACATGCAATGACTTATGTGGTTTGTTTAGAAGAACACACATGCAATGACATTGGGTGTGGTTCATGAAAAGAACAGATAGGCAATGACACTGGTGGATCCTTATGTGGTTGTTTAGAAGAACAGACATGCAATGACACCGGGTGTGGTTCATGAAAAGAACAGACACGCAATGACACTGGTGGATCGTTATGTGGTTTGTTTAGAGGAACAGACATGCAATCACACTAGGTGGATCCATATGTGGTTTATGGAAGTAAAAGACATGTAGTGACTCTAGCTGTGATTCATGAAAAGAATAGACATGCAATGACACTGGTGGATCCTTATGTGGTTCATGAAAAGAACAGACATGCAATGACACTGGTGGATCCTTATGTGGTTCATCAAAAGAACAGACAGGCAATGACACTGGTGGATCCTTATGTGGTTTGTTTAGAGGAACACACATGCAATGACACTGGGTGTGGTTCATGAGAAGAACACACATCCAATGACACAAGTGGATCTTTATGTGGTTTGTTTAGAGGAACAGACATGCAATCACACTAGGTGGATCCATATGTGGTTTATGGAAGTAACAGACATGCAATGACTCTAGCTGTGATCCATGAAAAGAACAGACAGGCAATGACAATTGTGGATCCATGTGTGGTTCATGGGAATAATTAACATCCAATGACACTGGTGGACTCTAGCTATGGTTCATGAAAATTACAGACATGCAATGACACTGGTGGATCCATATGTGGTTTGTCAGTAGAACACACATGCAATGACACTGGGTGTGGTTCATGAAAAGAACAGACATGCAATGACATCGGTGGATCCTTATGTGTGTTCATGAAAAGAACATACATGCAATGAATTTAGCTATGGTTAATGAAAAGAACATGCATGCTATGACACTGGGTGTGGTTCATGAAAAGAACAGACATGCAATGACACTGGTGGATCCTTATGTGGTTTGTTTAGAGGAACAGACATGCAATGACTCTAGATATGGTTCATGAAAAGAACAGACATGCAATGACACTGGGTGTGGTTCATGAAAAGAACAGACATGCAATGACTTATGTGGTTTCTTTAGAAGAACACACATGCAATGACACTGGGTGTGGTTCATGAAAAGAACAGATAGGCAATGACACTAGTGGATCCTTATGTGGTTTGTTTTAAAGAACACACATGCAATGACACTGGTGGATCCATGTGTGGTTCATGGGAAGAACAGACATCCAATGACACTGGTGGACTCTAGATATGGTTCGTGAAAATAAAAGACATGCGATGACACCAGGTGTGGTTCATGAAAAATACAGACATGCAATGACTTATGTGGTTCATTTAGAAGAACACACATGCAATGACACTAGGTGTGGTTCATGAAAAGAACAGATAGGCAATGACACTGGTGGATCCTTATGTGGTTTGTTTAGAAGAACACACATGCAATGACACTAGGTGTGGTTCATGAAAAGAACAGACACACAATGACAATGGTGGATCCTTATGTGGTTTGTTTAGAGGAACAAACATGCAATCACACTAGGTGGATCCATATGTGGTTTATGGAAGTAAAAGACATGCAATGACTCTAGCTGTGATTCATGAAAATAACAGACATGCAATGACACTTGTTGATCCTTATGTGGTTCATGAAAAGAACAGACAGACAATGACACTGGTGGATCCTTATGTGGTTTGTTTAGAAGAACACACATACAATGACACTGGGTGTGGTTCATGAGAAGAACACACATCCAATGACACTGGTGGATGCTTATGTGGTTTGTTTAGAGGAATAGACATGCAATCACACTAGGTGGATAAATATATGGTTTATGGAAGTGACAAACATGCAATGACTCTAGCTGTGATCCATGAAAAGAACAGACAGGCAATGACACTGGTGGATCCATGTGTGGTTCATGGGAAGAACAGACATCCAATGACATTGGTGGATTCTAGCTGTGGTTCACGAAAAGAACAGACATGCAATGACACCGGGTGTGGTTCATGAAAAGAACAGACATGCAATGACACTGGTGGATGCTTATGTGGTTCATGAAAAGAATAGACATGCAATGACACTGGTGGATCCTTATGTGGTTTGTTTAGAAGAACACACATGCAATGACACTGGGTGTGGTTCATGAGAAGAACACACATCCAATGACACTGGCGGATCCTTATGTGGTTTGTTTAGAGGAACATACATGCAATCACACTAGGTGGATCCATATGTGGTTTATGGAAGTAACAGACATGCAATGACTCTAGCTGTGATCCATGAAAAGAACAGGCAGGCAATGACACTGGTGGATCCATGTGTGGTTCATGGGAAGAATAGACATCCAATGACACTGGTGGACTCTAGATATGGTTCATGAAAATAAAAGACATGCAATGACACCAGGTGTGGTTCATGAAAAGTACAGACATGCAATGACTTATGTGGTTCGTTTAGAAAAACACACATGCAATGACACTGGGTGTGGTTCATGAAAAGAACAAATAGGCAATGACACTGGTGGATCCTTATGTGGTTTGTTTAGAAGAACACACATGCAATGACACTAGGTGTGGTTCATGAAAAGAACAGACACGCAATGACACCGGTGGATCCTTATGTGGTTTGTTTAGAGGAACAAACTTGCAATCACACTAGGTGGATCCATATGTGTTTTATGGAAGTAAAAGACATGCAATGAGTCTAGCTGTGATTCTTGAAAAGAACAGACATGCAATGAGACTGGTTGATCCTTATGTGGTTCATGAAAAGAACAGACAGGCAATGACACTGGTGGATCCTTATGTGGTTTGTTTAGAAGAACACACATACAATGACACTGGGTGTGGTTCATGAGAAGAACACACATCCAATGACACTGGTGGATGCTTATGTGGTTTGTTTAGAGGAATAGACATGCAATCACACTAGGGTGGATAAATATATGGTTTATGGAAGTAAGAAACATGCAATGACTCTAGCTGTGATCCATGAAAAGAACAGACATGAAATGACACTGATGGATCCATGTGTGGTTCATGGGAAGAACATACATCCAATGACATTGGTGGACTCTAGCCGTGGTTCATGAAAAGAACAGACATGCAATGACACCGGGTGTGGTTCATGAAAAGAACACACATGCAATGACTTATGTGGTTTGTTTAGAAGAACAAACATGCAATGACACTGGGTGTGGTTCATGAATAGAACAGATATGTAATGACACTTGTGGATCCTTATGTGATTTGTTTAGAAGAACACACATGCAATGACACTGGGTGTGGTTCATGAAAAGAACAGACACGCAATGACACTGGTGGATCCTTATGTGGTTTGTTTAGAGGAACAAACATGCAATCACACTAGGTGGATCCATATGTGGTTTATGGAAGTTACAGATATGCAATGACTCTAACTTTGATTCATGAAAAGAACAGACATGCAATGACACTGGTGGATCCTTATGTGGTTCATGAAAATAATAGACAGGCAATGACACCGGTGGATCCTTATGTGGTTTGTTTAGAAGAACACACATGCAATGACAGTAGGTGTGGTTCATGAGAAGAACACACATCCAATGACACTGGTGGATCCTTATGTGGTTTGTTTAGAGGAACAGACATGCAGTCACACTAGGTGGATCCATAGGTGGTTTATGGAAGTAACAGACATGCAATGACTCTAGCTGTGATCCATGAAAAGAACAGACAGGCAATGACACTGGTGGATCCATGTGTGGTTCATGGGAAGAATAGACATCCAATGACACTGGTGGACTCTAGCTGTGGTTCATGAAAAGAACAGACATGCAATGTCACTGGTGGATCCATATGTGGTTTGTCAGGAGAACACACATGCAAGGACATTGCGTGTGGTTCTTGAAAAGAAAAGACATGCAATGCCATTGGTGGATCCATGTGTGGTTTATGGAAGTAACAGACATGCAATGACATTGGTGGATCCTTATGTGGTTTGTTTAGAAGAACACACATGCAATGACACTAGGTGTGGTTCATGAAAAGAAGTGACAGGCAATGACACTGGTGGATCCTTATGTGGTTTGTTTAGAAGAACACGCATTTTCTGACACTGGGTGTGGTTCATGAAAAGAACAGACATGCAATGACACTGGTGGATCCTTATGTGGTTTGTTTTGAAGAACACACATGCAATGACACTGGTGGATCCATGTGTGGTTTATGAGAAGAACACACATCCAAAGAACTCTAGTGGATCTATCTTGGCATAATTTGATGTATTCCATGATGTATTTCATTGTACAAGACACTTTCCATTTTTATACTACTTAGTTTTGCCCTTGGTTTTATGTGGTACTACTTAGTTTTGCCCACCCCCCTGTATCTTTCGCCAAAACTGTGCTCACCCTGTCTGCTACTCCCTGATTGCTTGTCACAGTTGTCACGAGGATCGTGCGCACCAACCGTTGATTTTGTGCAATCCAACGATGATCGTTGCACACCTCGTGCCCTTCACAGTACAACGTGAGACAGCACGGACGTCTCCCTCCGCGAGACTTCTATAGGAAGGAACACGATGCCGTCCATGGAAAAAGTCGTCGAGCGGTCATGTCAAGTTTAATCAAGTCTGAAAGGCCTACTACTGCTACTACAACTCATGCACAGGGCAACGGGGTTATCGAGTGCACGGTTGTCGATGGGACGCTGCAATTTATTGCCACTTGATTTTAATCAGACATATCCCATTTTTACGCAGCGCTCTCAATCTCACTTCCAACTGGGCCCTACCGCTAGTAAATTCCATGAGTCAAGTGCCCCCCTCGAGTAGATCTAACGTTGCTAGAAATTAGTTCCACGCCACTTGCATGCAGTGGAATCGAGGTCTGCCATGAGCGTGTTTTCAATGCAGCTCTAAAGTGGAGATTGTGGCTGTTTCAAAAAAAAGGGAACCGAAAAAAGGGTGGAGATCGTGGTACCCCCCCCGCCCACCACACGTGTCCACTCGAGGACTACGAACGGTCCGATGTTTATAACCCCCCTCGACCTTCTTCTTCCATGAGCTCGTGTCATTTCCCCCCAGTCTGTCTAGTCCTAAGACCCCAATCTACACCTGCCGCGCGTGCCGAAGCTCCCTCGTTTGCACTACCTCCTTCCCTTGGTGCGCCATGAAGCGTACACGTGGAGAAGATCCGGAAGTGAAGCCAGTTGAAGGCGCAACATCAGATGGATCAGTCGTCTCCAAGAAGACGGAGGCGTCTTCTCCGGGCACGAACGCCGCTCGTCGCCACGCCGCGAGGGTGCGAACTCATCCGTCCAGCCTGTAGCCATCGCCGCCGAGCAGCAGGTGGTAGCGGTCGCCGCCGAGCAGCAGTTGGTAGCCGTCACCACCGAGCAGCAGGTGGTATCCATCGCCTCCGAGCAGTAGGTAGTAGCTGTTGCCGCCGAGCAGCATGTGGCCGACAACGTTGTGGTGCCAGCGGCAGATCTGGATGGGGGGCAGGCGGCAGGCGGAGCCAATCCGGTGATCTACATCGACGACCCCATCGCCGTTCAAGAAATCTTCGACGCAATCACGGAGAATGATGAGTTTGAGGAGGAGGTCTCTGATGAGGAGTCCGAGGTACTACATTGCTAGCTTCTCTAGTCGCAGCCGCAGTTTTCACTGTTCATACATAGGATTTGCTCAATCGTGTACAGATTCTTTTGCTCTTGAAGTAGGGTAATATATATATGATTCGATCGGTTGATTGATGCATCTGCCATCTAGTCACAAAACCCCAATCCGTCTAGTCACAAAACCTCAATCTGCTCATCTGCCATCTAGTTGAGTTTGCTAGTTGAGTGTTGATTTCGATACACAGCATGCCTATAACATTACATTTCTATTCCTTACTGAGCCTAATAATTCAATTTTGCCCCAAAATAGTGCAAGGGCATCTGATGGTCTCGTTTTCTTAGGGATGGTTAGTGGCCCTAAGGCAGCAATGCACATAAACCACATAGGTTGTGCTGTTGGTATTTTGGTTCTCCGACTCCATCACTGAAAAAATGAGGCCCTAATTTTTTCTCTCATATGGAACCTAAATATATAATATTTGTATTGTTTCTGATCTATGAATGCGTTGTATGATGCATTTGTATATCCCTGAATATTGTTTGGTACAATTACATTTCAATTTCTTATTGTGGCCAATGATTCAAATTTGCCCCAAAGAGAGGCAGACACATTGGTGTCAAATTTTTACCGGGATGAGTGAGCGAACCTGGGGCCATGCACAAGATCAATATAAGCTATGCAATTGTTACTTGGTTCGCTTACGCCATCTCTGTAGAAACTTATGAGGCTACAATCTTTATTCTACATTCATAGAACTATGATATTTGAATTATCTATTCCATGCATTCATAGTGTATAAGAATTACATTTTAGTTTGTCACCGAGGCTGATGATTGAAATTTGCCCCAAAAGAGTTCAAGTGGATACACGTATGATGGTGTCGTGTTTTAGGGATGGGTTGGTGAACCTGAGGCAGCAATGCACACAAACAATATAGGTTGTGCTGTTGGTACTTTGGTTCCCCAACTCCATCTCTGAAACAAATTTTAAGGCCCTAGATTTATTCTCATATGGAACTACATATATGATCATTGAATTGTTTCTGATCTTTTAATGATTGGTATGATGCATATGTATATGAATGGTTTTGATCATAAGTATTTTAACATGTACCTGAAGATTAATTGTTTGGTTTTTTATTTATAATTACAATATTTAGGCTTGTTTTTGTACCTGACTATGTATATCCCTAAGTAATGTTTTGTACGATTACAGTTCAATTTCTTATTGTGGCCAATTATTCAAATTTGCCCCAAAAGAGAGGCAGACACATTGGTGTCAGATTTTTTCAGGGACGAGTTAGTGAACCTAGGGCGATGTACAAGAACAATATAGGCTGTGCAATTGTTAGTTGGTTCACTTACGCCGTTGCTATAGAAACTTATGAGTCCTTAATCTTTATTCTACATTCATAGAACTATGATATTCGAATTACCTATTCCATGCATTCAGTGTATAAGAATTACATTTTAGTTTGTCACCGAGGCTGATGATTGAAATTTGCCCCAAAAGAATTCAAGGGGAGATACGTATGACGGTGTCGTGTTTTAGGGATGGGTTGGTGAACCTGAGGCAGCAATGCACACAAACAATATAGGTTGTGCTATTGGTACTTTGGTTCTCCAACTCCATCTCTAAAACAAATTTTGAGGCCCTAGATTTATTCTCATACGGAACTACATATATGATCCTTGAATTGTTTCTGATCTTTTAATGATTGGTATGATGCATATGTATACGAATGGTTTTGATCATAAGTATTTTTAACATGCACCGAAAGATTAATTGTTTGGTTTTTTATTTATAATTACAATATTTAGGCTTGTTTTTGTACCTGACTATGTATATCCTTGAATAATGTTTTGTATGATTACATTTCAATTTCTTATTGTGGCCAATGATTCAAATTTGCCCCAAAAGAGAGGCAGACACATTGGTGTCAGATTTTTCAAGGACGAGTTAGTAACATGGGGCGATGTACAACAACAATATAGGCTGTGCAATTGTTACTTGGTTCACTCACGCCGTCCCTGAATAAACTTATGAGGCCGCAATCTTTATTCTACATTCATAGAACTATGATATTTGAATTATCTATTCCATGCAATCATAGTGTATAAGAATTACATTTTAGTTTGTCACCGAGGCCGGTGATTGAAATTTGCCCCAAAAGAGTTCAAGGGGAGACACGTATGATGGTGTCGTGTTTTAGGGATGGGTTGGTGAACCTGAGGCAGCAATGCACACAAATAATATAGGTTGTGCTGTTGGTACTTTGGTTCACCAACTCCATCTCTGAAACAAATTATGAGGCCCTAGATTTATTCTCATATAGAACTACATATATGATCCTTGAATTGTTTCTGATCTTTTAATGATTGGTATGATGCATATGTATATGAATGGTTTTGATCATAAGTATTTTTAACATGCACCTGAAGATTAATTGTTTGGTTTTTTATTTATAATTACAATATTTAGGCTTGTTTTTGTACCTGACTATGTATATCCCTGAATAATGTTTTGTACGATTACATTTCAATTTCTTATTTTGGCCAATGATTCAAATTTGTCCCAAAAGAGAGGCAGACACATTGGTGTCAGATTTTTTCAGGGATGAGTTAGTGAACCTGGGGCGATGTACAACAATATTACAGGTTGTGCAATTGTTACTTGGTTCACTGACTCCATCCCTGAAGAAACTTATGAGGCCGCAATCTGATGCAATTATTTGTCATTGTGTTGAGATGAAATAATATATGAACCGATCAAACTATTGCTAAGATGCTTTATCTTTGATATCCACGGATATATTGTCTTACATATACATGTTGTCAATTCTTGAGTTGTAATACAATTCAATCATATGTACGAGTTCTAAGTTATGTTCTTAAAAATCAATAGGAGGATGATGATGAAGTGGACGATAGCAAGGTATCCAGGAACAACAAGAGCCACTACGTGCTGAGGCGGTTACGGTGTGGGATAATCCGTTTCCACCATAGGGCGAGACTGTTTTGCCCATTCTGTGGCAGAGCAATCAACGTGGACCTCAATAGCATGATCCAGCATGCGGAGGGCGTTGGCAGAGGCAGAGGTAGAAGCCATAGGCCGATTACCTTGGCACGGCACGCAGCCTACGGCAAATTCCTCCGGGAGTATGTTAGGACTGACCTGTATCCCATCGACTAGGCTGTTGCTGCCTCCTGCTGATAAACCCCTGCCCTGCTAGGCGTCTTCGTGTCCCGGCCTCCTGCTGCAGCCCCTGCTTTTATTTTGTTCTAGTTAATTATTACCTGTGTGTGGCGTGTAAGACAATATATCCGTGGTGTCTCTGGTGAACCTTATATATTAATCTACTCCTTTATATGGAGTGCCTTAAAGTTTCTAGTGTTCAATTATATTTACTGATCATAATCATGCACACTACAAAATATTTCTAGTGATCGATTATATTATAATTGTCAAGAAATACATCAACAAGTTAAATTGGTCGAAATTTTGTATTGAAGTAACTAAATGTATCACACACATAATAAACTAGAAACTAAAATCTAGTTCAAAAACATAATGTATCACCACCACTTGTTGTCGTCCTTGACTTGCTTCCCCTTTAGCCGCTTGATGTCGCCACCGTCCCAAGATCCCTGCTCGTCCTGAAACCGCTTTCTGTCCTCCTCGCGCTTCTTCTCCTGGGCTAGCTTGCAACCAGGGCATAGCTCTCTCGCGAAAAACCCCGCCTTAACCATCCCATCTTTCATGGTAATGAGCTTACTATACAACTCGTACGCCATGTAGGCGTCTCTGGCTGCATACTCGAGGCACACCTGGCTCATCGTCTTCCACTCCCAGTAGTCGTGATCAAGTCGCTTCAATTTCTTCAGTTTTTCATTGGATTTATCAATGATTTCCGCTGCCAGATCACCCATGCCATCCTTCGCTGGGTATGATTTGATCTTGTATAGATTTTGGATGTCGATGTGGTGCCCCTCTGGGATTTTTATCAACGCATGAGAAAGCATAATTGTGTCATTTGTGATATCCATGCTAGTGAAAGTTATCCCTTTCCTACACAAGAACTCGACCAGAGCCGGACAACGCATCTCAGTTGGTTTACTCCTACACTTAGATGGTTCTAGGGATGTAAGGGAACAAGGGATGCAGAAGTGGTGATCTCAAATTTAAATTTCACATACCTGCAGAAGTGGTAAACGAGGACCTCCTCATGTATGGCGATTTGCACGACAGCGATATCTTGTGGAGGATTTTTTCGCTTATTTGTATGGGTGTACTCCAAGTCTAGCCCCACAAACTTGTGCTTCTCTTTCTCAAGCAATTGCTCAAACCTGGCGAGAGTTGTCTCCACAGTCGCTTCATCATTTGTGTACACCACTGTCAAAGTCGTGGTGCCATGGGCAGGGACCAAGTGGGTATCTGTTGTGCATTTCCCATCGTCCATGCCTGCAAGGAAATGGGTGAAAGGAACTGCCTGCGAGAGGAAGAAGAAGATGAACCGACGGTTCTAGAACAGAGGAAGAAGAAGCGCCCAGGAAAAACTGCAGAGGAATGACTGAGGAAGAGGAATGACTGCAGAAGAAACGTGGTAACTGCAACTTTCGGTTCGAGAACTTACCGCGGTTACGTGGAGATCGTGGCAGTGCCGCCGGTTCAACAAGTGGGGCCAGTTCCTGCGAGAATATGAAATTAGCTGTGCATTTTTCTATGCGAGAAATTGAGAGAAGTCATTTATATTTTGTCTTTCATAATTAAACACAATGAAGTTGGTACATCCCAAGAGATTTGAACAAAAGAGATTTGCTAGTTTAACATACAACAACACTTATAGGCCCAACATGGCAGAACTTGGAGAGCCCCAGAACTTGAGCTACCACAGAGACCTCGGCAGAGGTGGCAGAATTGGTGCGGGTGCAACCATGGCGACGGCGAGCTCGGATTCTAGAGGAGGAAAACATAACCGAGCATGGTCGACAAGGTGATAGATCTCACCGGGAACCAATTCTCGTCCCCGACCGTGCCATGGGTGCGTCCACGGTGAGGGAGAGCTCCGACTCGAGATGGGGAGGAGAGCGGGGCCGAGCAGCTTCGTCACTTCCCAGCTCTACGCCATGGCCGCGACCACAGATTGCCGCTCTGGGGAAGAAGACGCATAATGGATGCAGGCGCCAATGCTGCAAGCCTACAGGGAGGAGAGCTGGGCCGAGTAGGTTCGTCCACGTCCCAGCTCCGCGCCATGGCTGCGACGCCCCACAGATTGCCGCTCCGGGGAAGAAGAAGACATGTAATGGATGCAGGCGCCAACGCTGCAAGCCTAATTGACACCTAAGCGACAGGAGCGACTTAACAGCAAGAATTGACAGAGGGGGCCCAACTTGACGGCCGTTAGCCTGATTTTTTGTATTGAAATGTAAAGTTGAATTCGTGCCGAAAAAGACCCTCTGAGTATTTGGCACACCAACTGTAGTCATCACGGATGATTTCAGGGAACTCGGGTACCGCGTTGCCTGGACACCCCAACTTTCGTGCCGCAAAATGATATTCTCTAGGGGGAGGCGTATTAGGGAAAGCAAGGAATGAGATGTCCTCCACTGAGAAAGTTGAGGAAGATAGACGTGGATAGAATGGACGAGAGTCATCAAAGGTCACATCTCAAGAAATGCACATTCATCGAGCAATAGGATCTCAACACTGATAACCCAAATGCTCATCATCGTATTTGAGGAAATAGACTCAAATGACTAAGCAGTTAGTTTGGTGTGTTCACAAAGAGCAAGGAAAACATAGCAAATGCAACCAAACAACCGAAGCAATGAATAATCTGTAGAACGATCAGAAAGACACTCTAGAGGAATACCACTTGCAAGGTAGCCGATGGTTGAATGTTTATGAGATAGGTGGAAGTGGAAACAACATCCTCACAGAAATGAGGCGGAAGAGAGGCAACAATCATCAGCGCCCACATTGTCGCAACATGGTTATGATGTTTGCGTTCAGCAATGCCATTATGGGCATAAGCACCAGGGCAAAAGAACTGATCAAGAGTGCCCTGCTCAGCAAGTAAACGACGCAACATCTGAGTCATGTACTACCCAGCAGAAACACACGAAAGCCGTAGAAAACTAGGTGTAAACCATGGCAGCAAGGTAGTTATCGATAGAGAGAACCTCATTGAAAGAATTCATAAAGTAAAGCAAAGTGTAGAGAGAGAAGTCATCAATGAAAATAACATAGTGTCAATGACCCGCTTCCAAAGCGAATGGAGTAGGACCCCATACATTGGAGTGAACTATGTCAAAGGTGTATTGAGGCACTGAACAACTAGTAAGATAAGGTAACTAAGTCTGCTTGGCAAGTCTATGACCCTAGAACGGTAAATACACATCTCTTGAGACATGCCCTAGAAGGCCTCGGTGAACTAAGGATGACAAACGAGAACCACATAGATGATTGAGTCGATGATGCCATTGTTGAAAAGATGCGGAAGAGGAAGCAATAAGAGCACGTTAGTTGGTGGGAGTGGTGGTAGAAGAGGGAACACAGAGCCAATCGATCTCCCAAAGACCCTTAGAATCATGGCGCTAAGGGCTAGCCCAACCAGAACCTTCATGCGATGATCCTGGATAGAGCAAGAGTCAGCATCAAGAATGACACGACAACCAGAATCGGTATGTTGAGCAGCAGAATAGAGGTTCATGGTAAGACATCGAACATGAGAAACACCAGGAGCAGGAAAAGAAAGAGTGGAAAGAGTCCCTCGACTAGCAAAAGGAAGACAATTTTCTCCAGCTGTAATAACATTAATAGGAGAATCAAGAGGACGAAGAGAGGAAAAGGAAGAAGAGTCACAATACATATGGAAAGAAGCTCTAGAATCTAGGACCCATGGGGATGTAACTGACTGTGTAGACGGGGGTTTCTCAGCGCTAGGAGCACCAGTCATAGAGAACATAGTGTCCGCTGAAGAAGAGCCAAAAGCGGTAAGAAGATGCTTTAGCTGTGCAATATCCTGCTGAGTAAGTGAGACTGTAGCTAGCGTCGATGGAAGATCACGGTACCTAGATAGACATGCATGCTCCATGTATGCTGCTTCTTGAAATAATCAGACTCGGGTGACCAGGATTTCGACAATAGCCGCAAAACTAATGAGAGTGAGGGCAACGTGTACCACCATAAGGAGGACGACCACCACACCAGAAGGGGGGTGTCCCCCACCACTAGAAGGATTAGGTAGCAGTGGTGTAGCAGTTATCGACATAGTAGCCAACGGAGCAGGGACCCGAGAAGCGAGCACATTGGGAACCACAAGCAAACCAGCCCCACGGAGGCAGGTCTCCTTGGCATGAATCTCAACAAGCACCTCTGATAGGGGAACACGACCCCGAGCAAACAAGTTATCCCGCCTAGCCTCAAAATCTATATGAAGCCGGCACAAGAAATCATGGATGTGCTAACTCTCCAAGTCCAAACTCGCAATATGACAAAACTGGAAAGCACCATAAATAGGAGTGCAGAGAGATTCAACCTGACACCAGATATTAGACCTATGTGTGTAAAACTCATCACTGTGGAGTCACCCTGTTGAAGAGCATGTTCCTGATGAAGAACAAACAAATAGAGAGAAGCACCAGAGGGCTGATACCACTGCCAAAAGGGTAGTCCACATCTCGACAATAGAACCGAGTCCCATAAACTCAGGGGCAAACTGAGGGAGAACACTGGAAGTGACCAGAGCCGTAACACAAGTATCCTCATCACACCACTAAGTATAATCAGTCAAATCATCAAGATAGCTGGCAAGGGCATATAAGTAGTTGGATACATGCTTACCATAAGCCTCCATCTTAGCAGCATCAGCAGTCTTGCATGTAGCCCTAGTAGCCTCAAAAGCATCAGCAATAAGAATGGGTGGTGTCAGCAAAGTAGGAGTTAGGGGAGCAGCAAGGCACAATGGATAGGGGACTTCCTCAGAAAGAACGCCCCACAGATAGAGGCCACACATGTGAATGCGCATAAAGCCATCAAAATCGGTATAGTTGGTACCATCAAAGGTCATTAGGCAGCGAGGAACAACCACATAGACCTAAGTGTCACTACCTTTTTTCAATCTCGGGTCAACGTCTAGGGACGAGCTCGATCTCGATCTTGAACAACAAAAGGTGGATCTGGTCAGGGAGGGGCGGGATCTTTGGTAGAGGCTAGAATTAGCTAGATCCCGTAGGAAACAATAGTGGACGGGATGAGAGAGACCGAAATCAGCCAAATCTTGTTGGAAAAGGGGTGTTAGTCGGGCTCCACGAGCGGCGGTGGGGCATCAAGACTCGAAATGAGCAGGATTATGGAAGCGCACGTGAGCAGGAGAAACATACACGAGTAGAAGAGATGACTAGTAGAGACTAGAATCAGAAAGGATGGCGGCTGGCCGGTCTCAGCATGAACGAGGCCAGCTAGAAGAACATGACTATAGGAGCATCCAATTGAGAACAAGTTGAGAAGTCTAGGGAGATAAGAGGGAGCACACAAGGTACATCTACACGTGTGGGAGCAACGGAAGCAGCAACGGATGGGAAACTACAAACAACAGCAACAAAGCAGGAGTTGTAGCATTCAGGAAGACCTATCCTTGCTTTGATACCATGTTGGACAAATGAGCAACTCAGATTAATAGGGGCCAAAGTCCAGTATAAATGTATAAGTGGGAAAGCACAAATATGACAAGAGGGCCTTATACAATGGGAAAATACAAAGAGAGACTCTACACTCTAACACATACCAAATAGGCACGGAAAATGAGAATACAAATCTTGTAAAAGGGGTAATCTTGATGAATTTTCACTTGACAGGTAACTAGTGCCACAAATGCATATCTAGAGGATAAAAAGTGGAATTCACTCTTAACATTAAGTAATACCAATTACAATGGTCCTTTGCAATAAGGGAAAATATCAAGAACTAATCGAGACATCAAGGATACACACATCTAGTTGTAAAAAAGAAAAAAAGACATGGTACCTGCCAAAGCGATTAGTGACTCGCAACAACATGAAACACCACTATTTTTTTCGATAAAGGGCGCTTTTATTAATCAAAAGTAAGTATTACACTCGGCCTCTGCATAGCTAGGATGCACATAGCCGACAGCAAGTTCGAAAGATCGAACATAAATAAAACAAAGCAGGCGGATTACATATCATGATGAGAAATTGCAATAACGCCTAAAAAGCTGCAGGCTGGCCGATCCGAAGATTATGCTGCCATCCATGTCTGGTAAACAAATCCCGTGCCATATCCTCCAACTGCGTACACACCTCCGTAAAAAGGTCGCGGAACTCCACACCATGTAGTGCCGCCCAAGATTGGAGGGTATTAGTGCATCTGTAAAGAACCTGCAGGAGAGAACAATTTGCATCATTAAACACCTTATCATTTCTACATAGCCATAGCAACCATATGATGGCGATTGCTCCGACCCGAAGTAGTAACTTATAATTTTTATCTATACCATGTAACCAATTCCCAAAATGTTGGCAATACTATATGGTGGATACAAGCCTGAAGCTGCTTGGTTAACTGACCTAGAACGTGCAAAACTACATTGGAAAAACAGGTGTTTGATTGTCTCATCTTTATGAAAAAAAACACATCGAAGATTCCCATGCCAATTCCGATTAATAAGGTTGTCTTTTGTGAGGTATCTTCATCTTCCAGATCAACCTATTATCTAAAACTGGTATAACTGGCTGGATTAATGCATTGTATAAAAAACTAACGGAGAACAAACCATTCTCAGTTAGATTCCATCGAAATCCATCAGGCTCCTCCGACAGTTGAACATGTGCCAACCGTTGTAGGAGCATGATCCAAGAGTCAAGTCTAGCACCAATCAAATCTCTCCTAAATGTCATATTGGGTGGAAACAATTCCAACACGGTGGAAATCATCTCCTCCTTATAGCGGACAATGCAATACAATGCAGGATATTGTTCTCAGAGTGTAGCATTACCCAGCCACTTATCCTCCCAAATCCTTATCTAAGAACCGTCCTTAATCAAAAATGTGCCAAAGCTAAGGAAATGTTTCTTCGTGGCCATTAGGCCAGCCCAAAAGTGAGAGTCACCAGGTTTCCAAACAATTTGGGACAATGCTTTTGAACCAACATATTTTCTTTTAATTAGGGTTTGCAATATCCATTCTTCAGTTAATAACTTGAAGAGCCACTTACTAAGTAGGGTTGTATTCTTGATCTCCAGATCATGAATACCTAGCCAACCCTGTTCTTTGGGCCGACACAACACACTCCACTTAGTCGGTCTATATTTCTTTTTCTCATTATCTCCCTACCAAAAGAATCTTGATTGGAAATAATCCAACCATTTCAAGACACCCTTTGGTAGTTGAAAGAAAGATATCATATATAGTACCATGTTACTGAGTACTACATTAATGAGTACCAATCTCCCCCCTAGAGAGAGCAATTACCTTTCCAGCTGCTCAAATGTAATTGTAGTCTTTGCTCAATGATTTTCCAATCAGCATTTTAAGCCTTCGGTAATGGATCGGAATGCCCAAATATCTAATCGGAAAAATGCCCTAACTACAACCGAAAAGCTCATTATAAAGGTCAGCCGCATGCTGGGCCTCGCCGAAACAAAACAATTCACTTTTATGTAAGTTTAGTTTTAATCCCGAAAGTTGCTCGAATGCTGAAAGTATGAGTTTCAGGTTCTTTGACTTTTCAAGATCATGATCCATAAAGAGTATTGTATCGTCAGCATATTGAAGTATAGATAAACCGCCATCCACAAGGTGGGGAATCACACCTTCAATTTGGCCTTCTGATTTTGCGCGCTCAATCAAGATTGATAACATATCAACCACTATATTAAATAGCATTGGCGATAATGGATCTCCTTGTCTTAGCCCTTTTTTGGTCTAGAAGTATTTGCCAACATCATCATTGAATTTGATGGCAACACTACCTCTAGCTACAAAGCTATTGATTAAAGCATGCCATTCAGCTGAAAAGCCTTTCATACGAAGAGCTTGCTAGAGAAAATGCCATTTAACTTTATCATAGCTTTCTCGAAATCGATTTTTAGGATTACCTCATTCAATTTCTTCCTATGAAGTTCATGAACCGTTTCATGTAAGGTAACCACACCGTTAAGTATGTTGCGACCTTGCATAAAAGGTGTTTGTGAAGGGCGAACTACATGATCAACTACTAAATTTAACCTGATTGTAGCAACTTTGGCGAAAATCTTAAAACTAACTTTAAGAAGATAGACCAGTCTATATTGTTAGATCCGTTCTGCTTCATTAACCTTAGGTAATAATATAAACTCTCCAAAATTCAACCGGAACAAATCTAAATGACCCGCGTGCAAAGCACTAAACATGTCCAAGAGATCTATTTTGATGACACCCCAAAAGGTCTGATAAAACTTAGCTAGGAAACCATCCGGACCAAGGGCCTTATTGTGTTCCATCTATAAAACAGCTAATTTGACTTCGTCCTCAGTATAGGGAGCGGTCAAAAAATTGTTTTCCTCATCCGAAACCTGGGGTATATCATCTGTTTGGGATTCATCCATCGAGAAGGAACCTTCCTTTGGTTCCCGAACAGACGTTTATAGTAACTAGTAATGTATGATTTCAAATGTTCATGTCCCTCAATCGTCATGTCATCATGCATTAAGGAATGAATAAGTTTCTTCTTATGTATGACATTGGCCACACTATGGAAGTATCTAGTATTCGAGTCCCGATGCAAAATAAACTGTGATTTAGAACACTGATACCATTTGAGTTCCTCTTTGCTCAGTAACCGAGCTATCTCCACATTTGATTGGCTTTTAAGCTCAATTTCCTATGGAGTTAGCACCCGGGTTTCTGCTAAAGCTTCGAGTTCATCAATAGTAGTTGAAGTCTAAGTTTTTATTCCTTAAGCATACCGATTATGTGTCGCTCCCATCCCCCAAGTTGTTTACGTAACATATGCACTTTATCATTCCACCTTTGGATTGGTGTATGACCAGGAACCGGTCTTTCCCAAACTACTTGTACCATATCCTAGAAACCATCCCGAAGTAACCATCCAAGTTCAAATTTGGAAGGACGGGCACAATGTGGCTGAGGTAAACCGGTGGTAAGCAGAATGGGAGCATGATCTGACAGAGCCTCAATACGTTCCAGAGCATGAACCGAGACTAGAGGGAAATGATCTTCCCAATCCGAGTCCATCAGTACACGATCTAGTTTTTCATATGTAGGTTCTAGCAAAGAATTATCCCAAGTAAGCTATCTTCCAATCATGGTTACTTCCATTAAATCAAGACTATCAATGACAGCATTAAAAAGGAATGGCCAATGGTCATCAAACCGTCCTTTACTCTTCTCGTATGGAAACCTAAGCAAATTAAAATCCCCTATAAGAATAGTGTACGGATTATCCTTTGCTAAGTTCATGAATTCCCAAAAAAATCAGCCTTAAAAGCATCTTGGGCCGCACCATATACAGCGACGAGACTCCATATGAAATTATTAGCTTTGTTATGTATGTGAAGTTTTATATGAAACTCCCCTTCCGAAACAGCTAAAATATCCATGGTATCTACCCACACGCCTAGTAGAATGCCCCCAGACCATCCCCTAGGTGGATGGGAATTCCAAACAAAGTCTAAGCCACCCGATAGGCAATCAAGTAAACTTTGTGAGAATTCCTGTCTACCCTCGGAGATAGCCACAAAATCTAAATTGTTTCCCCCAAAACAAACTGCAATTCAAAAAGATGCCATTCATTGGGAATCAATAATAGATTTAGGAGCAATATCTCATTTACGAGACTTATTGCACTTTTTCCTAGACGTTAACTTTCGCCGGATGCAGTTAGCTCATATATTGAGCTTAATCTATCCACGTCCAAACCGACTTCTAGAACTTCACCTACTAGATGAGATAGGAGCTGACCATATGTTGTGGTGTTCGCATCCTCATCCGAATAGATGGAAATATAAGAGGTCGAAGCTTTTGGAACAGAAATTCTATCTGCCTCAAAACCTTAGAAGAAACAGAAATATCACTAGCATTCTTACCAAGACTAATTCCAACAGAATTTAACTTTGAAGAAATGCGAGCTGATGAAAAAGAAATAAAAGACTTGGATGAAGAGGGATTACCAGTCATGTCGAAAAACCACTATTGGCAACAACTAGACTGCAAAGAAAAAACTCTCCAGCATTAAAGCCTATAGAAAGGAAACAATGCACAAATGGTGTCCTCATTAAAAACCACTATTGATCCAAACACCAAAGTCTTATCATGGAGAAGTTCCAAAAAATCTCCAAAAGAGGTGATAGTTAGCGCTGCCCGTGACTGCACTTTGAATTTTCCATGTTATATGACATGAGCGGGTGAAATGAGATGTTTTGGAAATTTAGTGAATGTCATCTCTAATTTACATAATAGGACAAAACTGTATACTAACCATGAACTTAAATTCATGTCCTTGATGATATGAGCCATGATGATGTATTTTGGATGAACTATAGTAGCAATGATAATGCCAACTTTTATATATTTTGAAATTTTAATGAGGTCATGGTTGTTACAATATGTGTGGATTGCACTAGCCCTTTTCATAAGTATGGAATGTTAGTTGGGTTGGCTAGTGCATGAAGCTTACATGATATGAGAGCCTAATGTCTCAAGTTCGAGTCATAGCTTTGGCAATTTATTAAAAATAGTTGGTAGCCTCCCATTGTCTCCATGCATAAGCCTTTTCTGTTCACGTGTTCACTACCCCATTTCACATGCAAGAGGGGGTGTTACCGTATATGCGGATTGCACTTAGCCCTTTCGATAAATTTAGACTGTTGTTTGTGTTGACTAGTGCATGAAGCTTGACAACGGTAATGTAGTTGTATGTACATATACTTCCCACCAAATGAATTACTCTCACAACCTCCTCGATAAATGTACATCTACTTAGGTGAGGGAAATAGGTGAGAGCTAATGTGCACCATCAGAGAAAACAATCTATGATAAGAGAGAAATGAGAGACAAAGTTTTAACAAAAAAATTATAAGCAACACATTTTCCACCTACGTAGTAAGAATTTAATTATTTCAATCATCTTTTTAAAAATGTAAGTCTCTGTAAAATAACATAGATATGATGATTGATGCATGTAAAATTCATCCATGAACTTTGTAGTTTGTGGTGACATATTTCAACATATTTTTATCTTACTTACTATTATTTCCATGTTTACATTGATTTTGGGATTTTTCAAAAGAGCCCCTCTTATTGGGTTATAACAGTGCAGATTAGGGACCTCGTAAAATTTAGAAGGATCTAGACTTTTTTCTATGGAAGTTTTTCATCAATATGAAGACTATCGGAGAAAGTGTCCCGTGTTGGAATAAGGGATCTAACAAGCCCTAAGTTCGAGAGGGGTTTGAATCACGTGTTCTAGGCTTCTCAGCGACGGTGAAGGTGGCAGCACGCGAGCACGACAGAGAGGTTGACATAGCGGTTTTTACCCAGGTTCGGGACCCTCGTGAGGAGGTAAAGCCCCTACTCCTACTTGGTTGTATTGCTCGCGGTGCTTCGCGAAGGTACAATGGTGTGCCAATGTCTAGGGTTATAGATTGCTAGGATCGACCTCTTCTAAGGTAGGAGAAGGTCTCCTTATATAGGGCAGCCATGCCTCTTCCCCCCAAATGCTATGCGAGAAGGGTCACCACATTCCCGTCCTGGAAGACCCGGTCTACCAGGGTACTTTCCATGAACTCGGTCCATCGTCTTGAGCGCCCTATGGTCCTTAGAAATGCGGGGGTGTCTGACGCCGTCCTTCCCTATCCAATGCCTTCCTTGTCTCCTTGGCACAGAAATGGCAAGGGACAACTTCTATGACACCGATGACGACCGGGATGCCTTTGCACCAGAAGAGGACGATCCTCCTCCTCTTTACCAACGTGGTCCACCGTGCCCTGGCCATTCCTGCAGGGTTTTGTCCTCTTCCTTCCTTTTGCCCTGTGATTATGAACGTACACCCGGGGCTTGCTCTGAAGCATCTGAGGCTAGCTGAATTACCCGGGCGAGCCAACGCTCAACCGTAGCAGATGGGAGGACTCGGGCGAGTCCCCCTCTCAAGGCGATAGCCTCAGGTTTCCCTCTCGAGGATGTCTTCCTCATGCTCCCACTTCTGGAGGGGGAAGCGACCCTATCAATGGTCCTATCGGTCGCAAGATCATGGTACCTCGTGTGCCAGGACTCCGACAGTAGCCTCCAGGCGCTTGCCGCGCATGCGTCTCCTCCAAGGCGCGAAGGGGAAAGGGCCCCATTCGTCGGCGAGCCCCACCCTGGCCACGACTGACGTGGTAACCTCCCCCGTACGCATATCTGCCGTGCACTCGAAACGTCGGGGCTCCAGGAACCGATGGATGCAAAAGGAGCTGCCTCGCCTCGGGAACCGCTCCCCACGACATGAGGACACACGGGGTGGGCAAGCGTTTCGTGCCACACGTCCGTTGTAGTGACGTGACCTCTCGTCTTGTTAAATCAGGGCATGAGCGCAGCGCCTTCTCCTTGACGCCACCTCCTCTGCTCCTCCAGCCTTTCTTCCCTATTTCCTAGCGCCAAAAACCCCATTTCGCCCCATGGCACCTAATCGACTCTTGCCCAGCGAGAAGGGGAAATCTATGGCGATGGGCACGATGGAGACCCATCCGGTGAAGCACGGTCGGGTATGGCCATGTGTGAGCGGACACACCATGACCTCTGACTCCATTCCTTTCACCAGGGCCATTACGGCTGCCGGGGACAGTCACTAACAAAGCACGGTCGGGGACGGCCGCGCGGGAGCGGCCGTGGATGACGCGGGAGGCGTGACGGGAGGGGGGGGGGAGGGGGAGGGGGGTGCGATAGGGGGCCCATAGGCGCCCGGAACCTGCACTGCTTCCTTCTCTTCCGCCTCCACCTATCGTGATCAAGATCGAGGATGACCCCGAGCTCCTGTGGGTTATCGACTTTGTCATCCTCCTCGGATACCTAGATTGGTTCGCGAGCGTGCGGCTTCCCCCGCCGTTTGTGCTCGGGATGGCTGATGAGCTCGCCCCGGAGGTGCTGCTGTGCCACTCTAGTGGTCACGGGAGGTGGGAAGTGAGTGTGGAGGTCATCTCTCCTAGTGAGATGCACCTCACTAACGGCTGGACCCACTTCCTCACAGAGCACGACATTCGGTAGGTCTCGGTTCTCCGGTTCCGCTATGGCCGCAGAGGTTTCTAAGTGGCCGTCTATGACCCGCTGATGTGTCGTGCCGACTACCCGAGCCACCTTAGGTAGACCGGAGCGGAGCCGCTATAGGAGCCGCCGCAACACAGGGAGAGGGGGGCACTGGTCTTTTGGCGGTGTAGGTGCTAGTATGCCGTATTTGATACTATTTTGTCTTCCAAGCGTGAATGTAATGAACATCTTTTAGCTGTTTCCTCTCTTGGTTGCCTTCTCCTATGCACTTTTTCGAGTTCGTGTCGTGAGTGGCTAGCCCCCCTACCGGAAGGCCCTACCGCGGGCCGGAAGAGAGAGCAGAGGAGCGTCATGATTCGACCACCACAGCTGACATGGGTCGCGAGACCATCGCTCTGGCTCCAGAGGAGGGGAAAACCCCCGGATTATTGCACATCCCCTGGCCTCTTTAGGGAACATGCTCTACTAGACATGCTTCTGTCCCTGCCCATGTGGGCGAACTGATGGATTTCGCTCAGGTCCTGGTCGTGAAACGGGGAGCCCTCTTGATCCCCCTGTGGGTCTCCTAAGGAGGGGGCCGCGGGTCTGCGCACATCCTGAAGTGCTCTTGGGGGGCAAGGACATCACAAAGACGTGTCCCCGTGGGTCGCTACGTAAGTCTCTCTAGCAGCGATCCATAGGGTAGTACATACGCGATTAGGCCCTCGTAGGTAGAGCTTAGGGGTGGGAGCTGGAGGAGAGGACCCTCGTGGGCCACCCCGTGCGGCGAATACGTACTGCCGAGACCCCACATTCATGTGTCACGCAGGTTTACCAAACACTAGGGGCCTTGTTGCGAAAGCTAGCCCGTAATTTCGGAGCTCGACACCTCAGGTCCTACCGTTTGGTTGGCGGCGGCTACTTGGGGGGAATACCCACACGTGCTGCCCCGTGAGTCTCTTGAGAGGAAATCATAGGACATTGCTCATCCTGCTGGCCTCCCAAGAGAGAGACCATAGGTGTAGCACGAGGTCTGGCCGCTGGAGGGTGGTACCCTCACGAGCCGCCCCGTAATCCTCTCGAGGAGAAGGCCATAGGGTGGTGCTTAGCATGTTGGCCCCTCAAGGAGGAGACCGTAGGTGTAGCATGAGGTCTGGCTGCTGGAGGGTAGTACCATCATGAGCCGCCCCGTAAGCCTCTCGAGGAGGAGGCCGTAGGGCGGTGCTTAGCCTGTTGGCCCCTCGAGGAGGATACCGTAGGTGTAGCACGAGGTCTGGCCGCTGGAGGGTGGTACCCTCACGAGCCGTCCTGTAAGCCTCTCGAGGAGGAGACCGTAAGGCAAGGCGTGCACCACTAGGGCTCCCTACAGGTGCCTCGCAAGGGTTTCAGGCTTCAGGAAGCACGGGTGTCTTATCGCCGAAGCTGGCCTTTAAGTTCAGAGCTCAACACTTTAGGCCCTAGGTCGACGAGGATTGACCCTTTCGAGTACTAGCAACCGTGGGTGAGTTGACTTGTTGTCGAAGCTGTCACTTTCAAGCACCAGGGACCGTGGGTGAGTTGACTTGTTGCTGGAGCTAGTCCGAAAGTTCAAAGATCAACACTTTAGGCCCTGGGTTGATGGATGGCGACCCAGTGGTAGACACCATGGAGAAGGTCGTAAAGCCAAAAGACATATGCGGCCGATTTCCCTACATGTGTCACGCAAGGGTTCCAAGCACCATGAACCATGGGTGAGATGACTTATGGTCGGAGCTAGTCTAAAAGCTCAGAGATCAAAACTTTAGGCCCTGGGTTGTGGCCTGGCGGTAGACACTGTGGAGAGGGCCATAAAGCAGAAACATATGTGGCCGATTTCTCTACATGCATCGCACGAGGGTCCCAAGCACCAGGAACCATGGGTAAGATGACTTATTTCCGGAGCTAGTCCAAAAGTTCATATTCTGGCACTTTAGGACCTAGGTTGTCAGGAGGCGGTCCGCGGTAGACACCATGCCTAGCCCCCCACTCACTTGGCACCTGTCGAGGAGTCTCAGCCACGTGCAACTTTCAAAAATGTTTTCTCAAAGGAAAAAGAAATGGCAAGGTTGGCGCTAGGTGTGAAATCCAAAAAAGGGAAGTGCCAAATAGGTCCAACTTATTACAGCGCTGCTGTGATCCGCACAGGGTCTTACGAGGAATAAGGCTGCAGAGGATGGGAGTTTAGAGCATCACCTTCAAAAAAGGTAGGGTAGCTGGTCGCCCTGCACGTGAGAGGGGGGCCTCCTATCCCTCCTGACGCCTAGCTCCCCTGGGTGTCTCTCAAACGATGTCAAGGAAGGAGTAGGGGTTGAGCGCGTGCTGGGTACAATCCACTAGGAAGTTGGGAGCCCCCATGTCTGCGCCACCCTCGCGAACCCCGCTGACGCTGAAGAGGGTGGGGAGAGCCTGTCCCGAGGGCCTCTCGTGGCTGTGGGTGGAGGCCGCTATATGGGGCCTGTTCGTTTGCGGTACCAAAGTTCCCGGGCGAGTGCATTGTGGTACCTAAGTTTCCTAAAATTGTCGCGTTTCGAAATGTTGGGCCGCCAACTACCGAGAGGGGCCATTTAGAGGCAAACTCATCTCACCCCTACCAAATCCAAACATTCTGTGAAATTGCCCCGTGAAGTAGACGGTCGGGTCCCTCATGTTAGTAATATGTCCATGACGTGAGCGCCAACGCAGCAACCACGTAGGCAAAACGAGGGACTAAAGGAGCATGGTGCGTTGACCAAATTCACAAATCCACTCCCTCCCTCCTTTCGCATGAACCCTAGCACCGACAGTGTCGAAATCCCCTCTCCAACCAGAATGATCCCTTCGGGCATTTGACTTCCGGTGCCAAGTTGCTGCGCCTACTCGCTGGTACCGAGCTCTAATGCCGAATGCCGTGCCAGCCGTTGCAACTCTCTAGCCCGCCTCTACCACCAACGAGCTGAGCAGCGTGAAGGATGGCAGATCCTATTGCCGAGGAAGAAGTACTTCTGGCTAATTGCGGGTGAGTTACTCTTCTCTTTGATATTTGCACTATCTATAACTGCTAGCTGGCTATTGGCATTACAGAGATAGACCACACCTAAAATTGTTTGCTAGCACGATGCTGACAAACAATTCTTATCTTTTGTCCCCAATTTTCTATCAAGTAGGATCTCCGTTGAACCCAAATACTCGGTTATGGTCACCCTCTGCAGCTACCACATTAAATTAGCAGTTGGGAAGAGCAAGTGGAATCAAGCTAGCCGTCTGAAGATGGAAGTAGCGCCTGTGCAGTTATGCACTATCCCTAGTATGGTTGCTGATGTGCGTGAACTTGCTGAAATGGGGCCGAAGCAGACTACACGGTTCAACTTCATTGATGAACGAGGCTTCACGGTTCCTATAGCATGTGACAGTCAACTAATTGGGTTGATGAAACAGTTATTTGGGCTTCGCATGGTTATGCTGATTTGTAAAATACTGGATGTGGAAGCTCCTGCTACTAGGAGTCACCCAGCTATTATTGGACAGGGTGGTCTAACTCGAACCCCTGCTGTTGTTGAGCAAAATGTGGTTCCTCGTCCACGACATGATTTTGTTAGGCAACCTCCTCGTAGGAGTCCTCGTATTGCCGTTGTGCCAAACTCTGCTCTGGAATCTGCTAGTACTGGTCGTCCCTGTGGTGTTGCTGCTCTGGCTGCTGCTGACCCAATCCATGCCGCTATTGAGCAAACTAAGGCTTCCGGAGGCTGCCCCGTTGTTGTTGCCAAGACCGCTGCCTTGCATGCTGCTCCTCCTTGAAACCGTGCTCAGGTTGTGCAAAGCTCTGCTCTGGAATCTGCTGGTACCGGTCATCCACGTGGTGTTGTTGCTCCGGCTGCTGCTGACCCAATCCATGCCGCTGTTCAGCAAACTAAGGCTTCTGGAGGCTGCCCCGCTATTGTTGCCAAGACCACTGCCTTGTGTGCTGCTCCTCCTCGAAACCGTGCTCAAGTTGTGCAAACCCGTGCTCTGGAATCTGCTGGTACTGGTCATCCCCATGTTGTTGTTGATCTGGCCGTTGTTGACCCAATCTCTGCCGCTGTTGAGCAAACTAAGGCTTCCGGAGGCTACCCCACTATTGTTGCCAAGACTGCTGCGTTGTGTCCTCGTCGAACCCATGCTCAGGTTCAGCGAGCTGCTGGTCTGGAGCTAGCTCATGGTCTGGATGCTGCTAGCACAGTACAAGAAAAGTTTCCTTCTGCAATGAATTGCCCCGACGGTCGTTATAGAAGGCACGTCTTCCGTATTCACGGCTCGACCGTGGCTGATGGAAAGCTTTTTTTCCGGTTTCGCAACCCTCTACTATGAAGGATCTGCAAAAAAGGGGAGGAAGCTCGGCCAGCACAAGGAAAAAGCAAGATTTTCATTTCCTCGCGTGAGGTTGACTTGCCAAAGTCTTTTGAGGCGTGTGGGTTCCGGACGTCAGTGTCTATAGCAGACCATACTTTTCGGTCGATCCTCCCTAATTTGAACTCGATAACGTTGCTCGAGGCATCTGCCGTTTAGTCAGGCTGCTAGGTCCCACATGTCAGCCTCTCATTAGAAGGATCATGTGTATGATGGAATTTTTTTCCTTCACTCGCGCTATCCTGTTCCGAAGATGATAGCGCTGCTCGATGCATCTACCATCTAATCAACCTCCTAGGACCCACATGTCATCCTCTCATTAGAAGAAACGTGTGTATGATGGAATTTTTCCTTCACTAGCGCTACCCTATTCCGAGTTGATTGCGCTGCTCCACACAACTACCGTTTAACCAACCTCCTGAGCCCCACATGTCATCATCTCATTAGAAGAAACATGTGTATGATGGATTTTTTCCTTGGCCCGCGCTACCCTGTTCCGAACTTGATAGCGCTATTTGATGACCCACAAGTATATGGGGTGTATCGCAGTATTTTTGATAAGTAAGAGTGTCGAACCCAACGAGGAGCAGAAGGTGCTGGCTAGTGGTATGGATCAGGAATTCTCTGCAAATACTTAGCAAACGGATTTTTAGGGGTTTTCGATAAAGCAAGTAAAAAAAGTACGAGTAAACACAAGACAGTAAGAATGAATGCAGCAAGTGGCCCAATCCTTTATGCAGCAAAGGACAAGCCGGTTGTATTTCTATAGATGACCAAACGTTCTCGAGGACACATGGGAAGACTGTCAAGTGCTTTCGCTTCATATAGTCAATTAATCTTCTTTAGCTTGCTAAGTGTTGTGTGGGTGAACCTGTGCTAATGTACCGTCCCATCCAAGACTTAATACATACTTGCGATTAAACCCCCTTGCAAACATCCGTAAGTATAAGAAAGTAATTAAGGAAAAACCTAACCACAGCTTTAAACTCTAAGACCCTTACGTCCCTTGTGCAATGGTTTCCTAACGGGGGTTCAGGTTTCTGTCACTCTGGCAACCCCTACGATTAGTAGCCAAGTACACAATGCATTCCCCTAGGCCCATATAGGTGAAGTGTCATGTAGTCGACGTTCACATGACACCACTAGAAGAAGTACACCACAACTTAAATAACAATCTATTGAATCTTTCTCAACGCAACTCCACTACTAACAACAAGACTTCTCCCATGTCCTCAAGAACAAAACGAACTACTCACAAGACATCATATGGATCATGATCAGAGATGGAATAATGATGTATAACAATCTGAACATAAACAATAATTCAATGGTTCACTCAATAGCATCAACTATAAAGAGTAATCAACACCGGGAAAGTTTCCCCTATGAACTATAGCAAGATTCAACCAATTGTTACAGCAATATGGAGATGGTGATGAGGGTGCTGATGGTGATGATGGTGGTGATGATGATGATGATCCCGATGAAGTCTAGCTTGATGGTGGTATTGATGGCGACGATCTCCCCTCTCCGGAAAGGAATTCCCTCGACAGAAATCTGTCTGCCGGAGAGATCTTTCTCTCTCGGTGTTTTCCTGCCCGTAGAGGCGGCGGAATCTTTCTGTGGTCGCTCCCCGAGTCTTAGGGTTTCGGGAGGAAGATATACGTAGGGGAGAGCTGGAGTGGGCTGTGGTGGCCACACCACTTCGGCGCTGGCTTGCCCGCGCCATGGGGTGGTGTGGGCCCCCTGTGGCCCACCTCCCCTCCATCTTCTGGCATCTTGAGTCTTCTGGAAAAATAGAATTTTCCGTATATTTTCCCGGATTTTCTGATCTTCACGAATTTTGCCTCCAAACAGCACCTTTTCCATCAGAATCCCGACCGCAATGTCCATGCTCCAAAAGTCATCAACCATGCAAAAATAGATGAAATAACATAAGTATCACCTCTCAATACTTAAATATATCAATGAATAATAGTGAATTAAGACATAGAATAGTGATGCAAAATGGACGTATCAACTCCCCAAGCTTAGACTTCGCTTGTCCCTGTTTAAACCGAGCTCAATAAACTTGACCTCAGGTTTATGGAGTGAAGAGTCGATAAAAGAATACAGACAAGAAGCATCACATTCATCAAATACATAGATCATAATAGAAGACAACTCACTATTATACAACTTAACTTGCAATGAGTAAAGGAAACACAATAAAGATACATAGAGTAAATCATCATTGGTAATGGCAAACTTAGCTCTTGGTTAAAGAATAGTTGATAATTTGCTGGAGTTCACAAATAGCTGGTTTTTCAATGAAAGCTTTCAAAGTAGTAAACTTCAAGATAAGAGCAATGTGCAAAACAAGGAACATAATAAACATGATTGAATAAATCATCATATGAATGAATGAAACACATCAACTCAAAATACTTGCCGAGATAGAAGGGAGTAGGTTTACTGACTCAACTACAAAGTAAAAGAAAGGGCCCTTCAAAGAGGGAAGCAGGGATTACAAGTCTCATAAGGAGCTCCCAAAAATTATGATACTTACTAGCTTTCAGCTCTCATTGCCCCTATCATAGGCATATTTAGGTGATTAAGGTTAAAGTGAGGTCCAATCTGAGTTATATGCTTGACAGACTATAAACTGAAGATCCCAAGTCCCTTGAGTACGAGGGCCGCTGCTCATGCTACTCAACTTTAGTTACCGGTAACTTCTTGTCATCGTAAGTATGTGCGTATCATTAAGAACCGCCAACGGGGTACCCCTTGCCCGATGATAAGGAAGAATCCCCATATCAAAATGACAAGGCAAGCAGACAATGAGTATCTCAGCAATCTTCTTATTTACCATGGGAAAATGGTGCCTTTTTTTCTCTCTTTCCTCTTTTCATAGTATCTCTTTTCTTTTCTTTTTCTCAATAGCTATCTCTCTCTTTTTTTATAAGAAGAATGCTTCATAGATATCATTATGGTTACGCTGCAGGTTTCCACCATGTCAGCATGGATTAGACCAGTGGCCCAGGCGTTTCTCTAACACACATACATAACTCCATGGAATTACAAGCTCCCCTTTTATTTCACACCGACGACATCCGCAAACAAAAGAGCAAGGTATCAACTAGGTACATATTTACAAGTGTTGAAAGCGTTCCCCGTGACAACACGGTTCTGCTAATCCCCAGCCTATAATTTGTAAGAATATAACTTTCATGGAGAGTTCACAATGGTTCAGGTTTATTAAGTGCGGAAAATAAAGTGCGCCATCAAGTTCGTGAGAGCTTTAATCACTAACTTTCTCATAACAAGTTTAATTTGGGAGGTAGATAAAACAGGAATTTACTTGGAATAGCAATAATGCTACTAGGTAGGTATGGTGGACACAAATGGCAAAGGTTTTGGTTTAAAGGAGGTGGATGCACGAGAAGAATTCCCTCTCAGTACAGGTTTTTGGCTAGCAAGGCTGGGTAGCAAGTACAAGAGTTGAAGGAAACAAACAAACATACAAATGATAAAGACAAACATGCAATCTTCCTTGGAAGCACAAAAGATCTTAACTATAGAATACTAGACTTATGAGCAAATCAAGAAAGAAAGATGATGAAATTATTTTTCTCTCGAGTACTTCTATCTTTTTCTTTTCAACTCTCAAAAAGGGTGTTGCTACTGACCGAGCCAGGTTTTCCAAAACCAACTACATTAACTCAAAGATCCCAAAGTGCTACCAATACTAATAACAAGATCAATCATATAACCACGAATTGAAAACTAATATAAGCTATGCAAAAGAGTAAATGATAGAACTTCTCATTAGTACTCCATAATGGAAACTCACACCAAGGGATACAAATGTAACGAGAGAGGGGACACTTCCACAATGCAAACCATACTACATAATAACTCCTCTATTCATGATATGACTTTACTAATAAGGTAAAAGATAGAAGATAGTGATATGATACCGCGGCACTCCCCCAAGCTTGGAACAAACCAAGGGGATGCCAAACCTGATGCGAATTACTCCTTTGGTGGTGGTGGTATCCTCTCGATGAGCTCTCTGATCAGTTTCCCCAAGTCCTCAATCTCGAAGGTGAGAGTACGAATCAACTCCGAGTTGTGCTCAATACGGCTCGTGATCATTTCAGTTCGTGGATCCCAGCTCTCGTGATTATTTTTCCGTTCTTCCCTCTTGGAGTCTTCTTTTCCTGCATGGTTATGGATGAAGGTATGGAAGGGATTCTTTGTGTGTGGAGGAAGTTACCTTGGAGCCAAACTGTGACGGGGAACTTCCCCCCCAGTCTGCATCCGTGCAGTCCTTCTGATCTTGGTAGGTTTCACCACTCCAATGCTTGCAATGGTGGTGCCGGTGTGCGGATGTTGGCCTTGCTCCTCTTCACCTTCACTCTTGATCTCCTTCTCCTTCCTGGGGTCTTGGAGGTCTTCCTCCATGGGCTCCTTCCCTTTATCCTTGGCGGACACCATTGTGCTTCTAAGCTCTCAAAGAGTATGTCCTGACAGAAACAGATCGAAACAAAAACACGACGAAAAAACAATATACAAACCTCGGAAGATCCGGGGGGTTATATATTACGAAGTTTCATATCAAAAGGAAGGTACTGGGAGAAAACGAGTCAGAGGCGGAGTCCGGAGTGGCCTCACCACCTGGTGGCGCGGCCAGGGGTGGACCCGCGCCATGGGGTGGTGTGGGCCACCCTGGCTCTGTTTCCGTCCCTTTTTCGCTTCGTAGCTTTCCTTATTGACTGAAAACTGCAAAAATATAGTTGGATTGTATTTTCGTGGAGCTTTTCTTACCAGAACTGTTACCTAGTTGGAAACAGACTCTTCAGGTCTCTGAATTTGGTCCTCAATGAATTTCTCTGGAGTTATAACTTGAAAGGCATCAACATCTTCATCTTCATACACTTATTACTTGAGTCATAAAACCCTTCTTTTTCTTATTACACATTATCTCCACTTTCCTGGAAATTTCTTTGACACAAAACTTCACACAATTCTTATTAGCAACATTAGTATAAGTGAAGTGATAAAACCTTTTGAGTCCAACTTCAACTGAAAACCATAAAAACAAAATCTACTGTAGCAACTCCTTCCGAAAACCCAAAAAGAATTCAAAAAGGAAATCGAATAAAGAAGCAAATGCAAGATTGGCTAAATCTGTCAAAACAGACCAGCAGGTAAAGATCAATTTTTTCTAAAATCTTCTGTTGCTCAAGTCAAAAAGTTCAAAACTAAAGAAAGTTAAATAACAACCTGGGGCAGAAGCACAAAAAATTACAGCTCAATCCGACAGACAGAGGTCTCTCACGAATTTTTATGGTGAAGCACAAAAATCTGTTTCGGGAGAACAACTTTCCCAAATCTTACTTCTCTCTCATTAGAGGTTGATCTTGACACAAAAACCAAACAAAACGGATAAGGAGCTGTTATTACCGAAGTAATAACTTCCAAGACTCAAAGAAACAAAAACAAACTGAAAGCAAAAACAAATTGGGTTGTCTCCCATAAAGCTCTTTCTTTATAGCCATTAAGATGGGCATGATAATTTTGAAGAAGCTCTCATAGGGATATGATTTGAAGTGAAAGAGAGCGTTAAGAAGCAAAAACACACACATATTTAAGTCTAACCCACTTCCTATGCAAGGGGATTTTGTAAACAAACAAGTTATTGAAACCAAAGGCAACTTGCATAAGAAGGCAAAAGAAGTGCAACATAAAAACTTTCAACATAAAACAGGGAAACTTGATATTATTGAGATGCATAAGAACACTTTTCCCTTTCTCATAATAACTTTCAGTATCATGCATAAACTTAACAATATAGCTATCACAAGGACTATCATAGCAATGATCACTTATTCTAACAGAAAACACAGGAATACTAGCTCTCATAACACTACTGTGTGAAACAAAATTAGAGGTATCCTTACAAAGGATAGTGTGTCCCTCTTTTTCATATTTAGCAACAAAGTCTTTCACACTTGCTACTATAGGTTCATCAACCATTTTTTATCAGGTTCAACAACCTTATTGATACTTTCATTAACCATACTAGCTATCATAGAATGCTCCTTTACCTTAACTGGGAAAGGCATTTTCTCAATATAAGGTTTAGGTAAAATATGACTAGCAATATAAACTTTAGTATTTCTTGCAAGAACACTCTTAGCAATATCTTTATAAGGTTCATGATACTTATTCCACTTCTTTTTAGGCACTTCAATGTAGGAAGCAAAAGCCTTAAAATAAGAAGCAATAGCTTGAGAGTCTAGACCATAAGCATTTTCAATATTTTGAAAGTCATTAGTTCCCATAAAAGATTCAATGCATTCATAATCATGATTTATACCTGAATTTCTACCTTTGTCATTCTCCCAAGCTTCAGCATTGTCTTGAATACAATCTAGAAGGTCCCATTTAATTTCTTCTTCCATACGAGTGAATGATCCAGCACAAGAAGCATCTAATAAATCCTTGTCATGTAGAGGGAGCCTTGCATAAAAGTTGTTGATAATAATATTGTTGGGGAGCTCATGAATGGGACATTTGAGCATTAGTAACTTCAATCTCCCCCAATCTTGAGCTATACTCTCTTCATCAAGAGGCCAAAAGTTGTATATTTGATTCCGATCTTTATGAATCTCACTAGGAGGATAAAACTTTGAGTAAAAGAGAGGCACTATTTCCTCCCATTCCAGAGCTTGACCATTCTTCAGTAGCTTATACCATTCCTCAGCTCTTCCTTTTAGTGATAATGAGAATAACTTCTTCTTAACTTGATCTGTAGTAATACCTGCACACTTGAACAACCCGCATAATTCGTGTATAAAGAGTAAATGATCACCGGGATGGACAGTTCCATCCCCAACATAGTAGTTATCCATAACACGATCAATATTTCTTGTAGGTATTTTGAAAACATCTTTCTCAGCAGGTGGTGGCTTATCTACTACCTTAGGAGTGGTAGTAGCATTACCAAATAAGAAACTCAGCGAATTATCCATAACAAAAATAAAGCAACTAGCAGAAGTAAACAATACTCACAGTAGAAGTTTCCTTTACCAGTTCCACTCTCCAATGGCGCTTCACTCCCCGGCAACAACGCCAGAAAAGAGTCTTGATGACCTACAAGTATAGGGGGTGTATCGCAGTATTTTCGATAAGTAAGAGTGTCGAACCCAACGAGGAGCAGAAGGTGCTGGCTAGTGGTATGGATCAGGAATTCTCTGCAAATACTTAGCAAACGGATTTTTAGGGGTTTTCGATAAAGCAAGTAAACAAAGTACGAGTAAACAAAAGATAGTAAGAATGAATGCAGCAAGTGGCCCAATCCTTTATGCAGCAAAGAACAAGCCGGTTGTATTTCTATAGATGACCAAACGTTCTCAAGGACACATGGAAGACTGTCAAGTGCTTTCGCTTCATATAGTCGATTAATCTTCTTTAGCTTGCTAAGTGTTGTGTGGGTGAATCTGTGCTAATGTACCGTCCCATCCAAGACTTAATACATACTTGTGATTAAACCCCCTTGCAAACATCCATAAGTACAAGAAAGTAATTAAGGTAAAACCTAACCACAGCTTTAAACTCTAAGACCCTTACGTCCCTTGTGCAATGGTTTCCTAACGGGGGTTCAGGTTTCTGTCACTCCGGCAACCCCTACGATTAGTAGCCAAATACACAATGCATTCCTCTAGGCCCATATAGGTGAAGTGTCATGTAGTCGACGTTCACATGACACCACTAGAAGAAGTACACCACAACTTAAATAACAATCTATTGAATCTTTCTCAACGCAACTCCACTACTAACAACAAGACTTCTCCCATGTCCTCAAGAACAAAACGAACTACTCACAAGTCATCATATGGACCATGATAAGAGATGGAATAATGATGTATAACAATCTGAACATAAACAATAATTCAATGGTTCACTCAATAGCATCAACTACAAAGAGTAATCAACACCGGGAAAGTTTCCCCTATGAACTATAGCAAGATTCAACCAATTGTTATAGCAATATGGAGATGGTGATGAGGGTGCTGATGGTGATGATGGTGGTGATGATGATGATGATCCCGATGAAGTCCAGCTTGATGGTGGTATTGATGGCGACGATCTCCCCTCTCCGGGAAGTAATTCCCCCGGCAGAAATCTGTCTGCCGGAGAGATCTTTCTCACACGGTGTTTTCTGCCCCGCAGAGGCGGCGGAATATTTCTGTGGTTGCTCCCCGAGTCTTAGGGTTTTGGGAGGAAGATATACGCCAGAGGGGAGAGGCTGGAGTGGGCCAGGGTGGCCACACCACTCCCTGGCGCGACATGGGCTTGCCCGCGCCATGGGGTGGTGTGGGCCCCCTGTGGCCCACCTCCACTCCATCTTATGGCATCTTGAGTCTTCTAGAGAAATAGAATTTTCCGTATATTTTCCCAGATTTTCTGATCTTCGCGAATTTTGCCTCCAAACAGCACCTTTTCCATCTGAATCCTGACTGCAGCGGTCCATGCTCGAAAAGTCATCAACCATGCAAAAACAGATGAAATAACATAAGTATCACCTCTCAATACGAAATATATCAATGAATAATAGTGAATTAAGACATAGAATAGTGATGCAAAATGGACGTATCACTATTCGATGCATCTACCGTTTAATCACGATGCTGAGCCCCACATGTCATCCTCTCATTAGAAGAAACATGTGTATGGTGGATTTTTTACCCTCTATCGTGCCTTCGTGTTCCGAACTTGATAGCGTTGCTCGCTGCATCAGCCGTTTATTCAGGCTGGTGGGTCCCTCATGTCAGCCTCACATTAGAAGAATCGTGGGTATGATGGAATTTTTTTCTTCTCTAGTGCTACCCTGTTCCGAACTAGATAGCGTTGCTCGACGAATCTGCCATTTGCTCACGCTGCTAGGTCCCCCATTTCAGCCTCCCATTACAAGAAACGTGTGCATGCTGAACTTTTTTCTCGCTCGCGCCTCCTTGTTTAGAACTGGCAACGTTGCTTGCTGTATCATCTGTATAAGGTCGTGCTGTTGGGCCCCACATATCAGCCTCTCTGTAAATGAAACATTGATTGCTCGATGCAACATCTGTATAAGGTCTCTACTGGGTCCAACATGTCAGCGTCTCTGCAAATGCAAAGTGTGTATGATGGACTCCAGTGTTTTGACCTTGGCAACGTTGCTGGGTCCTAGATGTTAGCCTTCTCTGTGTAAGAAACGTGTGTCTGTTGGAAAGAATGTAAAAGAACGACAGAGACTATACTATATATTATATATTTATAATGAAAAACTAGGAATCTAACTCAAGACTTCAACAAATGGGAACCGCGTGTGCTTCCACTACGCCAGAACCATCTATGCCACTACTGGAAAAGATTACATTTAGAAATGTTGAAATCACTTAAAATGAAAAGGCAGCGACCCTGACGACTTGCCTTAAAAAAATGCTAAATGCTCTGTACAAATACAACATGGGTAGGAGAAGCTTGTCCTATACTTTATTAGAATGGCACGGAAATACTTAATTAAGACGATTTTGGCCAATAAAAAAATAACTTGGGTCCAATCTTGTGAACCAATGGGCTTATTATCATGGGCTCCTTACTGAAACTTCTTCAGTGTGGGTTCAAGCTTAAAAAACCAAGTAATAATGTGTTGAGGGTTGGCGGCCCATGGCCAACCTGAACCCGGAAGGATAAATTATCGAGGTTTTGGGCCATAGTTGGGTAGAATATAGTACTATTTTCTAATAACCTCCTCACTGAAAATTCAATGTACTCAATATGTCGGGGGTCGGCAGTCCACCTGACCTGGCAGGCTAAATTTGCAAGGTTTTGGGCTAGTGTTGGGTCGAATGTGCAATCTTTTCGCTAGGTCCTTAGTGAAAATTCAATGTAGGTCGTACCCCATCCTAAAAAAAGTTGGTACCCTAAAAATATATATACTCTGCTCACCACGAAAGGCTAATTAAGGGTTTTTCTTGTGAAACAAGAACATGGGAAGTTTTTTGTCCGAAGTGGGGTTGAAATATTCGTTTTCATAGGCTGAGTAGTAAAAATATATTGTACTGAAGGTCGATGGTCCACCTGACATGGTTGTACCTACGCCGAATTCGAAAGAATGAAGTTGGAAATGGAGAAAAGTGACCAATATTGCGCCTTATTATACATAGCGAACATAGCTAGGAACTGGGTAGCATAGGATTCGAACATGGAAAGTACTAGAGGGAGTTTGACTGATTGACATAAAATTGTGTCATATCAAGTCTTACAGTGCGCAATCATCTTTTCAGCAAAGGATATATTTCGAGATGGTTTGGGTGGCTTTGAATCGGCCTAAGTGCCCAATCGATTTGATGTACTCAAAACCTTGTAATCATGCCATATAAACTGTTGGCGATAGACACACGGTGGCCTTGACTTACCCAGCCGCAGACAGCTCGGGTAAGCACCAGCTTTAACTGATCACTCAAAGTTGTATGCTTCCAGACGATGAAATTAGTACATGCCACAATTAGCGCCAACATGTGGCATTGTCATCATGCAAAAAGGATCAGAATTCGCACATTTAGTTCACAGTTTCGAACACAATAATACAATCAGTACACTAGCATAGACAGTACAATGTCAGCACATCAGAGCTTGACTTGTTCATGTCACACAGAGCTTGAGTTGTTCATTTCACATACAGAAGAATGAGCAAGTATACATACTGTATTGAACAAGTAATTTCACGGTAGCACCAAAAGTATGCCATGTATCAAAGACAATATGGGGTCTGTGTATACCATTTTTCTTTTTTGTAAGGGTGTGCATTAACTCTCTTTTTTTAGAATATCGGCATAAAAATTTGCGGCTATCATCCTAGGGCGTCTCGGCCTGCTTTGGCGTACCGAGCCAAGATCAATTATAACCTATTTAAGGCCTATTTCATGGCCCTATAAGAAGTAGTGACCTACTTTTCCCTGTTTGCTAAGAGGAAAGAAGGAATATTCCTCTCAAAACACTAAGCTGCACGAGGTGCGATGGTTCAAAAAAATGCACGAGTCGCGTGTATACAAGCCAGTAACAGTACTGAAAACTATAGTACAGAAATCACGCTACGAAAGAAGCACGGCTACATGGATTATACCATGGAAGGCAATACTAAATACAAAAGCACGGCAGGGCTCATATAAACTGATTCAAGCTGGCCACTAAAACCAGTGTACTAATAGTCAACTGTTGAACCACGATGCAAAAAAGATGACACAACGATACACCATAAAGATCCCACAGCTCAGTCTAGGGACGGCACAACGAGCATACCAAACCTAAACTAGGCCTAAACCAAATTGCCGCATGTCGCACACAGTTCCAACGATCTTTGGGAAGGCTGATAACTGCCACAGGCTCACCTTCAGTTGGTTGCAGGTTGCAGCATTTAATTTGAGGGAATTGTATTCCACGAAATCTCCTGATGTTGTGTACACATAGTTTTTCCTCATGAATGGGAACAATGTGCCATCAGCAGCCTTGCATGCATGTTTCTTCATCATCTTGTCAATGATTAGATAATTGAGACCGAGAAACAGAGAGTTGTCCCCCAGGTTGTTAACCTGCCTCCAAACGATGACCCCTAGAGGTCCAGCAGAGCTAGGATCCTCTTCAAAATGTAGACATGAGAGGCAGGATATAGGCGTAGGTTAGTCCTATTTTAAGCATGAGGAATGATTTCACTATCTTTGCCATGGGCAACCTCAAGGAAATATGCCGTGAGAGGCAATAATAAAGTTGTTATTATGTATTCCTTGTATATGATAGATGTTTATTTTGCATGCTATAATTGTATTGATAGGAAACATCAATACATGTGTGTTTAATAAACAAAAAAAAGGTTCCTAGTTATGCCTCTCTTATAGACTAGCTCGTTGATTAACAAGATGATCAAAGTTTCCTGATCATGGACATTGGATGTTGTTAATAATGAGGTCACAATATTTGTGAAATGATGTGATGAACATTCATCCAAAGTATAGCATTACGATCAAATTCATTATGTTTATATTGCTATAACATCATACGAACTAATTTTTATCCTTAGACCATGAGATCATGTTAATTGCTGACATCAGAAGAGTAACTTGATAACATCAAACATCACACCATAAAAGGGTGACTATAAAGGTGGGTTCAGATACTCCGAAGATGTCATGTTGAGGCCCATGGATCAAGAGTGGAATTTGTCAATCCCGATGACGGATAGATGTAGTTTGGGCCCTCTTGGTGATATCACATTAAGATAGCTTGCAAGCAAGTGACGTGATCACTAGAATGTTATATCACGGGAACGAGAAAAGAGTGCATGTCGGTAACGAGATCAAACTAGGTATTTGGATACCGATGATCGAATCTCGGACATGTAATATATCATGGGACAAAGGAATTAAATTACTAGCGTTAAAGGTTCTCACGATCACAGAAGTCATTGTTGAATGTGCAGGAGTCAGTATGGATCTCCAGGTCCCGCTTCTGATTATTGATTTGAGAGGAGTCTCAATCATGTATGCATTATTCGCGAACCATAGGGTGACACACTTAAGGGTTTCCAAACACCAATTTTTAGCACATATGTTTCAGACGAAAGAACTGCAAAGCGCTGGAATTATTTCGATGGAAACCGGAATTGTTTCGGGTGAAATTGCAGAAACTGGTTCTGCATGTGATATTGAAATGTTACAAGGGGTTTTATGTGAATGTTTGTTAATTAAAGTAATTAAAAAAATTCTGAATAGATAAATAAAAGAGTTTTATTAAATGAGAGTTGCATTAAATTTGGTGGAAATTTAATGCATGTGAGTGGAACTTTGGGGTGGAGGCTAAATTGACGTGAGTGGAGCTTCCACCACATGAATGAGGAAGAGGTGGGGTAACCCCCCATGGGCGCCGGCCCTGGTAGGGGAGGAGCCCTCCTCTCCTATAAAAGGCCCCCCTCTCCTCCCTCACAAAGCACACCTCCTCGTGAAGGATCTCTCTCCCACTCTAGATATATTCCCCCATGGTCTCGGATTAGCGAGATACATGTTCCCGGTGGCATTGCGTCTGGAAGGAGTTGCTGCTTCTGCTGATTTGCTGGAGCGAGGAGGTGGAGGTTGTTCGGTGGCCTGAACGTGTGTGTGAGGACGGATGCGCTGCTGACTTCCACACGATCTTGAGATCAGCAAGCGTACGACTACATCATCCACGAGTTCCAACTCGTTAACAAAACTCTGTTGTCTTCGAGGGTAAGTTCTCTGTGGATGTATATCCACCCGTTGCTTGTATCTAGTAGATAGATCTTGGCGTATAGTTCTCATCGTAGGATTTTTTTTGTTTTCTATGCTGCGAACCCAACACAACCCCCATGACATACGTTGTAATTATGATTATCAAGCGTTCACCATCAGCCGATCGAGCGAGGAACCACATGCCTGGCCGATCATTCAGAGTAGGTGCTGGGATTACAAACGGAAGCTCCTTGTTTCCTGCAAAATCCAAATTCGAGACAAAAAGTGCATTACTGGCATACATATTCTAACACTAGCATTCTTCATTGTTCATGCTAACAGTGTGAATAGGAAAATCCTGACAATAATATTACTCAATAAATTGACAACATTAGGAATTTCCTTTCTTACTCTGCTATTTCGAATATTTGGATTTCTTGCTTATCTTAGTTTCCTAGTTGTTGTAAGTTTCAAAAGAGGAAGCGCCACTTTTTTTAATATAGAGGCATGTCCACTTGAATCCTATAGGATTAGATGCCTACAGTATTTTGGATCAAGTGGTGTTTGATTGCACAGGAAAACCAAAGGAATTGTACAAATAGGTTGGAGTGGATGGAAATTTTCCTCCAAAATAGAGTGCAAAGGAATCCTTTGAGGAATTCCTAAGGATTATACTCTTTCGAATCAAATAGCATTTTATAGAAAAAAATCCTAAGGATCCAAATCCTACAAAATCCCTACACAATTGCTCTGAATCCCAAGGCAAAATCCAAAAAGGAAAGATTGGTGTCCTACAAAAATACTATGTGATTCCTAAAATCCGAGGAGGGCCTGAAAGTACAAACAGATAAAGAAACCCGGCTTCACTGTGTTGTGCTCACAATTGAGATGCTGGTTAATAATACCTTTCATATTTTGAGAATGAATGAACTTAGTAGTGCAGGGATGTTGTCATACACTATATTTTTGGAAGGCATATTACTGGTACTAATTCATTACTGGCAATGGTTCATTCATTTTTTAGGACATAAAGCGTGTGCTCATTCAGTCATACGAAAGGTAAAACATAAACAAGGTAGTTAAAGAACAACTTCACTGAATCACTCACAATGTATCATCCTGGAACTAGAATTACCTTGCGATGTGGGATCCCAGAAGTAGGTGTAGCCTTGACTTATGACCGCAAAAATGAGGCCACTGTGTTCAATGGCATCATAGTACTGTCGTCTTCCAAGACCTGAATGCTCTAGACATCTCCAAACTTGGCTACCGCCTTCCAGGTAGGCAATTTCACCATCGAACAACACAAGGAGCTTATAGTCTGTGTTACCCCCATCTTTTGTCGTCACTCTAGAGATTACGATCTTCAAAAGCTCAATGATCCATCCCACGACTTACTGAACTTTTCTCCATACCTGCGGATTCGCCAAAAAAAAAACTTTTGAAATGTGAATCAATTCAGAAATGACTACATGTAACTAGGGGAGCCCTGGCTGGCTAGTAGCATTACATGTTATATACTGGATGTGAGGCGGCCACAACGTCACAAGTATCCATCGATGGAAGGTCGATTACTCGACAGGTGTAGATGTTCGCTAGGCACCAGGCCCCGCGCTGGTCCACCATGGTGAGCCAGTCGCCATTCATGCCAACCCAGAATTTTTTGTGCATGAAGGGAAGGATGGCGCTGCGCCGAGGATGGTCAAGGGGAACCACGTCGTACACCGTGTCGTGCAGATGATGTACCCTCGTATCGTCATAGTGCTCATCAAACCAATAAGCAGGTCGAGGCATCAGTAGGCAGGGTTCATTCTAATGGTGAACAGTCCATTTCGTACCTTCGTTGTTGGCGATACGATCGTACAGCAGCTTGCAGCATGCGGCTAGCCTGACGGTGGTGGAAATGTCCAGACGCTGAACGATGAGGTCGACATCATCCGCGCTGAGTTGATCCCACTTGCATCACCCGCTGAGCTTCAAATCGGCCATCACAGCCGGATGGATTTAGGCGGATGCCAAGTGCGGCTGGGGTTTTCTACAGGACGAGGGGAGCATTAGAACAGAGAGCATGGGGGAGATCGTGGGCGGAGTGGGGACGAGGGAAGAATATGGAGAGGCAAAGAAAAAACGAGAGAGGAGATTTTACTTGCTTGCTCTGTCTAGTCAACAGCAGCATCGAGGACACCGCCGCCTAGACTTTACTGTATGTTAGACTAGCACGCCACGCAGCTAGTAATTTGACAATAATACTACTTACTATGTATCAGAGGTGCGGTATTGTTGAGTCACATCAGTTTGACCAAAGGATTTTCTTTTTATAGCTTTCATTTCAACATAGTGTACTAGTACTTTCAACGGAAAATAGGAGGACGAACTACTACTAGGAGTAGTCGCGACATGGACACATGTACTTTCATCTTGTTCCCCTACATGTAGAACTCGTAGCACAGAACCGAAAATATATACACCGGACATAATGCACAGTACGAGTGTATCCATGGTATTTTTGGCATGTTGCATGTGTTCATATATGTTCTAGTACAAGGTACATGGAATTACACATGTACAACATGCAACCGTGCAGCAAAATAAGAGATGTGCACGGACACCAGATTTCGCTCAAGTCAGGCAACGTGCATGACTTTGTGTGGCTCTGATTCACTAACATGTGGGCCCTGTTAAGGTCGGCTCCACTTGCCAGTGAGAATCTGCATGCACCATGCGCTTGGAGCCACTAGGTACGTCCACGATGGAAATTACAATTTGCAACTAGTTGCACCGGCAACAAGCTGTTGCATGTTGCACTACCAAGTTTTCAGAAAATGTGAAATAAATCATGAACATAGATCATATTTATATAGTTCATCTATAAATTTCCATCCCAAAAATATTACTAGTACATGGCCTGGCCACCACAAAATGAACAAATGAACACAAGATATTGTTCGCTTAGGTTTTTTATTTTTCATTGACACAGGTCACATACGATCTTATTGTGGGACCGAATATTGTAGATGCACAAGATACAACATAGCCAATGTTCTGGATTTATTTCACATTTTTTGAGAACTCGAAAGTGCAACAAATAATAAAGGGGTGCGGGCGCAATGAGTTGTAAAATATTCAACCCGCACTGACTAAAACTATGGCTTGCATACAGAAGGAGTTTGATCAAATCGCAGGCCTTGCACTACATTGCATCGAAATGAGTGTTAGAGTACAACAAGTTAACGGCTGAGGCCATACGATACAAATAAGGTGAAGGAAATAACTCAAGTTACGCAAATCCCTATTCCATATGATCTCCCTTGAACCGTTAATTATGTCGGTACCAATCCTTCGCGTTGGCCAAGCTTGGGATGAACCACAATGGAGTCTACTGCCAATTCTAGCTAATGTTTTTTTGAGGGAAATTCCATCCAATGTTGGTTGAGAAACCAACAGCGGCTCCTTGAGCATTCATACTGATGCAACATATTTCAGGACAAATATTAAATCCATCGAGACTAACTGCATGCGGCGAGGCGTATACATAGTTACTCCTCGTTAGATCTCCAGGGCCAAGTCCTACCACGCCAACTGGAATGGTAATTGGATAGTTCAATCCAAGGAAGATAGAAAATGCTCCAAGGTCTAAAACCCTCCGCCATTGCCTTGGTGGAAGTAACCTACTAGTGTCAATCGAGAATACATGGCAGCAAAACCCAGTAGAATAGGTGTGAATATTGCTACCGTGATGATAACCAACATTTTTAGCCACAGGATAACTAGTGTCATACCGCCTAGCACTAACGCCCATAGTATTGATCAGAATAAGGCTACCACCATCAGGAGATCTTGCTAACCACCACAGATCAGGACTGTACTCACGATTACCGTCTAATTCAGGTGGCCCCGGAAGACGCACATGACCTTGCAAGGAAAGCACATTCAGAGGTCAGCTGAGCAAAATTTGAATGATGAAGCTTGAAAATTTAAGGATGGAAATTTTACCCCATGCCCGAAGATCCCATGCATAAACATTGCCAATCTGAGTTACAACATACACAACTCCATTTTGGATAATTGCATCGTGGTAGTTGAACATGCTGAACTGGTTCTCAAGAACCATCCACATGCCATGAGAACCATCAAGGAAGGCAATTACCGTGTCAAAGATGGCAAGGACAGAGAAATCCTTATAGTTCCCAGCAGCTGTGGGAACTCGGCAAATGGCTATCTTTAGTAGATTAGTAGGCTGACTAGCCGCGATAAACTTAAGTACCTCGGGTGTGGCCTCAAAATTGAAGATCGCTGGTAGAGGAATCTGGCGACGAGTGAACACATTCACAAGCTCCCAGTTCCAGGCGAGGACAACAGTGGCGATCCAATATCCATGGGAGCCTACTCACTTCTTACCCTCACAATTTGGCATCATAACATCAGAGGAGGGCCTGTCCAGTGGCATCAGCTCGCACAAGGTCCACCCAAAATTCTTCTATGGCTTCTGCTTGCCCCTGCCGCAATGGTAGCTGCCCCTATAGAACTATTTCATGCGATTGTCACGGTAGAAGACATTGTACTCACACGGTACCTCAATTGAGTGAGAGTGAAGAACACAGGGGAGACCAAACGGATGAGATTTCGACAGGGATGCACTATGTGTTGATGAGTAAAGATAACGTTTGCAGTAGGCGACGAGGCTCGCGGCGGTGATGACATTGCATCTAGCAGAGATGTCTTCAAGGGGGCCATCGGAAAACACCCTAGAAGTGTCACTATCATGGATCAATTGGGCCATCCCGAGGAAGAGCTCGAGCAGGTAGGAGGCGATGGCGTTTGGTTTTGATTGGGGGTTTTGGAGGATAGAGTGAACGGTAGCTGGCAGGGCGAGACGGAACATAGTCTATCAAACTCGGCGCCGGAGCTAATCCTAAATCGGCATGGTAGTGTTGGCGCGTGCCTGTATTGGTGTGCGAGTGGTAATGGCCGTCGCCGGGACGCTTGAGGTGAAGTGAGGATGGAGATTGAGGCAAAGAGAAATACAGAATGAAATAAAACCAAGCGTTCCTTCTTTGTCTCTGCTATATCTACGGTGCCTATCGAACTGGGCTACAGAGATGCTCCGAAAGCGGCATGGCGGCGTTGGCATGTGCTAAAGGTGGGCGAGTGGGGATCCGCGAGAAGATGGAGAGGAAGAGGACGGAGAGCAAAGGAATATACTAGTAGAATAAATCGATTCCCGCCTACCGAGCGTGGTTTTTCTCTCTTCTCTGTGTTTCCTGGTGCCTATCGAGTAAATAGGTCAGGCCATTCGAGGAGTAGTACAACATAAGCTAGCCTAGCACGGGATGGAGCTGTACTGTCCTCTCAAATAAATGGTCATGGCAGAGAGACGGTTTGGAGTATACTCGGAGCTCCTCTTGCCGAACGTAATAATCCTTGGATCTTCTACATTCATCATCTTGTGCAGTCACATTAGGAACAAGTACTACTGTACTACTACTACCGTTAACTAATAAACACATATAGGTTCCACCGGTAATTAAGGAACCAAAACTGGAATACTACTACTCTCAAACTCTTGTGTAGTATAACAACAAAATGCTCACAAAATGGTTGCCAAGATGGCAGTACCATTCATACACCACACTCTGCCACCTCAAATAAGCTTGCCTGCCACACCGCCAATTTCCTCTCCCCTGTCGGCCTCTACGCCCCCATTACCGGACCCAAAATCAAACATCTCTTAGTTCAATAAAGAAAAAAAGTTGACAATCTCTCAAAAAAATTAACCATCAACCAAAAGAAAATCCATTTTCTAATGCTTCCCGTTTATTATGAACGAACAGTCGCAATTGCTTGAGCGCCGCGCGGGTGTAGTAGTCGTCTGAGCTACTGGTTGTAGCTCCACGAAAGCACACACCTGGAAGTGGCAGAAGAATTTATTCTTTGTCAGTGACGGAAGAAGATCGACGATATACAGTACCAAATCAACAAGTCAGTGCGCTTTATCCGTCTGACCAGTGCGAGCCGACACGAGTGGTGAACAACTTCAAGCGCAGTGGAACAGGTGCCTTTAAGGCATACAGTACGTACACCTCCATTCTGATTTAGGATGGTCACACAGTGCTAAATAACTTAGACTACTCCAGTAACTTGCACAAGTACCTTCATCATAGTGGGTAACAACATGTGTGTAGTGTCACACAAAGGCCTAATTAATTAGGTTGTACTTTCTCCGTTTAGAAATATAAGACATTTTAGTTTTGTGAATCGAATGTATCTAGACATCTTTTAGTGTATGGGTTCGTAGAGGTTAAGAGTGAAGCTATACACTAAAAGGCGTCTAGATACATTCATTTCACAAAGCTAAAGTGCCTTATATTTCTGAATGGAGGGAGTAGAATCATATACTACTAGTCTTGGTATGTGTGATGTTATGGTAACTAGCTAATTTATTATGTCAATTTCTTTTTTCATTAATTAACACTAAAAATACATTTAATTCGAGACAATTATCTACTCATACTTGTAGTTCAAGTTTGTCAAGATGCAAAATCTTAGGAAGAAGTTGAACCTATTGTCAAAACTCTCTGTGGTTTTTGATACGAAGTATATTAATTGACTGTCCGATGGGTGTCTCCAAAAGCTTTTTCTTAAAACTTTCAAAGCAACCTACAATTTACTTGTAGTTCAAATTTGACTAACGGAGTTAGCTAGGAAGTTTGAAAACTCATAAAACATAGGAATCTTTAGTACAACATATTGGTCTACTAGATATATTAGTAAGTTGCACGTGCCTTACACGTGAGACTCAGATAGTAGAAGTATGACATATCATCACTATATACAATTATAATTGGTAAAGCATAAAAAATTATAAATTCGATCAACATCTATAAAGTATGAGTGTATATTAAGTCCTTGTACTTTGTATCATCATGTAGAAGTCAAAGATTATTAGCTACCTAACACATGAAATTTTTGATAACATGGTCTAGACAAACAAGGGAGAAGATTCTAGTATTATGGAGAAGTGTGTTTTGAGGTTTCTGCATAGCATTTATTATGCTGAAGACTATCAATAGAATCTTCTAGATGCTAGATGGAAAAGAAGATCCAATGGCGAGAAAAGCTGGGATTCAGAAGTCTTGATCCAACGGTCAACATTCAAAGTTATTCGTACACTATATAGTGGTTTATAATGAAGACTATCAATAGAATCTTCAAAATGCTAGAATGGAAAAGAAGATCCAACGACTAGAAATGTTGGGATTCGCGAGTCTTGATCCAATGGTCAATATTCAAAGTTGTTTATACACTATATAGTGGTAAGATCATGTAGAAGTCAACGATTATTAGCTACTAGTAAGTTGCACATGAGACTTAGATAGTAGACGTATGACATATCATTACTATATAAAATTATAATTTGTAAAGAACAAAATATTATAAATTTGATCAACATCTATAAAGTATGGGTGCATATTTAGTCCTTGTACTTTGTATCATCATGTGTAGAAGTCAAAGATAATTAGCTACCTAACACATGAAATTTTTGATAACATGGTCTAGAAAAACAAGGGAGAAGATTCTAGTATGGTGGAGAAGTGTGATTTGAGGTTTGTGCATAGCATTCATTATGCCGAAGACTATCAATAGAATCTTCTAGATGCTAGAATGTAAAAGAAGATCCAACGGCTAGAAATGCTGGGATTCGGGAGTCTTGATCCAACGGTCAACATTCAAAGTTATCCGTACATTATATAGTGGTTTGTACTGAAGACTATCAATAGAATCTTCAAGATGCTAGAATGGAAAAGAAGATCCAACGACTGGAAATGTTGGGATTCACGAGTCTTGATCCAACGGTCAATATTCAAAGTTGTTTGTACACTATATAGTGGTAAGATCATGTAGAAGTCAACGATTATTAGCTACTAGTAAGTTGCACGTGAGACTCAGATAGTAGACGTATGCCATATCATCACTATATACAATTGTAATTGGTACAACACAAAAAAATATAAATTTGATAAATATCTATAAAGTATGGGTGTATATTTGGTCCTTGTACTTTGTATCATCATGTAGAAGTCTAAGATTATTAGCTACCTAACACATAAAATTTTTGATCACATGCATGGTCTAGAGAAACAAGGGAGAAGCTTCTAGTATGACGGAGACGTGTGTTTTGCGGTTTGTGCATAGCATTCATTATGCCGAAGACTATCAATAGAATATTCTAGATGCTAGAATAGAAAAGAAGATCCAACGACTAGAAATGTAGGGATTCACGAGTCTTGATCCAACGGTCAACATCCAAAGTTATTCGTACACTATATAATGGTAAGATAAGATACGATAAGATAAGATACTAGTAAGTTGCACGTGTCCTGCACGTGAGGTTCACATAATAGACATCTGGCATATCATCACTATATAAAATTATAATAGGTAAAGTGGCAAAAATATAAATTTTATCAACATCTATAAATTATGGGTGTATATTTGTTTCTTCTACTTTGTATCATCATGTGTAGAAGTCGAAGATTATTAGCTACCTAATACTTGAAATTTTTGGTAACATGGTCTAGAGAAATGAGGGAGAAGATTCTAGTATGATGGAGAAGTGTGTTTTGAGAGGTTTATGCATAGTGCATTCATTGTGTTCATGACTATCAATAGAATCTTCTAGATGCTAGAATGGAAAAGAAGATCCAATGGTTGGAAATGTTCGGATTCGCGAGTGTCGATCCAACGGTCAACATTCAAATTTATTCGTACACTATATAGTGGTAAGATAAGATGTCTAAAATCATGGCTTGTGTCATTTAGATCCATACTCTTCAGACTATCTTTACAGAAAGGAACAATCTCATCGTCACTCGGAAAATTCAGAATGATATTTCCTGATATTTGGAAACTCACATCGACGACATTGTTTACTACAAGAAGATGCACCCGTCTACCTCCGAAAAGACAATTAATTCAAGAGCAATCTATTGCATTTACTTGTAGCTCAAGTTTGATCTAATTTCGTTAAATTGTCAAGATGCAAAATCTTAGCAAGAAGTTGAACTTGTTGTAAAAAATATCGGTGGTGGTTTGTGATATATTAAATCAGCCCCCAATGGTTACCTCCAAAATACGTAAAACTTTCAATGCAACCTACAATTTACTTGTAGTTCAAAATTGACCTAATTTCAATAAATCGATATAAAATCAATTTCAAGTGGGCAAAGTTAGCTATAGGAATAAGTTTGAAAATTCATAAAACACGGGAATCATAAGTACAATATGACGGTACACTACATATGTCTGAAAGCTTGGATTGTAGCGTTCAGGTCCATATCCTTCGGACTTTGTTTACAAAAACAAACAATAATCTCATCATCACTCGGAAAATATATCCATCTACCTCCAAAGATATATTTAATTAAAGAAAAATCTATCGCGCTTACTTGTAGCTAAGGTTTGAGCTAATGTTTTGTTAAATTGTCAAGATGCAAAATCTTAATTGGAAAGTAGTTAAAAACCTATTTTCAAAACTCTCGGTTGTTTTCTGATATATTAAGTGATCCCCCAATGGGAACACCTCCAATTTTTTTTTGTAATTCTTTAGAAGCAACCTACAATAATTTAGTTGTTGTATTTCAAGTTTGACCAAATTTCGATAAATATAGGCATGAAGTCATTCAAGTGGGGCAAAGTTAATTAGTTATAGAGGGAGTTTGAAAACTCATAAAACATGGGAATCGTAAGTAAAACATGTTGGTCCACTTAATATGTCTAAAAGCTTGGCTTATGACATTGAGATCCATATTCTTCAGACTTTCTTTACATAAAAGAACCATCTCGTCATCACTTGGAAAACTACGGATTTTCTTTCCTCATAGTTAGAAACTCACACCGAGGACATTGTTTACTAGAAGAAGACACACCCATCTACCTACGAAAATACATTTAATTCAAGAGCAATCTATCGTGCTTACTTGTAGCTCAAGTTTGATCTAATTTTGTTAAATCAACAAGAAGTCACTGAAGTGTGCAAAGTTTGCTAGGAAGCTTGAAAAATACTAGTACTAAAAACTTGGGCATTACGTATAAGAAACAATTTTTCCAGTTTGTGTGATAATTGGGTGGTTGCATTATCTTTTAACTATGGTAGGTCTCATAGGAGAGAGGTGCTTGAGAGTTAACACGATCGATGGAAGTACAACTTACATCAAGGATGTCATAAAAAAATGAAAATTGCATCCAAGTCCATCCATTTAACACAATGACCCCAAAACTGAATAATGAAGTGCGTGTGTTTTGTGGTTTGCGCAAACTAGCGTTCATCATGCTAAAGACTATCAATAGAATCTTTCTCGATGCTAAGGGAAAATAGAAGATCTAATGTTTAGCAATGTTTGGATTTGCCAGTCTTGATCCAGCGGTCAATGTTCGAAGTTAATTCGTACACTATACAATGGTGGTATGGTATTGTAAGAGATAAGACAAGATAAAGATAAGATAAGAAGTACTACGAATGGCCGATCTAATGGTTTGTCTCGTAGGAGCGAGGTCCTTGAGAGTTAAGACGGTCATTGGAAGTACAATTTACATCATGGACCTCATAAAAATGAAAATTGCATCCAAGTCCATGCATGCATTTAGCACCAGGACCCTGAAACTGAGAAATAAAGTGTGTGTTTTGAGGTTTGCGCATACTAGCGTCCATTGTGCTAAAGACTATCGGTAGAATCTTTCTAGATGCTAATAATGGAAAAGAAGATCCAACGGTTAACAAAGTTTGGATTTGCCAGTCTTGATCCAACGGTCAATGTTCAAAGTTTGGATTTGGCAATCTTGATCCAACGGTCAATGTTCAAAACGGGTTCAAAATTACCTTCCCTCCCGATGTTTGGCTGATCTTTTAAATAACCTTCCCTCCTGATGTTTGGGAAGGAAGTGAAAATTTTGAAAACTAGAAAACTTTGAATTTTTGTGCCGCCAAGGACCAAGTGGGATAATTCCTATGTACTCCTCGTCCCTACTCCACACCAACACACGGCTGCCGAACACACCAGAGACATAGAGCCGCCGTACAAAGGTATACGTGCGCAGCGCCACGCTGTGGACGAGGGGAGAGAGATCAGCCGGACTGGTGTGCGAGGGGAAAGGGGAGGAGAGATGGAGCATAGGGAAGGAGAGAGAAAACGCATGATTTGTTTTGCGTGCATATGTCCTGAAATTTACTACTAGTAGAGTGTACACTGTAAGGCCGTAGGAGTACCTCGTGTCAGAAACCCATCATAACTTTGCTCTGACATGGAACTGCCTTCAACTTCTCTTTGCTGCTGCCCTCTTCTCCTGCCAATGTTTTATTCTCTCAGTATGTACAACGCGTGGACAGAGGTGACCATATGTCTAAGAAAAGAAATATACTACTCCCGCATTGTGTAAAAAAGCACACCTTAATAAGGCTCGGATAGTAAACGTGTGACATATCATCACTATATAAATTATAATTAGTAAAGCACAAAAAATTATAAATTTGATCAACATCTATAAAGTATGGGTGTACTTTGTATCATCATGTGTAGAAGTCAAAGATTATTAGCTACCTAACACTTGAAATGTTTCGTAACATGGTCTAGAGAAACAAGGGAGAAGATTCTAGTATGATGGAGAAGTGTGTTTTGAGAGGTTTATGCATAGTGCATTCATTGTGTTCAAGACTATCAATAGAATCTTTTAGATGATAGAATGGGAAAGAAGATCCAACGGCTAGAAATGCTGGGATTCGCGAGTCTTGATCCAACGGTCAACATTCAAAGTTAGCTGTACACTATATAGTGGTAAGGTAAGATAAGATAAGATAAGGTAAGATACGATCATGTAGAAGTCGATGATTATTAGCTACGAGGGAGAATATTCTAGTATGATGGAGAAGTGTGTTTTGAGGTTTGTGTATAGCATTCATTATGCTAAAGACTATCATTAGAATCTTCTAGATGCTAGAATGGAAAAGAAGATCCAACGTCTGGAAACGTTGGGATTCACGAGTCTTGATCCAACAGTAAATACTCAAAGTTATTCCTACACTATATAGTGGTAAGATAAGATAAGATATCTCTATCTCTACTATTATAGTGGAGTAGTTTTGAATTGGATCCATAGCACCAATCCTGACCGTTTGGCTGTTGGATCCAATGGTTCAGAGAAGCTGGATTCATGTTGAATAGTACCTAGAGCAAACTCCACCATGCATGTTCTAGAACCATCATGTCACACCCCCAAAATTTCATAGCACAGTAGACTGTATTCTCTCTACTCACTACTATAGTGGAGCAGTTTTGAATTGGATCCATAACACTAATCATGACCGTTGGGCTGTTAGATCCAATGGTTCAGAGCAACTAGATTCGTGTTGAATAGTACTCCCTTAGCCAAAGTATAAGGTGCCTAAGGATTAGTCAAAAGTAAACATTTTTTAAGTTTGACCATGAGTATACACAAAAATATAAAAATTTAGAATACTAAATTAATATCAATAGATTCACCATAACGTATATTATCTTAATATGTCCATTCAATATTGTAGATGTAGATATTTTTTCTAAAATTTGGTCAAAGTTAGTAAGGTTTGACTTTTGACCAATCCTTAGGCGCCTTATATTTTGGGACAGAGCGAGGGAGTACATACCTAGATGCTAGAATGGAAAAGAAGATCCAATGGTTAGCAATGTTTGGATTTACCAGTCTTGATCCAACTATTAATGTTCAAAGTTAATCTCTACACTATATGTAGTTGTATGGTATAGTAAGATCTAAGAGACAAGATAAAGATAAGATAGAAGTACTGCGAATGGCCGATCTAATGGTAGGTCTCGTAAGAGCGAGGTGGTTGAGAGTTAACACGGTCGGTGGAAGTACAAGTTACATTAAGGACCTCACAAAAAATGAAAATTGCATCCAACAAGTCCGTGCATTTAGCACAAGGACCGTTAAACCGAGTAATGAAGTACTATGTGTTTTTTGGTTTGCGCATACTAGTGTTAATCATGCAAAAGACTATCAGTAGAATCTTTCTAGATGCTAATAATGGAAAAGAAGATCCAACGGTTAGCAATGTTTGGATTTGCTAGTGTTGATCCAACGGTCAATGTTCAAATAAGTTAATCCCTACACTATTTAGTGGTGCTATGTGTAACATCCCAAAAATATTAATCAAGCTCTAATCACCCAAGTTTAGGGTTAACAAAAACTTTTATTATTAAACGTAATATGAGTGCATGTGTGATTTAAATTAGTGTATGAATGCTTGTAATTGCCATGATTGATTACTACAAATGATAAGGCTTAGTTTAAAAATGAATACTACATCATCTAGATCATTTCCAAGCAGAATCAAATGAACAGAAAATCAAATATAGATCATAAGGTTAAATGGTCATTTTGGCCAAACTTATCCACTAGACCACTTTGAGTGTTCCTAGTAAAATATTTCCAACAGAAACAATTCCAATTCTTTTCACCCCTTGCTAGACCAACTCCAAGTGAATCCAAGAAAACTTTACAAAGTGGCAGAAACTATTTTCAAATCTATTTAAGAGGCATTGCAAAATTGAATCAAGTTCATATGCCTAGATCATCACTTTTCAAAAACCATTCAAACCAATTCCCCTTGACAATTACCAGCAACCATAGACTACTAAGCAAGTAACAAAATCACTCACCAAAAATCATTCAAAAATTCAAAAGATGAATTCATGTGGCCATTTGATCGAACACCTAGCCGGCGCAGTACATCTACCAACTCTCTACTGTTTGTGATCAATCATTTGATCATCTCTTGTACCTCATTTCCACTCCACTACTTGTCCATGACCATCCTTGGTACTTGGACGTGCAGTGGAGAGCCTCCTCTCCACCGTTGTACCAGTGACACACCCGTACCGAGCCGGCCATGCCGGTTGAGCATGAGCTAGTCGTTGCGCGCCGCGCCGCCCTCTACCACGATGGCGAGCAAGTAGCCATGAGCTCACCGCCACCCCCTGTCCATCCCTTGACCAATGGCGAGGCGAGAAGGAGCCAGACCAGCCACGCCCATTTAAGCCTCTGCCATGCTGAGCACACGACGGAGCGCCGCAGCTGCCTCATACGCACACGCCGTGCCTCGCTCTCTCTGCTCGTACCCGCGATCGCCGTAGCACCAATGACCTCCCAGACATGACCGTTCACCGCCGTGCGTCCCGTGACCACCGTACTGCATGACGAACACCCATGTACTGGAACAGAGCGCCGACGTCATCCGACCAACAAAGACCGCCCCTTGCCATGTCGTCACTCGCGTGATGATCGCCATAGTCCGCAGCACCAACCCATGCCCTCCGCCATGCTCAACAAGACCTGTAGCAATGTCGCCAAAGAAGCCAGACCATGCCACACTACCTCCACCCTTGGGGAATATATAGAGGCCACCCGGCCCTCATTCTCCACACCATTCCACTCCCCACTCACTTAGGAACCTCACTGCCTCTTCCCCGGAGCAAGGCGAGCACCACGATGCCGGAATTTGGCCGGAGTCTGTAGCTGCAGTCGAGGAAGGAAGCCGTTGATTGCGGCCACCCCAGGAGCTGTCATGACCGCCAATCGAACCGCCATCGATGACCACCCCATTTGCCCACATCACCGACCCTAGCTGGAGCCCCAGTAAGTCCCCAGCGACCCCCATCGCTGTTTTAGGGTTCGAGTCTTGCCAGAGCAGTTTGACGGAGACGACGAACCTCGGCCATAGATCCTAGTCTAATTGTAGGGCTGAGATTGAAAGATACCGTTTCGGTTTAGATTAGTCACCGTGGTGGACCGGACGTTCAAGAGCCATCAAGGCCAATACTGTGATTTTTTCCATTTTAGTTAAAACCAGATTCTGTCAGTAGATTCAAAATTTAATTCAAAGAGATTCACTGAACCAAAATGCATGATTCCAATTTTGTTGGAAATGTATTGAAATTATCTAATCACTCCCGTTGGATTCGAACCATTTAGAATTGTATATCACCTATACCAAAAATAACAAGATAGCGACTTTTGACACTTCAAACATTTTTCTCAAATAAACTATAAATGTTTTTGAGATGATTCCACCTATCAAAAATCACATTTACCATGATCTACATGAATATGTAAAAATATTGTGTTTTACAAATATGAAACATAGCTTAGTACTAAAAGTGTGCTATATAGGCATTTTAGTCACTCTAATATATTAAATAGTAATATTAAATCATGTAATATATGATCACCATTTGAAATAACATTCCCAAGTGTTAGAATAGATGGTGATGACATGTGTCAACATGATCCACTATTTTAATTGGAGAATATTGAATCTTAAGGATTTAAAATGAGTAGAAATTACTTTTCTAAAATAAGAAGAATAAGAAAATGTGAGTTTTCCACATGATAATTGAGAAGATGCTAGATCATCTAGTACGAGCCCTTGTGTGCTAAATAGAAGTAGTGAAGTGTTGTTTGGTTTTTGTGTACATTGATTGTATTTATAGACGCTATTATTGACCCGAACTACAACGAGGAGGAGTACTTCGAGGAAGAAGAAGAGAACTTCAACGACTACAACAACTACACTGCTCAAGGAAAGCTATCAGTGCAAATAGAACTATGCATGATATATGTGCAAGCCCCCTATACCAGGTGCACTAGGCATGCTTGGTTATGCATGGTATTACTTTTGCCTTTACTACAGTTTTCTTACTTAGATAATGAAATGTGATTAGTGGAAAATAGGATGGATACCATCAAGATCCTAGAACTAGCCTTGGATACTTATACTTGATTAGTACCCCTAATAGAGATACCCTCAATACTAGTCTCTAGTGCTAAGCATAAAACTGGATCACTTTAGATGGGAATACTTGGTGGAAATGATTATGAAAACCTTGGAATGAAGATTCATTCTATTGAAATGTTTTGACATGTATTGTGAAACACAATGGTTGGATGATGAAACCGGTAAGGCATGAGCCTTGACTTTAATAAAAACTGATGATTGGGTTCGGATGCGATACCATTCCAATTTTACCTGAGTTGGGTAGGGCTTGACTAGAAGTTTATATGTCTTATTACGGGTTCCCTTGTGGAAGAGGTTGAGCTGAGGCTACCTCGTGATGAATGTCCACCTATGTAGTGCCCAGGATGGCAGATGACCATGGCTGGGAGGCCAAACTCATAGGGGAGGTGCCTATACTAGGGTGTGTAATTGAAAGGTTAAGATTGATTATCCGCATACTAAGTATGATGATTCAGGGTTATTCCTGACGGATGTATCGAATTTTGTGGTCAAAGTGTACCACCTCTGCAAAGTGTCAAACTATTCAAATAGCTGCGTCCGTGGTTATGGACATTTGGAGTGGCCATACTGTTCCATTGCTAGATGTTTTCAAAATGATTTGTGACTTGAAGGATGACCTTGACTTGACCACAACAAAGTTGTGGACATGAGATCTAAGTTCACACTTAACTGATGTAGAGAACTAAATTAGATCTTTACTCTCAAAGCTTTATGAAATAAACCTGGCTTTTTGCAAACAAACCTAGGGCCTATGATTCCTACTAGCTTTACTTTTACTTATAGTAGTGGTATTTTGCGAGTACTTAAAGAGTACTCATGGCTTTGTCCCTGGCTATTCCAATTGCTAGACTATGAGGAGGATTACCCGGAAGATGGATAGCAGGAGGCCTATGACAACTAGGTTCATCTCCCATCGTCAGCATTGCCTGTGTCCCTAAAGATGGAACCTACTACGTTTACTTTCCGCTGCTTTGATTGTATTAAGACTAGATCATGAGATCCTTTATTTGTAAGACCTTATTATGGTTTGTAATGGATGATGTACTATGGTACCACTTCTTTTATGTCTCGCAAAAATGGTAATCCTGGGATTGCGATGTACGACATAACAAGCATCTGGACTTAAAAATCCGGGTGTTGACAAGTTGGTATCAGAGCCATCCTGACCATAGGAGACCCTAGTTAGAATGGACGCCTGGAAAACCTAGTTTCAACACAAAGAAAGTGAGTATTTACAAAAACCTATTCTCGTTCTTATCCTTGAGATTCTTTCAAAAAGAGATCACTTCTTACTCTTACAAGTCTACCTAAATCTTGACACACTTGATCACCTCACTAACTTAATCATCCTCAATTCTTATAGATGGAGGTCAAATACACCAAGTTTTACTAGTTGGGCAACGGAGGACAACTTATCTTTGAGAGGGATCTAGATTCGCTCTCAGAGTATCTTGGACGCCCGCACCCGGAGTTCTTCGGAGCACAGCTCAAGGACCACACTAGAGGGGAGATACAGTGGCTGATTGTTGCCGACCTAAGAGGCAAAATGGAGCCACCTCTTTCCGACATGATTCAGTTCAACGTTTGGGAGAACAACTGGCTAGACGGATTAGCCAGGGCTATGCAAGAAGCTCTTGCTCGCTTGTGTGCTCAGAACATTAGCCAGATCATCGGAACCCATTTTGCTCACTATGCAAGACGCGACTCTATGGGACAACCTCTATCCATGCCAACCCATCTAGAGTTAAAGCACTACGTGGATCACATGGACTTCATGCTACATGAGACACAGAAGGAATTAGACAATGCCCGTGATCATGCCAACCAGATCAATGCCGTAGCTATTGAAAGGAAGGAAACCATCACCACCCTCGCCAAGGAACGCAAGTCACTTCACAGCTAGCATGTCAAAAAGGATCGCGTCATCGCCCGTCTTCGTCAGAAGATAGCCACCTTGGAGGAGACCATCCACGACCAGGAAATCCAGCTAGAGGAACAGCAGCAGGAGGAGGGTGAAGACATCCGTGGGGATATTCACTCTTACCTTAGTGATGACAATGACTACCTGGAGGACAAAGCCATGGAGGACAACACTAATGAGGATGATGCCGCCTTCATTGATGATGTAGTCGCACCTGAGCACAATCGTAGGTGTGAGTTGTACCCAGTCCCACTGTATCGTAGCTTCATAGAATGGTTCTTAAAACCATATGTTTCCTTGTTGTGGTGTGTGTTTGTATCTATGCTTGGAATGAATGAATGAAAAGAAGTTTCTAGTTTTAAAAAACCTGAGTTATACTCAAAGCTTAAAGTTTTGGAACAAACCCATGAACCCTAGAAATTTCCCTATTGTCTCACTATCTATCTCAATCTTCAGATGACTCACGGAAATCCCGGAGGAAGCAGTTCATCTCAGGACCCAATGCTTTAGATTCTGCAAATGTTAGTTTCTGACCGTGGACCTGGTAGAGCTAAACGTCAAGCCAACGTAGTCACTCTTCAATACATAGCCCAGATGGCCCACAATAATCAAGGCCATGGAAACCAAGATCACCATGGATCCAAACTTAAGAACTTCCAAAATACCAACCCACCCATGTTTAGCAAGTCCGAGCAGCCCTTAGATGTTGATGATTGGCTACAAACCATGGAAAACAATCTAGAAGTTGCAGGAGTTGATTCTACTCAGAAGGTGATGTTTGCTACCCACTATCTGTCTGTCTATGCCATATCATGGTGGAATAGTACCCGTACGATGAACGGAGGGCAGATGATGACTTGGGATGAGTTCAAACTCAAGTTCAGCAGGGCCCATGTGCCCCCCCGGGTCTAATCAAGAGGATGAGAGATGAATTCAGATACTTGAAGCAAGGAAGGATGACTATTATTGAGTACCATGACAAATTTTTGTCACTAGCTAGGTATGCACCTGATGAGATTGACAATGAAGCCAAGAAGAAGGAAAGATTCCTAAATGGTCTGCATGATGAGATGTAGACAGTGCTAGTCAACATTCCCTTTGATGACCTTGAAGCCTTAGTGGATTCTGTAATCCAGATGGACGGCAAGATCAACCAGGCTAGTGAGAACCGCAAGCGTCGAATGATGCATCAACCAGGATCCCACCATACCCCGAAGTATCGCCCCAACCCATCTGCAGGATATGCACCCAGAAACAACAGACCCCCAATAAACCGTCTGAACTATCCCAACCGAGGAGGAGGAAACCCAAGGCCCAGAGGAAACCACAACAACAACCCCTGGAAACTCCAATAATTTCAACCATGCACTGCTAAAATCCAACAACAACAACAATACTGCCCCAAGGACTGGAAGCAATGTTGTGCCTGTCACAGGGAAAGACAAGTCAATGATCATTTGTTTTGAATGCGGAGTCACGGGTCACTACTCCAACGAGTTCCCCAAGAAGCTTGCCGCAACAACCAATGTGAATGCACCTGCCCAACAGCAATGTCGTGTCCAGCCTGGAAAGAGATTCGCCCTAGGAAACCTGCACAACCATAATGGCCGTCTGTTCCACATGAATGCTGAAGAAGCCCAAGAAGCGCCAGATGTCGTGCTGGGTATGTTTTCTGTTAACTCAGTTCTAGCAAGAGTGTTGTTTGATTCGGGAACATCGCATCGTTTGTTACAGAATAATTTTCATGCACTAGTAAGATTGAACCAACAAATCTGAAGCATGTTATGATAGTTCAAATCCCTGGTTCGACCACCAAAGCTAGAAAAGTTTGCAAGGCCGTACCTATTAGAATACATGGGATAGATTTTTATGCCAATCTAATAGTACTTGGAACCAAAGGTTTGGAAGTAGTGCTAGGAATGGATAGGATGTCGAAAGATCAAGGATTAATCGACTGTGCCAAGAAAGCCATAACCATGACCAGTAGCACCGGAGTATCAGTAGAACATGTATCTGAGACTTTGCCCCGTCAATTCAAGTGCAACAAGAGTCTAGCCACGACCACCATTGACCAAGTCAGAGTAGTATGTGAATACCCCGCCGTGTTCCTAGATGAATTTCCCAGTATGCCCCCAGATCGAGATATCGAGTTTATCATTGAACTAATCCCTGGAACCAGACCCATAGCTCAGAGACCCTATAGTATGAACCCATCTGAACTAGTGGAGCTGAAGAAGCAACTTGATGATATGCTAGGAAAAGGACTGATTCAACCAAGTGCATCGCCATGGAGATCACCCGTTTTGTTTGTTGATAAGAAGGATGGTGCCAACCGTCTTTGTACGGATTATCGGAAGTTGCATGACGTCACCATCAAGAACAAGTACCCTTTGCCAAAGATAGAAGATTTGTTTGATCAACTGACTGGTGCCAGAGTGTTTTCTAAGATTGACCTTAGAACTGGTTATCACCAACTAAAGATTCGTGCAACAGATATCCCAAAGTCTGCCTTCACCACCAGATATGGATTGTATGAGTACAATGTCATGTCTTTTGGATTAACCAATGCCCCCGCTTATTTCATGAACCTCATGAATAAGATTTTTATGAATTTTTTGGATAAGTTTGTTGTTGTGTTTATCGATGACATTCTGATCTACTCCAAATCAGAAGAGGACCATGAGCAACATCTAAGAATCGTCCTTGAAACCCTTACAGAGCATCAGCTGTATGCCAAGTTCAGCAAGTGTGAATTTTGGTTAAAAGAAGTAGGATTTCTAGGCCATATCCTGTCGTCAGGAGGAGTCGCTGTCGATCCTGCCAAGATCAAAGATGTCGAAGAATGGAAAGCCCCAACCACCCAAACAGAAGTCCGTGCATTTCTTGGATTAGCCAGATATTACCGCTAGTTCGTGGAAGGATTCTCGAGCATCAGAAGACCGATGACCCAGTTGTTGAAGAAACAGAAGAAGTTTGAATGGACTGACAAATGTGAAGCAAGTTTTCAAGATCTCAAGAAGAGATTGTTTTTAGCCTTAATTTTGATTAAGCTGGATATCAAGAAGCCTTTTGATGTGTATTGTGACTCATCCAAGATTGGTCTCGGATGTGTATTGATGCAAGAAGGCAAAGTTATATCCTATCTGTCCAGACAACTGAAGCAGCATGAGCAGAACTACCCTACCCATGACCTAGAACAGGAAGCCATAGTGTTAGCTTTGAAGACATGGCGTCATTACCTTAAGGGTAACCGCTGTCAGATTTATTCGGATCACAAGAGTCTGAAGTATATATTCACCCAGAAGGAGCTGAATATGAGGCAAAGGAGATGGATAGAGTTAATCAAGAATTATGACCTTGACATTCACTATCACCCCGGCAAAGCCAATATGGTAGCGGATGCTCTTAGCAGATTGCCGTGTAGATTAAACACCATGATAAAGGAAGCCCAGGCAAGTCTGCATGAGGAGATGGAGAATTTCAGAGTAGAGCTAGTTAGCGAAGGATTCTTAGCTAGCATAGAACTCCAACCCACTTTGATTAGTCAGATAAAAGAAGCCCAGAAAGGAAATGCATGTATCGATGGAATCAAGCGTCATATCGGAACAGGGAAGGTGCCCGGATTCACCGAAGATGAAGAAGGAGTTTTGTGGTACAAAGGACATATCTGTGTTCTAGCAGATTCGGAGTTGAAACAAGTCATTATGTAGGAAGCTCATGATACTCTTTATTTTATCCACCCGGGAGGAACAAACATGTATCAAGATTTGACGGAGAAATTTTGGTGGCACAAAATGAAGAGAGAAGTCGTAAGCTACATAGCCAAGTGTGATATCTGTCAGAGAGTCAAAGCGGAACGTTAGATACCTGCAGGACTTTTGCAACCATTGTAGATTCCGGAATGGAAATGGGATTCAGTCGGAATGGACTTTGTCACAGGTTTGCCTACATCTAGTAGGGGAAATGACTCGATTTGGGTCATAGTAGATAGACTATCCAAGGTATCCCATTTCATACCCATCAAGACAACCTACCAAAGTTCAAAGATAGCGGAGTTGTATATCGCTAGAATCCTCAGTTTGCATGGAACCGCCAAGACCATAGTGTCGGATCGAGGAACCCAGTTTACCTCAAGATTTTGGCAGAAGGTCCAAGAAGGATTAGGAACCAAACTGAATTTCAGCACAGCTTATCACCCGCAAACCGATGGATAAACTAAAAGAGTCAACCAGATCTTACAAGATAGTTGAGAGCTTGTGTTCTAGAATAGGGATCTAAATGGGAAGATTGTCTGCCTTTCGTGGAATTCTCTTACAACAATAGTTATCAAGCCAGTTTGCAAATGGCCCCATTTGAATTTCTATATGGAAGAAAGTGTCGTACCCTGCTGAATTGGTCGCAAGTAGGAGAGAGTCAGATCTTCGGACCAGACATTCTACGAGAAGCTGAAGAGAAGGTTCACAAAGTCTGTGAGCACCTCAAGCCCGCTCAATCTAGACAGAAGAGTTATGCAGATAAAAGACATCGAGACCTGACCTTCAATGTCGGAGATTTTGTGTATCTCAAAGTATCACCCCTGAAGGGAATGCAACATTTTCGTCTGAAAGGAAAGCTAGCCCCCAGATATATAGGACCCTTCAAGATTTTGAATCGCCGAGGAGAAGTATCCTATCAACTGGAACTGCCCGAGGAGATGTCAGCCATGCATAATGTGTTCCATATCTCGTTACTTCGCAAATGCTTAAAAGTTCCGGAGAAGACTGAAGTTTTCAAGAACATCGATCACATAGCCATAGATATCGACAAGGATCTAACTTATCGTGAAGTGCCCATCCGTATATTGGAAGAAGCATTTAGAGCCACCTGGACCAGAAGTATCAAGTTTCTCAAGATCCAATGGAGTAACCATACTGAAGAAGAAGCCACTTGGGAACGAGAAGACTATATTAGGACTGAGTTTACAAATCTCTTTAGTTCCTAGTTTTTCCTAAATCTCGGGACGAGATTCTGTTTAAGGAGGGAAGGTTTGTAACATCCCAAAAATATTAACCAAGATCTAATCACCCAAGTTTAGGGTTAACAAAAACTTTTATTATTAAACTTAATATGAGTGCATGTGTGATTTGCATTAGTGTATGAATGCTTCAATTGCCATGATTGATTACTACAAATGATAAGGCTTTAAAACTGAATACTACATCATCTAGATCATTTCCAAGCCGAATCAAATGAAAAGAAAATCAAATATAGATCATAAAATCAAATAGTCATCTTGGCCAAACTTATCCACTAGACCAATTTGAGTGTTCCTAGTAAAAGATTTCCAATAGAAACAATTCCAATTCTTTTCAAAAACTATTTGAGTGTTCCTAGTGGCAGAAACTATTTTCAAATATATTTAAGAGGCATTGCAAAATTGAATCAATTTTATATGCCTAGATCATCACTTCAAAAATCATTCAAACCAATTCCCTTTGACAATTCCCAGCAACCATAGACTACTAAGCAAGTAACAAGATCACTCACCAAAAATCATTCAAAAATTCGAATGTTGAATTCATGCGGCCATTTGATCGAACACCTGGCCGGCGCAGTACATCTACCAACTATCTACTATTTGTGATCAATCATTTGATCATCTCTTGTACCTCATTTCCACTCCACTACTTGTCCATGATCATCCTTGGTACTTGGCCGTGCAGTGGAGAGCCTCCTCTCCATCGTTGCACCAATGACATGCCCGTACCGAGCCGACCATGCCGGTCAAGCATGAGCCAGTCGTTGCGCACCACGCCACCCTCTACCAGGATGTCCAGCAAGTAGCCATGACCTCACCGCCACCACCTGTCCATCCCTTGACCAACGGCGAGGCGAGAAGGAGCCAGACCAGCCCATTTAAGCCTCTACCATGCCAAGCGCATGACAGAGCGCCGCAACTACCTCGCAAACACACCAAGCCTCACTCTCTCCGCTCGTACCCAGGATCACCGTAGCACCAGTGACCTCCCAGACATGAACGTTCGCCGCCGCGCGCCTCGTGACCACCGTACGGTGTGACGAACACCCGCGTACTGGAACAAAGCACCGACGTCGTCCGACCCACAGAGACCGCCCCTTGCTGTGCTGTCACTCGCGTGACGATCGCCATTCCGCTGCACCTACCCATGCCCTCCGTGATGCTCAACGAGACCTGTAGCAACATCGCCGGAGAAGCCAGAACATGCCGCACTGCCTCCACCCCTGGGGTATAAATAGAGGCCACCCCAGCCCTCATTCTCCACACCATTCCACTCCTGAATCACCTAGGAACCTCACCGACCCTTCACTGGAGCAAGGTGAGCACCACGACGCCGGAATTTGGCCGGTGTCCGCCACTACAGTCGAGGAAGGATGCTGTTGATTGTGGCCACCCCAGGAGCTGTCGTGACTGCCAATCGAACCACCATCAATGACCACATCATTAGCCCCCATCGCCGACCCTAGATGGAGCCCCAGTAAGTCCCCAGCGACCCACACCGCCGTTTTAAGGTTCGAGTCTCGCTGGAGCAGTTCGACAGAGACAACGAACCTCAGTCGTAGATCCTTGTAGCATCCCAATTGTCTAACAATTGTAATGCTACTTGGTCTAGTAAGATAATGGCTACTTCCTATATAATTATTGCATCATAATGATATCATGCTCATGTCATCATGCCACCTTGCATTTGAGCATCATATAAAACCCTTTTGATTTGGTTCCTCTCTCATATGCATTGTTAATTGTATTTGCCTCTTGATATTGTATTTGGTTATTGATATATGGTTTAAATGCCCAAGTTGAGTTGGGGGCATATCTTTTATTCCAATTCCACCACCTCTCTTTGTCACCACCTTATAATTCCACCATCCCATTAAACCATGAGCTTGTAGTTCTTTCTTTTGAATTTATTTCTCTAGCTCGTGTGGGTGGGGTGGATCTAATTCTATAAATTCTTTTGCTTGGCTGTTATTCCACTTCTTGGGAATGCATAAGAATAATGCCATATCATCATTATTGTTTTCACAAGGATAATACATGGCATTTATTATTTTGCATGGGCCATGCAAGAGTACCACCACCTTTAGCCATTTGCTTTTCTCTTGGTTTAAGTGGGTTTTTCTCTTTATGGGATCATCTCCATCCCTCACCACCATCTCTCTCTACCACTCCTTTTGCTTGATCTTGTTTGATCTTGCTAAAAACCCTACCACCACATCACCCTCTCTCTAATCCTCTCTCCAAAAACCTAACACCTCATCCAAACCCTAACACTAGTTTCCTCTCTTTTCTTCTAACCCTAGTTCTAAGCCAACCCTAACCACACCTCTCTCACCTCTTCCTCTCTCTACCGTGATGACCCCACCTGGCTACCCCCTCTCCCTGGTCCCACACCCCATCTACCCCTCCTCCTAGCCAAGCCCTAGCTGACCCGAGCTCCTCCTAACCCTAGACTAAGTTACAACCGAGCTCCCTATCCTCTCTCTTCTCTCTACCTGCCAGGTAGCCCCACCGCCATGTCGTCCCCACCTGGCAGCCCTACCTGCCCTGCCCTGGACCAGCCCCAGCCAGCCCAGCCAGCTCGACCACGTGATCGAGGAGTAGAAGAAAAGTAAGCCACTTTTCCTACCCGTGCCCGCCCACACGCCTCTCGCCTCTCTCCCTCGCTTTACCCTCCGCCCCACGGCTCCTCTGCCTCTCCTAGATCCGCCCAGAGCCCTGACGCACCTCCCCTCTCTCTTCACCATCGCCAGATCTCGCCGCCAGACACCGACGTCTACCCCTGCTTCTCGTCGCTCCGGCCGGTGAGCGCGTCGAGGAGGTGGCCTGGAAGACCAAGGAGACCTCCCTGTTGCTCCCTGTACACGCCGACGCGGAGGAGGAGCGCCACAGCCGCCAGCACCAGCGTCGCCGCCTCGACGAACCCTAGCCACGCTGCCGTCTGCATCTCGCCCTCCGTCGCCTCAAGACGATCCGACCGCACCGATCTCTCCACGGTACGACCCTCTCCCTCCCTGACAACCTCCGCCTTGCTGTAATCGCCAGTGCTCGCCGGACGAATCGTCGAACGGCCTCGGTGCGCGGCGGCCGACGTTGTTCTCTCGTTGCTGCGCCGCGCAGCGACCTAGCTAGCTCAAGGCCCACCTCCGACACTAAGCCTGCCACCGCAGCGGCTATGCCCTCAAGACGCCCAGATCCCCGTTCGAACCCCGTCCCAGCCAAGGGCGCTTTTCTTCGCCAGACGCCGATCGCTAAGAAGAGAAACAATCCAAGCCGCTTTGCAGAAACCCCTTTCTTTCTTCGCCTCAACCCGCGGTACCACCGAGCCCCACTGTCAGCCTCTCCGTCTGTTTTGCAGTTAAGCCCCCTAGTTCTTCCAGCCTCAACCCGCGCTCCCTTCGCCGCGACACGTATTGACCCTTCCTCTCGGTCATGTGGGCGGCCCACCGGACCACCGGTCACGACTGGCTAGCTAAGGTCATGTAGAAAACCCTTGATGCGCTGTTACCGCCAGATCAGCCCGGACCCACTTGGCGGTGACTGTGGCTAGATCTGTGTGAGTACAAAATGGTGTCTGCTTGCTGTTTAATTAAAACCTTTTTCAAAATGGTTTAAATCCAAATTCAAATCTGTTTTCAAATATCTTTTAAGATATAATTCCAAATTAAACATGTAATATATGTTTTGAAATCAGAAAAATGTGAGGATTTCATATATGCCCTTCAAAATATATTTTTAACACTTTAATTTTCGAGTTGATTAAAATTACAATAAATTGCCCTCTTTCTTAATTAATTAATAACTTTTGTTTTATAACTCCGAATTTGACAAATGATATGTCTAAAATGATCAGCTCGACGAGACCTTTCTGTTTATGCATTCCATGTTCTGAATTGCAGCATGCATCATATAAATATAAATTTTACAGCAACTTATTTGAGGATAAAAGGTGACTAAAACTCCATAAAATGCTTTATTCTCGTATTCCACACCTCACCCATGCCATGCTACATTATTGCCATGCAAATTGTGCATCATTCATCATGGCATGATTGTTTGCTTGTCGCATTTTATTCATATGCTTGTGCACTTTATTTATGTTGGCCCTTGTTTGTTTGGTTCTTCTTCGAATAGACGCGAGGGGGATATATCAAGAAACCCAGAGCACTACCAGATCCTTCTCTCGCTTCAATCGAGCTGCCTGCAAGCACTACCACATGCTCACATACATATAGTACCTATTGCCTCTATCTTATTCTTGCATCATTGAGTCGCGATTGCATTAATCTGAATCCTGCATCGCATAGCCTTTACTTTAAACCCCACCGAAGCTTGTTCCTCCATCCCAAGAGCCATTACTATAGGAGTTGTTTGAGCCATGCGGGTCGTAGAACAGCATGTGTAGGGTATGTGAGTGTCTGATGGATAACGAGGTACCTAAACAACTTAACCTGAGTAGCAATGGGATAACTAATGACAGTGGCACCGGTGGGCAATATCTACTATTTGGTTCTTCATGCTCACTTGTGTCCCGTAGGACCCCGAGTACTTGATTCCTGTTCCTTGAATATTCGCGCTATCCACATCCGGGAGGCTTATGAACCCCCCTGAGCCAGAGCTTGATTCATTCTTATTTCTTGGGGCCACAAAGTAGTTTGGGGCTTTATTACTATCCTGTACTTATGCCATGCTTTACTGCGTTATTTAAGATTGTGCGAGGAGCACCTGTACTGTTTTGGATGCGGAGTGTTTTCGTGGTATCGACAAGCCCAGTCACACTTTCGGGTTCCCAGTCATTTACAGCCATTGACGCAAACCTTGAGTCCGTCTCGGAGCCGTCCAACTTCGCTGCGGGTAGCTTAATGGGGTGGCCCCCTGAAACATTTCTGAATCCTGTGATCGCTTTGTCGTGAATGCCTCGTTGGGTTTTGATTTAGTTTTTCCGAGGTTGATCGAGTGTGTATTGCTATTTGTGCACCCCTGCAGGGTAAATCTTCTGAAGCCGTGTCATGATTATGGACGACTTGGAGCACGTTTTCGATCATAGACAAGTATAACTAAAGTACCGCTTTTAATTTGACTAAGTACCTGACTAGTAAATAGTGCAACACTCATGGAATGGATAATAAAACTGCCAACGGATGGGGGCTGTTCGTCCGCTTCCTCGTTGGTAAGCGAGGAGGAGGATGGATCTGTTAATATTATTGTTATAACTGTTGTTATTAATTCACGGACATCCGTCTATCTTTGGTTAGGCGGATGGTTAGCGAGTATCCCTAGAATTGTTAGGTATTATCTTTTGCTGCAATTCGCCACCCTGTGTTGTGTCCCCTTTAGAGGCATAAAGACTTGCTGAGTACCCCTAGGGTCTCACACGATAAATTATTTGATTCAGATGTACAGGTACACTCACAAGATGGATACTGGGTGGAGGAGACAAACGATGTTGGCAACGATCACTCGGTGTAGAGATTCCGGGAACGGGGATCCGTGAGATCTGTGGGCGGGATGTGTTTATTTTTGGGGCATCTTATGCCGATTTGCTTATTATCCGTACTCGGATCTTGTTTTCCGCTTTTGCCTGATACTCTGATGTTTTATGTATGAGGAGATATCCTAAACTATTATATCTATCTAGGATATTTGGATCTTGCCGTATGGCGTTGCAATATTTCTATTTTTTTTAGATGGAATGGCTCTGAGGACTGTTGTATGGTGGCTTGCATACATACTCATTTGTGTATGTAGTTGATCCCTTCGCCTGCCGATTACGCCGCTCGTTCTTGTCCCGACGTTTGGAAATGGTTAGGACGGCCGAAAGGTCTACCTGTGAGTGGCATTTGGCCCCACCGTACTATTTTAACCATTTCCGCTCATCCAGGCTTGTAACTAAGAGCGTAATTCACCGAGGTAGTTACAATCCTAGTCTAATCGTACGGCTGATATTGAAAGATACCGTTTCGGTTTAGATGAGTCACTGACGCGTGGGACCGTTCTATCAGTAGCCCGCTACGCCAACGCTGTGCAGTTGGGTCGGCCATGTCGTTTCCCGCGCAGAGCCCATTGATTCAAATAAGATTTTTCCATTTTAGTTAAAACCATATTATGTCAGTAGATTCAAAATTCAATTCAAAGAGATTCACTGAACCAAAATGCATGATTCCAATTTTGTTGGAAAGATATGGAAATTATATAATCACTGCCGTTGGATTCAAATCATTTAGAGTTATAGATCACCTATACCAAAAATAACAAGACAAAGACTTTTGATAATTCAAACATTTTTCTAAAATAAACTATAAATGTTTTTGAGATGATTCCACCTCTCAAAAATCACATTTGCCATGCTCTACATGAATATGCAAAAAGATTTGGTTTTACAAATATGAAACATGGCTTAGTATTAAAAGAGTGCTATATAGGCATTTTTAGTCACTCTAATATTATTAAATAGTAATATTAAATCTTGTAATATATAATCACCATTTTAAATCACTATCCCAAGTGTTAGAATAGATGGTGATGACATGTGTCAACATGATCCACTATTTTAGTTGGAGAATATTAAATCTTAAGGATTTAAAATGAGTAGAAATTACTTTTCTAAAATAAGAAGAATAAGAAAATGTGAATTTTCCACATGATAATTGAGAAGATGCTAGATCATCTAGTATGAGCCCTTGTGTGTTAAATAGAAGTAGTGAAGTGTTGTTTGGTGATTGTGTACATTGGTTGTATTTATAGACGCTAGTACCGACCCGGACTACAACAAGGAGGAGTACTTCAAGGAAAAAGAAGATAACTTCAACGACTGCAACAACTGCACTGCTCAAGGCAAGCTATCAGTGCAAGCTAGAACTATGCATAATATATGTGCAAGCCCCCTATACCAGATGCACTAGGCATGCTTGGTTATGCAACTTTGAATATACTATTCCCAGTTTTACTCCAAGTTTTATGTTTCCCTTTACAACAGTTTTCTTACTTAGATAATGAAATGTGATTAATGGAAAAATAGGATGGATACCATCAAGATCCTAGAACTAGCCTTGGATACTTATACTTGATTAGTACCCCCAATAGAGATACCCTCAATACTAGTGGCTAGTGCTAAGCATAAAACTAGATCACTTTAGATGGAAATACTTAGTGAAAATGATTATGAAAACCTTGGAATGAAGATTCATTCTATTGAAATGTTTTGACATGTGTTGTGAAACACAATGGTTTGATGATGAAACTGGTAAGATATGAGCCTTGACTTTAATAAAAACCAATGATTGGGTTTGGATGCGATACTATTCCAATTTTACCGTACAACCACAATACTTGAGTTGGGTAGGGCTTGACTGGAAGTTTATATGTCTTAGTATGGGTTCCCTTGCGGAAGAGGTTGAGCTGAGGCTACCTCGTGATGAATGTCCACCTATGTAGTGCCCAGGATGTCAGATGGCCCTGGCTAGGAGGCCAAACTCATAGGGGAGGTGCCTATACTAGGGTGTGTAATTGAAAGGTTAAGATTGATTATCCGCATACTAAGTATGATGATTCAGGGTTATTCCTGATGAATGTATCGAATTTTGTGGTGAAAGTGTACCACCTCTATAGAGTTTCAAACTATTCGAATAGCCGCGTCCGTGGTAATGGACAGTTTGAGTGGCCATACTGTTCCGTTGTCAGATGTTTTCAAAATGATTTGTGACTTGAAGGATGACCTTGACTTGACCACAACAGAGTTGTGGACATGAGTTTCAAACCATAATAAGTTCCCACTTAAGTGATGTAGACAACTAAATTAAATCTTTACTCTTAAAGCTTTATGAAATAAACCTGTCTTTTTGCAAACAAACCTAGATCTTATGATTCCTACTAGCTTTACTTTTACTTATACTAGTGGTAGTTTGCGAGTACTTAAAGAGTACTCATGGCTTTGTCCCTGGCTATTGCAATGGCCAGACTATGAGGAGGATTACCCGGAAGATGGACAACAGGAGGTCTATGACAACTAGGATCATCTCCCATCGTTAGCATTGCCTGTGACCCTGAAGATGGAGCCTACTACGTTTACTTTTTGTTGCTTTTATTGTATTAAGACTGGATCATGATACCCTTTATTTGTAAGACCTTATTATGGTTTGTAATGGATGATGTACTGTGGTACCACTTCTGTTATGTCTCGAAAAAATCGTAATCCTAGGATTGCGACGTAGGACATAACAGGCATATGGACTTAAAAATCCGGGTGTTGACAGAATGCATGGTGTTGTCAGAGATAAGAGACAAGATAAAGGTAAGATAAGAAGTACTACGAATGGACGATCTAATGGTAGGTATCGTAGGAGCGAGGTTATTGAGAGTTAACACGGTCGGTATAAGTACAAGTTACATCAATAACCTCGTAAAAATGAAAATTGCATCCAAGTACATGCATTTTAGCACAAGGACCCTGACACTGAGCAATGAAGTACTGTGTGTTTTTAGGTTTGCGCATTCTAGCATTCATCATGCTAAAGACTATCAATAGATCGAATCTTTCTCGACACTAAGAATGGAAAAATATCCAACAGTTAGCCATGTTTGGATTTGCTAGTCTTAATCGAATGGTTAATATGTTCAAAGTTAATCCCTACACTATGTAGTGGTATGGTATTGTAAGAGATATGAGATAAGATAAATTGATAAGATAAGAAGTACTACGAATGGCCGATCTAATGGCAGGTCTCGTAAGAGCGAGGTGCTTGAGAGTTAACACGGTGGGTAGAATTACAATTTACATCAAGGACCTCATAAAAAATGAAAATTGCATCCAAGTCCTTGCATTTATCACAAGGACCGTGAAACCGAGTAATGAAGTACTGTGTGTTTTGAGGTTTGCGCATACTAGTGTTCATCATGATAAAGACTATCAATAGAATCTTTATAGATGCTAAGAATGGAAAAGAAGATCCAACAGTTAGCAATGTTTGGATTTTCCAGTCTTGAGATCCAATGGTCAATGTTTAAAATAAGTTAATCCCTACACTATGTAGTGGTGGTATATATGGTATTGTAAGATATAATAAACAAGATAAAGATAAGAAGTATTGCGAATGGCTGATGTAATGGTAGGTCTCGTCAGAGCGAGGTGCTCGAGTGGTCGGTGGAAGGACAAGTTACATCAAGGACCTCATAAAAAAATGAAAATTCCATCCAAGTCCGTGCATTTGGCACAAGGACCCTGAAACCGAGTAATAATGAAGTACTGCATGTTTTGAGGTTTGCGCATACTAGTGTTCATCGTGCTAAAGACTATCAGTAGAATCTTTCTAGATGCTAAGAATGGAAAAGAATATCCAACGGTTAGCAATGCTTGTATTTGCTAGTCTTGACCCAATGGTCAAGGTTCAAAGTTAATCGGTTAGCAAAGTTTGACCTAATTTCATGAAACAGTGAGCAAAGTTTGACCTAATTTCATTAAATATTTAGGATGCAAAATCTTAGCAAGAAGATTAACCTGTCATCAAAACACTCTCGGTGGTTTCTGATATATATTAATTGACCCTTCCCCCCGATGGGTACCTCCAAGAGCTTTTTCGTAAAACTTTCAAAGCAACCTACAATTTACATGTAGTAGTCCAAATTTTACCTAATTTCGATAAATCAACATAAAATCATTCAAGTGGGTGAACTTAGCTAGGAAATTTGAGAACTGATAAAACATGGGAAATCGTAAGTGCATCGTGTTGGTTCACTATATATGTGTGAAAACTTGGCTTGTGGCATTTAGATCCATAGTCTTTGGACTTTCTTTAGGGGAAAGAACAATCTAGTCTGAAAAATTAAGAGTGTTCTTTCCTAAGATAGTTGGAAACTCACACTGGAGGCATTGTCTACTACAAGAAGATGCACCAATATCTACCTCCGAAAAGACTTTTAAATCAAGAGGAATCTATTGCACTTACTTGTAGCTAAAGTTTGGCCTAGTTTTGTTAAACTTCCAAGATGCAAAATCTTAGCAAGAAGTTGAATTTGTCATCAAAAATCTCGTTGGATGGTTTCTCATATATTAATTGTGACCCCCTGATGGGTACCTTCAAAAGCTTTTTCGTAAAACTTTCATAGTAACCTACAATTTACTTATAGTAGTTCAAATTTGACCTAATTTTGATAAATAGACATAAGGTCATTCAAGTGGGCGAAGTTAGGTAGCGAGTTTGAGAATTCATGAAACACAGGAAATTATAAGTACAATATGTTGGTCCACTATATATATATATATGTGAAAACTTGGCTTCTGGCATTTAGATCGATATTCTTCGAACTTCCTTTACGAGAGAGAATAATCTTGACATCACTCAGAAAATTGAGAATGGTCTTTCCTGATAATTGGAAACTCACACCGATGACATTGTTTACTACAAAAATATGCACCCATCTACCTCCAAAAAGACATTTAATTCAAGAGCATTCTATCGTGCTTACATGTAGCTCAATTCTGACTTAATTTTTATACATTGTCAAGACGCAAAATCTTAGAAAGAAGTTGAACCTATCATCAAAGCTCATAGTTGTTTCTGATATATTAATTCACCCCTCCCCCGAAGGGTACCTCTGATACATTGCAAATGTATCTATAATTTTTGATGTTCCATGCTTGGTTTTATCCACTTTCTTGTGTTTTGTCCACACTTTGGAGTACTTTTCATATGATTTCTTGGACTAACCTATTAACAAGAGCCATAGTGCCAGCTGCCTGTTTTCTGCTGTTTTTGGTTCCAGGAAAGTCAGAAAATGAATATTCTCGGAATTGGACGGGAGAAAAGCCAAAGTGCCTATTTTTCCGGAAGACTCACGGAGCCAGAATACGAGACGGAGGAGGGCCAGGGGCTGGCCACACCCCCCAGGCGTGGGCTATGCCTGGCCGCACCAGGGCATGGTGTGGGCCCCCCAGGCACCCCCTCGGTCTCCCTCTTCGCCTATAAGAAGCCTTCTGACCTGAAAACTCCAAGGGGGTCGACGTTTTTCTAGGAGTTCCGCTCCGCCGCCACCACCAGATTCCACGAAACAGCACCAGAAATTCTGTTCTGGCACCCTGTCGGGACAAGGAATTGGAGGAGATCATCGCCATCATCCTCACCATTGCTTCTCCATCGACCATCCATGTTTCCCCCATCTATGAGTGAGTAATTCCCCGCTGTAGGCTATGGGGATGGTAGGGATTGGATGAGATCATTCATGTAATGGCATCAGATTGTTAGGGCATGGTGCCTAGTATCTTTTATTAGTGCTTTATGACTTTGTTGCGACTTGTTGTGCTTAATGCTTGTCACTAGGGCCCAAGTGCCATGATTTCAAATCTGAACATGTTATTGATTCATTATGATAGTATTGTTTTTGGTCTTATCTACAAGTTGTATACACACGTTGTTGTCCGGAACCAATGGCCCCGAAGTGAATGAAATCGGGATAACCGGAGGGAATGGCTTTGATGCGAGTATCACATGTGTTCACGGAGTGTTAATGCTTTTCTCTGGTACTCTATTAAAAGGATCACCTTAATTGCCAGTAGTTCCCTTGAGGCACCACTGCAAACGGGCTGGCAGGACAAAAGATGTTGTGCAAGTTCTCATTGCGAGCACGTATGACTATATATGGAACACATGCCTAGGATTATCTAGTACTTGGATGCTTTAACTTATTTATCTGCAATTTCCCTATGTTCTGATTGCTATGTGAATTGTCTTGTCCATGCAACGCCCGTCCATCCATCCCTATGCCTACCGCACTCGAATCCCATTCACATCGCTATTATTCTGCTTTGTCTTTACTTTACTACTGTTGTTACTTTGCTATTCCTACTACAAAACAGTTGCTACTGATAAACTGCTATGAGCAAGATTGTTTCCAGGTGCAGCTAAATTGACAACTCAGTTGTTAAGACTTATAAATATTCTTTGGCTTCCCTTGTGTTGAATCAATAAATTGGGTTTCACTTCCCTCAAAAATACTGCGATATACCCCCTATACTTGTGGGTCCTCAACCTCCAAAAGCTTTTTCATGAAACTTTCAAAGCAACCTACAATTTACTTGTAGTTCAAATTCGACCTAATATAATTTCGATAAATCGGGATAAAGTCATTTAAGTTGGCAGAGTTAGATAGGAAGTTTGAAAGCACATAAAATATGGGTATCGTCAGTACAACATGTCGGTCCACTATATATATGTCCGAAAACCTGGATTGTGGCATTCATATCCATATTCTTCAGACTTTCTTGACGAAAAATAACAACCTCGCTTGTCATCTCTCAAAAAATTGAGAATTGAGTGTTCTTTCTTGATAGTTCGAAACTCACACCGACGATATTGTTTACTGTATATTGATTTTTTTTCAATGAGTATACTATTTAATATTGTATATAGTTGGTCAAACTTTGTAACGCTTGACTTTGACTAAACCTAATATGCTGAGTAATACTCCCTCCGTTTAGAAATATAAGACGTTTTAGCTTTGTGAATTGAATGTATCTAGATGTCTTTTAGTGTATGGGTTCGTAGAGGTTCAGAGTGAACCTATACACTAAAAGGTGTCTAGATACATTCTTTTCACAAAGCTAAAACGTCTTATATTTCTGAACAGAGGGAGTATTAAATAAATGGAGTATAGGATAAGATTAGGGAAACAACATTTTTTTGAGAACCCTCACAAGCTTTTTCTTAGCATCACAGATCTGAATATTACATTGACACTGATGATTAACCAACCTGCAAACAGAGCAAACCCAAACACATATGGAGTAGTAGTAGTAAAAATTAACGACTTCTAGGGGGACTCTGCGGTCTTCTAAGTAGACTTGGCAACATCCTCCGAGGGCAACTTGGCTGCGTCCTCCGTGGTACCATCGCCAAGAAGGGACTCATGGATGCTGGGAAGCACGCCGCTGTGCGTGATGATAACACCGGCCAGCAGCTTGCTGAGATCCTCGTCATGCATGACGCCGAGCATCACGTGCCTCGGGATGATGCAGATCTTCTTGTTGTCCTTCGCGGCTTGCCCGGTGAGCTCCAACACCTCGGTGGTGACGTACTCGAGAACAGCCGCAAGGTAGACAGGAGCCCTGAAGCCTATGCGCTGGGAGTAACGACCCTCCTTGAGGTAGCGCCCGATCCGGCCGATGTGGAAATGCAGCCCGGCCTTGACGGACCTCGACACCTGCTTCTTCCCGTGGCTTCCTGGTGAGAGACTGCGACTTGGAGTGGCCAGAGCAGGATTCGGAAGCCGGCGACATGTCTTCTTTTTCTCCACGGCCTTTGTCACTGCCACCTGGGTCTTCTTCTTCCCACGGGAGATCCGGTCTTCGGAGCCATAGCTGCAAAGTCTAAGAGGAAGAAAGGTTAATTGTGAAGGGCCGATGAAGGTGCCCAGGTCCCTTGTATTGAAATTTTAACAGCATCGTCTTTACTATTTTACAAGTATGAATTTTTAATAGGAGTACTACTAAAAGGCTATGTGCATGTTTCCGTATTTTCTTTCACTTTTTTGAAACATGGTCAGATGTGTCAGCATGAAAAAATCATACAAAGAAGTTGTATCTTTCAAAACAATAGTCGGTTTTTAGTATGACTGTGTGGGTACAATAATTAGTACTATATGAATTTCTGACAAATTTACAAGCAATCTATCATGCATTTGTAGTTCAAAATTTAACTACTTTGGTTTGATTGACAAAAGTAGGTAAATTTTGAAGCTTTCAAAATCAACCTCCAAAAGCTTTTTCATGAAACGTTCAAAATCAACCTCCAAAAGCTTTTTCATGAAACTTTCAAAGCAACCTACAATTTACTTGTAGTTCAAATTCGACCTAATATAATTTTGATAAATCGGGATAAAGTAATTCAAGTTGGCAGAGTTAGATAGGAAGTTTGAAAGCACATAAAACATGGGTATCGTCAGTATAACATGTCGGTCCACTATATATATGTCTGAAAACCCGGATTGTGGCATTCATATCCATATTCTTCGGACTTTCTTGACAAAAAATAACAACCTCGCTTGTCATCTCTCGAAAAATTGAGAATTGAGTGTTCTTTCTTGATAGTTTGAAACTCACACCGACGATATTGTTTACTGTATAATAATTTTTTTCAATGAGTATACTATTTAATACTGTATATAGTTGGTCAAACTTTGTAACGTTTGACTTTGACTAAACCTAATATTCTGAGTAATACTCCCTCCGTTTAGAAATATAAGACGTTTTAGCTTTGTGAATTGAATATATCTAGATGTCTTTTAGTGTATGGGTTCGTAGAGGTTCAGAGTGAACCTATACACTAAAAGGCGTCTAGATACATTCATTTCACAAAGCTAAAACGTCTTATATTTCTGAATAGAGGGAGTATTAAATAAATGGAGTATAGGATAAGATTAGGGAAACAACATTTTTTTGAGAACCCTCACAAGCTTTTTCTTAGCATCAAAGATCTGAATATTACATTGACACTGATGATTAACCAACCTGCAAACAGAGCAAACCCAAACACATATGGAGTAGTAGTAGTAAAACTTAACGACTTCTAGGGGGACTCCGTGGTCTTCTAAGTCGACTTGGCAACATCCTCCGAGGGCAACTTGCCTGCGTCCTCCGTGGTACCATCGCCAAGAAGGGACAGATGGATGATGGGAAGCACGCCACTGTGCATGATGGTAACACCGGCCAGCAGCTTGCTGAGATCCTCGTCATGCATGACGCTGAGCATCACGTGCCTTGGGATGATGCAGATCTTCTTGTTGTCCTTCGCGGCTTGCCTGGCGAGCTCCAGCACCTCGGTGGTGACGTACTCGAGAACATCCGCGAGGTAGACGGGAGCCCCGAAGCCTATGCTGTGGGAGTACCGACCCTCCTTGAGGTAGCGCCCGATCCGGCCGATGGGGAAATGCAGCCCGACCTTGACGGACCTCGACACCTGCTTCTTCCCGCGGCTTCCTGGTGAGAGACTGCGACTTGGAGTGGCCAGAGCAGGATTCGGAAGCCGGCGACATGTCTTATTTTTCTCCACGGCCTTTGTCACTGCCACCTGGGTCTTCTTCTTCCCACGGGAGCTCCGGTCTTCGGAGCCATAGCTGCAAAGACTAAGAGGAAGAAAGGTTAATTGTGGAGGGCTGATGAAGGTGCCCATGTCCCTTGTATTGAAATTTTAACAGCGTCGTCTTTACTGTTTTACAAGTATGAATTTTTAATAGGAGTACTAATAAAAGGCTATGTGCATGTTTCCGTATTTTCTTTCACTATTTTGAAACATGGTCAGATGTATCAGCATGAAAAAATCATACAAAGAAGTTGTATCTTTCAAAACAATAGTCGGTTTTTAGTATGACTGCGTGGGTACAATAATTAGTACTATATGAATTTTTGACAAATTTACAAGCAATCTATCACGCATTTGTAGTTCAAAATTTACCTACTTTGGTTTTATTGACAAAATGTCATTTAATTATGCAAAATTAGCTAGAAGGCCTAAAAATTCATGAAACTTGTTAACCATGAAACATACTATATTTTGTGTGACATTTAGTGTGTTGTGGCATTCAGAGCCATACTCTTTGCCTTTTCTTTAAAAAATAATTATATGTGGCACTTCTAAAATAATTTAACAAAATTCTATACATAAAAGTTGAAAAGTCCAATTAACAACATTAGTATGCCATGTCAAGATGCACCCCGTCTACCCGAAATGGATACGACCTTTGTCATTATTTAACTTGAAACCCAAGTATGTTAACACATCGCTGGTCATATTGTGAAGAAGTGTTTTTAAACCTTGTCAAAATTCATGTTTATCATTTACGGAAGAGGACACCATACATAAGTATTTAATATTTTTTTATTGTTTTCTTTACTTTTCTTTAATTTATCCCAATAAACAGGACGAGTGATGCAGATATGACCTTGACATTGGTAACTTGGCTTAAAATGTGAACAATGTGCATACATGGTTATGACCATATTGTGTAGCAAGTTTTTCGAAAGTTCTCAAAATCCATGTTTGTAGTTTTCGTACAAACAAGCACAAATATAAGAGGACACCATTTAAGTTTCAACTATGTATCATTGCTACCCCCATCTGGGAAAAAAAACTATGTATCATGACACACATTGAAATAAGTATTTTCATATAGTACTAACATGCGATGGAAATTATCTATATTTTGCTAGAATACAATGAGTGCACTCTAAGCCAAATTATCCGGATGTACTTAATTACTAAAAACAAATCCTATCACTTGGAAATTGAAAAGCATTGTCCTCAAAGTTCGGAACTCTCATTGACAACATTATTTACCAAAGCCAAGATGCTTCATATAATGAGATATAGTACACTGCCCACCTCTTCTCTGGACGCTATTTAATTTTGCACTCGGCCATGTTTCTTCGGTGGGGGCAGGAAGAGACCTCCTCATTGTCGTCCTCGGCCTCCTCCCCATCATCGTCCTCGGCCTCCTCCCTGTCGTCGTCTTCGGCCTCCTCCTCAAGGTCGACCTCAGACTCCTCCTCTTCCTCAGTCTCATCTTCCATCTTATGAGAGTCGCTCGGCGTTGGTGCTGGTGTCCCTTCAAAAAAGCGCTACCCGTGGCTAACTTCTTCATCAGAGGAGTCAGACAGCGGCAGCAGCCATGGCCCGTCGACTGGGTCTGGGCTTCCAGGTGGATTTTTGGGGCCTTTCCCATTTGTCAGGTCAATCAACATGTTCTGGAGAGAGTTGTCATATGACATTTTGGAAGGAAATAGAGAGAGATCGAGTTCTAAGCAACGATGGGTTGGGTGTTTTGGGTGAAAGTAGGGGTGCATACTGTTGCAATTTATAATGTCTATTTATAGCCGTGCTTGTGTTAATACCTTGAAAACTATCCCAAAATATCATAAATAGATTGTACCAGACTCGTCCCGTCAACAAAAAAAAGGATTATACCAGACTTGTTGGTTCTTGATTTTTCTCGGCCCAGAGAATTCAGGAGGCGCCCCGCTTTATCCAAAAATAAAGAGAATCATGCAGATCATGCTGAATTACTCGGTGTCTCTTACTTCCGCCGTTAAAAATTAAGTGTCTATAGTAGTACATACTTATCTAGCTACAGTACTACTAGTATACGTATACTCTTTATAAAGTTGCGTCACCGAACTTGATTGATGGTGATGTGGCGTGGGCCTCTTCTTTTTCTGCACCGCTGCATCTCAACCTAGAAGTATAATTATTGCGTGAAATCTTACAAGGGAAGGAAGGAGAAATAGGGAGGATAGTGGATGGATGGATGGTGAGAGGGGGGCGAAGGAGAGAGAAAATCTACTACGTAGTAGTATGTGTACTAGTACCGCATGTCACGACCCATCGTAATATTTACTAACTTTTAGCCGAAGTTAGATAGGAACCATGATCAACTATAGTATGTATGAAACCATTGATTTGTGGCATTCTAAACCATATTATTTGGACTTTCTTCACAAAAAAAATCACCGTCCTCACTTGGAAAATTAAAATTCTTTTTTTCCTAATTGTTGCAAACTCCCACATGCAACAATGCTTACTACCCGAAGATGCACCCATCTACCAAACTATGGTGGGAACTCTATCAAATTGTAAACTATGATGTCAATATGGCCTTGATGACCTTGGTCGTTCGGGTTGAAATAAACCCGATAGTGTCCATACACATGGTAGGACAATATTGTGAAGCTATTTTTCCAAAACTTATCTAATCCCATGATTACAGTTTTCACAGCACGTGGTGCACAAGACATGATAGGACATCATGAGTAAAACTTTTGTTTTTTGTTTTTCACTTATTCAATGTGATCAATGTTCAAAACGGGTTCAAAATTGCCTTCCCTCCCGATGTTTGGCCGATCTTTTGAATAACCTTCCCTCCCGATGTTTGGGAAGCAAGTGAAAATTTCGAAAACAGGAAAACTTTGAATTTTTGTGCCGCCAAGGACCAAAGTGGTTTCCTTCCTATGTACTCCTCGTCCCTACTCCACACCAACGCGCGCCTGCCGAACACGCCAGAGACACAGAGCCGCCGTACCAAGGCACACGTGCACAGCGCCACGCTGTGGACGAGGGGAGAGCGATCAGCCAGACCCGTACGCGAGGGGAGGAGAGATGGATCATAGAGAAGGAGAGAGAAAACACACGATTTGTTTTGCGTGCATAGGTCTTGAAATTTACTACTAGTAGAGTGTACACTATAAGCTGCAGGAGTACCTCGTGTCAGAAACCCATCATAACTTTGCTCTAACATGGAACCGCCTTCAACTTCTCTTTGCTGCTGCCCTCTTCCCCTGCCAAAGTTTTATTCTCTCAACATGTACAGCGCGTGGACAGAGGTGACCATATGTCTAAGCAAAGAAATATACTACTCCGGTATTGTGTAAAAAAGCACACCTTAATAAGGCTCAGATAGTAAACGTACGACATATCATCACTATATAAAATTATAATTGGAAAAGCACAAAAAATTATAAATTTGATCAACATCTATAAAGTATGGGTGTATATTTGGTCCTTGTACTTTGTATCATCATGTGTAGAAGTGAAAGATTATTAGCTACCAAACACTTGAAATTTTTGGTAACATGGTCTAGAGAAACGAGGGAGAAGATTCTAGTATGATGGAGAAGTGTGTTTTGAGAGGTTTATGCATAGTGCATTCATTCTGTTCAAGACTATGAATAGAATCTTCTAGATGATAGAATGGAAACGAAGATTCAATGGCTAGAAATGCTGGGATTCGCGAGTCTTGATCCAACTGTCAACATTCAAAGTTATCCGTACACTATATAGTGGTAAGATAAGATAAGGTAATATAAGATCATGTAGAAGTCAATGATTATTAGCTACGAGGGAGATGATTCTAGTATGATGGAGAAGTGTGTTTTGAGGTTTTTGCAAAGCATTCATTATGTTGAAGACTGTCAATAGAATCTTCTCGATGCTAGAATGGAAAAGAAGATCCAATGGCTAGAAATGCAGGGATTCACGAGTCTTGATCCAACGGTCAACACTCAAAGTTATTCGTACACTATATAGTGGTTTGTAATGAATATTATCAATTGAATCTTTAAGATGCTAGAATGGAAAAGAAGATCCAACAACTGGAAATGTTGGGATTCGCGAGTCTTGATCGAACGGTCAATATTCAAAGTTGTTTATACAATATATAGTGGCAAGATCAAGTAGAAGTCAATGATTATTAGCTACTAGTAAGTTACACGTGAGACTCAGATAATAGAAGTATGACATATCATCACTATATATAATTATAATTCGTAAATCCCAAAAAATTATAAATTTGATCAACATCTATAAAGTATGGGTGTACATTTGGTCCTTGTACTTTGTATCATAATGTAGAAGTCAAAGATTATTAGCTACCTAACACATGGATTTTTTTGATAACATGGTCTAGAGAAACAAGGGAGAAGCTTCTAGTATGACGAAGAAGTGTGTTTTGAGGTTTGTGCATAGCACTCATTATTCCGAAGATTATGAATAGAATGTTCTAGATGCTAGAATGGAAAAGAAGCTCTGACGGCTAGAAATGCAGGGATTCGCGAGTCTTGATCCAACAGTCAACGTTCAAAGTTATTCGTACACTATATAGTGGTAAGATAAGATAATATAAGATACTAGTAAGTTGCACGTGCCCTGCACATGAGGCTCAGATAATATACGTTTGGCATATGATCACTATATAAAATTATAGTAGGTAAAGTGGAAAAAATATAAATTTGATCAACATCTATAAAGCATGGGTGTATATTTGGTTCTTCTACTTTGTATCATCATTTGTAGAAGTCAAAGATTATTAGCTACCTAACACTTGAATTTTTTGGTAACATGGTCTAGAGAAACGAGTCAGAAGATTCTAGAATGATGCGGAAGTGTGTTTTGAGAGGTTTATGCATAGTTCATTCATTGTGTTCAAGACTATTATTAAAATCTTCAAGATGCTAGAATGGAAAAGAAGATCCAATGGCTGGAAATGTTCGAATTCACGAGTCTCGATCCAAGGGTCAATATTCAAAGTTATTCGTACACTATATAGTGGTTAGATAAGATGTCTGAAAACATGGCTTGTGGCATTCAGATCCATTACTCTTCAGACTGTCTTTACAGAAAGGAACAATCTCGTCATCACTCAGAAAATTAAGAATGATATTTCTTGATATTTGGAAACTCACATCGACGACATTGTTTACTACAAGAAGATGCACCTGTCTACCTCGGAAAAGGCAATTAATTCAAGAACAATCTATCGCATTTACTTGTAGCTCAAGTTTGATCTAATTTCATTAAATTGTCAAGATGCCAAATCTTAGCAAGAAGTTGAACTTGTTGTAAAAACTATCGGTGGTGGTTTGTGATATATTAAAGCATCCCCCAATGTTTACCTCCAAACAACGAAAAACTTTCAATGCAACCTACAATTTACTTGTAGTTCAAAATTGAACTAATTTCAATAAATCGACATAAAATCAATTTCAAGTGGGCAAAGTTAGCTATAGGAATAAGTTTGAAAACTCATAAAACACGGGAATCATAAGTACAACATGAGGGTCCACTATATATGTCTGAAAGCTTGGCTTGTGGCGTTCAGGTCCATATTCTTCAGACTTTGTTTATGAAAACGAATAATAATCTCATCATCAGTCGGAAAATTGAGAATTTTCTTTCCTAATAGTTGGAAACTCACACCGGCGGTACTGATTACTACAAGAAGATCCATCCATCTACCTCCAAAGAGACATTTAATTAAAGAAAAATTTATCGCGCTTACTTATAGCTCAAGTTTGAGCTATTTTTTTGTTAAATTGTCAAGATTCAAAATCTTAATTAGAAAGGAGTTAAAAACCTATTGTCAAAACTGTCGGTTGTTTTTTGATATATATTAACTGAGCCCTCAATGGGTACACCTCCAAAAGTTTTTGTAATTCTTTAGAAGCAACCTACAATAATTTAGTTGTTGTAGTTCAAGTTTGACCAAATTTCGATAAATATAGGCATGAAGTCATTCAAGTGGGGCAAAGTTAATTAGCTATATAGGGAGTTTGAAAACTCATAAAACATGGGAATTGTAAGTCAAACATGTTGGTCCACTTAATATGTCTAAAAGCTTGGCTTATGGCATTGAGATCCATATTCTTTAGACTTTCTTTACATAAAAGAACCATCATGTCATCTCTCGGAAAACTGAGGATTTTATTTCCTCATAGTTAGAAACTCACACCGACCACATTGTTTACTAGAATAAGATGCACCCATCTACCTATGAAAATACATATAATTCAAGAGCAATCTATCGCGCTTATTTGTAGCTCAAGTTTGATATAATTTCATTAAATTGACAAGAAGTCACTCAAGTGTGCAAAGTTTGCTAGGAAGCTTGAAAAATCCTAGTACTAAAAACTTGGGCATTACGTATAAGAAACCATTGGTCCAATTTGTGTGATAATTGGGGTGGTTGCATTTTCTTTTAACTATGGTAGGTCTCATTGGAGAGAGGTGCTTGAGAGTTAACACGATCGATGGAAGTACAACTTTACATCAAGGACCTCATAAAAAATGAAAATTGCATCCAAGTCCATCCATTTAACAAAATGACCCTAAAACTGAATAATGAAGTGTGTGTGTTTTGTGGTTTGCACATACTAGCGTTCATCATGCTAAAGACTAACAATAGAATCTTTCTCGATGTTAAGGGAAAATCGAAGATCTAACGGTTAGCAAAGTTTGGATTTGCCAGTCTTGATCCATCGGTCAATGTTCGAAGTTAATTCATACACTATACAATGGCGGTATGGTATTGTAAGAGATAAGACAAGATAAAGATAAGATAAGAAGTACCACGAATGGCTGATCTAATGGTTGGTCTCGTAGGAGCGAGGTTATTGAGAGTTAAGACGGTCAGTGGAAGTACAAATTACATCAAGGACCTCATAAAAAAATGAAAATTGCATCCAAGTCCATGCATGCATTTAGCACAAGGACCCTGAAACTGAGCAATGAAGTGTGTGTTTCGAGGTTTGCGCATACTAGCGTCCATTGTGCTAAAGACTATCGGTAGAATATTTCTAGATGCTAATAATGGAAAAGAAGATCCAACAGTTAGCAAAGTTTGGATTTGCCAGTCTTGATCCAACGGTGAATGTTCAAAACTGGTTCAAAATTGCCTTCCCTCCTGATGTTTGGCTGATCTTTTGAATAACCTTTCCTCCCGATGTTTGGGAAGCAAGTGAAAATTTCGAAAACCAGAAAACTTTGAATTTTTGTGCCACCAAGGACCAAAGTGGTTTCCTTCCTATGTACTCCTCGTCCCAACTCCACACCAATGCGTGGCTGCCGAACATGCCAGAGACACAGAGCCGCCGTACCAAGGCACACGTGCGCAGTGCCACGCTGTAGACGAGGGGAGAGCGATCAGCCGGACCGGTGTGCGAGGGAAAAGGGGAGGAGAGATGGAGCATAGGGAAGTTAGAGAGAAAACACATGATTTGTTTTGCGTGCATAGGTCCTGAAATTTACTACTAGTAGAGTGTACACTATAAGGCCACAGGAGTACCTCATGTCACAAACCCATCATAACTTTGCTCTGACATGGAACCGCCTTCAACTTCTCTTCGCTGTTGCCCTCTTCCCCTGCCAACGTTTTATTCTCTCAACATGTACAGCGCATGGACAAAGGTGACCATATGTCTAAGCAAATAAATATACTACTCCCGCATTGTGTAAAAAAGCACACCTTAATAAGGCTCAGATAGTAAATTTATGACATCTCATCACTATATAAAATTATAATTGGTAAAGCACAATAAATTGTAATTTTGATCAACATCTATAAAGTATGGGTGTATATTTGGTCCTTGTACTTTGTATCATCATGTGTATAAGTCATAGATTATTATCTATGCAACACTTGAAATTTTTGGTAACATGGTCTAGAGAAACGAGGAGAAGATTCTAGTATGATGGAGAAGTGTGTGTTTTGAGAGGTTTATGCATAGTGCATTCATTGTGTTCAAGACTATCAATAGAATCTTTTCTAGATGGTATAATGGGAAAGAATATCCAACAACTAGAAATGCTGGGATTCGCGAGTCTTGATCCAACGGTCAACATTCAAAGTTATCCGTACACTATATAGTGGTAAGATAAGATAAGATAAGATAATCTAAGATAAGATAAGATCATGTAGAAGTCAACGATTATTAGCTACGACGGAGAAGATTCTAGTATGATGGAGAAGTGTGTTTTGAGGTTTGTGCATAACATTCATTATGCTGAAGACTATCAATAGAATCTTCTAGATGCTATAATGGAAAAGAAGATCCAATGGCTAGAAATGCAGGGATTCGCGAGTCTTGATCCAACGGTCAACATTCAAAGTTATTCGTACACTATATAGTGGTTTGTAATGAAGACTATCAATAGAAACTTCAAGATGCTAGAATGGAAAAGAAGATCCAACGATTGGAAATGTTGGGATTCGTGAGTCTTGATCCAACGGTCAATATTCAAAGTTGTTTGTACACTATATAGTGGCAAGATCATGTAGAAGTCAATGATTATTAGCTACCAGTAAGTTCCACGTGAGACTTAGATAGTAGACATATGACATATCATCACTATATACAATTATAATTGGTAAAACACAAAAAATTAAAAATTTGATGAACATCTATAAAGTATGAGTGTACATTTGGTCCTTGTACTTTGTATCATCATGTAGAAGTCAAAGATTATTAGCTACCTACCACATGAATTTTTTTGATAACATGGTTTAGAGAAACAAGGAAGAAGCGTCTAGTATGACGGAGAAGTGTGTTTTGAGGTTTGTGCATAGCATTCATTATGCCGAAGACTATCAATAGAATCTTCTAGATGCTAGAATGGAAAAGAAGATCCAACGGCTAGAAATGCAAGGATTCGCGAGTCTTGATCCAACGTTCAACATTCAAAGTTATTCGTACACTATTTAGTGGTAAGATAAGATAATATACTAGTAAGTTGCACGTGCCCTGCACATGAGGCTCAGATAATAGACGTCTGGCATATCATCACTATATAAAATTATAATAGGTAAAGTGGAAAAAATATAAATTTGATCTACATCTATAAAGCATGGGTGTATATTTGGTTCTTCTACTTTGTATCGTCATGTGTAGAAGTCAAAGATTATTAGCTACCTAGCACTTGCAATTTTTGGTAACATGGTCTAGAGAAACGAGGGAGAAGATTCTAGTATGATGGAGAAGTGTGTTTTGAGAGGTTTATGCATAGTGCATTCATTGTGTTCAAGACTATCAATAGAATCTTCTAGATGCTAGAATGGAAAAGAAGATCCAACGGCTAGAAATGCAGGGATTCGCGAGTCTTGATCCAACGGTCAACATTCAAAGTTATTCGTACACTATATAGTGGTAAGATAAGATAATATACTAGTAAGTTGCACGTGCCCTGCACATGAGCCTCAGATAATAGACGTCTGGCATATCATCACTATATAAAATTATAATAGGTAAAGTGGAAAAATTATAAATTTGATCTACATCTATAAAGCATGGGTGTATATTTGGTTCTTCTACTTTGTATCGTCATGTGTAGAAGTCAAAGATTATTAGCTACCTAACACTTGAAATTTTTGGTAACATGGTCTAGAGAAACGAGGGAGAAGATTCTAGTATGATGGAGAAGTGTGTTTTCAGAGGTTTATGCATAGTGCATTCATTGTGTTCAAGACTATCAATAGATTCTTCTAGATGCTAGAATGGAAAAGAAGATCCAATGGCTGGAAATGTTCAAATTCGTGAGTCATGATCCAACCAATAATCAAAGTTATTTGTACACTATATAGTGGTAAGATAAGATGTCTAAAAACATGGCTTCTGGCATTCAGATCCATTACTCTTCAGACTGTCTTTACAGAAAGGAACAATCTCGTCATCACTCGGAAAATTAAGAATGATATTTCCTGATATTTGGAAACTCACATCGAAGACATTGTTTACTACAAGAAGATGCACCCGTCTATCTCAGAAAAGACAATTAATTCAAGAGCAATCTATCACATTTACTTCTAGCTCAAGTTTCATCTAATTTTGTTAAATTGTCAAGATACGAAATCTTAGCAAGAAGTTGAACTTGTTGTAAAAACTATTGGTGGTGGTTTGTGATATATTAAATCATCCCCCAATGGTTACCTCCAAAAAAACGTAAAACTTTCAATGCAACCTAAACTTAACTTGTAGTTCATAATTGAACTAATTTCAATAAATCGACATAAAATCAATTTCAAGTGGGCAAAGTTAGCTATAGGAATAAGTTTGAAAACTCATAAAACACAGGAATCATAAGTACAACATGAGGGTCCACTATATATGTCTGAAAGCTTGGCTTGTGGTGTTCAGGTCCATATTCTTCGTACTTTGTTTACGAAAACGAACAATAATCTCATCCTCACTCAGAAAATTGAGAATGTTCTTTCCTGATAGTTGGAAACTCACACCGGCGGTACTGATCACTACAAGAAGATGCATCCATCTACCTCCAAAGAGACAATTAATTAAAGAAAATCTATCGTGCTTACTTGTAGCTCAAGTTTGAGCTAATTTTTCATTAAATTGTCAAGATGCAAAATCTTAATTAGAAAGGAGTTAAAAACCTATTGTCAAAACTCTCGGTTGTTTTCTGATATATTAAGTGAGCCCCCAATGGGTACACCTCCAATTTTTTTTTGTAATTCTTTAGAAGCAACCTACAATAATTTAGTTGTTGTATTTCAAGTTTGACCAAATTTCGATAAGTATAAGCATGAAGTCATTCAAGTGGGGCAAAATTAATTAGCTATATAGGGAGTTTGAAGACACATAAAACATGGGAATCGTAAGTAAAACACGTTGGTCCACCTAATATGTCTAAAAGCTTGGCTTATAGCATTGTGATCCATATTCTTCAGACTTTCTTTACATAAAAGAACCATCTCGACATCACTTGGAAAACTGAGGATTTTCTGTCCTTATAGTTAGAAACTCACACCGATGACATTTTTTACTATAAGAAGATGCACCCATCTACCTACAAAAATACATTTAATTCAAGAGCAATCTATCACGGTTACTTGTAGCTCAAGTTTGATATAATTTCGTTAAATTGACAAGAAGTCACTAAAATGTGGAAATTTTGCTAGGAATCTTGAAAAATCCTAGTACTAAAAACTTTGGCATTACGTATAAGAAACCATTGGTCCAGTTTGTGTGATAATTGGGGTGGTTGCATTTTATTTTAACTATGGTAGGTCTCGTAGGAGAGAGGTGCTTGAGACTTAACACAGCCGATGGAAGTACAACTTACATAAAGGACCTCATAAAAATATGAAAATTGCATCCAAGTGCATCCATTTAACACAATGACCCTAAAAATGAATAATGAAGTGTGTGTGTTTTGTGGTTTGCGCATACTAGCGTTCATCATGCTAAAGACTATCAATAGAATCTTTCACGATGCTAAGGGAAAATAGAAGATCTAACGGTTAGCAATGCTTGGATTTGCTAGTCTTGATCCATCGGTCAATGTTCGAAGTTAATTCATACATTATACAATGGTGGTATGGTATTGTAAGAGATAAGACAAGATAAAGATAAGAAGTACCGCGAATGGCTGATCTAATGGTTGGTCTCGTAGGAGCGAGGTGCTTGAGAGTTAAGACGGTCATTGGAAGTACAAGTTACATCAAGGACCTCATAAAAAATGAAAATTGCATCCAAGTCCATGCATGCATTTAGCACAAGGACCCTGAAACTGAGGAATGAAGTGTGTGTTTTGAGGTTTGCGCATACTAGCGTCCATTCTGCTAAAGACTATTGGTAGAATCTTTCTAGATGCTAATAATGGAAAAGAAGATCCAAAAGTTAGCAAAGTTTGGATTTGCCAGTCTTGATCCAACGGTCAATGTTCAAAACGGGTTCAAAATTGCCTTCCCTCCCATGTTTGGCCGATCTTTTGAATTACCTTCCCTCCTGATGTTTGGGAAGCAAGTGAAAATTTTGAAAACCGGAAAACTTTGAATTTTTGTGCCACCAAGGACCAAAGTGGTTTCCTTCCTAGGTACTCCTCGTCCCTACTCCACACCAGCGCACGGCTGCCGAACATGCCAGAGACACAGAGCCGCTGTACCAAGGCACATGTGCGCAGCGCCACGCTGTGGACGAGGGGAGAGAGATCAGCCGGACCGGTGCACGAGGGGAAAGGGGAGGAGATATGGAGCATAGGGAACGAGAGATAAAACACACGATTTGTTTTGCATGCATAGGTCCTGAAATTTACTACTAGTAGATTGTACACTATAAGGCCGCAGGAGTACCTCATGTCAGAAACCCATCATAACTTTGCTCTAACATGGAACCGCCTTCAACTTCTCTTTGCTGCTACCCTCTTCCCCTTCCAATGTTTTATTCCCTCAGCATGTACAGCGCGTGGATATAGGTGACCATATGTCTTAGCAAAGAAATATACTACTCCCGCATTGTGTAAAAAAGCACACCTTAATAAGGCTCATATAGTAAACATATGACATATCATCACTATATAAAATTATAATTGGTAAAGCACAAAAAATTATAAATTTGATCAACATCCATAAAGTATGGGTGTATATTTTGTCCTTTTACTTTGTATCATCATGTGTAGAATTCAAAGATTATTAGCTACCTAACACTTGAAATTTTTGGTAACATGGTCTAGAGAAACGAGGGAGAAGATTCTAGTATGATGGAGAAGTGTGTTTTGAGAGGTTTATGCATAGTGCATTCATTGTGTTCAAGACTATCAATAGATTCTTCTAGATGCTAGAATGTAAAAGAAGATTCAATGGCTAGAAATGCTGGGATTCGCAAGTCTTGATCCAACGGTCAACATTCAAAATTATCCGTACACTATATAGTGGTAAGATAAGATAAGATAAGATCATGTAGAAGTCAACGATTATTAGCTACAAGGGAGAAGATTCTAGTATGATGCAGAAGTGTGTTTTGAGGTTTGTGCATAGCATTCATTATGCTGAAGACTATCAATAGAATCTTCTAGATGCTAGAATGGAAAAGAAGATCCAACGACTGGAAATGATGGGATTCACAAGTCTTCATCCAACGGTCAATATTCAAAGTTATTCGTACACTATATAGTGGTAAGATAAGATAAGATAAGATATCTCTATCTCTACTACTATAGTGGAGTAGTTTTGAATTGGATCCATAGCATCAATCCTAACCGTTGGGCTGTTGGATCCAATGGTTCAGAGAAGCTGGATTCGTGTTGAATAGTACCTTGAGCAAACTCCACCATGCATGTTCTAGTACCATCATGTCACCACCCCAAAATTTCATAGCACAGTAGACTGTATTCTCTCTACTTACTACTATAGTGGAGCAGTTTTGAATTGGATCCATAACACTAATCATGACTGTTGGGCTGTTAGATCCAATGGTTCAGAGCAACTCGATTCGTGTTGAATAGTATTCCCTCCGCCAAAATATAAGGCGCCTAAGGATTAGTCAAAAGTCAACATTTTTAAAATTTGACCTTGATTATACTCAAAAATATAAAAGTTTAGAATACTAAATTAATATCAATAGATTCACCATAAAGTATATTTTCGTAATATATCCATTCAATATTGTATATGTAGATATTTTTTCTAAATATTTGGTCAAAGTTAGTAAGGTTTGACTTTTGACCAATCCTTAGGCGCCTTATATTTTGGGACGGAGCGAGGGAGTACAGACCTAGAGCAAACTCCACCATATTCTAGAACCATCATGTCACCACCCCCAAAATGCATAAATTAAGTCTATTAATAATAACTATCTACACATCTAAAGATGTAATTGGTGCCTCCCATAGGAGCCTCATGGTAACTGATACATTGCAAATGTATCTATAATTTTTGATGTTCCATGCTTGGTTTTATCCACTTTCTTGTGTTTTGTCCACACTTTGGATTACTTTTCATATGCTTTCTTGGACTAACCTATTAACAAGAGCCACAGTGCCAGCTGCCTGTTTTCTGCTGTTTTTGGTTCCAGGAAAGTCAAAAAATGAATATTCTCGGAATTGGACAGGACAAAAGCCAAAGTACCTATTTTTCCAGAAGTCATCAGATGCCAGAATACGAGACGGAGAAGGGTTGGGGGCCGGCCAGACCACCTGGCCGCACGGCCAGGCATGGCCTGCGCCAGGGGGTGGTCTGGCCGACCCCAACACCCCCTCGACCTCTCCTTCCACCTATAAGATGCCCTTGGGACGAAAACCCTAAGGGATCGATCAAAATTCCACGAAAGAGTTTGTAGCTGCCGTCATCTCCATCCCTAGATCGGGAGGGATCTGAAGCTCTTCTCGGCACCCTGCCAGAGAGGGGAATTCACCTGGAGGCCTTCTTCATCACCATGCAAGCCTCCGGTGTGATGCGTGAGTAGTTCATCCTTGGACTACGGATCCATGTAGTAGCTAGATTGCTGGTTCTCCTCCTTTGTGCTTTCATGTTTAGATCTTGTGAGCTCCATTCATGATCAAGATCATCTATTTGTAATTCTACATGTTGTGTTTGTGGGGATCCGATGGATATTGAGATGCTATTTCAGATTGATTATTGATTCTATCATGTCTTTGTTATTTGTTATCTTGCATGCTTTCCTTTTTTAGTAGCTATATTGGCCAAGTAGATGCTAGCAACTCCAAGAGTTAGTATTTATGCTCGACAGTGGGTTCATGCCTCTGGTAATCTGGGGAAGTGACAGAAATCTCTAAGGTACTAGATGTGCTGTTGCTACTAGGGAGAAAGCAACAATCTTTTGTTCATATAACAATCGTATTGTTTACTTTACAGATTCAGTAAAGCAATAATCTTGCTTGCAACTTAATCTTGGAGGGGTTGGATGATAACCTGAAGGTGGATTATTAGTCATAGATGCAGTTGGATGGCGGTCTATGTATAATGTTGTAATGCCCAATCAAGTCTCAAAGGAGTCAAGATGATTAGTATATGCTTGTATGCTTTCTCGATGTTTGTCAATTGCCCTGCTGTAATTTGTTCACCCAGCATGTTATCTATCTTAAGGAGAGCCACCTATAGTGAACTATGGATCCCGGTCCTTTTCTTTACATACAATCTATAAATTGTTTACTGCTTTGTGTTTACTTCTGCAAACTATTACTTCTTTCCATTCGATACGTTTAATCCTTTGTTTTCCGCAAAACACGGTGAGATTGACAACCTCATCGCAAGTTGGGGACAAAGTTCTGTGGTTGTGTTGTGCAGGTCTCCACGTTGCTACTAGCACCGGTAGTGCGCCTGCCAAGGCTCAGCTAGCAACACCTTTGGGGTGTTTCCTTGCTCCTACTGGTTCGATTAAACCTTGGCTTCATAACTGAGGGAAACTTGCTGCTGTGCTCATCATACCTTCCTCTTGGGGTTCCCATCGAGCTCTACATCAACACCGCACCAGCACTTTTCTGGCGCCGTACACTGAGCCATCAAGCATTTTTCTGGCGCCGTTGCCGGGGAGTCAAGGACATCTTCACAAGGGGAGTCCCTCATAACCAATATCTTTACTTTGTTATTTTTGTTTTGCTTAGTTTCTTTTTGCTTAGTTTGCTTGTTTCTTTATCAAAAACACAAAAAAAATAGTTTTACTAGTTTGCTTTCTTATTTGAAAATCCAAAAAAATGACTACTCTTGAAAACACTAAGTTGTGTGACTTCACTAGCACCAACAACAATGATTTTATGAGCACACCTATTGCTCCACCTATGCCTGAAGATACTTTCTTTGAGATAAAACCTGCTTTACTCAATCTTGTTATGAGAGAACAATTTTCTGGTATTAGTAATGAAGATGCTGCTTCCCATCTAAATAACTTTGTTGAACTTTGTGACATGCAAAAGCATAGGGATATAGATGGTGATATTATTAAGTTGAAATTGTTTCCTTTCTCTTTGAGAGGAAAAGCTAAAGAATGGTTGAATTCCTTAACTAGGAATAGTATTGATTCTTGGACTAAATGCAAATATGCTTTTATTGGAAAATACTATCCTCCTGCTAAGATTATATCTATGAGAAGTGAAATAATGAAGTTTAAACAATCTGATAATGAACATGTTGCTCAAGCTTGGGAAAAAATGAAATCTTTGGTAAAGAATTGTCCCACTCATGGACTGACTGCTTGGATGATCATCCAAACCTTTTATGCAGGATTGAACTATTCTTCAAGGAACCTATTGGACTCTGCTGCTGGAGGTACCTTTATGACCATCACTTTGGGTGCTGCAACAAAACTTCTGGACAATATGATGGTTAATTATTCTGAATGGCATACTAAGAGAGCTTTACAAGGTAGGAAGGTAAATTCTGTTGAGGAAACTTCCTCCTTGAGTGATAAGATTGATATTATTATGTCTATGCTTGTTAATGGGAAAGCCCATATTGATCCAAATAATGTTCCTTTAGCTTCTTTGGTTGCTCAAGAAGAGCAAGTTGATGTGAACTTCATAAGAAATAACAATTTTGGCAATAATGCTTATGGTAATAACAATTATAGGCCCTACCCTCCTAATAATACTTATGGTTATAATGGTAAACCTAGATTACCTAGTGAAGGAAGAATTTTAGAAATTGAAAGAGCCACTACAAACTTCATGCAAATGCAATATGAGCAAAATAAAGTATTTACTAAAACTATGGAGGAACAATCTACCATCTTGAAGAACATTAGCCATCAACTTGAGAGTCTAAATAGGGAAATTCCTAGTTTACAATTGAAACTCTCTAATGTTGAAAGGAATATATCATCTCTATCTGAAGCTCAATCTTCATTGATTAATAAAATGGCTTCTAAACCTGAAACTAATGAGAATCCCTTTGCAACTACTAATGCCATACAAGTAAGAGTTGATGAAAATGTTAGACTATTAGCTGAATTACATGCTAAGTGGGAAAGAGAAGATGAAATTGCTAGAAACATTAGTGTTTCTACTATTACCACCACTAGTGTTGAGGCTAGTAATAGTTCTACTACTTTAGATGATAAATTTGATTTTGATCTTGATGGTTGCAATATCTCTGAAGTTATTAAGTTCCTACAAAAGCTTGCTAAAAGTCCTAATACTAGTGCTATGAACATGGCCTTTACAAAACACAATAACGATGCTCTCATAAAGATTAAAGAAGAAAAGATGAAACATAAAGCTTCTATTCCTATAAAACAAGAAGATGGTTGGGAACCCATCATTAATATGAAAGTGAATGACTTTGATTTCAAAGCTTTATGTGATCTTGATAGTAGTGTTTCTATTATACCTAGAAGGATTTATGATATGCTTGATTTACCTCCTCTTGAAGATTGTTATTTGAATGTCCCACTGGATGATAATGCTAAAAAGAAACTCATGGGGAGTCTTAATGATGTTCTTATTATGGTTAACAATGCCTATGTCCCCGTTGTTTTCTATGTTTTGGATGTTGAATGCAATGCTTCTTGTCCTATTACTTTGGGAAGACCTTTTCTTAGAACTGTTGGTGCCATTATTGATATGAAAGAAGGCACCATTAAATATCAACTCCCACTCAAGAAAGGTATAGAACACTTCCCTAAGAAGAGAGAAGATTTCTTTTGCTTCTCCTATGAAAACAAAATTTTCTCTTAATGCTTCTTCATTTGAGAACACTTGATCCTTTTTCTTGCTTCTTATGCCTAACTTAAAGGCGTTAAAGAAAAGTACTTATTGGGAGATAGCCCAAAAGTTTTAAATGAGTATTGGAAGTTATTACTTCAGTAATAACTGCTCCTTATCCTTTTTATTTGCTTTTTGTGCCAAGAGTAACCTCTAATGAGAGAAAAGTAATGATTGGGAAAGTTGCTGTCTCGAAACAGATTTCTGTGCTTCACCGTAAAAATTCGTGTAAAATCTCTGAAAGTCTTTTTGAGGCGTGAATTTTTTTGCTTCTGCCCCAGGTTATTATCTAACTTTTGTTAGTTCAACACTTTTTGATTTGAGCAACAGAACGTCTTCGAAAAAAATCGTCTTTACCTGCTGGTCTGTTTTGACAGATTTCTGCCATTATTTGCATTTGCTTCTTGTTGGTTCCTTTTTGAGTTCTTTTGAGGAATTGAGATTTTTGAGGGAAGTACTACAGTAGCTAGTATTCTGATGGAAGTTTATTTGGTGTTATAACTGAACCTTAAGACTTATTTATCTTGAGTGCACTAATATTGCTAATAAAGATTGTGTGAAGTTTTGTATGAAGGAAAATTTTCATGTGTATGGAAGGAATGAGTAATGAGATGAAGGATGGACTAAAGATTAAGCTTGGGGATGCCACGCGTGTCACCCCAAGAAATATCCAAGAAGTAAAAGTGTCAAAGCTTGGGGATGCCCAAGGCATCCCCCTCTTCATCAATAAAAATCCCAGGTTTCTTCCAAACGCTTAATTTTTATTGTTTCATGCACAGTTGTGTTGTTTTTGGAGCGTCTTCTTTTTTGTTTTCGTTTTGGTTTTTCGTTTGCTTGGTTTGCTTAGTTTTCTGAATAAATTGTTTGGACCCCCTCTTTGATACATTGGTTTGCAAATAGTTTGGTTTGGTTTGGAAAAGAGTAGGAAAAGTTCATGCTTAAGTGGTAAAGAGAGCTTGTTTTTGACTGTGGCCTATGCTTTGTCATGCCATGCTTGATATTTTTTTGGCTTTATGCTCAGTATTCTTTGCTATAGCATGTCTTGTTATAAACAATTGAGATTGCTTAATGTGCCTTGGATGAATCATGCGTTGTTTTAGCATATTAAAGCATAGTATAGTGGTATTCTCCTTTGATCCTTTATTTACGTTGACTTGGCGCATGCTCACACCATGTTATGACTATCTCAAGTCACCATAGCCTTTATGACTCTTTAGTTTTCAACTTGTAGTGTCACTTTATGCTTTGATCAATGATGTTTTGTCGCTCTGCATGATTATGGCCATTATTGCTCTCTTAGTTTGTCGCTCCCAGTCTTTTGCTAGCCTCCACAACCAAGTATGAGTTCCACTCATGCATCCAACTCCCTAAACCAAGTTATTCCAAAGAGTCCACCATACCTACCTACTAGCTTATGCTATTCCAAGTATATTCATGCTTTTGTTTACCTTCCAAATTAAACTTGTTATGAGAAAACTAGTGATTAAAGCTCTCACGAACATGATGGCACACTTTACTTTTTTGCATCTAATAAACTTGAACCATTGGGTCCTTCTTTCTTGCGTATATGCTTGCGCTTTATAAATTGAAAGTAGCAGAACCATGTCTCATGGGGAACGCTTTCAACATTGCACTTGTACCTTGTACCCCGTTGATATCATGTTCTTTTGCTTACGGATCCCGGCGGTGTGAAATAAAAGTGGAACTTGTAAGATCATGGAGTTTGTATGTGTGTTAGAGAAACGCCTGGGCCGCTATCCTAAGCCATGCCTAATCATGGTGGAAACTTGCAGCATCACCATAATGAGCACTCTATGAAGCATCCTCAATAAAAACCTATGCAAATAGCAAATAAAAAGATCACTGAGATGCTCAATGTCTGCTTGCCTTGTCATTTTGATTATGGGAAAGCTCCCGTATCATGTGCAAGGGGTACCCCGTTGGCGGTTCTTTATTATACACATGTACTTACAATGACAAGAGCTTACTCGTGACTAAAGTTGAGTAGCATGAGGATCGGTCTTCGTAAGTAAGGGGCATGAGATTTCAACTTATAACTTGTCAAGCATATCCTCTTAGTTGTGTCACTTTAACCTTAATCACCTTAAAGATGCTTATGATAGGGGAAGTGAGAGTTCAAAGCTATAAGTACCATAATTTTTGGAAGCTCTTTATGAGACTTGAATCCCTACTTCCTTTTATAAAGGCCTTTCTTCCACCATTATATTGAGTCTCCACCTTCTATCTTTATGCACCTACTTTGAGAGCATAGTGGCCATTCTTAGTTCTATGTGCATTGTCCCAAGACTAGTTGATTGATGCATAACTTGATATTTCTTATTTTAAACTATTTGTATCTAGTCACTTATGAACTTTGAAGGTGTCCTATGCATTTATATTTGCTACTCTATGAGGGACAAGCTGAATACTATTATGCTATGTTTTCTTTATGTGAAACAAACAAACGTCTTGCAAAGCATTGCTATTCATGAATCTTTTGTTTGTGCCATTTTTATGTTGCATCTTAGTTTGTTTGTCTTATTGCTAGAACTTTGTCTTTCATGTTATGATTAAAGTACTACGATCCCAGTTTCGAATGTTTTACAAATACTTTGATCAAGTCTTTGATGGTGCATGTCACCTCAAAAATTATTCTTTCTTTTTATCACTTACCTACTCGAGGACGAGCAGGAGTTAAGCTTAGGGATGTTGATACATTGCAAATCTATCTATAATTTTTGATGTTCCATGCTTGGTTTTATCCACTTTCTTGTGTTTTGTCCACACTTTGGAGTACTTTTCATATGATTTCTTGGACTAAGCTATTAAGAAGAGCCACGATGTACTTGCTTTTCTGCTGTTTTTGGTTCTAGGAAAGTCAAAAAATGAATATTCTCGGAATTGGACGGGACAAAAACCAAAGTGCCTATTTTTCCGGAAGTCATGTGATGCCAGAATACGAGACGGAAAAGGGCTGGGAGCCGGCCACACCACCTGGCCGCACGACTAGGCCTGGCCCGTGCCAGGGGGTGGTCTGGCCGACCCCAGCGCCCCCTCGGCCTCTCCTTCCGCCTATAAGATGCCCTCGGGACGAAAACCCTAAGGGCCTGATCAAAAATCCACGAAAGAGTCTGTAGCCGCCATCATCTCCATCCATAGATCGGGAGGGATCTAAAGCTCTTCCTGACACCCTGCCCTAGAGGGGAATTCACCCTGGAGGCCTTCTTCATCACCATGCAAGCCTCCGGTGTGATGCGTGAGTAGTTCATCCTTGGACTATGGATCCATGTAGTAGCTAGATGGCTGGTTCTCCTCCTTTGTGCTTTCATGTTTAGATCTTGTGAGCTCCGTTCATGATCAAGATTATCTATTTGTAATTCTACATGTTGTGTTTGCGGGGATCCGATGGATATTGAGATGCTATTTCAAATTGATTATTGATTCTATCATGTCTTTGTTATTTGTGATCTTGCATGCTTTCCGTTGTTAGTAGCTATCTTGGCCAAGTAGATGCTAGCAACTCCAAGAGTTAGTATTTATGCTCGATAGTGGGTTCATGCCTCTGGTAATCTGGGAAAGTTACAGAAATCTCTAAGGTACTAGATGTGCTGTTATTACTAGGGAGAAAACAACAATCTTTTGTTCATAAAACAATTGTATTATTTACTTTACACGCAGTTCGTAAAGCAATAATCTGTTCCTTGCAACTTAATACTGGAGGGGGTTCGGATGATAACCTGAAGGTGGATTATTAGTCATAGATGCAGTTGGATGGCAGTCTATGTATAATGTTGTAATGCCTAATTAAGTCTCAAAGGAGTCAAGATGATTAGTATATGCTTGTATGCTTTCTCGATGTTTGTCAATTGCCCCTCTGTAATTTGTTCACCCAGCATGGTATCTATCTTAAGGAGAGCCACCTCTAGTGAACTATGGATCCTGGTCCTTTTCTTTACATACAATCTATAAACTGTTTACTGCTTTGTGTTTACTTTCTGCAACCTATTGCTTCTTTCCATTCGATATGTTTAATCCTTTGTTTTCCACAAAACACGGTGAGATTGACAACCTCATCGCAAGTTGGGAACAAAGTTCTGTGGTTGTGTTGTGCAGGTCTCCACGTTGCTACTAGCATCGGTAGTGCGCCCTGCCAAGGCTCAGCTAGCAACACCTTTGGGGTGTTTCCTTGCTCCTACTGGTTCGATTAAACCTTGGTTTCATAACTGAGGGAAACTTGCTGTTGTGCTCATCATACCTTCCTCTTGGGGTTCCTAACGAGCTCTACATCAACACCGCACCAGCACTTTTCTGACGCCGTACACTGAGCCATCAGTAACTAAAGATGTAATTGGTGCCTCCCATAGGAGCCTCACGGTAAATCAGATTTTACCAGCCCTTAATCTTTGCCTCCCAACAAATCCTGGCCCTCAATTTGTTTTTGATTGTGTTGTATAAAAGGTGTGCCATGGTGAAACCCTAACCCCTAGTCCTACTCGCATAGTCGCCAGACCGGCTGCTCGCGCACTCTCCTTCTTCCTCCTGGAGCGACCCCTCCATCCTCCCCATATGGCAGTCCGCCTCCATCCTTTCTCCCGAGCACCGCCTCCTCCAGCCCCGCCCTCGTTTATGGTGAGAAGCCCAGTCCAAGCCACCATCGCCTCCTCCAACCCCTCCCTTGTTCAGGTCAAGCTGCCGCCGCCAAAAGCCCCCATGCCCCCTCACGACCTCGCCCTCCCTATAGCACGTTCTCGCGCGAGGGGCAGCAGCACGCCATGGGATGACGGCATGTGTAGGAGGAGCTGGAGGAGGTCGAGGCCAAAGGGGTTGCACGTGCTGATGTGCCCAACCATGGGTCTCTCCGGCGTGAGAGCTTTCCACAGCGATGGCTGTCCACGGTGATGTCTACATCGTCATCACCGCCGACCACTGTCGCTGTCTACCATAGGTGCGTGGAGTCGCCTCTCCGCCGCAGCGGCCCTCGCCACCTCCCAGCAAGGTACGTTTCCAAATCCCCTCTCTGCTCATGGTTGCTTGATGCCCAGTGCATTACTTGCTTCATACGTGCAAGTGCGTGTGCTTGCTGATGTAGTGCGTCTTTGCTAGCTACAGGTATGTATGTGTGCTTGCTTGCCTATCTACAAATTCAGAGTTCAAATATTTTGGATATTTAGTTCTCTTGAAAATTCAAGATTATCTGCAAATTCAGAATTTAGAGTTCAAGATGATTGGAACTAGCTAGCAAAAGGTAAGTTGCATTTTAGTGATCTTGAAAATACTACATGAAATGCCGTTCAACCACATTTATTTTTGAAGATTCTAATTTGGATATTTGCTTCATAACTGGCTAAGTGTGCTCTCAAGAACTTGAGGATAAAATCCACTCCTCCAAATTCAGAGTTCAAGATTATTGGTTTGAGTGATAGAAAGTGTGATGATCAGACGTGAGAATTCCAATTTACCCTTTAATTCATTTTTACTAGTGCTTAAGTTAATCAATAATTTGGAAAGGATGTCCCACTGTTTCTATATTGTCTACAATTTATTTTCTGCACAATTTACTGCAATTTACTGATTGGGTTCTGATTGGCATGCTTAACTAGGTTAGAGATGCTAATAATGTTGAAATAGCAGATTACTATAGGGTGCACAGAGACATAAAACTCCAGTATTCTGGTTATCTCCTTGTATCAATGTGGGGAGGCCAAGACGTCCAACGTATTTCATCGTGGATCCTTGTTTTAGTTTTTCTATTCTACATCCTCAAAGCCTCCGCCATTCAGAAATTCATCCATCAATCTCAAGTCCTGTTTTTTTGTGTGGCCAGCTTTCCATGCTTGTTCCTCTACAAAGATACATCAAAACTCGGTCTACTTTGCAAATGTCAGCACTTGTCGAGAAATCTAGACAACGCCTTAGAAAAGAATGTCGGCTCTCAATGATGCGAGTCATCATGTAGATTTAATATAGCTCACTGCAATCATATGTAACTCGCTGTTTTAAGTGATAATATTGGCAATTAACTGATAGTTCATGCTACCCTGAATGCAAATCACTTAAACGTACCAACTATGACTCTGACCTGATGCTGAAGTCATGGACATTAAATTGCACAGAATTTTACTCATATTGAAGCGAGGGTCCTGCGAGCTCCCAATGATCGATCTTCTAATGCTCGATCTTCTAACCCTTCTATTATGTAGATGGGGGCCGGTAACAATGACGATTTCCTCCCATTCAATGGATGTTGGAGTCTTGCAAACAAGGTCATCACATTTTCTGTTTTTGACTTATCTCCATTACTTATAGCTCATCATGGACCTTATATTAATTTCCTAATTCTCTTCTTTGTTTCGGAAGCTGGTTCATACCAGTTCTGTCGAGCGGTGGTCGGTTGTTAATTTCTCTGCATGCTGATGTTCAGGGTCTTTTCTGAGATCATAAAAGGCTTGCAACTGGAAATTGACTGGTGTGTTTTACTATCTACAACATCTTCAACGGTTCCTTCTTTTCTATTGCTGAACTTTGTTTGTTCATGGGAAATAGATAATTCCTTCATTATAATTTAAGAGATCCCATCAAGGAGACGAGCATACATATCAGTTAGAGTGGATGAGATGTTTGAGCAGATAAATCCAAGCTACCTCGAGCACCCAAGTTCATTCGGTGCCTTCTTTCTGAGACGAAAAAACTGCCAAGTTTATGGTTGGTTCATCTTTTTGATTGTCATTATTTGTTACCCTTCCCTATAAGCATGGGTACCTGTTGCATAACATAATATATGTATTTTCTACTTCAACCAAGTCCAAGGAACAGCAGGTGTCTTGCTGAATTCGGCATTTTACACAATGTCTAGCTCCACTAAGAGTCAACGATTATTACCTAAACAATGCGATGTTGAAGATAAATTCTAAGGTTTGTTGACATGACCACCCTTTCTTCTTACGCTATTATGAATTGGCTATTGTACAAGTTGCCGGTATGGGTGCCTTCTTTCACTGTGTCATGTCTATGATGTGTCGCACATGGTTTCATGTGTCTTAGACTTGAATTTATCTAATTTCCTGGTACAAAGTTTTGTCTATGTTGCATTACTAAACTATGTGATAAAAAAATCACCGTCACGCATTTTTGGATAATTGGTGTTGCATTAAGCATAAGTTTTTAAACGCAGTATGCCAACATATGACACACTTCCATCTTCCATGTCCCACAGGTTAGTGGCTTATCAGGAAACAAATGCCCCAGAGTGTATAGTACGATGCATATACCCTCTCTGATGGCACATGAGAATAAGTTTTCCTACTATGGATCCATTACTTCAAAAAGGTTAGCTTTGCTCTTAATGTGATTTTCGTTTCTTTGTTTCCTTTGGAAATGCCTTAATCAAAGAAGATTTTGATGAAATTATCATCCACCTTTTGTCCCATTCAAAAAAAGGATGGAGTTTGTTGAAGTTTTTAGTTTCCAGGAGTATAGGTATGACAAAGTCAATGGATTCACGGTGGTGAACACAGCAACATTGAAGCAAGGTAATATGCTTTTTCCATTGGTACTTCTGTCTAGGAGTAATAACCCTTGTTTGTGTGACCGAGAAACAAATATGGATTAGCCAATTCCATGAAAATTTATGCAGTACAAACTTAATAGCTAAGACTTACCCCACTAAGATATTTTCTACACTGATAGCATAATTTTATCTGAGCTGACTATAATAATAGAATAATTGGTGAGCAGTGGCTCATGTTAATTTCTTGGATGGTCTTGCTGATGAATGTTGAGGTGGTTCTCTTTCACATGATTGTGCTTCTTATTTTTTTAGTATAATATGATGAATTTTTTATCTGCACATGTTAATACTTGAAGAATGAGCTGGAATCACCATCTGTGGAAGAGGAAGAGGAAGGTGAGTCTAAACCTTGGGCGAATCTTGTAGGAGCAAGAGGGCGCCATCCGAAATAGCTGTGCTACAGGTTGCTGCCTTCATTCATGCACCTGGCATCATTTGTATTCTGTCACCTGCAGTGGTAGGGTTTCAATGCCTCATCACCTAACATACATCAAGGATCTTGATATATTTTATCTCTCAGTCAGTTGTTACCTATTTAGTTCCATTATCACAGACAAATAATTTGCATCATCAGCGAACATGGATGTTTTAACAGGAACTAGAGTCTCTTAAAGCTAAGCTAGGTCGTGCCTACTAGGAAAACGAAAAGCTTGCTGCCCCAATGATGGTAGTATATTTTCCTGATACCTTATACAAAAAAATATATTTGCAATTGTCTTTGCTAAAGACTTTCTTACTCGCTTGTTTTTAAATATGCATTCGGTGTTAAAAAGGAAGTGTTGATTCCACATGCAGATGATGTTAAGAAAGATTTTTTCACTTCAGAAACATTCACTATGAAGGAAGTATCCACTCTGCCATCAATCAATCACCCATTAATCATAGGTAAGTCCATTGCTACTCACTAACATCAGTCAAGTGCTCAGTAGACATTACAATCATGGTAATTGGAAACATAGATATAGCTCATGAAATAAATGCTATAGAGTTGCAAATCAAATATAAAATGTATGTACTTGCTTGGAACTTACATCAGATCTTGCTTGTAGCTGACTATCTATGAATATTAAAAAACATGTTGTCCTGATTTAGCATTTAACAAACTTTTTAAGCATAAGAAGCGATCGAACTCCCATGACATCAATGTAAAAAAGGACGGTTCTTAAAACACTTTCATCTTGTGATTTTAAGTCCTAGGTGTGTGTTCCTTACATGATAAATAATGTCATGTTAACATAGCAAATGTGTTGCCACAAACGAAATGGAATGCTTTGTACAATTTTGGAACAGCAGCAACAGAAGTGTTATCCATATCACTGACAACATGAAGTATGGCACTAATTAAGATAATTGCACGCTGCAAGATAGCTGCCATCGCTCCTGGTATCCTGGTTTAGCTATCATCCTGAACACTTCTGTTGTCAGCCTAAGTGGATGTATGTTGAACAAATATGTTGCTAAACTAAGGTTTTAGTTTATATAGGTAGATCGATTAGTGTCTCTGAACCAAGTATGTTTCTCTCTTTTGATGTTGCTACTACCCTTTCTGTTGTTTGATTTTATAGATGGATCTGCCTGTCTCGGAAACAACTATGATGCTCTTTTTTACATTCCATGTATGTTTCTGTTTCTAAGTACCCTGTTGCCTTTTGACATTGCTACTACCCTTTCTTTCTATCAAATCATGCTTGATTGGGCTACTAAATATAGACATCCACTATTCGAAAATACTTACGCCAATTATAGTCACAAAATGCCCCTAAACCAATGGGTCCATGTGCCAAGGCGCACTACTAAATCTGAGAATACAACCTACTGTACTTTGAAATTTTGGGGTTGGTGACATGATGGTTCTAGAACATTGTGGAGTTTGCTCTAGGTACTATTCAACATGAATCTAGCTGCTCTGAACCATTAGGCCTAACATCCCAACGGTCAAGAATGGTCCTATATATGGATCAATTTCAAAACTGCTCCATTATAGTAGTACATATAGATAAAAAGCACACCTTAATAAGGCCTACTATGTGGCATCCGCTAAGGTTCACCTTATATATAGTGGAAACTATAAAGTATCTTTAATCCTAAGGTGCACCTCAAGCTTGTGTGTTAACCATAGAGAATAGAAAAATCATTTCCCCTCTCTCCTTATTTCGTGTGATCGTTTTCAAAAGGGGTTCAAAATTGTCAAGAGGCAAAACCTTAGTAGCTAGAAGTTGAACAGTCTCAATTGATATATTAATTGACCGCTCGATGGGTACCCCCAAAAGCTTTTTACATAAAACTTTCAAACCAAGCTACAATTTATTGCTTGTAGTTCAAATTTGACCTTTTATTTCGATACAACGACATAAAGTCATTCAACAAGTGGACGGGTCAGCTAGGAACCTTGAAAACTCATAAAACATGGGAATCGTAAGTAAAACACATTGGTCGACCTAGCTAATATGTCTAGAAGCTTGGCTTATGGCATTGAGATCCATATTCTTTGGACTTTCTTTACGGAAAAGAATCATCTCGTCATCACTCAGAAAACTGAATTTTCTTTCCTGATTGTTGGAAACTCACACCGATGACATTGTTTACTACAAGAAGATGCACACATCTACCTCCGAAAAGACAATTAATTCAAGAGAAATTTATCACACTTACTTGTAGCTAAAGTTTGACTTAATTTCGTTAAATTGATAAGAATTCACCAAAGTGCGCGAAGTTAGCTAGGAATCCTAGTACTAAAAACTTGGGTATTACGTATAAGAAACTGTGGTCCAGTTTTGTGATAATTGGGGCGGTTGCATTTTCTTTTAACCTTGTTAGGTCTCATAGGAGCGAGGTGCTTGAGAGTTAACATGGTCGGTGGAAGTACGTACACGTTACATCAAGGACCTCATAAAGAATGAAAATTGCATCCAATTCCATGTATGCATTTACCACAAGGACCCTGAAACTGAGCATTGAAGTACTGTGTTTTCAAGTTTGCACATACTAGAATTCATCGTGGTAAAGACTATCAGTAGAATCTTTCTAGATTCTAAGAATGGAAAAGAAGATCCAACGGTTAGCAATGTTTGGATTTGCCAATCTTGATCCAACTGTTAATGTTCAAAGTTAATCTCTACACTATATGTAGTGGTATGGTATTGTAAGAGATAAGAGACACGATAAAGATAAGATAAGAAGTACTGGGAATGGCCGATCTAATGGTAGGTCTCGTAAGAGCGAGGTGCTTGAGAGTTAACACGGTCGGTGGAAGTACAAGTTACATTAAGGACCTCATAAAAAATGAAAATTGCATCCAACAAGTCCGTGCATTTAGCACAAGGACCCTTAAACTGAGTAATGAAGTACTATGTGTTTTGAGGTTTGTACATACTAGTGTTCATCGTGCTAAAGACTATCAGTAGAATCTTTCTAGATGCTACAAATGGAAAAGAAGATCCAACGGTTAGAAATGTTTGGATTTGCTAGTCTTGATCCAACAATCAATGTTCAAATAAGTTAATCCCTACACTATGTAGTGGTGGTATGCTTGTATTGTAAGAGATAAGAGACAAGATAAAGGTAATATAAGAAGTACTACGAATGGCCAATATAATGGTAGGTCTCGTAGGAGCGAGGTGCTTTGAGAGTTAACACGATGGGTAGAATTACAATTTACATCAAGGACCTCATAAAAAAAGAAATTGCATCCAAGTCCATGCATTTAGCACAAGGACGACCCTGAAACTAAGCAATGAAGTGTGTGTTTTGAGCTAGAGGTTTACATATACTAGCGGTTATCATGCTAAAGACTATTAGTAGAATCTTTCTAGATGCTAAGAATGGAAAAGAAGATCCAACGGTTAGCAATGTTTGGATTTGCCAGTCTTGATCCAACGGTCAATGTTCAAAGTTAACCTGTACACTATATGTAGTGCGTGGTATGGTACGGTATTGTAAGAGATAGGACAAGATAAAGATAAGATAATAAGAAGTACTACGAATTGCCGATCTAATGATTGGTCTAGTAGGTGCGATGTGCTTAAGAGTGGACACGGTCGGTGGAAGTACAAGTTACATATCAAGGACCTCATAAAAAATGAAAATTGCATCCAAGTCCATGCATTTAGCACAAAGACCCTAAAACTGAGCAATGAAGTGTGTGTTTTGAGGTTTGCGCATACTGGCATTCATCAAGACTATTACTAGAATCTTGTTAGATGCTAGGAATGGAAAAGAAGATCCAACAGTTAGCAAAATGTTTGGATTTGCGAGTCTTGATCCAATTTGTCATCAAAACTCTTGTTGGATGCTTTCTCATATATTAATTGTGACCCCTGATGGGTACCTCCAAAAGCTTTTCGTAGAACTTTCACAGTAACCTAAAATTTACTTATACTAGTTCAAATCTGACCTATTTTTGATAAATCGACATAAAGTCATTCAAGTGGGTGGAGTTAGGTAGGCCGTTTTGAATTGGATTCATAGCACCAATCGTGACCGTTGGGCTGTTAGATCCAATGGTTCAGAGTAGTTGGATTCGTGTTGAACAGTATCTAGAGCAAACTCCACCATGTTCTAGATAGTTATTATTAATATACTTAATGTATGCCTTTTTTTCTAACAAGACTATTGGTTAATAACAACTTAATGTTCGTTAAATCACATTTCATATAGTATATACGAGTGTGGCACATCCCTATATGTGTGTGTGTGTGCTTGCGTGTGAAAACTTTGTCTTGTGGCATTTATTTAGATCAATATTCTTTGGACTTCCTTTACGGGAGAGAATGATCATGACATCACTCGGAAAATTGAGAATGTCCTTTCTTGTTAGTTGGAAACTCACACTGATAACATTTTTTACTACAAGAAGATGCACACATCTACCTCTAAAAATACATTTAATTCAAGAGCAGTCTATCATGCTTACTTGTAGCTCAAGTCTAACTTAATTTCATTAAATTGATGCAAAATCTTAGCAAGAAGTTGAACCGTACCTATATATCATCAAAACTCTTGGTGGTTTCCCATATATTAATTGACCCCTCCCCCTGATATATATGCGTACCTCCAAGAGAGATCTTTTGTCAAACTTTCAAAGCAACCTACAATTTCCTTGTGGCAGTTCAATTTGTACCTAATAATTTCGATAAATCGGCATAAAATCAATCAAGTGGGTGAAGTTAGCTAGGAAGTTTGAGAACTCATAAAACATGGGAAATCGTAAGTACAACATGTTGGTCCACAATATATGTCTGAAAACTTTCCTCGTGTGTCATTCAGATCCATATTCTTCATACTTGCTTTATGGGAAAGAACAATCTCGTCATCACACTTAGAAAATTCAGAATGTTCTTTCCTGAGATAGTAGGAAACTCATAGTGATGGAATTGTTTACTACAACAAGATGCACCTATAGACCTCTGAAAAGACATTTAATTCAAGAGCAATCTATATCGCACTTATTTATAGCTCAAGTTTGACCTAATTTCGTTAAATTGTCAAGATGCAAAATCTATCTTAGCAAGAAGTTATACCTATTGTCAAAAATCTTGGTGTTTTGTGATATATTAATTAACCCCTTGATGGGTACCTCCAAAAGCTTTTTCGAAAGACTTTCAAAGCAACCTACAATTTTCTTAGACACGACGCTAGTAAATTTCTAAGCTACGTATAGTAAGGGTGTGTGCAGTGTCTAGAAGTAGCTGTGAAAACTACTTTTGGTCCAGTGTTTAGAACTGAAGTGGGTCCACACAACCATGCTAAAAAGAAAAACAGACTGTTATCCACTGAATAGTGGGCCCTCCCAATTGATTCTCTTAGACATAAATCTAGCACTAGAATCACCTTGAAGAATGTTTTTGTTAGCACTACCCATTCCACCGTTAAGATATATGTTTAAGACTTGAGACCGTGCTTGCTTTGATGTTTGGGGCCAATGGGCTCACTATCGCGGAGCCCCATTGTTATTAGTGCTCTAGTTATATCCTATAGCAGCCAACGAATGTTAGCTCTGACTTCTCTAGCTCTTCCTTCTCGATGAAGACTCAACGCTCGGCTTTGAAGGATGGTGATGAGGGAAGTAGGTGCCTATGGTGACTTCATCAAGCTCAAGCCCCTCACTGGACAGCCGGAAGATACAATCTTTCGGAGGTGCTCATAGGGGTAGGATGTGCGTTCAAGCGTTCATAGGGGTGAGTGTGTGTATGCATTTGTGAGCGTGTGCGTTTTGTAGTGGATTTTCGCAAAAATGAGAGAGATGGGCCTTCCATTTGTATTAAGTTTTGCTCGGTTTTCCCAAAGTAATTGTAATGGTCACTGTTGTCTAGGGTCTATGGGCTCACTACCGGGGCCACATTATTAGTGGTTCAATTACATCCCATAGTTGCCAACGAATATGAGCTCCAACCCCCTAGCACTTCCTTCGCCATGAAGCCTCGGCGCTCGACTTTGAAGGATGGTTACGAGGGTAGTGAGAGGTGACATTCCCATCAATATATAGCGAGGTGCCTATGGTGACTTCATCAAGCTCAAGCCCTGTGATGGCCCAAAATATATCGAGCTCGTTGGGGAACCCCAAGAGGAAGGTACGATGAGCACAGCAGCAAGTCTTCCCTCAGTTATGAAACCAAGGTTATAGAACCAGTAGGAGCAAAGAAACACCTCCAAGGTGTTGGTTCCAACTTGGAATCCTGCACAACACAACCACAGAACTTTGCCCCCAACTTACAATGAGGTTGTCAATCTCACCGGTTTTGCTGAAAACAAAGGATTAAACGTATTGTGTGGAAGAAAGTAAAAGCTTGTAGAAAGTAAACAGAAAATAGTAAACAGTTGTAGATTGATGGTAAAAGAAAGGACCGGGGTCCATAGTTCACTAGTGGTGGTTCTCCTTAAGATAGATGACATGTTGGGTGAACAAATTACAGCGGGGCAATTGACAAACATCGAGAAAGTATACATGCATATACTAATCATCTTGACTCCTGTGAGATTTGATTGGGCATTACAACACAATACATAGATCGTAATCCAATTGCATCTATGACTAATAATCCACCTTCAGGTTATCATCCGAACCCCCTCCAATATTAAGTTGCAAGCAACAGATAATTGCATTACGCATTGCGTGTAAAGTAAACAATACGATTGTTCTATGAAAAAGGATTGCTGTTTTCTCCCTAGTAGCAACGGCACATCCAGTACCTTAGAGATTTCTATCACTTCCCCAGATTACTAGAGGCATGAACCCACTATCGAGCATAAATACTCCCTCTTGGAGTTGCTAGCATCTACTCGGCCAAGATATCTACTAACAGCAGAGAGCATGCAAGATCACAAATAACAAAGACATGATAGAATAAATAATCAATCAGAAATAGCATCTCAATATCCATCGGATCCCCGCAAACACAACATGTAGGATTACAAATAGATGATCTTGATCATGAACGGAGCTCACAAGATCTAAACATGGTAGCACAAAGGAGAAGAACCAACCATCTAGCTACTACATGGACCCGTAGTCCAAGGATGAACTACTCACGCATCACACCGGAGGCTTGCATAGTGATGAAGAAGGCCTCCAGGGTGAATTCTCCCCTCCGGTAGGGTGCCAGGAAGAGCTTCAGATCCCTCCCGATCTAGGGATGGAGATGACGGCGGCTACAAACTCTTTCGTGGAATTTTTATCGTGTACTTAGGGTTTCTGTATCGGAGGCATCTTATATGCGAAAGGGGAGGCCGAGGGGGTGCCCTAGGCGGCCACACCACCCCCTAGCGTGGGCCAGGCCTGGCCGCGCGGCCAGGTGGTGTGGGTGGCCCCTGGCCCCTCTTCGTCTCGTATTCTGGCTCCATCTCCCCCTCGATGAAATATTGACTTTGGCTTTTGTCCCGTCCAATTCCGAGAATATTCATTTTCTGACTTTCCTAGAACCAAAAACAGCAGAAAACAGGCAGCTGACACTGTGGCATCTTGTTAATAGGTTAGTCCAAGAAAGTGTATAAAAAGTACTCCAAAGTGTGGACAAAACATAAGAAAGTAGATGTAAAACAAGCATGGAACATCAAATATTATAGATACGTTTGCAATGTATCACCCCACGGGATCAGTCTCAAGATCTAGTCTTTCTGAAGTGCTCATAGGTGTTAGGTGTGCGTACCTACATTCATAGGGGTGAGTGTGTGTACGCATTTGTGAGCATCTCTGTTTTGTAATGGGTTTTCATAGAAAGAGAGGGGGCCTTTGGTTTATTTATTGAGTTTTGATCTGTTTTCCAAAAGTACTCCATGTAATGCAAGTCAAACTAGGTGAGTGATGTTTGGGGACCCACGGGCTCTCTAGCACGGGCCCCAGTTATGAGTGGTCGAGTTAAATCCAATATGGAGTAGTAGCTAACGAATGTGAGGACCGGCTTCCCTACCTCTTATTTCTCCATGAAGCCTCTGCGCTAGGCTTTGAAGGCACACTCTTTTTTCGAGTAATGTGGACGGATTCAGTCATGCCAGTCCGGCAAACGACAGGGGATCTTGATGCGCAAGGCAGCCGGGTTAGGGTAAGTACGCCAGACTTCACGGTCTCAGTTTATTTTCTCGAATTCAGCTTATGGGTTCTCTCCTTTTGGGGTTTTTCTCTGTTCTGCCCATCTCGATTGACGATGTTTCCTGGGTTTCAGATGCCGGCACGGATGGTAGACGCAGAGTGGTACGGCATCTTTACTGATGCGGATTTCCGGCTCTGGTGCGACTGTTCCCTAGCGCCCCGTCGCCGCGTCGTGTTCGAGGGAACGAACTTTAGCCGCAGGTTCTTGGGTTGCAACTACGAATGTGAGCGATGCACGTTCATCCACTACTGCACTCACTTTTGCTATAGCGCACGATGATGTCACTGTGGTTAGAGCTCGAGATCCGCGATGACCTCAAAGAGGAGGAGCAGGAGTGCCATCAGATGTATGCCGAGGAGATGGCTGCAGAGTTAATGGATGTCTCCAACTCACTGCACTCAGTCGTAAATAGGATATATGCTCTTAGATTTGGGTAATTAGAGCTAGACATTAGGTTCTTTACCAAGTATGATCTGCAATCTAGATATTTAGCATGCTCATGATGCTTTTGTTGGCTGGCTATAGATTCCACTAATAACTAAGTAATCCCCTTTTGTTTACTAGTACTCACCATCTCATAGTACTGCCACGTTAAATTACAATAGGTTAATTACTATGAGAGTAGTTGGCAGTCTGCTTACAACCCTTCTAGAGTTTGTGGTTACTACTAATTGATCTGGTTTATGTATTACTGCTATCTCTATCTATATACGAGTATCTCTACAATTTTTGCACATTTGTGCACCTCCCGCGTCGCGCACCTTCTTTACCCAGCAGCCTCCACCTTTCCATCGCATCAGTGCAACCTCCGGTGAGTCCGCAACCTTCCGGATAGTTTTTTAGATGATTGTTATTTGAAATAATAGATCTATATGCCACATTAGGAAGCTGGGATCACCATGGATGTAGCCATGGAATTATTTATAAGGTCCACTGAAAATAGGTAAGTATATGTTGCCAAGAAGAGTCTTTTCAGGATGGGAAGCTTGCTCCTGGCTTTAATTCACAGAACGGTCCTCTACTGAACAATGCATATGTAATTTGCTGCATATCATTCATAGACAGATTGTTGTTTGCTAGTGTCTTGCATTGCTGATCTCTTTAAATTATATTGTTCGTTAAAGGGAAACACGCCCAATCCTTGGCATCAGATTAATGCACGTATCCTTATTTGCATTGCCAAGTTGATGTGTTCTTTACTAAAATTTACTAGTTTTGCTACATTTCATTTAGCATCATGCGCATGCCCCATCCATGGAGGAGAGTGACAAGTGTTTTTATGTATCCAACTGCTTTGCTAGAATTTCAGTAACCTATGCTTTGTCCATGAAAACATTTTTTTTACTTAAAATGTCCCCTAAAATATACTAATCATTATTGTTGCATCATGATTTGCAGAAATGAAGTCATTCTGATCTGTTGCCACTTATTACTAAGGCCAGGACTGCTCATGTGCCAGCTAAGAAGGCAAACCCTGAAGTACGGCCATTTTCAAGTCGGTTTTGTTTCCCATGTTTGGGAAATATGCCTCTATGGTTCTTTGCCATTTGCGGTACTATGGTGGAGCTTGCATGATGTGTGCAGCTGAATTTGGATTGTGAAACGAGAATTTGGTTTATTTTTTTGAAATGAGAATCTGGTTTAATTTTGGATTTGCTATATGCAGTTTCCACCTTACTCATAATGCTCATGGCGTAATGGTATTGGTCACTATAAGGATTTGACAATTTCCCATCTCCGAGGGAAATACAAAGCTCATAGACACATGATTTCGTGCCTTCAAGAGAAAGTGAAACACCAGGACGAACAGATTAGGCACCTGAAGGAAGAAGTGTCCACATCCACTAAGCGGATAGCTGATTTGACTGCAGGATGGAATACATCAATTTCAGTTGCTCATGATGCTGCTGTTGATTTTCAAAAGTTTGTGGCTGACAACTTAGTTCTTGAGTTTCCTGATGTGGATGCCGACGAGCTGATTGGCCAGGTGTACGACCGGATCATGGAACAGGTGGGAATGCGAGCTGACAATCTTTTCAATTTGGCTCTAGAAGCGGACGAGACCCTGACAGAAATTCAAGATTATCCATGCCCATACAGTCTTGATCCTGCAAAAGATGAGGAAATCTTTAAACCATATTGACCGCTACTTTCATTTTTGAAGGGTTTGGGTCTCTTGTGAGGATGACGGTTTGATAAGTCAGGTAGTATAACTTTTTTTTGCTCTGCTGGTGTATGGTGTCCATGAATCTATATATTTGATGTACTATTATGACATATATATTGGACCTGGATTTACGTGACTATATTTGGTAACAACAGTCATCTTATTCAAACTTGCAGTGGTTTTTTATCTTTCAATTTTTTCCTTCTGAGATCTGTTAATGATGATGTTAATGCCAGCTGTGAGTGATTTGTTAGCATGTTTCTGGTAGTAAACCAAAACTTGTAGTTGTAGATTGTGGAATTTTAGGTCGATGTTTAAACTCTAGATCTTGATGTCATAGAAAGGGCATGCTTCTACCACCTAGAATATTTTACCCAACAATTGATTGTATCACACGAATAAGTATACAAACTTGATGTCTGTAGGCGGGAAACTGAGCAACACAAGTGCACAAACTTGTATCAGTCGTGTGGTTGCTACTATTAATACAACCGAATTTTCCCCTAAAAAAAGCGGGGTTCACAAAAAAATAAAAAAAATAGTGGGGCGAAAGTTAGTTTCGAGTTCGAGTAGCTCAGTCGTGTGCCCCTCGACCCCATCGTCATCTTCTCCGCCTGGCCACCCTCCCTCGACCGGACCATCCCCGCCGCTCCACCATTGAACACCACTGGACCGCCGTTCGCTGGAATGTACATCCCCAACCTCCATCCATTACGGGCTTTCTAAAGGATAGAATGCATTTATTTTTGGGCATTGAGAGCTAAATAAGCTCGTGGATTTTACAGGAAATGGAATCGGTGTTGGCAGATGCATTTGCTGTGTCGGCGGATGCTTGTAAAGTAGAGGTGGATGCTGAAGCAACACCAGCGGATACATGTGAAGCAGATGCGGAGGCCGATGCTTGTACCACATCGGAGTCTTGGGCAGTGTTGAGTGGTGCTTGGAAAGCGGTGGAGGCGCAGTCGAAATCCTCGTCGGCTGCTGCTGGAACAAATTCGGCTATGGTTGCTGCCGCTGCCAAAGCGATGGCTGCATGGGATGCTAGGAATGCGTCAGCTCATGGTCGTGCATCTTCAACATCAACGGTTGTGGCTCGTCATTCGTCGGCGGCACTTTCTCCATCTGCTCAGAACTTGTCCACCCCATTGTAAGTTCTGCGTTGGATTTTGTCTCCCTGACTTCCTCCCTCTTTTGTGTATTCTGCTCCAGGGTTTTTTCTAGACGAAGTGGATATTAGTTTAAACTACTAGTACTGGGAACATAAAAATTTATTTAATCACAAACTAGTGATCCGAATGGGATGAAACTTTCACAAGATTTAAACCTAGGCACCGATGATTTACTGATTTTTTGTCAATTTTTTTCGAATAGTTTTACTTTTTAGTTCAAAATCTGAGCTACTATCATACGTTTGATCTAATATGGAAGGTGGACCCTGAGGCAAGTCACCGTGAGACTTGGGTTCACCAAGTCACTGAAGTTGCGTCCGTTTTTTCTCCTCTTGTTTATGATAAAACTAGAAAATTCAGGTGGGGGCCTTTCTATCCTCCCCGGTGACCTAAAAAAAAGTTCTTCATTTTCTTTGGCCAGTTCCGACATGCTGAAGCATTTTGCGGTGCTTTCGTACTACTCTGGTTGATTCCTTGAGTTGTTTAGGTTATTTTGTTGACAGACTCTGGTTTTTAGGCAGTTTTTCAAATGGGTGCAATTTTGGAAATTTCGATGATAAATTTTCCTGTCAAATTGTATGATGCATTATGGTGTTTACTTAATTCTTTTTTAGGGTTGTGCATTGTGTTGTTTACTTAATTCTGATGATGCACTTATGCTATTTGCATCATCCTACCAGCTTTGGTGGAAGAACATATGCAACAATCAACGACTTGCCAGGCGATGTATTTGGTCAGATTCTTGTAACATTCCTCCGTACCCATCCTGCATACTGAGGGCATCAGTCGCCCAAAAATGTTGGATGGACTTCATTGGAAGCAATGATTTCAAAAGGCTAACCCTGTCACACAACAGAGGAATGTCGTTAGTTGGGTTTTTCACCAACAGCTCCGAGGACGCTCGATTTTTAACAGATCATAATCTTGACCAGTCCATCTTCTAGAAGCTGAATAGGCTGGTGGAAGTACATAAAGCCTACAAACCATATGTACTCGAATGTCGCAGTGGTAGGGTGCTACTTCATTATCCGCAAGGGTGTAACATGATAAAGGCCTGGGATCCAATCAGTGGAAGTGAAACAGTGATACCAGAACCACCAATTTGGCAGAGACATGACTATGATAGCGACACAATTCTCTATTCGAGAAATCATGGGCAATTGTCTTCACACTGTTGCAGCAATTTCTGGGTTGTTTGGATAGTAACCATTGGTAACCAAGCACTGGTGCAGAGGTACTCATCAGAGTTAGGAAAATGGGAGGACTGGATTGAACCTACTGAAGTGCTAGCTAAGATTGATTACAGGCCGTCAACTCTCATAGGGGACATTTTTGTACTGACCAACAATGAACTCTAGATATATAATTGCCTGCGATAACGTGACAACAACTGTGTTATATTGAGTGCCCCCATGAGACACATGATATTTCCAGACGCAATTTTTTCATCGCTAAGGGGCATAATGGAGATGTTGCCCTTGCGGTTATAAGAGACTTCAGTCTAAACACGTGGTCTAGTGCAAGATCATGAACAGGCAAATGGGAAGCTTGAGTGCGTTATATAAAAGTTGAGTTGGATACTCTCCTTCGCCTTGAGAAATCATGGGCATATGGTGGGAAAGATGCAGTAAGGTTACTCTGTGCATTTGAGGATAGAGAAATGGTGGTTATATGGGCAAAGGAGGGAGTATTCAAATTAGATCTCAGCAGCATGAAGTCTAAGAAGTTAAGATCTTGTAAACGTTGGTGTACTTTACATCCCTACATTATGACACCTGGTTAGTGCAGTCATTCATGTGCAACCCTTGCATTTTTGTACACCTATGATTTTGCTGATCATTTTGTTCATTTCCTTCAGCAACCGACATGATTCGGAGTGCTAAATCAAAGAAATGAAAAGGAAGTCTTGTCAGCAACATAGTTGATTCAGACTGCAACATCAAGGAGATGAAAATAACACTCGGATGAACAAGCAAGGCTTGTTTGGGCAAGCATGTGTTTGTCCAGGTTGTGTTATTTGGAGCTGCAGTCTGATATTTGTTTGTCTGGGTAGCTAAGGGAACTATGGCAGCACCTTTCTTTGTGCTGCAGTCACAGTGGCAGGGGCTAGAATATTAGAGTTGTATGTTCGTTTTGGGGGCCTATGTGTGTGTGATAAAACATTGTTTTATATGATGAAATGGTGTTCTCTATCTAGTAGTGTATGCGTGATGAAATCTTGTTTTATTTTTTTTACATATACTTTAGCCGGTCTTTGTGTTTTGATAGTATGCTGTAGTAGGAGTATTTGTTTCGCAGCAGGCTTTTTATTTGATCTGAATTAGTACTATAATTTAGTTAGTGCTTCCTGTAGAAGAGTCTGTGCCGACACCTAAATAATTAGTAGACCTTGGTTGCACACCATTTTCACATGCTTGAATCAGAGCTACTTGATACGTCCATTTTGCATCATTATTCTATATCATAATTTACTATTATTCATTGATATATTTCATATTAAGAGATGATACTTATGTTATTTCATCTGTTTTTGCATGATTGATGACTTTTGGAGGATGGACCGCTGAAGTCAGGATTCTGATGGACAGGGAACCTTTTGGAGACGAAATTCGCAAAGATCAGAAAATTCCAGAAAATACATGGAAAATCCTATTTTTCCAGAAGACGAAGGATGCCAGAAGGGCGAGCGGAGTTGGGCCACAGGGGCCCACACCACCCCCTAGCGTGGGCCACCACTAGCCGCGCCACCAGGTGGTGTGGCCACCCTAGCCCACCTCCAGCTCTCCTCTTTGGCGTATATTATCCACACGAAACCCTGAGCCTCGGGGAGCGACCACAGAAAGATTCCGCCGCCTCTCAGGGGCAGAAAATGGCAGAGAGGGAAAGAGCTCTCCAGCAGGCAGAAATCTGCCGGGGAAATTCCTTCCTGGAGAGGGAGATCGTCACCATCAACACCACCATCAAGCTGGACTTCATCGGGATCATCGTCATCATCATCTCCACCAGCACCATCATCACCACTCCATACAGCTGTAACAATTGGGTTGAATCTTGCATAGTTCTTAGAGGAAACTTTCCCGGTGTTGATTACTTGTTGTAGTTGATGCTATTGAGTGGAACCGTTGATTTATTGTTATGTTCATATTGTTACTTATCATTATTTCATCTCTGATCTTGATCCATATGATGTCTTGTGAGTAGTTCGTTTAGTTCTTGAGGACATGGGAGAAGTCATGTTGTTAGTATTGGAATTGTGTTGAGAAAGATTCAATAGTTTGTTATTTAAGTTGTGGTGTTATTCTTCTAGTGGTGTCATTTGAACATTGACTACATGACACTTCACCTTTATGGGCCTAGGGGAATGCATTGTGTATTTGGCTACTAATCGTAGGGGTTTCCAGAGTGACAGAAACCTAAACCCCTGTTAGGAAACCTTTGCACAAGGGAGCGTAGGATCTCAGAGTTTAAAGCTGTGGTTAGGTTTTTATCTTAATTACTTTCTTGTATTTGCGGATGCTTGCAAGGGGTTTAATCACAAGTATGTATTAGTCATAGGAAGGTTAGTATATTAGCACAGGTTCACCCACACAACACTTATCGCACTAAAGAAGATTAATCAACTATATGAAGAGAAAGCACTTGACGATATTCCTATGTTACCTCGAGAACATTTGGTCATCTTAAGTAATATAACCAGCTTGTCCTTTGCTAAAGAAAGGATTGATCCACTTGCTGCATTTATTATCATTGTATTTTATTTACTCGTACTTTATTTATCTACATTATCAAAAACCCCTAAAAATTCGTTTGCTAAGTATTTACAGAGAATTCCTGCTCCAAGACACTCGTCAACACTTCTTCTCCTCGTTGGACTCGACACTCTTACTTATCAAAAATACTGCGATACACCCCCTATACTTGTGGGTCATCAAGACTATTTTCTGGCGCCGTTGTCGGGGAGTGAAGCGCTATTGGAGAGTGGAACTGGTAAAGGAAACTTCTACTGTGAGTATTGTTTACTTCTATTAGCTACTTTAGTTCAATATGGATAATTCACTTAGTTTCTTATTTTGTAATGCTACTACCACTTCTAAGGTAGTAGATGAATCACCACCTGCTGAAAATGATACTTTTAAGATACCTACAAGAATTATTGATCGTGTTATGGATAACTACTATTTTGGAGATGGAACTGTCCATCCCGGTGATCATTTGCTCTTTATACATGAATTATGCGGGTTGGTTAAGTGTGCAGGTATTACAACAGATCAAGTCAAGAATAAGTTATTCTCATTATCATTGAAAAGAAGAGCTGAGGAATGGTATAAGCTGCTGAAAAATGGTCAAGCTCTTGAATGGGAGGAAGTAGTACCTCTCTTTTATTCTAAATTTTATCCTCCTAGTGAGATTCATAAAGATCGGAATCAAATATACAACTTTTGGCCTCTTGATGGAGAGAGTATAGCTCAAGCTTGGGGGAGATTGAAGTTACTAATGCTCAAATGTCCTGTTCATGAGCTCCCTCACAATATTATTATCAATAACTTTTATGCAAAACTTTCTCTTCATGATAAGGATCTATTGGATGCTTCTTGTGCTGGATCATTTACACGCATGGAAGAAGGAGCTAAATGGGATCTTCTAGACCGTATTCAAGACAATGCTGAAGCATGGGAGAATGATAAAGGAAGAAAGTTAGGTATAAATTATGATTATGAATGCATTAAATCTTTTATGGGAACTGATGACTTTCGTAATATTAGTAATACTTATGGTCTAGACTCTCAAGCTATAGCAACTTATTTTAAGGCTTTTGCTTCCTATATTGAAATTCCTAAAAAGAAATGAAATAAGTATCATGAGCGATATAAAGATATTGTTAATAGTGTTCCTGCGAGAAATACTGAAGTTTATACTACTAATCATGTTTTACCTGAACCTTACATTGAGAAAATGCCTTTCCCAGTTAAGATAAAGGAACATTCTATGATAGCTAGTATGGTTAATGAAAGTACAAATAAAGCTATTGAACCGGATGAACAGATAGCTGCTGAACCTGTAGTAGCAAATGTGAAAGACTTTGTCACTAAATATGTAGAAGATGGACACACTATCGTCTGTAAGGATATTTCCAATATTGTTTCACAAAGTAGTGTTATGAGAGCTAGTATCCCTGTGTTTTCAGTTAGAATAAGTGATCATTGCTACAATGGTTCATGTGATAGTTATATTGTTAAATTTATGCATGATACTGAAAGTTATTATGAGAGAGGGAAGACTGTTCTTCTGCATCTCAATAATATCAAGTTTCCTCATTTTATGCTGAAAGTCTTTATGTTGCACTTGTTTTGCCTTCCTATGCTTGTAGCCTCTAGTTTCAGCAATTTATTTTCTTACAAAACTCCCTTGCGTAGGAAGTGGGTTAGACTTAAACATGTGTATTTTTGCTTCTTGATGCTCTCTTTTACTACAATTCATATTCTTATGTGAGCATCATTGAAATTATCATGCCCATCTTAAACGGCTTTAAAGAAAGAGCTTTTTGGGAGACAACCCAATATTTTTGCTTTCAGTTTGTTTTTGTTTATTTGAATCTTGGAAGTTATTGCTTCTGCAATAACCTCTCCTTATCTTTCTGTTTGGTTTTTGTGTCAAGATCAACCTCTAATAAGAGAAAACTAAGATTTGGGGAAGTTGCTGTCCTGAAACAGATTATTGTGCTTCACTATAAAAAAATCATGAAAAATCCCAGAACGCCATACTGATATGTAATTTTTTGTGTGCATGCCCCAGGTTATTATTTAACTTTTGTTAGTTTTGCACTTTTTGAGTTGAGCAACAGAAGATTTTCGAAAAAATTGATCTTTACCTGCTAGGCTGTTTTGACAAATTTTTGCCACTCTTGCATTTGCCTCTTAAATTGATTTCCTTTTTGAATTCCTTTTGGTCTTTCGAGCGGAGTTGTTTCAGTAGCTTATGTTTTGATGGATTTCAGTTGAAATTAAATTTAAAGGTTTATTATCTTGCATGCACTATTGTTGCTAGTGAGAATTGTGTAAAGTTTTGTGTGAAAGAAATTTCAAAGTTGTAGGAGAAAATGGTGTAATGGTTAAATGACTGAAGAAATATGTGTATGAAGATGAAGATATTGATGTTATTCAAGAAGTGACTCCAGAAGAATCTATTAAATACCAAGTTCAGAGACCTGTAGAGTCTGTTTTCGGATAGGTAACAGTTCTGGTAAGAAAAGGTCCACGAAAAATCTGTCAATTTATATTTTTGCAGTTTTTATCTATCATGGAAAGCAATGAGTCGAAAAAGGGACGGAAACGGAGCCCGGGTGGCTCACACCACCCCGTGGCATGGGCCCACCTGGCCGCGCCACCAGGGGATGTGGCCAACCCGGAGCCCGTCTCCGACTCGTTTTCTCCCAGTAGTTTTCTTTTGTTGTAAAAATTCGTAATATATATTCCCGGGGATCCCCCGAGGTTTGTATATCGTGTTCTCGTCGTGTTTTCGTTTCGATCTATATTCTGATAGGTAGAGTCTCAGTTTTGGAGCCACAATGTCTTCCTCTGGATCAGCCAAGGAATATTCCTCCGCGGACGTCATCAACCCTTACATGCATGAGTTGAAGATTCATCCCAGGGAATTGTTGCTCGAAGATGGGAAGGTACAGATAAAAGAGGTTCAGGGCCCTAAAGGTGAATGTAGTCTGGAGGACAACATGGGAGCACTGGAGCAAGAAGTCTTTAGGTACAAGAAGATGGCGAAGTGGATATCATCCATAAGATTAGTTCCGACCTCATCGCCAAGCACCAGAAGGAGACTGTTGAGCTTAAGGATGAAATTCTCTCACTCAACCGAACAACCAACCAACTTCAAGCATAGCTCTACGACGTGCAAAATCAAAACTATGAGTATGAGGTTAGGTTTAAACACATAAGTGACGCTGCTAGTTTCAGGATGTTGGAAACCAGGATGTCTTTTGTTGATGGGGAGCCCTTACCTTCGAAGTCGGACGATGACGAGAGAACACCACCACCACGGAAGGAATAATTCGTCATCAGGTTTTTGCATCCGCTTGGTTTGTTCCAAACTTGGGGGAGTTCCACGGTATCACATCACTATCTTCTATCTTTTTACCTTTTTAGTAGAGTCATATCATGAATAGAGAAGTTATCATGTAGGATGGTTTGCATTATGGAAGTGTCCCCCCTTTCGTCAGATATCTATGTATCTCTTGGTGTGAGTTGCCGTTATGGAATATTAATGAGAAGTTCTATCATTTACTATTTCTGCATATTTTAAATTAGTTTTCAATTACTATTATATGATTGATCTTGTTGTTAGTATTGGTATCACTTTGGGATCATTAAGTAGATTTAGTTGGTTTTGGCAAACCTGGCTCAGTCAGTAGCAACACTATTATGAGAATTGAATGAAAAGGATAAAAGTACTCTTAAGAAATATAATTTCATCATCTTTCTTGATTTACTCATAAGCTTAGTATTCTCTAGTTAAGATCTTTTGTGCTTCCAAGGAAGATTGCATGTTTGTTTTTATCACTTGTACGTTTGTTTGTTTCCTTCAACTCTTATGCTTGCTACCTAGCCTTGCTAGCCTAAAAACCTATACTGAGAGGGAATGCTTCTCGTGCATCCAATCCTTAAACCAAAACCTATGCTATTCGTGTCCACCATACCTACCTATTAGCACTATTGCTATTCCAAGTAAATTCATGTTTTTATCTAGCTTCCAAGTTAAATTTTTTATGTGAAAATTAGTGATTAAAGCTCTCACGAACTTGAAGGCACACTTTACTTTTCTTGCACCTAATAAACTTGAACCATTGTGTCATCTAAGTTGTATATGCTTGCACTTATACGTTGGGGATTAGCAGAACCATGCTGTCATGGGGAACGTTTTCAACATTGCACTTGTACATTGTACCCAATTGATATCATGCTCTTTTGTTTATGGATGTCGTCGGTGTGAAATGAAAGGGGAGCTTGTAAGTCCATGGAGTTATGTGTGGGGCCCCCGGATTAATCCTCCGAGAATCCCTGCTATGTATACAACCACGATCCCATGATCAGTTAGTTGTGGCACATAACTGACAAGTATCATTACACCATCCGAGAATATACCAAAATACAAGACTTACATAAATGCCGTTATGGCTACATCAATAATCATCAGCAGAACTTCATCAAGCGTAGAGCCCAATCCATGTCTTAACCTACAGGCAACTGACTGGGAGAACGTCCTAGCTCGCATAGTCATCCACTTCACCTCTTCTTGATATCTGACCAAGTTAATAGCCAGGGACAATGCCAGTGAGTACTTTGAATGTACTCACAAACCACCTAAAGATAATAATAATAACAAGAAGGTATGCAATATGGCTGTGGTAGTAGGAGGGCTCCAAGAGAGGTTCTTTTCTCACATAGTTTCTCTTGTAGATATAGCATCTACATATCTTTGTTGAAAACTTTTGTAGACCATTTTGGAAACCTTTTTGAATTTTTTTGGGAAAAACATTAGGACTAGGTCATCCATTTGCTTCTCCTTTACGGTCATCCCATGACCAAACTCCTTCCATCCCTTTCTGACCATCCCATGGTCAAAATAGGGATCCTTTCTAACCATCCCATGGTCAAAACATTTCCAAAGCCATTTCTTTGCCGAAATCCTTTTTGAAATCAAAACCAGCACCTCCCTACAGCAACCTTCCCAACCGTCCATGATCGTGGACGTGGCTATTAGAATAGATTTACACTCTGCAGAGGTTCTACACTTTACCCACACCATCCGGGTACACTACCCTGATCTTCATCGATCGTGGGTCGAGTAACTGATCAAGACTCTCCGGATGCCCACTCCAATATAAGTGTCTACCCTATGAGCGTTTTTCCCCTCAACACCGGGACGTCCTATATAGTTCACAACCAACCGGAGCGGTTTTTCCACTTCACGAGTGTGCGCTTTCAATGAGAGGCTCATAGTAACGCGTGGAGGTCAGTAGACCCTTTGTTCCTTCTCTCGGTCGATGTCCCACATGGACCGTTTGTCCAGAGAAGGCCCACCCTCCAGGGAGATTCATCCCCCATAGTAGTTGCAAGGCAGCTTATACCAGAATAGACAAACATCAAATCCAGCCCTGTCCCATATCAGAGTAATGTGGTTGCACGGGTTAATTGTTCTAGCAAAACTGCAAAGAACCGGGTGCGTTTTCATAAACCTTTTTCCTCTAGTTTTGCTTCAGCATTTTGTAAAGCAAAACCTTTTTGTTTCTCAACATCTCTTGGTAGGTCCCACCTCACCAAGGTTTTAACATAAAACATTTGATAAAACTTTTTCGGGGTCTTCCCATCCTCAAGTCTTGCTTCGGCTAAATTGGGGTCTCCAAAGGGGGTATGGTGTAATACACCATCTATTCTGCTAGGGACAAGTAGGTGTCATCAAGGGAGTTGTACTTAGTAGTACAAGTGTAATAGTTCGGAGGAGCCAAACCACTACCAAGTATACATCAACATATAGTAAAACAATGCAGTTTAGAATAAACAAAAGATAAAACATGCATAACTAAAACATTAGGACAAGGCTTATGAGCATGAAGGTGGCTCGCCTGATGATCATCAATATGGCAATAATGTCCCTGGACTTCTTCTTTAGAAAACCCAGAATACCAATACCAATAAAATTACCACTTCTCTTGCTCTCCGATTTCATCGCAACTATCATCGTCCAGACAACACATGCAAACAAACAAGGCCACAATCAACATAAAGCAATGCAAGCATAAATACAATACATCAGACAAACATACCCCTCATTACTCAATTCGGTAGGTTTTGAGAGGATTGGATTTAGGATATTGAGATGGCCTTGGAGAAGGGGGATGAAAATCTCTTAGGATTTATAGTCTAGAAACTACCAAAGAGATGGATTTTGGAGCAAGACCATATTATGTATGATAACATTGTGTAAAGATGATACCAAAAGATTGGTAGTGATAATATGAAACCAACAAAAGTGGTTTCACTAAATTATCAATTTCCTTTGATTTACTATTAATTTTCGAGTGGTAAAGGCTCTAGTTTTAGGAGATAATTCACCAGAAAGGTTCTGGAGCTCCAAAAATTATTTTCTTGGATGGTTCAGTAGGGTTTTATGTACTTGTTCACTGAGAGTTGGAATCAGGTCAAGAAAATTACCAGAATGCCCTCAGGAAATTCACAAAAGAAGTTCTGTAGACAACTTGTCTTTTTCACCAGATTTAATCTACAGAAGATTTTGATATGAGGTAAACGGAAATGGGTAGGTATTGGAAATACCTTCCAGTACCAACTGGAATCACTCTTTTTGGAGTTGTAGAGATACTGTAGTGTTTTATCTAGTGAATACACTAGGGACAGAAATGTTTAATTCATTAAAATTCATCAGAAGCCCAATAAATCTGAAGCTCCTGGATTTTGACATAACCTGACATATCACTTCCCTAGGAATTGGAATCAGGTCAGAACAAGTTATAATTTGACCTAGGGAAATTTCTAAAGTCAGAATAGGACTGTACTTGTTATTTTTGCTACAGGAGAACAAAATCTCCACTTGGATTCAGACCAAGTCCATGAGATAGGTACAGGTAATACCTACTAGCGGCACTTGGGTTTACCCCATTTGGAGTTGTGAAACTAACAGAGGAATTTAATTAGTGGGATAGACACATTTTGGTGGAAATAATGCCCATAAATAATAAAAATTACTTTGGGCAAAAGACCAGTTCTGCATGATGAGGAAAACCCCAGGGACCATGTAAAATTCTCACCTGGACGAGATCATGCAGTTTTGTATTTTATTTGGATTTAAACTAACAGGTATATTTCAGATCTAGAATTCCCAGAGAAAAAGAAAAAGGGAAAAGCCACAACCGGGCCGGGATCTAGAGGGGAGTTGGGCCGCGAAGGCGGATTCGGCCCAGGTGGGGTGACACAGCATGCGGGAGGGGAGCGTTTCAAATCTGACTGGCGAGGCCTGCCAGTTAGCGGTGGAGGGCCCGCAAGTCAGCGGTGGACGACGGCGACCTCAACGTTGGGCGGCAAGGGCGGGTTCAACGCCGGGAGGTGGCTTGCATGGCGACGCCCGTGGTGGAGCTCTCGGGAGCTCGCTAGAGTAGGGCCGAGGAGGCGTGCATGTTGGCAGCGAGAGTGCTAGGCGACGCAGGGGTCGGAGGCGGTTCTGGCGACAGGGAGCAAAGCTTGGTCCGACGCAGGGACGCCCCATGCGCAAGCACCCTCCCGGAGCTAGCCTCAGTGATCGCCGGCGTTGGTACCTGTGGTGGTTTGGAGCCCGGGAAAAGGGTGGGGTTAGACTCAGAGGGGCAAGGGGATCTCAAAAAAGGGGACATGCAGAGCGGAGGGAGCTGGAAGGAGGGCACCCAAGCAGATCTTGGCTATGGCCGAGGAGCTCATTTTTCTACCTCTCTCAAGCAGGGCAGATCAAGGGAGGAGGAGAGAGGGCTCTGGGGAGGTGAGGTAGAGGGGTAGGAGGCAAATGAGGGGGAGAGGAGAGCTGCAATGGCCTCTAGCAATAAATACCGAGAGGGAGAGTTTCTTTATGGACTTGGTCCATCGGGCATGGAGGAGAGGAGGGGAAACCAGGGCTGGTGTTGCTGTGGGCATGGAGGTGGTTTTCTGGTCGAGCTGCAGAGCAGAGGGGGAGGGGTAGCTGCTGCAAGAGGAGTAAAGAGGTTTTGCATGCCAAGACACCCACATGGGGTTAAGTGCTAGTGTCCAAGCAATAAAGGACAAGATTCTTCAGTGATTAGCTACAGTAATCACGACCAGAGGAGATGGTGTTTGCTGTGGTGAGTGGTGGTGAGCCTTGGTGGTGATTTTAATTTGGTCTAGGCCACTAATTCCTTAGTTTGCCACATTTGATCAAAATGAGGCTTGTGAAGGAAGTTTAACATTTTTCACTGGGCAAGGTGGGGAGATGGTACTGGTGGGTAGATGAGGTCAAGATACACTTCCAGGATTTATTTGAGATTTTCCAAAGGAGTTTAACTCCACTTAAATCTATTTACTTAAAAACTGCAGAAATGGTTTATAGAAGCTCATTTGATAGTTTTACATTGGACAAGGTTGGTTTTTGTTGTGAGATGGTCCTAGATACCATATTACACCTTGGGGAATTTTATTGGGATTTATTGAGGTGGGAAAGTATTTTTAAAGAATTATTTCTTGTTTTAGCCATTTAAGAAAAAGGGCAAAAAGAAATAATAAAGAATCTCAAAAATATTTATTTTTGAGGTGGGAAGATAGTGTTGGGGATATACTTTCCGGGTATCCTCATAGTTCCTCACTGACCAGGGTGGCCCACTTTGGGTTAGAGCTTTGCTTCATGGGCGGCGCAGTCCGGGAGAAAAGGCGGAGTCCAATCCGGCTACGGGAAGGCCCAGAAGACTTACCGACTTAGGCCCATAGTGTTACTTGTAGTTCAAGATGTACTCTGTAACTGACTCTTAGTCGTAGCCGGATAGATCTCTCCTGTAAACCTAGGCCGGATATCTATATAATCCGTCCTAGGGAGAGCCTTTAGGGCACACCATAATAGTCTACAATCTCAACTCGCACAGGCGAAACCCTTGTAACCCATATTCCGGCTCTGCCGTATGACTGGATTGCTAGCAGGAGTAGGGTCAGTCCAAAGCCGGCGGATTCGAACCTGGGTAAACTTGTGTGCTCACCGTCCCGGAACACCGTACGTCTCACACCCCTCTCTTCCACATGCCCCGAGGACCCCCTCATGGCATACTTGTCATCAATCCGACGATAGTTGGCACCCACCGTGGGGCAAGTGAGCTTCAGATCTGCGTTCCGAGCGGAATCTGCAAGAATCGGAATCGGCGAGACCATCGCCGTTGGTCGCATCCTCTACGCCAGCGACGTCCCTCTCATCATTCTCGACGAGACATGGATTCCAGCTAGGGAGGCCGTGACTGCCTACACAATCATGTCTTTTGGCGAGATCGATGTTTACATCGGTTTCGCTGAACCTGCCCCACCCACCCCAGCGGTGATGATAGAGGCAGAAGAATCTTCTGGGTCCCCTTTGTCCGCAGAGGCGGCAGAGTTCCGGATCTCAGGAAACCCTAATCCCACCCAGCCCGCACCAGCTGCGGAGATAGTGGAGAAATCCGAGCCTGAGGAAGACCTAGCGGTTAAAGCCGAATCTGGAGTGGATCTCCTCGGAGAGACTGTATCCCAGATCGACCCACCCACGGAAGTCGAAATCCAGGAGGAGCATATCAACGACACTGATTCCGGCTCTGATGATGCTGGGACATTCATGCCTTTCTTAAGGTACACACTGCGACGTATGATAATGCAAGATGCAAGCGCAGATGCAATTCTCGAGACCATCAAAAGTTTTGACATGGCTGATCGCGAGAGCCGCAGGTACCTCAGGAAGCACGCGTCGCACTTCGTCGGGTATGTAGGATCAGGATCCGGCTCTGCCGATGCTGGAGAAAACACCGACTCTGTGCTAGATGCAATTGGAACAAACACCGACGTACCCGCATCCTCGGATGAAAGTTCTCCGTAGAATATGAAGAGGAGTATAACTCCAAAGCTGCAGAAGATGGAGAAGCCATGGATGAAGGATCTAGGGAACACTCTCCCAAAGCGCAGGATGACATGGAAGTCGGAGACAATCCCGAAGTCTAGATGTCCGAAAGTACCGATCAGAGCTTGACTCCGGGAAACGGACCCAAAGCTGTCTTTTCTACCGGCACCGCCAAGAAGGCAAAGAAGAGGAACAAGAAGAACAAGACCCCGACAAAAGACCCTCTGACAGAGGAGGTGATTGCCGAGGAATATGAGGAAGACTCGGATGGAGCACTTATCCCAGAAGAGCCGAAAAAAGAAGAATCGGTGGATGGACATATGATCACTGAAGGTGCGCGTAAACTCATCGATGTTGCATTAACGACACCTATTCCTACAGCTGCGGAGCTTACTGCTGAAGAACTGGACAAGAGGGCACAAGCCCTAGAAGCGCGTCGTTAAGTACTCCTCGATGAAGACAAAAACATTGAGGAGGAAAAGAAACGCCTAGCATCTGCGGAGAAGACCAGGAAGCGTCATACAAATGACAACCAATTCCCGCAGATACACGCCGTCCTTTTCGGAGATGAGATGGGGAAGCCTCGAAAAGATAGTAAAGGAGATTGGGTATATCCAACCCAAGTACAGAATACCGTGGTAGCCCGAGAAATTCTATCAGCTAATCCAGGACCGGAGGAAATCCAGTTGGGAATCAAACTACTCAACAAGGCACTGGAGCAGCAAAAGGTCGCTATGTCCGGAAGCCAAAAACTGGTCTCGGATTCCGACCAATGTCGCACAGATCCGGCATGGGCTGATGTCAGACCCCAGCACGTTCTGGAGAAGCGTCATCGCCCCGAGCGCCGAGAAGAGAATTATTCGAGAACCGGATCGTTAGGACAGCACCGCAGAACTGCGCGTGACTGGAGCAACATCGCCCCAGCAGCCGAAAAAGAGGCCATTGCTGCACTGTATCTGAAGAATCCTCCCCGACGAGAGTCGAACAATCAAAGGGGAGAAGATAAAGAGAAACGTCGGGAGGAGGATCGTCAAAAAATGCCACCTCCTAGACATGCAAGCCGTCCGGCTGAGCCTCACCTTAGAGGGAACAATGGACGAAGGAACGACGGAAACCATGCCGGTACAAGCCGGCAGGGGGCTCGTCGTAGTGAAGACCCCTCCTAGAACCGGAATAATGATGCTCCGGACAGAGGGCCGCGATCAGCCGGAAATAATCTAGCTGCCCCACCCTCTCCACCAAGTAGTCATAACAACGGCTATCAAGGGGGACAAGGAGGACGACATGGCGAAGGAGGTGGTGGCAGAAGCCGAAGTCTGGCTCCAAGGCACCGCAGCCACAGCCAACATTCGGGACGATCTCTATCCCTGAACGACACAAGGCACATAATCAACTCCAACATAGAGGCGCGGCGCTACGAAAACGATTATATCTACGTGGGCCCAAAGTGCTTCGGACCATGCATCCGAGCTACAAGATTCCCGAAAGGATTTGCTATCTCAAGACATATCCAAGCCTATGACAGCATTGCTCGGCCAGATACCTAGCTACAGGATTTGTTCCAAGCTTGCTGCATCGCCAAAGGCGGAAACAACCTGGTCGCAACCCAATATCTCCCACTCATGTTGCGAAAGACGGCACGATCATGGTTTAATGAACTTCCGGAAAACACCATCCACAACTGGTATGACATGCAAAGTGAGTTCTTTTGGAATTTTGAAGGCACATACCGGAGGCCCTGTACGGTTGGAGACCTACAGCGTTGCACCCAGAAAGCCGGAGAAACTTGTCGGGATTACCTCGGATGATGGATCGACACCAAGAACTCCTGTGAAGGAGTAAATGACCAAACTGCGAATGAAGCTTTCATTGCAGGTCTCCCAATTGGTTTACTATGTCATCGCTTGAAGTGTGACAAAGTCACTGATCTAGGAGAGATGATAGAAACAGCGAGCAAGTATGCAGATGCCGACGACGATGCAGAGGGATTACTCAATGCCTTAGTTATGCCACAATCGGCAAAACAACCAAAGCAACAAGCTCAGAAGCGTAAAAATACCTCGAAAGAAAAACCCAACACGGAAACGACAGTGGTCACTGCTACTTTCGGGTCTGGGGGACGAGGAGGACGCGGTGGAGGCCACGGGCGTGGGCGTGGAATTTCAAGAGTCCAAGGTAGAGGACACCAACAACCAGGCAAAACCTACTCTTGGGCCGACATTGCCAATAACCCATGTGTGCATCACCTAGACGCCAATGGGGGCTCATCCCACACCAATGCCGAATGTCGTTTAAATGACGACATCAAAAGAGATGACACCGCAGGCTACAAAGCTAAGCGGAAGAAGGGAAAGAAGAATCCCGAAAAAGAAAAAGAGACCAAGGAAGATTCCGACATGGAGGAAGCTGATGCTTCAAATCCTAGGCCGGAAGGGAAGAAAAATTTTCCGACCAAGAAAGACACTTATGTCACCTTCCTCGGATCACAACCAGCAAAGGTCAAGAAAGAAGTTCTACATGATCTCAATGCAACAGTTCCGGCTGTCCCCCAATACCTGGACTGGTCGGAAGTGGAAATCACATTTGACCGCGCTGATCATCCGCCTAAGTTGCACAGGCGAGGAAAATACGCCCTAATCGTCAATCCACTTATTGACAGCTATGGTTTCTCCAAGACCCTCATGGACGGTGGTAGCAGTATCAATATTCTCTATGTCGAAACGCTACGCCGGATGAAGATCTCGGAAACCCAGCTGAACCATAGCTTTGTGATCCTTCATGGAGTTGTCCCAGGAAGACAAGCCAATTCCCTGGGAGAGATCACTTTGGATGTTACCTTTGGAACTCCAAAGAACTATCGGACGGAGGCACTTTCCTTCGAAGTGGTCCCGTTCAAGAGCGCATACCATGCTATATTCGGACATCCGTCTTACTGGGCTTTTATGGCTCGTCCGTGTTACATTTACCATATCATGAAAATTCCAGGTCCCAACGGCGTGATCACCATCAGGGGAGACCCGAAGAAAGCGCGAGTGTGCAAGTATGGAAATGCCGCCTTTGCCGAAGCCGTTCTGCATGCCCAGGAGTACCAGGAGATCAAGAAGAGCATAGATCCATCCGAGCTGCCTGCAACGAAGAAGGAGGTGACAAAGCCAAATCCAGAGTTCAAGGCATTAGAAGAGACGAAGAAGAAGCCGTTGAAGGACGATGACCCCTCCAAGGTGACCCAGATAGGCGTAGGCCTAGGTAGCGCATAGGAAAGCGCGCTCGTCAGGTTCCTCCAAGAAAATCAAGATATCTTCGCGTGACAGCCATCTGACATGAACGGAGTACCTAGGGAACTTGCCGAGCACTCTTTAAATGTAAACCCGAATGGTAAACCCGTCAAACAGTCCTTATGATGTTTCGGCGATGAAAAGCATAAGGCAATAGCTAAGGAACTAGCATGGCTCGAGTTAGCCGGATTCATAGAAGAGGTCATCCACACTGAGTGGTCGGCCAATCCTATAATGGTCCCTAAAAAGGACACCACTAATTTAAGGATGTGTATTGATTATACTGCCTTGAACAAGGCTTGCCCAAAAGATCCATTCGCTCTGCCTAGAATTGATCAAGTTATTGATTCCACGGCAGTCTCGGAACTCCTCTGTTTTCTCGATGCATATTCCGGTTATCACCAAATCCGGATGAAGGAATCTGACAAAGTCAATACTTCATTCATAACCCCCTTTGGAACCTTCTATTTTGTTACGATGCCCTTTGGACTGAAGAACGCAGGAGCTACATACCAATGCACGATGCAGCGTTGCCTCCATGACCAACTCGGACGCAATGTACACGCATACGTGGATGATATTGCGGTGATGTCCAAAAAGAAGGAAACATTGATTTCCGACTTGGAGGAAACGTTTGCCAATCTACGGAAATACAACATCATGCTTAACCCGAATAAATGTTTCTTTGGAATACCAGCCGGAAAATTGTTAGGTTTCATCGTGTCTCAAAGAGGCATAGAGGTGAACCGAGACAAAATCAAGGCTATACTCAATATTTCCAAGCCAACTCGCCTGAAGGACGTACAAAGACTAACTGGTTGCATTGCTGCAGTCAGTCGGTTTGTAAGCCGGCTTGGTGAAACAGCCGCACCATTATACAAACTCCTGAAAAAGACCAAGGATTTTGTTTGGACTGACGAAGCTGAAGCTGCACTACAAGACCTGAAGGAAGTACTCTCATCTGCTCCTATCCTTGCTGCACCGGAACCACAGGAACCGATGTTGCTTTATCTTGCTGCGACAAACAAAGTCGTTAGTATTGTCATGGTAGTTGAGAGACCGGAGGAAAATCAGGAACACCTGGTGCAGCGTCCAACTTACTTTGTCAGTGAGGTCCTGACAGAATCAAAACAGCAATATCCGCACTATCAAAAGTTGGCTTATGGTGTTTTTCTTGCATCTCGTAAGTTACGACATTATTTTCAGGAGCATCCAATTACCGTGGTGAGCACAGCTCCCATGAGAGACATAATCAATAACAGTGACGCCACAGGACGCGTCGCCAAATGGGGCATAGAGCTTTCAGCTTTTAATATTGAGTATAAACCTCGGACAACAATAAAATCCCAGATCTTTGCTGACTTTGTCACTGATTGGACAGATACGAAGGAGAACATGATCCTCCCTGAGTCGGAATATTGGACCCTCTATTTTGATGGGTCTAAGGCTCGCGGGGGCTCGAGGGCTGGCGTGGTGCTCAAATCACCCCAAGGTGATAAACTTCTATACGTGTTGCTGATCCACTTCACAGCGACAAATAATATTGCCGAGTATGAAGCACTCCTACATGGAATCCGGATTGCTAAGGATATTGGCATCCGACGTTTGATGTGTTATGGAGATTCGGATCTTGTTGCTCAACAACTGTCGTATATTTGTAATGCAAATAAACACATGACAGCATACAAAGCTGTCATGGATGATCTATCTAAATCGTTCGAAGGGTTTGAAGTTCAGCACGTCCCTTGAGCAGAAAATGAGGAAGCAGACGCACTATCTCGGATAGGTTCTGCCCAGAAAGAGGTCCCGGATGGCGCTTTTTTAGAGCACCTCAAAGTTCCCTCAATAAAGGGAGTAGATGAGGAATATCCGACCAAATCCGACTCACCTTTGATAGCAGTTCTGGCTGTAATTCCCAGCTGGACTCAACCCTACCTCGATTATTTGGTAGATGGCAAATTACTGGAAGATGAGGTTCTGAGCCGGCAGATTATCCGACGAGCGAAAGCCTACACTATAATTAAAGGTGAGCTCTATAAGCGGAGTATCTCTAGGGTTTTTCAGCGTTGTGTGTCTTCGAAAGGAGTAGAAATCTTAAGGGAAATCCACGAAGGCGAGTGTGGACACCACGCTGCAGCCAAATCTTTAGTGGCAAAAGCTTTTAGACATGGATTGTTCTGGCTTATAGCTCAGGCAGATGCCGAACGATTAGTCAAGACATGCAAAGGCTGCCAAAAGTACGCCAAACAAGCTCATGTTCCAGCTGATCAGCTGAGAACAATACCCATAACATGGCCTTTTGTGGTCTGGGGGCTTGATATGGTAGGACCATTTAAACGGGCTCCAAGTGGATTTACTCACCTCTTAGTGATGGTGGATAAATTCACCAAATAGATTGAGGCTAAACCTGTCACTAGTGGTGATGGAGCAACAACCAAACGATTTGTCGAGGATGTTATAATCCGGTATGGTTATCCGCATAGCATTATCACGGACAACGGGAGTAACTTCTCTATGGGAGAATTGGCCAAATTCTGCAATGAGCAAAATATCCGGCTTAACATTGCATCAGTCGCACATCCACAGGCTAACGGACAAGTCAAAAGAGCAAATGGTTTAATCCTACAAGGCCTAAAACCGAGACTCGAAGCACCACTACGACGTGTTGCGGGGGCTTGGGAAGAGGAATTACCCTCTATAATATGGAGTTTACGAACAACTCCGAACAGGTCAACCGGATACACACCTTTCTTCTTGGTCTATGGTGCAGAAGCAATTCTTCCTAGTAATTTGGTTCACACTTCTCCTAGAGTGGCCGTGTATATTGAAGAGGATGCCGAGATTTCTCGACAAAATGATCTCGATTTAGTCGAAGATGTTCGCGTCGTTGCTGAAATGAGATCAACAGCCTATCAGCAGAAGTTACGCAAGTATCATAGCCATAGAATCCGAAACAGATCTTTCAATGAAGGTGATTTGGTTCTCCGGCTTGTGCAACATAGAAAGCACAAACTTTCCCCAGTATGGGAAGGGCCATTTTTAGTTAGTCGAGTATTGCACAATGGTTCATATTACTTAACTGACATGAGGCCAGTCAAAGAAAGACCTGCTACTCAGAAGAGAAAGAGAGCTGGAGGTAGTACAAATCCAGATGAGTTAGACAGACCGTGGAATATTGCTCAGCTATGTCCCTTTTATTCTTAGTTTATCCTTCTTTGTAATCATATATATGTACATGTTCTGTGAGAAATAAAAGTTTTTGTTGCCTCAAGTTTTTTTGAGAAGTTTTTACCATCTTATTTCCAAATGATCATGTCATAGTCGAAAATCCCAGAATACTTGAAAGTACTTTATGCTCATGTCTGTTCTGGTTTAGATTTCTGATTCTAAAATTGCTACCCTCGAGTATAACTCTAAAGTTTCTAGTCTTTACTTTGGTTATTTGTCTGATTGCTGAATGCGGGCATTTTCCGAGTAGTGAATTGTTGGTACTGGAAGCCGGCTTTGTTTCTGAGTTTAAACTGGTTTAGCAATTGAGCTCCGTTGCTCGGCAAAGTTTTCGGCAGAAGGTTTAGCCGGCTCATGAAAGGGACGAGACGGAAAGCCAGATAAACAATGAGTATAGACAAAAATTCAAAGCAAATAGTGCTGAATAGATCAAAAGCTTAGCAGTAGCAAAATTATAGTACTGCATAATTACAGACCCATCATGTTTTTCAGAATAATACAAATTTTTTCTGGCAATCTATGATGCAGGAGGAGAAGAAGGAGCTGCCGGCTCACTGGATATGTCGCCTTGATATCATTCCGAGATGTCCACATCCGATACGGTGTGGTCATCGTCGGAAACTTCTGCTGATTCTTCGAGAGGCAGAGGCGGTGTGTCCATGCGGGAGAAGAAGGGAGTTTCGTAGCTGGTCAAATCAGCCACATGACACCCATATCCGGCACAGGAGTCCATGATGGCCTAGATGTCCTGCTCCTGGCCGTCTTCATCTACTTTGCAGTACCCTCTAGTCACTTGCCATATTTACATGTTTCCATGGTGGCTCATGACCATGGTAAGAGCGTTCTGTGCCGCAGTCCGTGCGTAAGACATGTTCCAATCCTGGAAAAGTTGCGGCATCTTCTTTGCCTTGTCCCGCACCTGAAAATCTGACATGCTGTGCATGTCCGGAATCTTGAGAGCTTCTCAAATGTCCTCAAGGGATTGGCGGAAGTCATGAAGCAGGTCACCGACTTGGGTAAGCCGGTGAGTGTGGGGCTCGGTGGAGAAAGAGTCCGTCAAGTTCAGAGGACCTATACACAAAACAAGTTAAGAAAATCTGACATTGAAAGAAGTCAAAGAAAGTGGAAAAGTCAGACAGATGGAACATACCGAAAATGACATCGTCAATTTTGGTCTTCTCTTCCCGAAGACTCTGGAGTTCAGCCCGGAGCGCCTCGGAAAGGTCCCTCTCTCTACACAGCTCATTGTTAAGATCCGAGATTTTCTGCTCTTGAGCAGCAATCTTTCGATCACGCTCATCAGTATCCATGGAGGAGGACTCGAGAACTTGAGCTATGCTATTCTCATGATCCGCCTTGATCTTATCCAGCTCTTGGCGAAGTTCCTTGTTTTCCACCACCAAAGTTTTGAGGTTCTCGACCTCTTCAATCATGGCACATGATTGTTTCACCAGTGCTGTAAGCCAAAAAGAACAACAGATCAACGAAAAAATTTGACTATGAAAATGCAAAGACAAGGTTTGAGTCTCGGAATGCTTACCTTCGGCTTCATCCTTGGAAACTTTAAGTTCAACATTTTTAAGTCGGAGAGCTTTGATCTCTCATCGCTTATCACAGACATTCTTCAACAAATCCTGGTTATAGGAATATACTTTCTGTAAGTCAGAATACCCAAAGTCAAAAAGCTACTAAAGACTCGGGCTAATATTTTTGCTAATATCAGCACGAGCCTTGGGGGCTACACTAGTTCGTTCTTTGGCATCCTAAGGAAGCATAAACCCGGATTATTTATCCTACTTCATGCTTGGGGGCTAGAGGATATGATATGAAATAAAGGAAAAATAGGAGTTAGAATTCCGACTTACATATTGTTCGTGAGTCAGTTTATCCAAACTCGCATTCACTTCAGCAGCAACCTTCTCAGCAAAAGTCAGGGGGATCACTAGAGCTGTTGGAAGCTCATCGGTCCGTATCCTCTCGTTGCGAAGACGCACTTGTTCAAGAAGGTCAGAGTGCTTGATGTCCTCTGCCTCTTGTGCTTCTTCTTCGGCAGATAAGTTTCTTTTCTCCAGGCATTGCCTGGCCAGCCGCTGGATCTCTTCAGCAGATTTCTGGGATAGGCCAAACTTGGCAAGTCCCGGATTGCTGATAAGGTTTTCGGCAAAGGTTTCTGCCGAGGGATCATTACCCAAGGAGGGTTCACCCTTATCTAAACCTGACTCACCCATGGTGACGTCAGTTTGTGATTCAAGGATCACAGGCTCTGATGAAGGAGCCGGATCTTCTGCGGCATCCGGGGAAGGAATAATCACCGATGTTGTGGAAGGTTGGGGGGCATGAGTTTGAGGAGCCACGGCAGGAGAAGCTATGGTAAGCTTCGTTTGTCGCAGGGGCTTCGAAGAAGTTCCCTTCCCATTGCCCTTGATGAGCTGTTTAGCTTTGAGAATGTGATAAAGTCGGAAACATTACATCTCGGAAAAGAATTTGAGTAAAGTGCAAAGGCGGAAGTTGTGATTGAAAGTTACCTCTTCACGACGGGCACCTCCTTTGTGCCAACAGCCACTGTTGGAGCTTTGCGCTTCTTGAGCGCAATGTCCGGCAATGGGACCACCTCTGTCTCCTGAGAAAACTCTGGAGGATATCCTTCGAGCGGAGCAAATTCTGACTCGGGGAGGTCAGCAAGCTGAAAAGAAGAAAACATATCAGTATTGCAATGTAATTTAAAGATTGAAACACATGAAAAGGTTTACTGTTAAAAGCTTACCGGCACTACGGGGTTTCTCGCCGTATGCATATCTAGAGAAACCTCCGGGATGCTCCTCTCGATCCGCTCTCTTATCATCCACTTAATCTCGCTTATATAGCCTTGCGTGGTGTAGGCTCTGGGGCTGATGCAGAGGGAGTCTTTCTTGGATGACGTGATGGAGTGCATCAGTCGGTTTCCATGGTACTGAAGGGGCTGGATCTGGCGTGACACCCAGCATTGGACCAAGTCGGATCCCTTCGGTCCTTTTTGTTTTATCAGATATTCGACCTGCCTCTTAGCGAGGATCAGATCGTCACTGAGAGCCGGAGTGGCCTCGTCCCAAGACGGTTGGGCCGTGGCAGCTCCGTCGACAAAAGTCGGCAAATCAGTAGCTTTGTTGGGAGCCGGAATATCCTTGTGATAAAAGAATGTGGCTGGCCACTGTTTGACTGAGTCACTAGCTAAGATTTTGGGATATGCACGCTCGCGTCTAAGTGAAAAACTAATGGTACCGGTGATATAAGGAACACCGACAGTGATAGAGTTTCTCCGGACATGAAAGTAATACCGAAATAAGGTCAAACTCGGCCTAATGCCGAGAAATCCCTCACACAAAGAAGCATAAGCGCTCATCTCTAAAAGAGAGTTGGGAGGAAGATGGTGGAGATGAACACCATAATGGACAATCACCTCGGAGAAGAACTCCGAGGGAGGAAACGACAAACCTCTGTCGAGGTGGGTGCCGAAGTGGACCCGCTCGCCGACGCGCGGGTTGGGAACGGTTTCCCTGAAGCCGCTCTGCCAGTCGCCGGCACGGAGGAGCCCTTCTGTCTCCATGTTCTGTAGCTTCCCGTCGTCAAGTATGTAGGGGATCCAGACCCCACGGAAGCTTTCCTTCTCCGCCGCCGCCTCTGTCACTGCCGTCGCTGCCGCAGCTGCCAAACCGGGAGAAGATGACGAAGCCATTTCTTCAGTACTCTAGTGACCTAAGATGGGCGGCGCTGGGAGTTTTTTGGGGGAAAGCAGAGGAGATCTGTGCACGCGAGGGAGATTTGGAGGAGAGTAAAAGGCAAAGGGAACAGGTGAAGAAAGAAGGAGGAAATCCTAACCTCTTATATACACCTAGCTGCGCCAAGATTCGTGCAAATGCTATAGTGTAACCGCCACGTGTCGTGGAAGGAACTGGGAAGGACCCACGCGATGATTACGTCACCCTGATCTCTGCGTACGCATTGAAATGGCGCCTCGGTTTCGTGAACCGCGGACCCACCAATGGTCGTGCTGACAGGATGTCTGTCAGATGACGTGACTTGACTATGACTTGTGTCAGGTGGCATTAGAGACAAAATTCCGGCTTAGTTTGAAATCACGCTGGAAAATCCGAGTAACCTGTTGATAGGTCCGACTTATTTTTTAAGACCCGTATCGTATTTTTTGTTGTTGTTAAGTTTCAGGAACCCTTCAAGATTCTGCAAGCCGAAGATCAAGCTAGACGATAATAAAATCCGACTTTGGATCTTGGAGACTTCCGGGGGCTGCTGTTGGGGATATACTTTCCGGGTATCCTCACAGTTCCTCACTAACCAGGGTGGCCCACTTCGGGTTAGATCTTTGCTTCACGGGCAGCCCAGTCAGGGAGAAAAGACGGAGTCCAATCTGGCTACGGGAAGGGCCAGAAGACTTACCGACTTAGGCCCATAGTGTTACTTGTAGTTCAAGATGTACTCTGTAACCGACTCTTAGTCGTAGCCGGATAGATCTCTCCTATAAACCCTAGGCCGGATATCTATATAAGCCGTCCTAGGGAGAGCCTTTAGGGCACACCATAATAGTCTACAATCTCAACTCGCACAGGCGAAACCCTTGTAACCCATATCTCGGCTCTACCGTATTACTGGATTGCTAGCAGGAGTAGGGTCCGTCCAAAGCCGGCGGATTCGAACCTGGGTAAACTTGTGTGCTCACCGTCCCGGAACACCGTACGTCTCACACCCCTCTCTTCCACATGCCCCGAGGACCCCCTCATGGCGTACTTGTCATCAATACGCCGATAGATAGAGTATGATATATTGACCTCAAATGAGCCAAAAGTTGAGGAAGTGTTTTGGAAAAAACTAAACTTTCCATTGTGGATGAAGTTTTGGGGATTTTGTCTATTAAAGGAATTAAATAGATTTGGGGCCATAATAAATATGGATAATTATTGATAAATCTTGATGATCAAGGTAGATGATGTATACAAGGTGTACCAAGCATTTGCAACCTTGGGATTGGAGAATCCAAGTTGATTTTGGTGAAAACTAGAGATTTAAGGATCCTGGGTAAGATTGTTTTCATGCCACCAAAACCTTGCTGGATCTTAGAGCTCAGGGCTCCCCTTGGGGCATGGGATATATGGATTAATAGACCAAGTGATGTAGATTGCAATGGTGTAGGGGTTTGATCTTGATCCTGCTTGAGCTCACCATGACAAGCTTTCAAAGTTTGAATAAAATAAGCCCGCCCAAGCAGATTATCAACTAGCCTTCAAAACCTTGTGGGTTTAAGAGGCACAAGGATCCACTTGGAACAAGTGAAGTAGATATTGATATACCTATATGATTAGAACACAACCATGCAAAGAGTTGGTCCATAGATAGTTGGATGGTGGTGGGAGCTTCTATCAAAGTAGGCATGTTGACTATATTTGCAGGAAAAGTTATTTTCTTGCCTGCAAAACCATCAAGAACAAGTGGGTAGGAGGATGATCTACCCAAGGTCAAGAGTGGTCCTTGGTAGTCCTTATGATCTTTAACAAGGTGGTTCAGATGCATTTCCAAAAATGCACAAGGGTTGAGAAAGGGAGGCATTCAAAAAGGTGATGTTGGAAACATATTTCCAGACTTAGCCAAATTTGGTAGAATTAGGGTTTTTGACTAGAGAATGAGAGGGGATGTTTTTTATGGGTTGCTAGGTACCCAAGAATCATCAAGTGGATGATGTCGAAGTGTAGGTTGAGTAGAAAGGATCCATGCTTGATATTGGTCTTCATTGACTTGGAAACTTCTAGAATTGGAATCTTCAGAATTGATCTGGTTAAGGGTTTTACATGATCACCTAGTAGCTAGGGATTAGATCCATCTTGTATTCTTGCTTAGGGTGGGATGATTTGGAGACATCTTGATCCTAGTGATGAGCTCCTAGAGTAGCTCATACTACTTCTAAGCAATCAAGTCAAACAGCAGATCAAGGCAACTCATCTTATAAGCAAGTCAACTATTGCTCGGGTTACCATCAAGCCTAGCTTGAGGTAATGCTGGGGCATTTTGAAGAGGTTGGATTTTGGATAAGATGAGAGTCCTTGGTATCTCTACCAAGAGTAGAATTCAAAAGCTTACTAAAAGGTTTTGTAGATCCTAGAGGTAAGAGTAGTTGAAGGTTCTATCTTGAAAACATAAGGAGATTATGTTATTTATCTCTCCATAGTTTTGTCAAATAGAAGCTACTAAAATTGTTTTGGTTACATAAGCATCTTGGCTCATGTTTTGAAATGCCAGAACATTTGAGAATATGGAAATTAAGCCAAGACTGTTTTGGGATGTAGCTTTTGTCAACTGGTGTTAAGGTAAGGAGTATCATAAGGTATACAAACACATGCACAAGCACAAACAAACAACAAGCAAACACTGCACAAATGAACAAGAATTTTTTTTTGTTCCCCCTGATTTTTGCATTCTGGACAACTAATCAGGGTTGCTGAAATTGGGATGTTACATTATGTATGTGTGTTAGATAAATGCCTGGGCCGCTAGCCTAAGCCATGCCTAATCATGGTGGAAACTTACAGCATCACCATAGTGAGCAATTTATGAAGCATTCTTCTTATAAAAAAAAGATAGAGATTGAGAAAAACAAAAAAAGATGAGAAAAGAGGAAAGAGAGAAAAAGCACCATTTTCCCATGGTAAATAAGAAGATTGCTGAGATGCTCATTGTCTGCTTGCCTTGTCATTTTGATTATGGGATAGCTCCTATATCATGTGCAAGGGGTACCCCGTTGGCGGTTCTCTATGATACACATGTACATACTAGGACAAGAACTTACCGGTAACTAAATTTCAGTAGCATGAGGAGCGGCCCTCGTATTCAAGGGACATGACATTGCCAACTTATACTTGCTTCCCTCTGCAAAGGGCCTATCTTTTACTTTCTAGTTGAGTTAGTAAACCTATTCCTTTCTATCTCAGCAAGTATTTTGAGTTGTTGTGTTTCATTCATTCATATGAGGATTTATTCAATCATGTTTCTTATGTTCCTTGTTTTGCACACTGCTCTTATCTTAGTGAATATTACTTTGAAAGCTATCATTGAAAACCCCTGTATGATTGAACTCCTACAAATTGTTAGCTATCTTTTGACCAAGAGCAAAGTTTGCCATTACCAATTATGATTTACTTTATGTATCTTTATTGTGTTTCCTTTACTTATTGCAAGTTAAGTTATATAATAGTGAGTTGTCTTCTATTATGATTTATGTATTGATGAATGTGATGATTCTTGTCTGTATTATTTTATCGACTCCTCACTCCATAAACCTAGGGTCATGTTTATTGAGCTCAGTTTTCGCTTGGGGACAAGCAAAGTCAAAGCTTGGGGGAGTTGATACGTCCATTTTGCATCACTATTCTATATCATAATTTACAGTTATTCATTGATATATTTCATATTAAGAGATGATACTTATGTTATTTCATCTGTTTTTGCATGATTGATGACTTTTGGAGGATGGACCGCTGAAGTCAGGATTCTGATGGGAAAGGCACCGTTTGGAGGCAAAATTTGCGAAGATCAACAAATTCTAGAAAATACATGGAAAATCCTATGTTTCCAGAAAACGAAGGATGCCAAAGGGGGAGGAGAGTTGGGCCATAGGGGGCCCACACCACCCCCTGGCGCGTGCCACCCCTGGCCGCGCCACCAGGTGGTGTGGCCACCCTGGCCCACCTCCAGCTCTCCTTGTTGGTGTATATTATTCCCACGAAACCCTAAGCCTCGGGAAGCAACCATAGAAAGATTTCGCCACCTCTGCGGTGCGGATAACGACAGAGAGAGAAAGAGCTCTCCGGCAGGCAGAAATCTACCAGGGAAATTCCTTCCCAGAGAGGGAGATAGTCGCCATCAACACCACCATCAAGCTAGACTTCATCGGGATCATCATCATCATCTCCACCAGCACCATCATCACCACTCCACACCGCTATAACAATTGGGTTGAATCTTGCATTCTTTGGGGAAACTTTCCCGGTGTTGATTACTTGTTGTAGTTGATGCTATTGAGTGGAACCGTTGAATTATTATTATGTTCATATTGTTACTTATCATTATTTCATCTCTGATCTTGATCCATATGATGTCTTGTGAGTAGTTCGTTTAGTTCTTGAGGACATGGGAGAAGTCATTTTGTTAGTAGTGGAATTGTGTTGAGAAAGATTCAATAGTTTGTTATTTAAGTTGTGGTGTTATTCTTCTAGTGGTGTCATGTGAACATAGACTACATGACACTTCACCTTTATGGGCCTAGGGGAATGCATTGTGTATTTGGCTACTAATCGTAGGGGTTGCAGGAGTGACAGAAACCTCAACCCCCGTTAGGAAACCTTTGCACAAGGGAGCGTAGGATCTCAGAGTTTAAAGCTATGGTTAGGTTTTTATCTTAACTACTTTTTGTACTTGAGGATGCTTGCAAGGGGTTTAATCACAAGTATGTATTAGTCCTAGGAAGGTCAGTACATTAGCACAGGTTCACCCACACAACACTTATCGAACTAAAGAAGATTAATCAACTATATGAAGCGAAAGCACTTGACGATATTCACATGTGTCCTCGAGAACGTTTGGTCATCTTAAGTAATACAACCGGCTTGTCCTTTGCTAAACAAAAGGATTGGGCCACTTGTTGCATTTATTATGATTTTCTTTTATTGACTCGTACTTTATTTATCTACATTATCAAAAAACCCTAAAAATCTGTTTGCTAAGTATTTACAGAGAATTCCTGCTCCAAGCCACTCATCAACACCTTCTGCTCCTCGTTGGGTTCGAAACTCTTACTTATCAAAAATACTGCGATACACCCCCTATACTTGTGGGTCATCACTACTTCAGACATTTGTTTGTTGTCATGTTAAACAAATATTCTTGTATCAGAGATCTGCATTTTCATACGCGTGGTAGATAATCACTCTCCCTGACTTGGATCCCTGAAATAGAGGGAGAACGGCCTATTTTTTTAATTATTCTTTGAACAATCTCTAAATTCAAAATCACTGTCGACCGCCAAAACCTACCACTTACCCCGTTTGAATCAGAGGCATCAGTTGATGTGAGTCTCGCCTTAAATTCCTTACCAGATGGCGTTCGAACTACACAACCTTTTTTCTAGTAATAAAAACTTGGCCGGCAGCAAATTCAAAATCATAATCGAGCGGGAAAATAACCCACCGACCCCGAAGCATTTCGCACCCCCTCTGTTACAAACATTTTTAGGCAAAATCACCCACCGAGGTAGTACCATTTTTATATTATTACGTGGACCCTAGCAAAATTTAAAATCTGAGTCAAGCGGCAAAATTTACCGCCTATGCTGTGTGAATGGAAGGTATCCAAATTTCTATGAAAAAAAATGTTTATGGATGATCAGTTGATGTGACTCTCGGCCTTGAATTCCTGGACAGATAGCGTACGGCCTACTACCTTTTTTCTATTAGTAGATGGAGGCTACCCAAATTCAAAATCTCAATCGAGCGGCAAAATCACCCACCTACCAAGCATTTCCCGCCCCACTATTTCAAAAACTTTGAGCCAAAATATCCTACTGACCGGGGGAGTACCATTTTTCTATTATTATTTTTAGATGGGTGCAAGACAAATTCAAATTCTCAATCGAGCCACAAAACCGCACACCAACCTTGAAGAATTTCGCGCCCTTTCGTTTCAAAAACTTTAGAATTTAAAATTCCAAATCTACCCATTGTTCAGACAGCAAATGGGCATGCTAAAGTCGGTAGCTTGGGGGCACGATCGTAATTACTTTTTATGCTCGCCTCTATGATCCCGATTCCCCCAGTTTTTCCTGCCGGCCCTCCCAAAAATCCCAAGCTCCTCTGTCCCCTCCACGACCACCACGCACACCGGCTTAAGCTACGGTCTCGTGCACCGCCACGCAGCTGCTTCACCGATGCTCACCCACCAGATCTAGGAGCTACGGTGTCGTTCACCATGCTGATGGTGTCATCGACCGCCCAAGCTCTGCTTCCTCGCCACCGAAATCAACCCAAACGTACCGGATCCGCTTCACCGGTGTCCACCGGGCGTGATCTAGTTCAAAGAGTTCCATGTCCACCGCTCTAGACCAGCTGCACGGCCGTCGCCGTTCACTGCACCAGATCTACCTCAGCGACGCTCTCGTCCACCGCTTTTAAGCTGGCATCGACCGCCCAACATCTGCTTCCCCGACGCCAATAGCCATCGCAACCTGTTTTTATTTTGTTAGCGGTATAGCAGGTTCAAGCCTGTCGTAGTGAACTGCATTTTTGTAATCGTGCTAGTACATACAAGTCACTGGGCACGCATGTTCTTCGTGCTAGTACATGCAAGGTCATTAGACCTGTTGGTTTGCATTCGCTGCTCTACAAATTTCAAGTCATGCACATGTCTGTTCTTTTTCATGAACATGTTCTTAGCTACTCCATACACCAGTAATTTCCTGCTACCATGTAATTCTTGCAAAATCTATAGTCAGTGGAAAATATTAGTGTGGATTCCCTAATCTACAGTTGTTGAATCTATCTAGTTCGTCCTGAGATCAGTTCCTGCTATTATTTCTGCCTTGGCATCATTCTGCTATCCTTTAGTAACCGTTTAAACTCTTCGTACTAATTTGATTATAATTTTGTTGTTGCCGTAATGCCATCTGATTCTTCAAAAGCTGCATCACTAGTTATTTCCTTTTTCTTGCATAGAGCTCAAAATGGAACAATGAACATGTTGGTTTGCATAGCCTATTCTATAGGTTCACAAGGGATGGCATTACTTCCTTATCTGGTGTTGGTTCATCCTGAGCAACGCCATAACTGTACTCTACTATGTAGTTCACTCGTGGTCTGCATTCCTGCTCTAGAATTTCTCTTATGATGCCATTATAATTTCTGTCTGGTTGATTTTTAGCTATGACATTAACTACATGCCATTGTGTAGCTCACCGCAAATTCTAAGTCACCCAACGACTCTATGCATTCCAGGAGATGCCACTGCTTCCATATATATTTGCTGAAGTTCTAAGAAACACTTTGTTTGATTGCTCATTTCATTCTAGGCACACTTATCGAATGCTTGTTTGTCCTATTCTATAGGTTCACAAGCGACGCCATTATATCTCGCATCTGGTTCTGGGTCTGGTTCGTCCTAAGTCACGACATAACTATCCTCTACAATATATAGTTCATTCGTGGTTTGCATTCCTGCTCTACAGGTTCTCGTATGATGCGGTTATAATTTCTATCTGGTTCATTCTTTGCTATGATAGTAACTGCATGGCATTTTGTGGCTCAGTGCAAATTCCGAGTCACCCAATCTCTCTTGCATTTTAGGGTATAGAACTGCTTCCATATATATTTGTTCTAAATGACCTGCCTAGTCTATATCTGCTGAAATTCTAAGCCACATACACACATTTTTTGATTGCTCGTTTCACGGTAGTCACACTTGTTTAATGCGTGCTTTCTTGTTATGTGTGTTTGACGTGTTGGTCAATAATTGAACCATTAACCAGTTATAAACTCCAGTTCATAGCTCCTGTCATATCAGTCAAATGAGTAGTTTGTCTTGTTTGATGTATTAACTTGTTATTACTTAGTTTCAGACTGCAATTATTGCTAGTCCCACCAAAGAGGGGGCTACAAGATCATGTCTCCTCCAATGTAGCTATCACATTCAATGGAAGATGCAGGTGATCGATTGAGAAAGCAAATTGAGGACTCTACTATCAACTTGATTGTCAACTAAAATGCTGATTTTTATTTCCCCTGAGTTGATAATATGTAATAATTTTAAGAAGTTTCTAGCTTATGTAATATCTAGATAACTCACGTAGTCCATGTAGGCATTTAGTTGACGTCATCCACACATTTTGGTAGTCGTTACGGTAACTACGCCAGGTAGGTCGATTAGAGAATAGTATCGTGCTATATTCAACCGAAAGCAAACAGTAAAAAATGCTGGATTATGATACATTGCAAATGTATCTATAATTTTTGATGTTCCATGCTTGGTTTTATCCACTTTCTTGTGTTTTGTTCCAACTTTGGAGTACTTTTCATATGATTTCTTGGACTAACCTATTAACAAGAGCCACAGTGCTAGCTGCCTGTTTTCTGCTGTTTTTGGTTCTAGGAAAGTCAGAAAATGAATATTCTCGGAATTGGACGGTGATGGGTTCGTAGCATGGAAAACAAAAAATTTCTATCGCAAGAACGAACAAAACCCAGATCTAATCTAGATAAAAGCCAAGATCTAATCTATTAGACATGTGCAACGAGATAGATCTGTACTAACCCTTGTAGATCCGAAAGCCTTGTGCGAGAATGGATCTCGTGGTTGATGTAGTCGATCACTTGCCGATCTCAAGATCGAGTAGACGATCCTTCCGGCGCCGTGTTCCGGCGCTTCCGCAGTCGGTCACACGTGCGGAGTAGAAGCAGACCTTCCTCTCCCTGTTCCAGCGAGAAGCGGAGGTAGTAGATCTCTCCACGGAATCCCAGCAGCACGACGGCGTGGTGGTGGTGGTCGAGTAGAGAATTCTGCAGGGCTTCACCTAAGCCAGAGCAGAGGGAAGGAGGAGGAGAGAGGCAATTTGAGATCTAGAGAATCAAAGGGGCCAGGGGTGGCGCCCCCACCCCTCTATTTAAAGGAGGGAGGCGCCATGGGAGGGGGAGTCCTAGTAGGACTCCCCTCCCTCCTTGGCCAGCGGATTGGGAAGGGGGGGAGGAATCCTCCTCCCCCACGAATCCTTGTCTTGCCCTACAAGGATTCCTTGATCCTTTCTTGGTTTTCAAGCAAACTCCAAGAATTCTCCTAGAACCTTCCGGAACATTCCAAAACCTTCTAGAATCCCCATACAAACACCCCGGAACATTTCCTAACTTAGAAATGATCCCCAATATATGAATCTTATTCTCCGGACAATTCCGGATCTCCTCGTGATGTCCCGGATCCAATCCGAGACTCTGAACAACATTCGGTCTCCAACGCACATTCCATATCTACTTAAAACAACTTCGAACCTTAAGTGTGTCACCCTATGGTTCGTGAATATGCAGACATGATGGAGACACTTCTCCGATCAATAACCATCAGCGGGATCTGGAGATCCATAACGACTCCCACATACTCAACGATGACTTCGTGATCGATAGAACCATTAACATTCGAAACCAATTCCCTTTGTCACGTGATATTCTACTTATCCGAGGTTTGATCGTCCGTATCTCCATACCTAGTTCTACCTCGTTACTGATAAGTACTCTTTACTCGTTCCATGTTATGTCATCCCTTGTGACCTAGTCACATGCTTGCAAGCTAACTAGATGACATTCCACCGAGAGGGCCCAGAGCATATCTATCCGTCATATGGATGGACAAATCCCAATCTTGGTCCATGCGCTTCGACACATACTTTCAGAATACCCAATGACACCTTTATAACCACCCAGTTATGAAGTGGCGTTTGATGTCATCAAAGTACCCATCCGGTGATGGTGATTAACATAACCTCATGGTCGAAGGATTAGGTTACTATGCATTTGAAAACTTATAGCAATACGAACTTAATGACTTGATCTTATGCTAAGCTTACTATGGGTGTGTGTCCATCACATCATTCTCCTAATGATATAACCTTGTTATTAATGACATCCAATGTCCATGATCAGGAAACCATGATCATCTATTAATCAACAAGCTAGTTCAATAAGAGGCTTACTAGGGACTCTTTTATGTTTACAAAACACACAAGTATTAATGTTTCCGGTTAATACAATTATAGCATGGGATGTAAACATTTATCATAAACATAAAGATATAATAATAACCACTTTATTATTGTCTCTTGGGCATATCTCCAACAGACAGGACAAAATCCAAAGTGCCTATTTTTTCGGAAGTCATCAAGTGCCAGAATACGAGACAGAGAAGGGCCAGAGGCCGACCACACCACCTGGCCGCGCGGCTAGGCTGGGCCCGTGCCATGGGGGGTGTGGTGGCCCCTGGCACCCCCTCGGTCTCCCCTTCCGCCTATAAGATGCCCTCGGGACGTAAGCCCTAAGTACCCGATCAAAAATCCACGAAAGAGTCTGTAGCCGCCGTCATCTACATCCCTAGACCGGGAGGGATCTGAAGCTCTTCCCGGCACCTTGCCAAAGAGGGGAATTCACCCTGGAGGCCTTCTTCATCACCATGCAAGCCTCCAGTGTGATGCGTGAGTAGTTCATCCTTGGACTACGGATCCATGTAGTAGCTAGATGGCTGGTTCTCCTCCTTTGTGCTATCATGTTTAGATTTTGTGAGCTCCGTTCATGATCAAGATCATCTATTTGTAATTTTGCATGTTGTGTTTGCGGGGATCCGATGGATATTGTGATGCTATTTCAGATTGATTATTGATTCTATCATGTCTTTGTTATTTGTGATCTTGCATGCTTTTCGTTGTTAGTAGCTATCTTGGCCAAGTAGATGCTAGCAACTCCAAGAGTTAGTATTTATGCTCGATAGTGGGTTCATGCCTCTGGTAATCTGGGGAAGTGAAAGAAATCTCTAAGGTAGATGTGTTGTTGCTACTAGGGAGAAAACAACAATCCTTTGTTCATAGAACAATCGTATTGCTTACTTTACACGCAGTTCGTAAAGCAATAATTTGTTGCTTGCAACTTAATACTGGAGGGAGTTCGAATGATAACCTGAAGGTGGATTATTAGTCATAGATGCAGTTGGATGGCGGTCTATGTATAATGTTGTAATGCCCAATCAAGTCTCAAAGGAGTCAAGATGATTAATATATGCATGTATTGCTTTCTCGATGTTTGTCAATTGCCCCGCTGTAATTTGTTCACCCAGCATGTTATCTATCTAAGGAGAGCCACCTCTAGTGAACTACGGATCCCGGTCCTTTTTATTTACATACAATCTATAATCTGTTTCCACTTTGTGTTTACTTTCTGCAAACTTTTACTTCTTTCCATTCGATACGTTTAATCCTTTGTTTTCAGCAAAACACAGTGAGATTGACAACCTCATCGCAAGTTGGGGACAAAGTTCTGTGGTTGTGTTGTGCATGTCTCCACGTTGCTACTAGCACCCGTAGTGCGCCCTGCCAAAGCTCAGCTAGTAACACCTTTGGGGTGTTTCCTTGCTCCTACTGGTTCAATTAAACCTTGGTTTCATAACTGAGGGAAACTTGCTACTGTGCTCATCATACCTTCCTCTTGGGGTTCCTAACGAGCTCTACATCAACCACGCTCCAGCATTTTTCTGGCGCCATACACAGAGCCATCAAGCATTTTTCTGGCGCCGTTGCTGGGGAGTCAAGGACATCTTCACAAGGGGAGTCCCTCATAACCAATCTCTTTACTTTGTTATTTTTTTTTGCTTAGTTTCTTTTTGCTTTGTTTGCTTGCTTCTTTATCAAAAACACAAAAAAATTAGTTTTACTAGTTTGCTTTCTTATTTGAAAACCCAAAAAATGACTACTCTTGAAAACACTAAGTTGTGTGACTTCACTAGCACCAACAACAATGATTTTATGAGCACACCTATTGCTCCACTTGTGCCTGAAGATCCTTTCTTTGAGATAAAACCTGCTTTGCTCAATCTTGTTATGAGAGAACAATTTTCTGGTATTGGTAATGAAGATGCTTCTTCCCATCTAAATAACTTTGTTGAACTTTGTGAGATGCAAAAGCATAGGGATATAGATGGTGATATTATTAAGCTGAAATTGTTTCCTTTCTCTTTGAGAGGAAAAGCTAAAGAATGGTTGAATTCCTTAACTAGGAATAGTATTGATTCTTGGACTAAATGCAAAGATGCTTTTATTGGAAAGTACTATCCTCCTTCTAAGATTATATCTATGAGAAGTGAAATAATGAAGTTTAAACAACTTGATAATGAACATGTTGCTCAAGCTTGGGAAAGAATGAAATCTTTGGTAAAGAATTGTCCCACTCATGGACTGACTGCTTGGATGATCATCCAAACTTTTTATGCAGGGTTGAACTATTCTTCAAGGAACCTATTGGATTCTGCTGCTGGAGGTACCTTTATGACCATCACTTTGGGTGCTGCAACAAAACTTTTGGACAATATGATGGTTAATTATTTTGAATGGCATACTGAGAGAGCTCCACAAGGTAGGAAGGTAAATTCTATTGAGGAAACCTCCTCCTTGAGTGATAAAATTGATATTATTATGTCTATGCTTGTTAATGGGAAAGCCCATATTGATCCAAATAATGTTCCTTTGGCTTCTTTGGTTGCTCAACAAGAGCAAGTTGATGTGAACTTTATAAGAAATAACAACTTTGGCAATAATGCTTATAGGAGTAATTTTGGTAACAACAATTATAAGCCATATCCTCCCAACAATGGTAATTCTTATGGAAATTCCTACAACAATCATAGGAGTGCACCCTCTGAACTTGAAGTTATGCTTAATGACTTTATTAGTAAGCAAACTGCTTTCAATAAAACTATTGAGGAAAAACTCTCTAATGCTGAAAGAAATATAGCATCTTTGGTTGAAGCTCAATCTACTTTGAATAAAATGGCTGCTAAACCTGAAACTAATGATAATCCCTTTGCAGCTACTAATGCTATAGAAGTAAGAATTGATGAAAATGTTAGACTATTAGCTGAATTACATGCTAAGTGGGAAAGAGAAGATGAAATTGCTAGAAACATTAGTGTTTCTACTATTACCACCACTAGTGTTGAGGCTAATAATAGTTCTACTACTTTAGATGATAAATTTGACTTTGATATTGATGGTTGCAATATCTCAGAAGTTATTAAGTTCCTACAAAATCTTGCTAAAAGTCCTAATGCTAGTGCGATGAACATGGCCTTTACAAAACACATTACTGATGCTCTCATAAAGATTAAAGAAGAAAAGATGAAACATAAAGCTTCTATTCCTATTAAACAAGAAGATGGTTGGGAACCAATCATTAATATGAAAGTGAATGACTTTGATTTCAAAGCTTTATGTGATCTTGATAGTAGTGTTTCTATTATGCCTAGAAGGATTTATGATATGCTTGATTTGCCTCCTCTTGAAGATTGTTATTTGAATGTCCCACTTGATGATAATGCTAAAAAGAAATTCATGGGGAGTCTTAATGATGTTCTTATTATGGTTAACAATGCCTATGTCCCCGTTGATTTCTATGTTTTGGATGTTGAATACAATGCTTCTTGTCCTATTAGTTTGGGAAGACCTTTTCTTATAACTGTTGGTGTCATCATTGATATGAAAGAAGGCACCATTAAATACCAACTCCCACTCAAGAAAGGTATAGAACACTTCTCTAAAAAGAGAGAAAAGATTTCTTTTGCTTCTCCTATGAAAACAAAATTTGGTCTTAATGCTTCTTCATTTGAGAACACTTGATTCTTTCTTTGCTTCTTATGCCTAACTTAAAGGCGTTAAAGAAAAGTACTTATTGTGAGATAACCCAAAAGATTTAGATGAGTCTTGGAAGTTATTACTTCGGTAATAACCTCTCCTTATCCTTTTTATTTGCTTTTTGTGCCAAGAGTAACCTCTAATGGGAGAGAAGTAATGATTGGGAAAGTTGCTGTCCCAAAACAGATTTCTGTGCTTCACCGTAAAAATTCGTGTAAAATCTCTGAACGTCTTTTTGAGGCGTGAATTTTTGTGCTTCTTCCCCAGGTTGTTATCTAACTTTTGTTAGTTTAACACTTTTTGATTTGAGCAACAGAAGGTCTTCGAACAAATTTGTCTTTACCTGCTGGTCTGTTTTGACAGATTTCTGCCATTTTCTGCATTTGCTTCTTGTTGGTTCCTTTTTAAGTTCTTTTGGGGAATTGAGCTTTTTGAGAGAAGTGATACAGTATCTAGTGTTATAATGGAAGTTTATTTGGTGTTAGAACTGAAGCTTAAGAACTTTTATCTTGAGTGCACTAATGTTGCTAATAAAGATTGTGTGATGTTTTGTATGAAGAAAAATTTCAAGTGTATGGAAGGAATGAGTAATGAGATGAAGGATGGACTAAAGCTCAAGCTTGGGGATGCCACGCGTGTCACCCCAAGAAATATCCAAGAAGTACAAGCGTCAAAGCTTGGGGATGCCCAAGGCATCCCCTTCTTCATCAATAAAAATCCCAGGTTTCTTCCAAACGCTTCATTTTTATTGTTTCATGCACAGTTGTGTTTTCCTTGGAGCGTCTTATTTTTTGTTTTTGTTTTGGTTTTTCGTTTGCTTTGGTTTGCTTAGTTTTCTTAATAAATTGGTTGGACCCCCCCTTTCATACATTTGTTTGCAAATAGTTTGGTTTGGTTTGGAAAAGAGTAGGAAAGTTCATGCTTATGTGGTAAAAAGAGCTTGTTTTTGACTGTGGCCTATGCTTTGTCATGCCATGCTTGATATTGTTTTGGCTTTATGCTTAGTATTCTTTGCTGTAGCATGACTTGCTATAAACAATTGATATTGCTTAATGTGCCTTGGATGAATTATGCGTTGTTTTAGCATATTAAAGCATAGTATAGTGGTATTCTCCTTTGAGTCTTTATTTGGGTTGACTTGGCACATGCTCACACCATGTTATGACTATCTCAAGTCACCATAGACTTTATGATACTTTAGTTTTCAACTTGTAGTATCACTTTATGCTTTGATCAATGATGTTTTATCACTCTGCATGATTATGGCCATTATTGCTCTCTTGGTTTGTCGCTCCCAGTCTTTTGCTAGCCTCCAGAACCAAGTATGAGTTCCACTCATGCATCCAACCCCCTAAACCAAGTTATTCCAAAGAGTCCACCATACCTACCTATTAGCTTATGCTATTCCAATTATATTCATGCTTTTGTTTACCTTCCGAATTAAACTTGTTATGAGAAAACTAGTGATTAAAACTCTCACGAACTTGACGGCACACTTTACTTTTCTTGCCCTTAATAAACTTGAACCATTGTGTCGTCTATGTTGTATATGCTTGCACTTATTTGTTGGGGATTAGCAGAACCATGCTTTCATGGGGAACGCTTTCAACATTGCACTTGGTACTTGTACCTAGTTGATATCATGCTCTTTTGTATATGGATGTCGTCGATGTGAAATGAAAGGGGAGCTTGTAAGTCCACGGAGTTATGTATATGTGTTAGAGAAACGCCTGGGCTGCTGGTCTAATCCATGATGACATGGTGGAAACCTACAGCGTAACCATAATGAGCTGTCTATGAAGCATTCTTCTTATAAAAAAAGAGTCCTATATTGAGAAATAAGAGAAAAGAAAAAAATTATGAAAAGAGGAAAGAGAGAAAAAAGCACCATATTCCCATGGTAATTAAGAAGAATGCTGAGATGCTCGTTGTCTACTTGCCTTGTCATTTTCATATGGGGATTCTTCCGTATCATCGGGCAAGGGGTACCCCGTTGGCGGTTCTCTATGATACACACGTACCTACAATGACAAGAACTTACCGGTGACTAAACTTGAGTAGCATGAGGAGCGGCCCTCGTATACAAGGGACATGAGATTTCTGACTTATACTTCGTCAAGCATGTACACCATAGTTTTTTCACTTTAACCTTAATCACTTCAAGATGCTTATGATAGGGTCAATGAGAGCTGAAAGCTATAAGTACCATAATTTTTGGAAGCTCTTTATGAGACTTGAATCCTTACTTATTTCTATGAAGGCCTTTCTTCCACCATAATATTGAGTCTCCACCTTCTATCTTTATGCACTTACTTTGAGAGCATAGTGGCCATTCTTAGTTCTATGTGCATTATCCCAAGACTAGTTGATTGATGCATAACTTGTTATTGCTTGTTTTAAACTATTGTATCTAGTCACTCTTATGAACTTTGAAGGTGTCCTATGCATTTATATTTGCTATTCTATGAGGGACAAGCTGAATACTATTATGCTATGTTTTCTTTATGTGAAACAAACAAACGTCTTGCAAAGCATTGTTATTCATGAATCTTTTGTTTGTGCCTTTTCATGTTGCATCATAGTTTCTTTGCTTATTGCTAGAACCTTGTCTTTCATGTTATGATTGAAGTACTATGATCCCAGCTTTGAATGTTATACAAATACTTTGATCAATTCTTTGATGGTGCATGTCACCTCAAAAATTATTCTTTCTTTTTATCACTTACCTACTCGAGGACGAGCAGGAGTTAAGCTTGGGGATGTTGATACATTGCAAATGTATCTATAATTTTTGATGTTCCATGCTTGGTTTTATCCACTTTCTTGTGTTTTGTTCCAACTTTGGAGCACTTTTTATATGATTTCTTGGACTAACCTATTAACAAGAGCCACAGTGCCAGCTGCCTGTTTTCTACTGTTTTTGGTTCCAGGAAAGTCAGAAAATGAATATTCTCGGAATTGGACGGGACAAAAGCCAAAGTGCCTATTTTTCCGGAAGTCATCAAGTGCCAGAATACGAGACAGAGAAGGGCCAGAGGCCGGCCACACCACCTGGCCGCGCGGCGAGGCTAGGCCCGCGCCAGGGGGTGGTGTGGTGGCCCCTGGCACCCCCTCGGTCACCCCTTCCGCCTATAAGATTCCCTCGGGACGTAAACCCTAAGTACCCGATCAAAAATCCACGAAAGAGTCTGTAGCCGCCGTCATCTACATCCCTAGACCGGGAGGGATCTGAAGCTCTTCCCGGCACCGTGCCAGAGAGGGGAATTCACCCTGGAGGCCTTCTTCATCACCATGCAAGCCTCTGGTGTGATGCGTGAGTAGTTCATCCTTGGAATACTGATCCATGTAGTAGCTAGATGGCTGGTTCTCCTCCTTCGTGCTATCATGTTTAAATCTTGTGAGCTCCGTTCATGATCAAGATCATCTATTTGTAATTCTGCATGTTGTGTTTGCGGGGATCCAATGGATATTGAGATGCTATTTCAGATTGATTATTGATTCTAGCATGTCTTTGTTATTTGTGATCTTGCATGCTTTCCGTTGTTAGTAGCTATCTTGGCCAAGTAGATGCTAGCAACTCCAAGATTTAGTATTTATGCTCGATAGTGGGTTCATGCCTCTGGTAATCTAGGGAAGTGATAGAAATCTCTACAGTACTAGATGTGCTGTTGCTACTAGGGAGAAAACAACAATCCTTTGTTCATAGAACAATCGTATTGTTTACTTTACACGCAGTTCGTAATTCAATAATCTGTTGCTTGCAACTTAATACTGGAGGGGGTTCGGATGATAACCTGAAGGTGGATTATTAGTCATAGATGAAGTTGTATGGCGGTCTATGTATAATGTTGTAATGCCCAATCAAGTCTCAAAGGAGTCAAAATGATTAGTATATGCATGTATTGCTTTCTCGATGTTTGTCAATTGCCCCGCTGTAATTTGTTCACCTAGCATGTTATCTATCTAAGGGGAGCCACCTCTAGTGAACTATGGATCCCTGTCCTTTTTCTCTACATACAATCTATAAACTGCTTTCGCTTTGTGTTTACTTTCTGCAAACTTTTACTTCTTTCCATTCGATACGTTTAATCCTTTGTTTTCAGCAAAACACGGTGAGATTCACAACCTCATCATAAGTTGGGGACAAAGTTCTGTGGTTGTGTTGTGCAGGTCTCCACGTTGCTACTAGCACCGATAGTGCGCCCTGCCAAAGCTCAGCTAGTAACACCTTTGGGGTGTTTCCTTGGTCCTACTGGTTCGATTAAACCTTGGTTTCATAACTGAGGGAAACTTGTTGCTGTGCTCATCATACCTTCCTCTTGGGGTTCCCAACGAGCTCTACATCAACCATGCTCCAGCATTTTTCTGGCACCATACACAGAGCCATCAGATTATTATACAAGTTTTATGATATTGGCATGGACTTCAGAAATGACGAAACTGTAAAAGGCCGTAAACATAACAGGCCAATGTGCATGTGGTAATAGGTCGTAACAGTAATAGCCCGTAAATGTAACAGGCCTAACGGGCCATAATAGTAATAGGTCGTAACAGAAACAGGTCGTAACTGAAGTAGGTCGTAACAGTAACATGCCGTAACAGTAGCAGGCTAGAATAGAAATAGCCCATTACAATAATAGGCAAGAAACTACAAAAAATCACAGAACAGTAACATGCCAAAATAGTAGCGGGCCAAAACAGTAGCGGGCCACAACAGTAAATGGCTAGAACAATGACGAGCCCAAACAGTACAGGCCGAGAAATTCTCGGACGAGGGTAGTAACAGGGCGAGAAATTTACCAGGCTAGAATAGTAAAGGGCCTTTTATGGGCCTAAACAACTAAAGACCAGAACAGTAAAAGGCCAGAACAGTAACATGCCAGAACAGTAACTGACTATCTCAGAGAAGGGCCGTCAGTAGGCTCGACGATGGGCTGCGATAACAGTGATGGGCTAACTGCAGGCCTTATGTTTACAGGAGCGACTTAGCGCAGGCTGCTAATGGGCCGCACAATGTTGGACCAACATGGGCCTTCTGTAGGCCGAAAGTGAATCATGCCTGAAAGTTTGTGGGCCGCTGCTGGCTGCATTTTTGGGCCCATTTCAAACAGTGCAGGACAAAACAGTAACGGGCCATCTTCTTATTGGACTCCCCTTATGGGTCGGCCCAGTTAGTATTTAGCAGGCCTTGGCTAGGCATGGCTTCTGCCATGGTTTCTATGGACGTTAACAACGGTAACCAGCCACTAACGACGGCTGCCACCTAGCAGTTCGCATGACGTCAGCAGTCAGCGCGGCTGGCGAACAGATTTACGACGGAACAAGTTTTCATGGCTGAAGGGTGCGATCCTCCACGTTCGGAAAAAACCGTGGTGGATTCATTTGTGATAGGGATTTTACCACGAAGGTCATCCATCGCGGAAGACTCTTTGGCCATGAAAAATAGGCCTTCGACCACGAAAATCGTCCGTTGTAAAACCCAACTTTTCTTGTAGTGGCACTCGAAACACTGTTGTTGTGGGAACTGGTCCTAATCATCGATGTGGCATGGCAGCAGCTGGTCCTATTGTGGCTGCCGTTAGCCGGGGCCCTGCCTATCCACTGGGTATTGTAGCTCCCACTACTAAGGGCCCTCTCCTTGCTCCTGGTCCTGGTACATCCACCGAGGTTGCTCCAGCTAACGATGATGCTGGTGATGGTGACGGTGGCATTGTCGCTAGGTGTGATAGTGCCGTTCCACCTCTCGAACCTCTTGGAGGTTTCTATCCTGCAGAACCTGATGATGGCAAAGTAATCATGCGTATCGATGTCGAGGATTATACTGGAAAATGAGATGATGGCACATAAAAATTCTATGATGAGTTTGATGTAATCCTTGGTAGATACGATCCTGAAGTGGTAGAGTTATCTGACCTGATGGCATCGTGATGTGTGAAGGTACTGTGGGGGTCCTCCTAGGTAGCATGTTTGGTATATTTTGGTAACAGGAGCAAAAAGGCTATAGAAGTGAAAGATACCAGGGATTTAGTCATACTGTTTACAAGGAAACATTATAGAGGTGAAGTGTACTTCCACTTGATAGTGCAAATGGTGGGAGACGAATTGGATTTTGACAATAGAGATGATGGACTTGTAGAAGGCATGCATGACCTGATCCATGGCATCACTGGGGCTGATGCCACTGAGGGTAGCTTCGAACAGAGGAGAGTCTTACAGAGGAGCAGCATAAAGAGGAGCAGGAAGAGCATCCCCAAAAAGGGCACCCCGAAGAAGAACATCACCAAGGAGACCATGCCAGAGAATAGGATGCCCAAGAGTCACACGAAAAAGGCACCACGCCGCAGAGTATACCCTTGAGATCTAGTCAAAATGCCACACCAAACGGTAGCAGCAAAAACGCTAAGAGGGCTATCACGATGGTGAACACTCCCAGGAGTGGTAGCAAAAAGGCGAAGATGGCGAGCACGGAGGCTACTACACCCAGTGGGAGCAGAAAAAAATGCTAATTTGGAGCAGAACACGCCGCCGAGGTCAGGAAATAATGCCAGCACGAAGGATAAGACGCCCAATAGTAGCAGCAAAAGGGCTAATTTGGAGCGGAACAAGACATTGAGGTCAGGCAATAATGCCATCATGATGAAGAACACGTCCAATAGTAGTATCAAAAGGGCTAATTTGAAGAAGAACACGCCACAGTGGTCAGGCAATAATGCCAGCACCCTGGATCCAACACCCATGAGGGGAGGCAAGAAGGAGATCACACCCAAGAGCGATAGGAAAAAGCCTAGTTCGATGGGGAACAAAACAAAGATGTGAAGCCCTACTAATACCACCAGGAAAGATTACATCAGGAAGGAGGATGTACACAAGAAGAGAAAGAGGGTTCTGTATAGTCAAGATGAAATTGATTCTGACAACTGTTTGTCTACTGAAGTACCTGGGATGCGTGCAAACGTAATACCACCCCATGTGGTTGCATCAGAACCAACCGAGTGTCTTGGAGAAAATAGAGTTGCCGGTGAGGTATATTGGGGCAATGTTCCGGTCCATCCGGGTGGAGATGATGGTGCAGCCCCATCCATGGGAGTCAATATGATGTGTGCAGTACTAGGCATTTGAGACGATGGCCAGGATTGTGAATCAGATGAAGAAGAAGGCACTGTAGAGGATCAAGAATCTGGTGATGATGAAATAGACGAGGAACTTAACCATGAGGCTAGTATTCTAGTCGATGATTTGGGTGTTGAAGTAGAAGAAATGAAACATGAACATGAGTATCCTATAATTTCGGTCAGCACCGAGTTCAGGAGCATGCATGAGTTCAGGATGTCATTCCGGCATTTTTGTATCAAGGGGGAGTTCGACGTTTATCGACCGAAGAACACTACCCAGAGGTATGAGGCTGTTTGCAAGTTAATGTGGATGAATGGACGGGTCGAGGTACATTGTCCATGGAGGATCACAGCAAGAGCCTTACTTGCATCGAAGGCAATTAGGGTAATGGGGCAATGAATGCAGCAAACCATTAGAACTTTCTCTCTTTTCACTCTATAACTACAATTGCTTTGTGATATCTTTCTAGCAACTAGTCGACTCCACTTATCTTTTAAATGAATTTGTGTTGTAGGTGAACAAAATGGGCCCTCCACCCATGTGTCCGACATGCAGCAAACTGAAATCCTCAATGGCTGATACGGAGTGGGTGGTTATACATGATATGTCCATACTAAAGGATAACCCTAAGGAGACCGCGAAGAATATTCAGACTAGCCTCGGTTCTAAATACAACATTGTCCTACCGTATTACACGGTTTGGAAAGGTAAAGAGAAAGCTCTGGGGTTCTTGCATGGGGATTGGACCAATAGCTTCAGGATGATGTACAACTTCAAGGCGGAGGTACAAGCTAGGTGTCCGGGGAGTGTTGTGGAGATTGACACCGAATCAGTACATGGTAAAATATATTTCAAAAGATTTTTCATGGTGCTTAAACCTTGCATTTAGGGATTCAAGGATGGATGTAGGCCGTATCTGAGTGTAGACAACATTGTCCTAACTGGCAAATGGAAAGGATGTCTGCCATCTGCCACAGCACTTGATGGTCACAACTGGGTGTTCCCAGTTGTATTCGGGCTGTTTGAAATAGAAACGGAGGAAAACTGGGTCTGGTTTATGAGGTAGCTTAGGAGATCAATAGGCCACATGGATCCATTGGCTATATCCATGGATGCATGCAAAGGGCTGACGAATGCAGTGAAAGAAGTGTTCCTGTGAGCTGAAGGTAGAGAATGCCATTCCCATATGATGCTCAACTTGTAATCACACTACGCAGGCAGCTTATTTCGTTACATGTTTCCTGCTGCTAGAGCTTACAAACTTAGTAGCAGCGAATATTTCATGAGCAAGATTTTTTCGGAAGCCCCTGAACTTCCAGAGTACTTAGCCATCCATCATTCGTAGCTATGGAAGAAGAGTCAATTCAACCCTGACATCAAAGTTAATTACATAAACAACAACCTTGCAGAATGCCTAAATAACTGGGTGAAGGACATAAAAGTGCATCATGTTCATATCTTGATGGACAGCATACGTGGTATGATCATGAAGCTGTTAAATATAAGGAGAGAGATCGGTAGGAGACTTAGAGGACATATGCTACTGCTAGTTGTACAGCAACTGCACAAGAGAAGCCAAGGACTTGCTCATCTTAAGGTTCTCACGTCAACCAGCAGCAGCTGTGAGTTTGTCGATATGTCCAAGAGTGGCAAAAGGGATGTTATGAATATCCAGCTGCGAGAATGCACCTGCTTAGAGTGGCAGCATACCAGGAAAACTTGCGACCACGCCTTGGCCTTCTTGGTGAAGAAAAGAACTCTACCCATTTGGATCAGTATTTGTTAGACTACTACTCTATGGAAAAGTTCAGAGCTACATACGTTGGATCCGTCGATCCATGTACAGACACATCTCAGTGGCCTCAAGTCAAACTGACTTTCGTGCTTTGCCAGCCAGTTACAAAAGGGCAGAGGAAGACCTTAGGTGAATAGGTTTAAGTATTTTCTCGAGAAGAAGGGTTCGGCTTTCTGTGCTACCAAGGAGGGCAAAAACAGATGCAAGCCCTTCCATCTTATAGGCCATAAAGCAGCGGGTTGTCCCCTTAATGCTCCCAAACCTAGGTATGAGATGGTACATTCACAAAAAAATGTTTATAGTCTGTAGATATAAGGTAGTAATCCATGTACTGTTTTTTTACAGGAAGCGGAAGGTAAGAAACAAGACAGCCGACTCAGTGATTTTTCTGCGGGAACAAAACCAAAACAAGTGGAGTGATGATGCTGGACAAGATTCTGGTGCTGACTGGCCTGACTTCCCTCGACCCAGAGATGCATGTACGTGAAGGTAAGAAAATTGGCACCCAGGAAGAGGAAGAAGGCAGGAGATGGAGAAGTCAGTGGAAATGAAGGCAAGAGGAATAAAGTTGGCACCCAAGCAGAGAAAGAAGGCTAGCAGTGTAGAAGCCTAATGATGTATTGAACTTGAACCTATATATGTAGTTCGATTAAAATCTAGAGCTATGTGCGTGGAACTTGTCGGGTGAAACAATCTGCCTCCCGTACTCGGAGGAAAAATTATTGCAACTTGAGGATTGGATACGGCTGAGGCCACTAGTTAAATCCGAAATTGTGACTGTGCCACTACTATCTGAACAATTGCACCACCTAGACCATGATAGTTGAGCGGTTAAGGGTCTCCAAAATTGATGGGTGTTAGTGGCACAAACATGAATTATTTATAGGCACTTAATAAATCCCTGCTATTGGCATTACACTTATGATAAGGTTCTGAGATGAAAAACAAGTTCTAAGCTGGCTGCTATACTCCACGCAACAGCAACTTATTTCAGCTGTTGGACAATGACATGGCAACATAAACTGCAAAGGCAGCAGATAATGTCCAGATAAAGAGGAAATTGTTTCCACTATCTGGCCTAATCTTGAGCCCGTCTGTCTCACCACCTCCCTGCTCCTGCCTCCCCTGCACCTGGTGAAGCTCCCGGATCTCTCACTCCAACGCATGAATCTCCTCTTTCTTGTCACACAGAGCATCACGCAGATCCTGAACAAGCTCTTTTTGAAAACCTGTTAGCGGCTTTTCGATCCACACAAACTTATCACAGCTAGTTCCCCTCCCTTCCTATGAAGTAGATCGAAAGAAACAAAAAAAGGATTACATTACGCTTTCCGGATCCGAGTTACCATTGTAGCTACAGTAGGAACTTGCCGCTCTAATGCTGAAGTTGCTGCATTTTCCTACAGTATTTTCATCGGTCCATGAAAAACAACTCGGCATCTTCTCACCGCACAAACACAGCATATCGGGGTAGTAATCATAGGGCACCCTCTGGTACCTGATAGGGGCACCCGCCTGGCGAAGTTTAGCCGACCCTGATTCCGCCCGAGACGAACTGCATGAGCTGCGAGCCATGAGCGAGGGTAGCGAGGGCAGAGGAAAGAGGAGCCTTTGGATGTCAGGGTAGTGGCACCGTGAAGCGTGATTTATCCCCACTTAATAACTCGGGCAGAATCCTACCATCCACATTCAGCTGACAGGTGGGGGACCTAGCGTGTGGACTTGTCAACCAAACCTCGCTCCTTGGTGGTTCAAAGGCCCTCTCGCATGCATTGGACGAAATTTTTTGGCACCTTGCCCGCGTACATATCACTGGAGGCCTTGCTCAGGAACCATACACGCCTGGCCCACACTCTTACTCCCTCCTAGGAACTTATCATGGCTCGCAGCAGCAGGTCCATCCGCGCCACCGCTCCCGGTAGGGCTTGCCGCGGCGGATCCACCCCAAGATCCTACCGTCGTAGTATCAAATGTCCATGGTTTCTTGAGCGGAGCGATGACGCTATGTCTCCGAGCTTGGCCCCTTCTACCTATAGAAGGACTGATGCAGCGTCGAGCTCTAGCAGGAGCAGCCAGGCGCGACGGGGCTCGGTCCATGCCAACCCCTTCACCTTAGTCATTGTCGATTCCGATGTGGAGGACGACGGGGACGAAGCTGTACAGAACACCATTGTTGCCTCCTTGGCGAAGGGAAAGCCACAGGCGGGAGTGGATGTCGCTGGGAAGGGCACGGCGGTGTCACCAATCGAGGTGGACTCCGACGACAGCGCTGTGATGTGGGTTTAGATGTTGTTTAGGATGGTTGCAATTTCGGTTGTGTTTAGTGCGAGTACAATTATTGTAATGGGTCTGTCGAGCTATATTGAGAAATATGTGCAATAGCAGCGTGTAAGTGCTTCCACTTTAGAAATTGTGTCTGTGCCATTTGCATTATCAACATAGAATACATGTAAACAATCCAACGAAAATCAGATTAGAACCATCAGATGGTAGTGGAAGGATGGAAGAGAAGTGGGGACAGTGGCTTCTAGGGGAAGGAAGAGAAGTAAGGGGGACGTGACACTGGCAGGTGGGCCCACGGAACACGTGACACTGACATGCGGGAGCATGCGGTATTGCGAGTCTGTCCAGAGCAATAACTCGTCGAATTATTAAGGAGTACTAAAAAACTACAACTTGGGTACATTCGCACAACACGTATGCTCTACGCACCCGAGAAGCATCGCTTAAGTCTAATAGTAACGACAACATAAGTACTACATTTCCCTATTGGTCTTCTCGATACAAATGTAGAAATGCATCTGCCTGTTCGGTCCAGCACCAACAAGGTACTAAGATGGCACACATAGGACCGACCTTAGGTCCGCATGCTCCACCTCCCGCGGCGTCGGGAAGCTCGGCGCCTCGGCTAGCACAAGAATGCTATCGGACAATGGCGGATGGGCGTTCGCCCACATGCGCACCGTGTATAGGGGCCAGGTTCACGAGACCGACCGGATGCATAACACACACACGAAGGTGGGCCCAGCTCTGGTTCACGGAACACCAGTGGTGATGGTCAGGATGAAAACAGAGCCACCCCTTGGAAAATTAGCCGACGGCATGCCGAGTCAGTGAGCGGCACCTGCTCTTAGAGAAGTTGTGTGTGGCCGTACGAGATCCTAATCACTTTGATCAAGTGCTCCTCTACAAGGTAGAAGACGAGCTCTACCGCCGGGCCGGTGTAGTTGCAGCCCGGTTCCGTGCAGAAGCACGCGCCGTGCGGGCACGCGAGCTCGTGGAGCGGGAGCTTACCGTAGGAGTAACGATGAAAGCTTCCTAGGTGGGAGCACACGAGCGAGAACGTCGCTACGAAGTTGCGCGCGAGGATCTCCAGATTCTTGGGATGCAGCATCTGCCACATCTAAAGTTCGTCGAGAAATCGGATAAAAGATCAGCAGTTAGATCGGCGAATAGCAGGAATATGTAAGATAAATTCAAAAGCTTGTAAAATGATTTCTTAGCATGGAGTTAGCGACCCGAGAATCACCGATTGTCGTCGGCGCATGGCGCATGAAAGCTGGTTGCGTCATCCGAGAACGGTGACGTGTGGTGGATGAGAGGGGTTGTGGAGTAGACGTGCTCACTCGCGAGCTCTATGATATTACTAGTAGGCTATAGGAGAGTGGAAATAATAGTAATATAAGTGAAAATGTAAGCGCGGCCAATCATGTCACGGAAGAGCCTACTCGCGGATCTCTCTTACGAAGAACCATCTTATTTGTCCATGTGCCCCAATCGAACGGTTTGCAATAATCAGATCAGACAACTAGTTCTTCAGGCGGCAGGCCTTTAGGAAGACGTGATTTTATGTGATTTAGTGGAAAGAACCCACATGCAATGACTCTACTGGATCCATATGTGTTTTATGAAAAGAACATACATGCAATGACTCATCCATATGTGTTTTGTGGAAAAGAACACACATGCAATGACTCTGGTGGATACATATGTGGTTTGTGAAAAGAACACACATGCAATGACTCCAACTGATCCATATGTGGTTCATGAAAAGAACACACATGCAATGACTCTGGTGGGTCCATATGTGCTTCATGAAAAGAACACACATGCAATGACTCTAGTGTTGGTTTTGTGAAAAGAACACATATGAAATGACTCTAGTGGATCCATATGTGCTTTTTGAAAAGAACACACATGCAATGACTATAGTGGATCCATGTGGTTCGTGGAAAGAACATACATGCAATGACTCTAGTGCTATTTTCATGAAAAGAACACACATGCAATGACTGTAGCTGTGGTTCATGAAAATAACACACATGCAATGACTCTAGTGCTAATTTTGTGAAAAGAACAGACATGCAATAACTCTAGTGGATCCATATGTGGTTCATGAAAATAACACACATGCAATAACTATAGTGGATCCATGTGGTTTGTGGAAATTAACACACATGCAATGACTCTAGTGGATCCATATGTGGTTCATCAAAAGAACACACATGCAATGACATTGGTGGATCCATGTGGTTTGTGGAAAGAACAAGCATGCAATGACTCTAGCTGATCCATATGTGGTTCATGAAAAGAACACACATGCAATAACTCTGGTGGTTCTATATGTGGTTCATGAAAAGAAAACACATGCAATGACTCTAGTGCTGGTTTTGTGAAAAGAACACACATGCAATGACTCTGGTGGATCAATATGTGATTTGTGAAAAGAACATACATGCAATGACTATAGTGGATCCATGTGGTTTGTGGAAAGAACATACATGCAATGACTCTAGTGTTAGTTTCATGAAAAAACACACATGCAATGACTCTAGCTACGGTTCATGAAAAGAACACACATGCACTGACTCTAGTGCTGGTTTTGAGAAAAGAACACACATGCAATGACTCTAGTCGATCCATATGTGGTTCATGAAAAGAACACAAATGCAATGACTATAGTGGATCCATGTGGTTTGTGGAAAAGAACATACATGCAATGACTCTAGTGGATCCATGTGTTTTATGAAAAGAACATACATGCAATGACTCTGGTGGATCAATATGTGGTTCATGAAAAGAACATATGCAATGACTCTAGTGCTGGTTTTGTGAGAAGAACACACATGCAATGACTCTAGTGGATCCATATGTGGTTTCTAAAAAGAAAACACATGCAATGACTATAGTTGACCCATGTGGTATGTGGAAAGAACATACATGCAATGACTCTAGTCCTAGTTTCATGAAAAGAACACACATGCAATGACTCCAGCTGTGGTTCTTGAAAAGAACACACATGCAATGACTCTAGTGCTGATTTTGTGAAAAGAACACACATGCCATGACTAGTGGATCCATATGTGGTTCATGAAAAGAACACATATGCAATGACTATAGTGGATCCATGTGGTTTGTGGAAAATAATACACATGCAATGACTCTAGTGGATACATATGTGGTTCATCAAAAGAACACACATGCAATGACATTGGTGCATCCTTGTGGTTTGTGGAAATAACACACATGCATTGACTCTAGTGGATCCATATGTGGTTCATGAAAGAACACACATGCAATGACATTGGTTGATCCATATGTGGTTTGTGGAAAGAATAGACATGCAATGACTCTAGTGCTCGTTTTAGGATAAGAACACACATGCAATGATGCTAGTGGGACTGAATGTGGTTTGTGGAAAGAACACACATGCAATGACATTAGTTGATCCATATGTGGTTTAGTGGAAAGAACACACATACAATGACAGTAGTGGATCCATATGTATTCTGTGGAAAGAACACACATGTAATGACTCTAGTGGATCCATATGTGGTTCATGAAAAGAACACACATGTAATGACATTAGTGGATCCATGTGGTTTGTGGAAAGAACACACATGCAATGACTCTAGCTGATCCATATGTGGTTCATGAAAAGAACAAACATGCAATGTCTCTGGTGGGTCCATATGTGGTCCATGAAAAGAATACACATGCAATGACTCTAGTGCTTGTTTTGTGAAAAGAACACACATGCAATGTCTATGGTGGATCCATATGTGGTTTGTGAAAAGAACACACATGCAATGACTATAGTGGATCCATGTGGTTTGTGGAAAGAACATACATGAAATGACTCTAGTGCTAGTTTCATGAAAAGAACACACATGCAATGACTCTAGCTGTGGTTCATGAAAAGAGTACACATATAATGACTCTAGTGCTGATTTTGTGAAAACAAAACACATGCAATGACTCTAGTGGATCCATATGTGGTTCATGAAAACAACACACATGCAATGACTATAGTGGATCCATGTGGTTTGTGGAAAAGAATAAACATGCAATGACTCTAGTGGATCCATGTGTGGTTCATGAAAAGAACACCCATGCAATGAAATTGGTGGATCCATGTGGTTTGTGGAAAGAATACACATGCAATGACTCTAGTGGATCCATGTGTGGTTCATCAAAAGAAGACACCAACATGTCATAAACGTATCTATAATTTTTGATGTTTCATGCTTGTTTTATATCTACTTTCTTATGTTTTGTCCACACTTTGGAGTATTTTTACACATTTTATGGAACTAACCTATTAACAAGATGCCATAGTGCCAGTTGCCTGTTTTATGCTATTTTTTGGTTTCCGAAAAGCTGGAAAAGAAATATTCTCGGAATTGGACCGGACAAAAGCCAAAGTCAATATTTTACCTGAAGACTTACGGAGCCAGAATATGAGACGGAGAGGGGCCACACCACCTGGTGGCGTGGGCCAGCCCAGGCCGCGCCAAGGGGGTGGTGTGGGCCCCTCGGGCACCCACCGACCTTGCCCTTCCACCTGTAAATGCCTCTCAGGACGAAAACCCTAAGTACAAGATCAGAATTCCATGGAAAGTTCCGCAGCTCCCTCGCCACCGAAGAGGAGATTTGGGGGATAGAAGTCTATGTTCCGGCACCCTACTGAGACGGGGAAGTGCCCCCAGATCCATCTCCATCGACTCCACTGCCATATCCATCGCCGTTGCTGACTCCCATGATGAGAAGGGAGTAGTTCTCTCTCGAGGCTATGGGCTCTACAAGTAGCTATGTGTTCATCTCTCTCTACGCGTGATCTTTTTGAGACATGAGCTTTGTAATATAGATCTATTATTCTACTCAAGTGCTTTAATTAATCTCTGCTATCCCCACTTGTGTGAAGTTGAGAGTGTGCACACAGTGTGGCACTTAGGCTAAGGTTATATAAATACTTATCATGAGTATAATTTGAGTTGGATGTCTCTATGAGATTGTGGTGTTTGTTGGAACCATCTAGCGCTCAAGGTTATAGTGAGGGGTTATCTAGATGGGGAATGTGAACTTTAAGGTGTGCTGTTATAGCCCTACATCATCCAACTGGAGAGTAATTCAGGATAGCATCATGAAGAGAAGATATTTATATGAGTGTCCACTAGTGAAAGTATGATCCCTAAGACTTGTTTCTAAGCATTGAAACACTGCTTACAATCAGTCCTGTTACATATTTGCTTGCTGACACTATTATTTCAGATTGCAATTACCACTTATAATCATCCATATTACTTGTATTTCACTATCTCTTCACCGAACTAGTGCACCTATACACCTGCCAAGTGTATTGGGTTTGTTGGGGACACAAGAGACTTCTTGTATCTTGATTGGAGGGTTGCTTGAGAGGGATAACTTTGACCACTTCCTCCCTGAGTTCAATAAACCTTGGGTGATCCACTTGCTGCTATTCTACAAACCTCTGCACCTAGAGGTCCAACACTGTCTACAAGAATAGAAGTGTGCGTAGACATCAAGCTATGTTCTGGCGCCGTTGCCGGGGAGGTAAGTTAAAAGGTACTCACATCCTCTCGCTACTAAGCCATCTTCTAGTGCAGTTGCTGGTGTGTGAGTGCTCGAAGTTACTTCCTTTAGATTCTGCAATTATATCTTTTAGTTTCTTGTTTTTATTTTCACTAGTTTGGCTTAATTTAAAAGAACAACAAAATTAGAGAGCTTTATAGTATTTATCTTGAGTTTGGACATGAAGTGTTTGAAGAGAAAATTAAAAAACCTATGGAACTTTATTTGCATGCTAATAGCAATGTTATTAGTATGAATTCTTTGAACACCATTATTGCTAATGCTATGGAAAAGTCTAAGCTTGGGGTAGCTAGTTTTTATGAAAATGATCTTTTTAGTCCCCCAAGCACGGAGGAGAAAATTTACTTTGATGATACTATGCCTCTGATATATGATGATTACAATGATGAATATGATATTTTCAGTCCACCTACTATTGAGGAGAAAATTAATTATGATTATAATATGCCTCCTATATTTGATGATTATGGTGATGAGAATAATAATGATAGCTATTTTGTTAAATTTTCTCCCACTACAATTAATAAGAATGACTATGTTTATGTGGAGAGTATTAATTTTTTTATGCATGTGGCTCATGATAAGAATGTTTTATGTGATAGTTATATTGTTAATTTTATTCATGATGCTACTGAAAGTTATTATGAGAGAGGAAACATGGTTTTATGTATCTCAACAATATTAAGTTTCCCCTCTTTATGTTGAAAATTTTGAAGTTGCACTTGTTTTGCTTTCCTATGCTTGTTGCTTTGTGCTTTCATGACTTGTTTCTTTATAAGATTATTTTTCATAGGAAGTGGGTTAGACTTAAATTTGTTCTATATTTTCTTTTTGATGCTCTCTTTTACTTCAATTCATATTTCTTATGTGAGCATCATCGAAATTATCATGCCTATCTTAATGGCTATAAAGAAAGAGCTTTTGGGAGACAACCCATTATATTTTTACTTTCAGTTTATTTTTGTTTTGTTGTGTCTTAGAAGTTATTGCCTCTATAATAACCTATCCTTATCCTTTTTGTGTGGTTTTTGTGCCAAGAATAACCTCTAATGAGAGAGAAGTAAGACTTGAGAAAGTTGTTGTCCCGAAAAAGATTTTTGTGCTCCACTGTAAAAAATCGTGAAAACTCTCTGACCGTCGGATTGAGCTGTAATTGTTTGTGCTTCAGCCCCAGGTTATTATCTAACTTTTGTTAGTTTATCACTTTTTGATTTGAGCAACAGAAGGTCTTCAAAAAAAATTGGTTTTTACCTGCTGGTCTATTTTGACAGATTTCTGCTGTAGGGTCCCCTGGATTCAACATCTGAGAAATCCCTGTTATGTAAGTATCCATGTTCCCATGATAAGTGAGCCGTGGAACATAACCGACAAGTATCATTACAGCATCTGAAACATAACGAATACAAGACTGACATAGTTGCCCTTATGGCTACACAACATTCAGCAGCGGAGCTTCATCACACGCAGGGCGCAGTCAGGCCCCAACTACAGGCGACTGACTGGGAGGACGGCCTAGCTCGCTGGACGTCACCTTAATCTTCTGTTGTCAAGCTTCTGAAAACCTGGCCAAGTAAATATCCAGGGACAATGCCATGAGTACTTTTGAATGTACTTGTAGACCACCAAGATAAGTTAAATAAGGAAATGCAATCTGGCTGTGGCGAGATAGCTCTATCTAGGGTTGTTTTTGAAAAGCCTAGAGTATCTATTGTAGTTATGGCATCTCCATATCTTTGTTGAAAAAAAGAGTTTGGAAACATGCCTCCGTTTTATAAATCAGGATATCCCCATATCCTTATTGAAAACCTTTTTGAAAACAGTTTTGGAGAAAACCCTTTTTAAACCTCTTTGACCAGCTCTGGTCAAAACAAGACTATAAACTCAGGTTCCCTCAGAACCTCCATACTTTCATCCATTTTTCCAAACACCACCATTTGGGTACTCCTAGCCATCACCTTTCCAACCGTACTTGACCGTGGACACTGCTATTCGAATAGATTATACTCTGCAGAGTTTGCGCACTTCCCCACAAGAATCAATACATCCACTGGGATAAAACCATGGCCCAGTACACAAGTTAGACGGGGGTTCGGATAATCAAACCTAACCTTTTGCTTGTTGACCCTAGCAAAGGTTGCTTTTCCTTTTGGGTTTGTTCTCCCCGGCAACGAGTATGTGGCCCCCGGCCATAGTCCTGCCTTCCGTACACGCGGATACCCAAACCGCAGCTTGGCGTATACCTTAACTTGGTGACTCCACTTCCTTCCGTACTACCTAAGTCATACCGTCTGCCGGAGACCCAATTGTTGCACCAGCACTCCTACCAAGATAGGATCACTCTTGCCGAAGCAAGCTAGAGGCTCCACATCCGTAGAACTGTTAGTGCTTGCCCGGAATTCAAGGGATTTCTCCCAATAAGCATTGTACAAGCTGCCTCGGCTAAAGAAGACAAACTACGAGCTAAGCCCCAGCACCTGGGGTAATGTGGTTGCACTGATAAATTGTTCCGGTAAAGGCGTAGAACATCCCTTCTCTTTATCTTGTCCATTTTCTTATTTCTCATCATCACCACTTCTTTAGTTAAAACATCCGCTTGGAACGATGCCTCTTCCCAAGGGTTTTACGAAGAAGTTTTTAAACATTTGTAGTAGGGTAAATCCCAAAACCGTTTATTCAACAAAAATTCGTGGTTTTCAACAAGGTAGGATGCTAATCCTCATAACCTCGATCTAAAGGGGTAAGTGGTAGGTTTACATCAGGGTGGTGCCACGAGGGACACCAAGTCATAACTTGGAGGGGACAAGTCATTAGCGCAGTATTTATGAAACAAGGCATGTAGTTAAATAATGCAATTTCTAAAGGAGCTACAAAACAGGTAATAATAAGAGTAGGACAAGTATCGGAATTCGGGAATGGTGGCTTCCCTGATGATCAGCAATATGGCAATATGTCCCCAGACTTCTTCTTAGAATACCATAATAAACCAATAATAATTACCACTTCTTCTGCTCTCCGATTTCATCGCAACTATCATCGTCCAGACAGCACATGCCAACAAACCAAACCATAATCAACACAAGCATCAATACAATACAAGAAACTAGTGAACAATACAAGTTTAAAATTCAGTAGGTTTTGAGAGCATTGGATTTAGAAGATGGAGATGGCCTTGGAGACATGGATGAACATCCCTTAGGGTTTATAGTCGAGGAACTACCTAGGAGGGGTTTTTAGACCAAGGACCTATTCAGTATGATACCATTGTGTAAAAATGATACCAACAGATAGGGGTTGATAAACTGAAACAAACAAAAGTGGTTTCACTATTTTATCACTTTTCTTTAAATAGTTATGATTTTCCTGGTGAAATAACTTCTAGTTTTAGGGAATAAATCACCAAAAAGGTTCTGGAGCTCCAAAAATTATTTCCTTTTTTGATTTTGTAGGGTTTGATGTACTGAATAGCTGAGAGTTGGAATCAGGACAATATAATTATGAGAATGCCCTCAGGAAATTCCCAAAGGTAATTCTGTGGGGTTTTGTCTTTTTGACCAGATTTATTTTATAGAAGGTTTTAGTATGATTCCAACTTCACATATTAGGTATTTCAAATACCTTTATGTAGAAATTGGAATCAACCTTTTCGGAGTTGTGGAACTACTGTGATGATTTATCTAGTGAATAAACCACATATAGAGGTATTTAATTCATTAAAATTCAAAATAGGACCAATAAATCTTGAAAACCTAGGATTTGGTTAATCTTGATGTATCGCACCATTGAGAGTTTGCAACAACTCAAAAGGTGTTATATATTAGTCTAGGAAATTTCCTAAAGACAGAGAAGACTTGTTTTTGTCATTTTTGTTACAGGCAGAATATAACCCCACTTGGCATGATATGAATACTCAATGGTAGGCATATCAAATACCTATCATAGGGACTTTCATTCAACCCATTTGGTTTTGTATAGGTCAATGAGAAATTTATGTAGTGAAAAAGATACCTTTTTGCAAATTTAATGCCACAAAATAATGAAGTTGATTTTTGGCAAACTACCAGTTCTTCATGTTGCACAAAACATGTAAGAACCGAAAGGAATTTAGAACTAGGATAATTGTGTTGGTTTTCATTTTTAAAACTATTTAAACTAACATGGATATAAAGCAGATCTGGAAAGAGATTTATTTTAAAAAGAAAAGGGGAGATCCTTAGCTGGCCCGGATCCAGATGCAGCTGGGCCTCACGACGCCCGACCGGCCCACTAGCGCTGCAGTGAGCGCGCGGTGGCAATTTAAATCACTGACAAGTGGGGCCCGCCGGTCAGTGACGCGGGGTGGTGAAGTGGTATTGGTGAGTTGTGGCCGTTGGATCTAGTCGCGATGGACGGTGATGGTTCATCTCCTTGCTCGCGGCGGCCAGGCGACGGCGGAACCCTAGTTGGCAATGGAGCGTCGTGAGGAGCTTACCAGAGGGCTCGCCGGAGGTCGGGGAGGGCCTGGAGTGAAGCGGCGGTCGACGGTGGTACCGTTGATGGGCGGCAGCAGTCGGTTCGACGTCAGGAGTATCGTCTAGGGCCGATCCTAGGGCAAAACAGGCACAGGGTTAGATGCAGGAGAGGAGGGGATCTCGAGAGAACAGCATCCAGAGGAAGAAACGCACGCGGGAGGGAGCTATGCTCAGTTCTAGAGCAATGGCCAATAAGCCATTCTCTCCTTCCTTCGGCCAGAGCAGGGCAGGGGAGGAAGAGGGGATCCTGGAGAGGTGAGTGGGGAGCAGAGGGAGGAAATGAGGGGCAGATGGAGGCGCGGGGTGGCCTCTGGCCCTTTTTATTTGGGGTAGATGGGTTCATGGTGTACTAAGCTTATTCTAGGCTAGGGTTTGGTCCAGGGCTCTCCCATTGGTCAGGATGCGCGGTGGAGAGGGGTGAGGAAGGGTCTTGGTCGTGCTGAGAGACAGAGAAGGTTGGAGGTGGCTACTGTATTGAATAAGAAAGAGTGGAGACAAGACATGTCCATGGTTTCCTTCAAAGCCAAGCACAAAGGACAAGAAATAAAGGTGTTGCTACAGTTTTGCTATGGTGTTTCCGACCAGAGTAGGAGTGAGGGTTGCTGTGGAGGAGTATTGAACAAGCTTGGGAAAGTTTGGATTTAAATTGGGTCAAGGTTTTGAATAATGTCCCCACTTGGCCATATCCATGATCATGAAGAACTTCAAGATTTTTGACCTTGGAAAGCTGAGGTGAGGGTGCTGGTAGGTGGATATGGTTCAGGTACATCTCCATCAATTATTTGGGAATTATTGGATGAAGTTTGGTCCACTTTATATCTCATTTTCAAATGGTGCAGAAATGGTTTTTAGGATTTTATTTAATATTTTTGAATTGGACAAGTTGAGTTTTTGATTTGAGATGGTCCTAAATGTGAACACACACTCAGGGAATTTTTCCCAAGATTTATGGAGGCTTAAAAGTATTTAAAACTATTATTATTCCATTTCTGGCATTTGAGAAAAAGGGCAAAAAGGAATAATAAAGGATCACAAAAATATTTATTTTTGATATGGGAATGTAGGGTATGATATACGGACCTCAATTGAGCAGAAGGTTCGAGAAGTGTTTTGGCAAAAACCAAACTTCCCGTTGGGAAAGGAGTTTTGGAGATTTTGTCTATTAAAGAGATTAATTAGATTTGGAGCCATAATAATTATGGATAAAATTTGATAAATCTTGATGAGCAAGGTAGATGATGTAGACAAGGTGTAACAAGCATTTTCAACCCTGGGATTAGAGAATCCAAGTTGATTTTGCGAAAACTAGAGATTTAAGGATCTTGGGTAAGATTGTTTTCATGCCACCGAAACCTTGTTGGATCTTGGAACTCAAGGCTCCCCTTGGGAAATGGGATATATGTATGGATATACCAAGTGATGTAGATCGCAATGGTGTAGAGGTTTGAGCTTGATCCTGCTTGAGCTCACCAAGACAGGCTTTTGAACTTTGAATAAAATAAGCCTGCCAAAGCAGATTATCAACTAGCCTTCAAAACTTTGTGGGGTTAAGAAGCACAAAGATCCACTTGGAACAAGTGAAGTGGGTATTCGGATACCTATATGAGTAGATCACAACCATGCAAAGAGTTGGTCAGTAGAAGGTTGGATGATGGTGTGAGCTTCTATCAAAATAGGCATGTTGATAAGATTTGCAGGAAACGTTATTTTCTTGCCTGCAAACCATCAAGAACAAGTGGATTGGAGGATGATCTAATGAAGGTCAAGAGTGGGCCTTGGTAGAACTTAGGATGTTTAGCAAGATGGTTCAAATGCATTTTCAAAAATGCACAAGGGTTGAGAAAAGGAGGCATTCAAAAAGGTGATGTTGGAACATATTCTAGACAGCCAAATTTGGCAGATTTAAGGTTTTTGACTAGAATGTGAGAGGGGAGCTTTTGACGGGTAGCAAGGTACCAAAGCATCATCAAGTGGATGAGGTTCAAGAGTAGATTGATTAGAAGGGATACATGCTTGATATTGGTCTTCATTGACTAGGAAGCTTCTGGAATTAGATCACTTCATAGCTGATCTGGTTAAGGGTTTTAGATGATTACTTAGTAGCTAGGGATCAGATCCAGATTGTATTCTTGCTTAGGGTTTGGTGATTTTAAAGTATATTGATCCAATTGATGAGCTCCTAGGGTGGCTCATACTACTTCCTAAGCAAACAAGTCAAATAGCAGATCAAGCAATTCATTCGACAGCAGATCAAGGCAACTCATCTTATAAACTAAGAAAATCCACTACTGGGGTTACCATCAAGTCTGACTTGAGGTAAGGTTGGGCAATTTGAAAAGGGTTGGAGTTTGAATAAGATGAGGGTCCTTGGTATCTCTACCAAGAGTAGAATTCAAAAGCTTAATAAAGGTGTTTTGTGAAACCTAGAGAGAAGAGTAGTTGAAGGTTCTGTCTTGAAAACATAAGGAGATAGTATTCTATAGATCGCCATAGTTTGATCAATAGAAGCTACTAAAATAGTTGGTTGGCAAAGGCTTCTTGGCTTAGGTTTTGAAATGCCGGAACATTTGAGAATATGGAAAATAATCCAAGACAATTTTGTGAAATAGCTTTTTGTCAACTTGTGTTAAGGTAAGGAGTATATCATCTAATGCACATTCATATGCATAAGCATATCCAAACAACAAGCAAACACTTCAGTATTAAACAAGAAAAAGTTTTTGTTCACCCTGATTTTTGCATTCTGGACAACTAATCAGGGTTGCTGAAATTGGGATGTTACAGACCTTTCCCCCGTAAAAGAATCTCGTCCTGAGATTCAGGAGAGTAGGGTTAGGGGATTTTTGACGCAAGGGTAGCGCTACTGGTTTCAATCATGCTATCTTACGGTATCTGTCCTTGGAAGTGGTTACTACATCGATGAAGTTGAGCTTCAGTCTTCCGAGATGCAGGGAGAGTTGAGCAGAGTCTAGTCCTGATTGCGAGGGATGACCTTCTTTTCTTTCCGGATTCAGAATCTCGGGGGCTTAGGCTGGGCGGACTATCGGGATTCTAAACTTCACAGAGTACTCGTCGAAGGATAGAATCTACAACTAGGTGTACCTCTCTCTAAAGATTCGTAGCTCTTCCTTAGGGTTGTAGCGTATCCTATTTAACGGTTTTAGGGTCGAACTCTTGAGTTTGCTTCTAGCAAAGAGTTACTCTATTTTTGTGGAAAAGACACGGTCTTTCCCCCTTAGGATTAAGCTGGGGTAGATCGGAGAGTTGACATAGTCCTTCCTTCTTGGAGTCATAGATTGATGTTTTGAAGACTGTCGTCACTCTTTCTCCTAAAGTTGGAATCTTCCGACGATGTCCGCGAAGGTAGATCCTACGGGGATTATATACTACGATTATTCGTACTAAGTCTGTTTGAGTCGTTGGAGTCTCACGTCCCCTAAGCGATTGGAATTGAGCGGTTAGCGGTTCGGCGGTCCTTCGGGTGGGACTTCAGCTGAAGTAGCGGAGGGACTTTGTAGAATCTTCAGTTCGTTTCTCCTCTGATGAACCGCGAGTTGCTACTTAGCGAAAAGACGTCGGATTTGGGGATGTTCTCTAAAGTATCTTCCGGTAGACAGTCTTCTTGAGATTGAGTGGTAAGACGTAGTGTTTCCACCTTAGAGCTTCACTAAGGTTCATCGAGAAGGGTTTGGATCTTTTGTCTTGGAAGGCTGACTTGCTGTTAGCGGAAGGATATATCTTACCTGAATCTTGAGCTGAAGTCTTCGAGCGACGCCCTACTTTATCCACCTTGGCGGGGGTGGTTTCCTAACGAAGCCTTTAGGGTGGTTAGCTCAAGGTAAGTTAGCGGTTTACGGCTCATCTTGTTAGCCTTCAATCGGGGTAGGAAAACTAATCTTCAGAGGTAACCTCTTCACGTGAATTCCTTGCGTTTCTTCAGCTTGATGGTGGAGTGGATTCGTTGTCTTCATACATCCTTGTCATCTGGTTTCAGGGGTAGTTCTGGCCTTCTAGGGAGGAACTTCCCTTTGGTTTGGGTAGGGTCGACTAGATCAGTTAGTCTCCTGAGGCGGTCAGAAGCTCTAATACACTAAAGGTTAGTGTGGTTAGGTCGTCACTTCTTGTCTTGGTTGACTTATCGGGTGGTTTCTTGTGGATATTGAGGATCCTTCTGTGATTGACTTCCGGCTTCAACGAGATTCTTGCAGTAGTAGAATGATGAACAAAGGAGTGTTGCGCTATTGACGAGTCTTGAGAGGTGAGTTGGACGAGGTATGTCATCCTGCTGAGGTGAAGTCTTCGAGTTGTCATGACTAGTCGATGTCGAACTCCTGGTTCCTCCGGTGCTTTTCCGTTCATAAACCCCTGAGTTTAGTCTAGGTTTTCGTTAGCGACGACTAACAGGGGTGCCTGAGGTACTAGGTGAGTTATCTCTCCTCGGGTCACAGTGTTTACGGAGGTCACAACAAACCATAACATACAAACAAGGCAAATAGAGCGAGAGAATCGCAATGTCCTTGGCAGACAACACACATCAAGCCACACATAATGCACTTAGGCAAGCAAACACCATCAACGTTAGGGACCAAGGAGTTAACTACTCGCGATGTAGGGGGATCCTATTCTTAGGACTATTGATCCTAGATATCGTCTTTCTTCATGTCGGAGTCACTATCTTGCAGATGAAGCCTTCGTCGTTTCTTGGATGTTTCTTGATAGTGCAACACCTGATGTCTTCTGATTTTGAGGATTCCGCAGGTAGAGCGATATTGTAGTCTCCTTGTGTTTTCCGATAGTTGCTTGTCTTCATCTTGTTCTCATTGTCTTTACCGGGTTCTAGATCCTAGTTATTTAAAATCCGTAGGTTCGAAGTTTGGACGAGAGTTAGAGGAAACCATTTTCGAAAGCATTTACTTAGAGTAAGAGAAGCAGAACTTTTTGAAATTCATTGGGAAACTAGTTTTCGAAAGCCGGGTTTTTTCAAAATAAGGTTCCTGTCTAACGACCATGCTAACTAAGGTTCTCCTACAGTCAGGATGGCTCTGATACCAAGTCTGTGGGGTCCCCCGGATTCAACATCCGAGAAATCCCTGTTATGTAAGTATCCATGTTCCCATGATCAGCGAGCCGTGGAACATAATCGACAAGTATCATTACAGCATCCGAAACATAACGAATACAAGACTTACATAGTTGCCCTTATGGCTACACAACATTCAGTAGCGGACCTTCATCACACGCAGGGCACAGTCAGGCCCCAACTATAGGCGACTAACTGGGAGGAAGGCCTAGCTCGCTGGACGTTACCTTAATCTTCCGTCGTCAAGATTCTGAAAACCTGGCCAAGTAAATAGCCAGGGACAATGCCATGAGTACTTTTGAATGTACTCGCCAACCACCAAGATAAGTTAAATAAGGAAATGCAATCTGGCTATGGCGAGATAGCTCTATCTAGGGTTGTTTTTGAAAAGCCTGGACTATCTCTTGTAGTTATGGCATCTCCATATCTTTGCTGAAAAAAGAGAGTTTGGAAACATGCCCCCGTTTTATAAATCAGGATATCCCCATATCCTTGTTGAAAACCTTTTTGAAAACAGTTTTGGAGAAAACCCTTTTTAAACCTCTTTGACCACCTCTGGTCAAAACAAGACTTTAAACTCAGGTTCCCTCGGAACCTCCATACTTTCATCCATTTTTCCAAACACCACCATTTGGGTACTCCTAGCTATCACCTTTCCAACCGTCCTTGACCATGGACACGGCTATTCAAATAGATTATACTCTGCAGAGTTTGCGCACTTTCCCCACAAGAATCAATACATCCACTGGGATAAAACCACGACCCACTTCACAAGGTAGACGGGGGTTCGGATAATCAAACCTAACCTTTCGCTTGTCGACCCTAGCAAAGGCTGCTTTTCCTTTTGGGTTTGTTCTCCCCGGCAATGAGTATGTGGCTCCCGGCCATAGTCCTGCCTTCTGTACATGCGTATACCCAAAACGCAGCTTGGCATATACCTTAACTTGGTGACTCAACTTCCTTCCGTACTACCTAAGTCATACCGTCCGCGGGAGACCCAATTGTTGCACCGGCACTCCTGCAAAGACAGGCTCACTCTTGCCGAAGTAAGCTATAGGCTCCAGATTTGTAGAACTATTAGCGCCTGCCCAGAATTCAAGGGATTTATCCTAATAAGCATTGTACAAGCTGCCTCGGCTAAATAAGATAAACTACGAGCTAAGCCCCAGCACCTGGGGTAATGTGGATGCACTAATAAATTGTTTCGGTAAAGGCGTAGAACATCCCTTCTCTTTCTCTTGTCCATTTTCTCATTTCTCATCATCACCACTTCTTTAGTTAAAACATCCGCTTGGAACGATGCCTCTTCCCAAGGGTTTTACAAAGCAGTTTTTAAACATTTGTAGTAGGGTAAATCCCAAAACCGTTTATTCAACAAAAATTCATGGTTTCCAACGAGGTATGATGCTAATCCTCATAACCTCGATCTAAAGGGGTAAGTGGTAGGTTTACATCAGGGTGGTGCCACGAGGGACACCAAGTCATAACTTGGAGGGGCCAATTCATTAGCGCAGTATTTATGAAACAAGACATGTAGATAAATAATGCAATTTATAAAGGAGGTACAAAACAGGTAATAAAAAGAGTAGGACAAGTATCGGAATTCGGGAATGGTGGCTTGCCTGATGATCAGCAATATGTCCCCGGACTCCTTAGAATACCATAATAAACCAATAATAATTACCACTTCTTTGGCTCTCCGATTTCATCACAACTATCGTCGTCCAGGCAGCACATGCAAACAAACCAAACCACAATAAACACAAGGCATACAAGCATCAATACAATACAGCAAACCAGTGAACAATACAAGTTTAAAATTCAGTAGGTTTTGAGAGGATTGGATTTAGAAGAAGGAGATGGCCTTGGAGACATGGATGGACATCCCTTAGGGTTTATAGTCGAGGAACTACCTAGGAGGGGTTTTTGGACCAAGGACCTATTCGGTATGATACCATTGTGTAAAAATGATACCAACAGATAGGGGTTGATAAAATGAAACCAACAAAAGTGGTTTCATTATTTTATCACTTTTCTTTAAATAGTTATGATTTTCCTGGTGAAATAACTTCTAGTTTTAGGGAATAAATCACCAGAAAGGTTCTGGAGCTCCAAAAATTATTTCCTTGGATGATTTTGTAGGGTTTGATGTACTGAATAGCTGAGACTTGGAATCATGCCAAGATAATTACTAGAATACCCTCAGGATATTCCCAAAGGTAGTTCTGTGGGGTTTTTGTCTTTTTGACCAGATTTATTTCACATAAGGTTCTAGTATGATTCAACCTTCACATGTTAGTTATTTCAAATACCTTTCTGTAGAAATTGGAATCAACCTTTTCAGAGTTGTGGAACTACTGTGATGATTTATCTAGTGAATAAACCACATATAGAGGTATTTAATTCATTAAAATTCAAAAGAGGATCAATAAATCTTGAAAACCTGGTATTTGGTTAATCTTGATGTATCGCACCACTAAGAGTTTGCAACAACTCAAAAGGTGCTATATATCAGTCTAGGAATTTTTCTAAAGACAGAGAAGACTTGTTTTTGTCATTTTTGTTACAGGCATAATATAACCCCACTTGGCATGATATGAATACTCAATGGTAGGCATATCAAATACCTATCATAGGGACTTTGGTTCAACCCATTTGGTTATGTATAGGTCACTGAGAAATTTATTTAGTGAAAAAGATACCTTTTGCAAATTTAATGCCAAAAAATAATGAAGTTGATTTTTGGCAAACTACCAGTTCTTCATGTTGCACAAAACATGTAAGAACCTAAAGTAATTTAGAACTAGGATAATTGTGTTGGTTTTCATTTTTAAAACTTTTTAAACTAACATGGATATAAAGAAGATCTGGAATGAGATTTGTTTTATAAAGAAAAGGGAGCACGTAGTGGCGATTTAAATCGCTGACAAGTGGGGCCCTATGGTCAATGACGCAGGGTGGCGAAGGGGTATTGGCGAGTTGTGGCCGTTGGATCTAGTCGCGATGGACGGTGGTGGTTCATCTCCTTGCTCGCGACGGCCAGGCGATGGCGGAACCCTAGCTGGCGGTAGAGCGGCGTGGGGAGCTTACCAGGGGGCTCGCCGGAGGTCGGGGAGGGCCTGGGGTGAAGCGGCGGTCGACAGCGGTACCGACGATGGGCTGCAGCAGTCGGTTTGACATCAGGAGGCGTCACACACATCAACACCGATGGAGATCGCTTTGGGGCTTGCTGGAGTAGCGTCCAAGGGCGATCCTAGGGCAAAACAGGCACAGGGTTAGATGCAGGGAGAGGAGGGGATCTCGAGAGAGCAGCATGCAGAGGGAGAAACGCAGGCAGGAGGGAGCTATGCTCAGTTATAGAGCAATGGCCGACAAGCCATTCTCTCCTTCTTTCGGCCAGAGCAAGGCAGGGGAAGAAGAGGGGATCCTAGGGAGGTGAGTAGGGAGCAGAGGGAGGAAATGAGGGGCAGATGGAGGCACGGGGTGGCCTCTGGCCCTTTTTATTTGGGGTAGATGGGTTCATGGTGGACTAAGCTTATTCTAGGCTAGGGTTTGGTCCAGGGCTCTCCCATTGGTCAGGATGGGCGGTGGAGAGGGGTGAGGAAGGGTCCTAGTCATGCTGAGAGATAGAGAAGGCTGGAGGTGGCTGCTGTATTGAATAAGAAAGAGAGGAGACAAGACATGTCCATGGTCTCCTCCAAAGCAAAGCACAAAGGACAAGAAGGAAAGTTGTTGCTACAGTGATGCTACAGTGGGTTGGATGATGGTGTGAGCTTCTGTCAAAGTAGGCATGTTGATAAGATTTGCAAGAAAAGTTATTTTCTTGCCTGCAAAACCATCAAGAACAAGTGGATTGGAGGATGATCTAACCAAGGGAAAGAGTGGTCCTTGGTAGTCCTTAATATGGTTAACAAGATGGTTCAAATGCATTTTCAAAAAGCACAAGGGTTGAGAAAAGGAGGTATTCAAAAAGGTGATGTTGGAACAGATTCCAGACTTAGCCAAATTTGGCAGATTTAGGGTTTTTTGACTAGAATGTGAGAGGGGAGGCTTTTGATGGGTAGTAAGGTACTAAAGCATCATCAAGTGGATGAGGTTGAAGATTATATTGAGTAGAAGGGATCCATGCTTGATATTGGTCTTCATTGACTTGGAAGCTTCTGGAATTAGATCACTTCAGAGCTGATCTGGTTAAGGGTTTTAGATGATTACTTAGTAGCTAGGGATCAGATCCAGATTGTATTATTGCTTAGGGTTTGGTGAGTCAAACAACAGATCAAGGCAATTCATCCGACAGCAGATCAAGGTAACTCATCTTATAAACCAAGAAAATCCATGATTGGGGTTACCATCAAGTCTGACTTGAGGTAAGGTTGGGAAATTTGAAAAGGGTTGGAGTTTGAATAAAATGAGGGTCCTTGGTATCTCTACCAAGAGTAGAATTCAAAAGCTTAATAAAGGTGTTTTGTGAAACCTAGAGAGAAGAGTAGTTGAAGGTTCTGTCTTGAAAACATAAGGAGATAGTATTCTATAGATCGCCATAGTTTGATCAATAGAAGCTACTAAAATAGTTGGTTGGCAAAGGCTTCTTGGATCAGGTTTTGAAATGCTGGAACATTTGAGAATATGGAAAATAATCCAAGACAATTTTGTGAAATAGCTTTTTGTCAACTGGTGTTAAGGTAAGGAGTATATCAACTAATACACATTCATATGCATAAGCATATCCAAACAACAAGCAAACACTTCAGTATTAAACAAGAAAAAGTTTTTATTCCCCCTGATTTTTGCATTCTGGACAACTAATCAGGGTTGCTAAAATTGGGATGGTACATCTGCCATTATTTGCATTTGCCTCTTAATCTCTTTCTCTTTGAGTTCTTGCCAATTACTTAACTTATAAAAGGAATTGCTACAGTAGCTTGTGTTTTAATGGAAGTTTTACTTGTGTTGAAACTAAACCCAGAGACTTATTATCTTGAATACACTAATGTTGCTAATGAAGATTGTGTGAAGTTTTGTATGAAGGAATTTTTCAAGTGTAGGGAAGAATAATGTGATGAGATGAAGTATGGAAAAAAGATCAAGATTGGGGATGCCACCCGTGTCACCCCAAGAAATATCCAAGAAGTACAAGCGTCAAAGCTTGGGGATTCCCAAGGCATCCCCTTCTTCATTAATAATCTCATGTCATGTTTGATATTGCTTTGACTTTATGCTTGGTGATTATTGATGTAGCATGACTTGTTCCAAACAATTGAGATTGCTTAATGTGCCTTGAAAGAATCATGTGTTGTTTTAGAATATAAAAGCATAATATTGTGGTATTCTCCTTTGATGCTTTATTTGGGTTGACTTGGCGCATGCTCACACCATGTTAAGACTATACCAAGTCACCATAGCCTCTATGATCATTTAGTTTTAGACTTGTAATAGCACTTTATGCTTTAATTAATAATGTTTTGTCGCTTTGCATGATTATGGCCATTATTGCTCTCTTAGTTGGTCGCTCCCAGTCTTTTGCTAGCCTCCACATGTACCAAGTATGAGTTCCACTCATGCATCCAACTCCAAATAAAACCAAGTTATTCCAAAGAGTCCACCATACCTACCTATTAGCATTATTGCTATTCCAAGTATATTCATGTTTTTATCTACCTTCCAAATTAAACTTGTTATGTGAAAATTAGTGAATAAAGCTCTCACGAACTTGATGGCACACTTTACTTTCTTTCACTTAATAAACTTGAACCATTGTGCCCATCTATGTTGCGTATATGCTTGTGTTTTGTAAGTTGTGAATTAGCAGAACCATGTTACCATGGGGAACGCTTTCAACATTGCACTTTATTTAGTTGATATCATGTTCTTTTGCTTATGGATCTCGATGGTGTGATATGAAAAGGGAGCTTGTATGGCTCATGGAGTTCGTATATGTGTTAGAGAAACGCCTAGGCGGCTAGTCTAAGCCATGCCTAATCATGGTGGAAACATGCAGCATAACCATAGTGAGCAATCTGTGAAGCATCCTCAATAAAAAACTATGTAAATAGGAAAGAAAAAAACATATGCAAATAGGAAATAAAAGGATCGCTGAGATACTCACTGTCTGCTTGCCTTGTCATTTTTATATGGGAAAGCTTCTGTATCATCGGGCAAGGGGTACCCCGTTGGTGGTTCTCTATGATACACATGTACTTACAATGACAAGAACTTACCTGTGACTAAAGTTGAGTAGAATGAGGAACGGTACTTGTAAGTAAGGGGCATGAGATTTTCAGCTTATAACTTGTCCAGCATATCCTCATGTTTGTTCACTTTAACCTTAACCACCTAAAGATGCTTATGATAGGGGCAATGAGAGCTGAAAGCTAATAAGTACCAAAAAATTTGGAAGATCTTTATGAGACTTGAATCCCTACTTCCTTCTATGAAGGGCCTTTCTTTTAGTTTTATGTTGAGTCTCCATCTTCTATCTTTATGCACCTATTGAGAGAGCATAATGGCATTCTTAGTTTAATGTGCATTGTCCCAAAACTTGTTGATTGATTCATAACTTTGATATTGCTTGTTCTTAAACTATTTGTATCTAGTCACCCTTATGAACTTTGAAGGTGTCCTATGCATTTATGTTTTGCTACACCATGAGGGACAAGATGAATACCATTCTCATTATGTTTTCTATATGTGAAACAAACAAACGTCTTTCAAAGCATTATTATTCATGAATCTTTTGTTTGTACCTCTTCATGTTACAACATAGTTGCTATGTCTTATTTTTAGAACTATATCTTTCATGCTATGTTAAAGTACTATGATCCCAGATATCAATGTTTTACAAATACCCTGATCAAGATTGTGATGGTGCATGTCACCTCAAAAATTATTCTTTTTTTTCACTTACCTACTCGAGGATGAGCAGGAGTTAAGCTTGGGGATGTTGATACCTCGTAAACGTATCTATAATTTTTGATGTTCCATGCTTGTTTTATATATACTTTCTTATGTTTTGTCCACACTCTGGAGTATTTGTACGCATTTTCTGGAACTAACCTATTAACAAGATGCCATAGTGCCAGTTGCCTATTTTCTACTGTTTTTGGTTTCAGAAAAGCTGGAAAAGAAATATTCTCAGAATTGGACCGGACAAAAGCGAAAGTCAATATTTTACCAGAAGACTCACGGAGAAGACGAGATGGAGAGGGGCCACGAGGTGGCCACACCACCTGGTGGCGCGGGCCAGCCCAGGCCACGCCAGGGGGTGGTGTGGGCCCCTCGGGCACCCACCGACCTTGCCCTTCCGCCTATAAAAGCATCCCGGGACGAAAACCCTAAGTACAAGATCAGAATTCCACAAAAAGTTCCGCAGTGCCACCGCCACCGAAGAGGACATTCAGGGGATAGAAGTCTCTGTAACGGCACCCTGCCGGGATGGGGAAGTGCCCCCGAATACATCTCCATCGACTCCACCGCCATATCCATCACCGTTGCTGACTCCCATGATGAGGAGGGAGTAGTTCTCTCTCGAGGCTAAGGGCTCTACAAGTAGCTATGTGTTCATCTCTCTCTCTCTCTATGTGTGATCTTATTGAGATCATGAGCTTTGTAATATAGATCTATTCTGCTACTCAAGTGCTTTAATTAATCTCTGCTATCCCCATGTGTGTGAAGTTGACAGTGTGCACACCGTGTCGCACTTAGGCTAAGGTTATATAAATACTTATCATGAGTATAATTTGAGTTGGATGTCTCTATGAGATTGTGGTGTTTGTTGGAACCATCTAGCGCTCAAGGTGACAGTGAGGGGTTATCTAGATGGGGAATGCGAACTTTAAGGTGTGTTGTTATAGCCCTACATCGTCCAACCGGAGTGTAGTTCAGGATAGCATCATGAAGAGAATATATTTATATGAGAGTGTCCACTAGTGAAAGTATGATCCCTAGGCCTTGTTTCTAAGCATTGAAACACCGTTTACAATCAGTCATGTTACATGTTTGCTTGCTGCCACTATTATTTCAGATTGGAATTACCACTTATAATCATCCATATTACATGTATTTCACTATCTCTTCGCCGAACTAGTGCACCTATACACCTGACAAGTGTATTGGGTGTCTTGGGGACACAAGGGACTTCTTGTATCTTGATTGCAGGGTTGCTTGAGAGGGAAACCTTTGACCACTTCCTCCCTGAGTTCGATAAACCTTGGGTGATCCACTTAAGGGAAACTTGCTGCTGTTCTACAAACCTCTGCAGTTGGAGGCCCAACACTGTCTACGGAAATATAAGCGTGCGTAGACATCACACACATGCAATCACATTGGTGGATCCATGTGGTTTGTGGAAAGAACAGACATGCAATGACTATAGCTGTTACATATGTGGTTTGTGAAAAGAACACACATGCAATGACTATAGATTATCCATATGTGGTTTGTGAAAAGAACAGACATGCAATGACTCTAGTGCTGGTTTTAGGATAAGAACACACATGCAATGACTCTAGTGGATCCATATGTGGTTCATGAAAAGAACACACATGTAATGACATTGGTGGATCCATGTGGTTTGTGGAAAGAACACACATGCAACGTGACATGGGTATACCCTACAAGTACTCGATCTTGGTATATACAGCCTGAATACGTAGAGGCCCACGGTGTCGCCAAGGCCCAAATGAGGAACTCGAGTAACCTACGGACTCTCGATTGCTTGAAGAACAAGAAGAAGCTAAAGATAGAAAGTTCAAACGGGAAAACCCTAACTTGTAACCGACTCGACCTGCTACCCGAGACCTAGCCTATCTATATAAAGGCTAGGAGGGGTCGTCGAGGAGGACACACACAACCCTAGTTTCCACAACCCTCGCCAGATTGCATATGCGCACCATTGTAATCCTCGATTCCTTTGATAATTCCACGAGCAGACAAGTAGGAGTAGGGACCTCTGCGAGGCCCGAACCTGGGTAAATCTTCGAGTCCCCTGTGTGCTTGTTTGCTAGCCGATAGATGTCTCCAGCGCTCCCTCCTTCTCCAAAACCCAAGTCCATAACAATGGGCATTGATGAGTTAAACCCTTTTCGCAACTTATCCACTCGGGGGCTGCACCACCCTATACACATCTGTTCTACGAACTAAAACGCGATATCCTGAGTAGCTGGCACACCAATCGAAACCCTTGACAAACATCAACCCAGTTGCAACGAACCTGACAGGTTAACAAGGGACTGAGATAAATTGATGGCCAGGCTAACGAAAAGGAGTCGCATAGTGCAACGCACTCACAAAACATACATGCTAACAAGCTCTTTTATACATCATCGACAATCAATTATACACAGCATACATATGAACTTTACAACATTGGTACAATTATGTGGAGGATACAAACTAAACTACTATTGCAATAGGAGAATGTTGGTTTGCTCCTCGAAGAAGTCGACGATCCCCTCTACTGGGCGTTCCACCGCCTGATAGTGCGGCACCATATTCCAAGCAGAACCCGTTGGTGGCGCAGGTGGTCCAGCCGCAATTGCCGCAACGTCTACATCAGGCCTATGCAGTCGACTACATAACAACGATGCAGAAGAAGAAGAAGTAACAGGCACTTACTTTCCACCATGCGATAGCGCGTATCCAACATTGCATGCTGGCGACCCATCGCAGCACACTCACTTTGGTGAGCAGCTTCCTTCACAAGGAGCTATCAAAAAAGAAAAAACAACAACGGATCAGCAGATGACATAGATAAAAATCGACTGCAACATAGGAAAACATAGATACTACACTTACATGATCCTCCAATGACTCCGAAGTCGATTGATGAGCAGTCATCTGAGCAACCATCCGATGCTCCCCATTGTGTGGAGAGCTTGATGAGTTATTCCCGGTGTGGGCTGCCAATGGAGGAGAAGGAGCACGCTCAACTTCTTTCTTGGCCCTGGAGGTCGCGACTCCAGATTCTTTCAAAAATTGGATGTCGCTAGAAGATGACGACGCCTGCTGACTGCAAGACCAAACCAGCATCAAGAAATGGCAACTCCAAAAGAAGAACCACAAAGGAAGACTTGAATACTTACCAATCAAACTTATCAAAGTCAAAGGTTTGATTCCCCAACTCTGACGATGATTCCTTCGGCAGCCGCATCTTCTTGCGAGAGGAGGGTGCCATAGAACTCACAAGAACGGCAGGGATTGGCAACTCTGCACCAACGCCTGCACCTTCTGGAGTCGAAGGAGACGACGCATCCGAATCTTTGCTGCGCGAACGCTTGCGAGTATCCGGACTACTCGACTCGGGGGCTTCCTCCTCCACATCAGATGGGACGGTCGACTCCGACTCGTCCTCTTCCAAAGCTTCATGAGGAATAACCCCCTCGGGAAGAGGGGGCATACAGGGCGATACCACCCAATCCTGCATACAGGAAACGAATTTAACACAAAGCCAAGCAACGGCAAAGAAGCAATCGACAAACAAAGCTAATACGTAGCACAACCGTACCTCAGGAGGAGGGTTAGAAGCATCGAACGGAGGAACGACTGGCTCACTAGGGAGCACATCCTTGACGGTGTACTTGGTGACTAGTCGAACCCTTTTATCTACCTCACTCGCGGACATGCCATCGGCAGACACGCGAGTGACATCGTCCGTGCGAGCCCACTGGAACATGGGGTGGACTCTGGCCTGCAGGGGCTGGACGCGATGATGCAACCATGTGCGAATGAGGGCACGACCTCCCTCCTCTTTGCCCATGCGACTCTCAAGGTCGCAGACGCCAGAGCAGCTTTATCTGTCTCCAGCGACTCGCCGGGCATAATCACATTCTTCCAGGAGCGCCTCCTCTTGCACGGCGTCACGGGATCGAAGGGCGCGAGTCCATAGTGGTCTCCGTCGGCCTTCTGGTCGCGGACGTAGAACCACTTGTCCCTCCACCATTGGATGGACATCATCAGCTTGATGTCGAAGTATGTGGCGGATGGATCGACATGGATACCGCAGCCGCCTACATCATAGACTACGGAGCCAGACGCTGATTGTCGCTTCAATTTGAAGAGGCGCTTGAAGAGGACGAAGTGCGGATCGATTCCGAGCCATCACTAGGAAAGGGTAATGTAGCAAGCTACGTGGAGGATGGAATTGGGGGACAGCTGATGGAACTGGAGCCCGTAAAAACAAAGAAGGCCCCTGAAGAAAGGATGCAGGGGCAACGAGAGGCCGCGAATGATGAATGCTAGGAACATCACTCGAAAACCGGCAGGATGAGAGGGGATTACCTCGCCGCCGGGGACACACGCGTCAGCGGCTGCGGATGACAAAACTCCTTCTTGGTGAAGAAGACGAAGCTCTGAGGACTTGATCACAGATGGATGCCACGTGCCATTTGTGATGCGAGTGCTCGTGCCTTTCTTCTTGCCGCTAGCGGCGGTGCTGGTGCCCGTAGCGGTGGAGCCGCCTTTCTTCTTTGTCGCAGCCGCGGCAGCAACGGAATCGGCCGCAGCACCTCCCTTTTTCTTCCCTATTCCGCGGCGGTGATGCGACCGAAGGAACTAGCTGGGAAATACGCGGAGCTGGTCCAGCGTCGCGAATGAAAGGAGTGCAAGGAAGCAGAGGAGCAGAGGCAATGGCGATGAAGGCAAAGGCAAAAAAGAAGTAGATGTGAAATTTACCGTCGCCGCATCGCTACTTAACCCCCTGGAAGATGCAATCCAACAACTCAGAAAAACCCTATCAGACGCGTGGCGTTCATCGAGCTCGACACGTGGTGGACGTGAAACGCGAACCGTCCCCCACTACTCCCATTATGCGCGGAAATCGAGGAGGCACAGTTAAAATAAAGATTACGCATGCCCGGTCAAATCAGAGTCAGGAAATGGGACCCACCTCTAGTCACCTCCCGTCAAACTCGCTCATGCGGGCAACTGAGGTCATGGAATCGTCAGCACTGACGTCATCAAAAACTACGCAGCAGAAGACTTCGACTACTTTAGTCCTTGCTCGAGTCTTCGACTCCACCAAGCACTCAGGGGCTACTCCCATAGGGAGCGCTAGTCGCGCACCCTACGATTTTTTCTTCTTCTTTTTGAAGGAACATGGACAATCAAAACAAACCCAATCACTCGAAACACGGTTCGACTATGGACATGGGTTACTCCCATAGGGAGCACCGGAAGCAAATTCGACTGAAACAAGCAAACAAAAGACGACAGCAGTCGCAAAATTTCTTTAGTCCCTGCCGGAGTCTTCGACTCAACTAGGCACTCGGGGGCTACTCCCGTAGGGAGTGCTGGTCGCGCACCCTATGATTATTTGTACACCGTACTGTGTGTTGATAACGTTCACACTCGAAGCTTATGGCGACACCGCCTCATGACTCTTCCCTACAAAGAGACTGCGTCTCCTGGGTCACCCGGATCGTCTCTGTGATGACAAAATTCGGATACCGCGCTTGCAGCATGAAGATAAGACCTGAATAAGGCCTGGCAACACATTTGCTGTGCACTACAAGAAATATATCCGTGCCAACAGGTACGATCAACATGCCTTGATGGACGCGTCGAGTGCTCTCACCTATATACTGGAATTCGACTCCTGTAACACCTCCATGGCTTGAGTCGAATTACACCAGCACTTTTCTGGATTCGAGTCCGAGGACTCGAGTTCGAGTAGATGGTGTTGTTTTACCCTAAGGTAGTTAACTGATACCGATACATCGGTTAAATCAGGCACGTGCATCAACAATCCCTATGACACAAACAAAGCAGTCGAAAAATATACTCAGTCATGCACTCGAAAGTCTCCATAAAGTCTGCAGTCAAATCTGCGATTCCACTGGACACTCAGGGGCTACTGACATGGGTATACCCTACAGGTACTCGAGCTTGGTATATATGGCCTGAATACGTAGAGGCCCACGGTGCCGCCAAGGCCCAAATGAGGAACTCGGGTAATCTATGGACTCTCGATTTCTTGAAGAACAAGAAGAAGCTAAAGATAGAAAGTTCAAAGGGGAAAACCCTAACTTCTAACCGACTCGACCTGCTACCCGAGACCTAGCCTATCTATATAAAGGCTAGGAGGAGGCGTCGAGGAGGACACATGCAACCCTAGTTTCCACAACCCTCGCCAGATTGCATCTGCGCACCAGTGTAATCCTCGATTCCTTTGATAATTCCATGAGCAAACAAGCAGGAGTAGGGACCTCTGCGAGGCCCGAACCTGGGTAAATCCTCGAGTCCCTTGTGTGCTTGTTTGCTAGCCGATAGATGTCTCTAGCGCTCCCTCCTTCTCCAAAACCCAAGTCCATAACAATGGGCATTGATGAGTTAAACCCTCATCACAATGACTCTAGCGGACCCATATGTGGTTCATTAAAGAACACACATGCAATGCCATTGGTTGATCCATATGTGATTTGTGGAAAGAACAGACATGCAATGACTCTAGTGGTGGTTTTAGGATAAGAACACACATGCAATGAATCTAGTGCTGGTTTTAGGATGAGAACACACATGCAATGACTCTAGTGGGACTGAATGTGGTTTGTGGAAAGAACACACATGAATGGCATTGGTTGATCCATATGTGGTTTGTGAAAAGAACATACATGCGATGACATTGGTTGATCCATGTGTTTTATGAAAAGAACATACATGCAATGACTCCGGTGCATCCATATGTGGTTCATGAAAAGAAAACACATGCAATGAAATAACATACATGCAATGACTCTGGTGGATCCATATGTGGTTCATGAAAAGAACACACATGCAATGACTCTAGTGCTGGTTTTGTGAAAAGAACACACATGCAATGATATAATTGTGGATCCATGTGTGGTTTGTGAAAAGAACACACATGCATTGACTATAGTGGATCCATATGTGGTTTGTGGAAAGAACACACATGCAATGACTCTAGTGCTAGTTTCATGAAAAGAACACACATGTAATGACTCTAGCCGTGGTTCATGAAAAGAACACACATGCAATGACTCTAGTGCTAGTTTTCTAAAAAGAACACACATGCAATGACTCTAGTGGATCGATATGTGGTTCATGAAAAGAACGCACATGCAATGACTATAGTGGATCCGTGTGGTTTGTGGAAAAGAACATACATGCAATGACTCTAGTGGATCCATATGTGGTTCATGAAAAGAACACACATGCAATGACATTGGTGGATCCTTATGTGGTTTATGGAAAGAACACACATGCAATGACTCTAGCTATTCCATATGTGGTTTGTTAAAAGAACACACATGCAGTGACTATAGCTGTTCCATATGTGGTTTGAGGAAAGAAATGACATGCAATGACTCTAGTGCTGGTTTTAGGATAAGAACACACATGCAATGACTCTAGTGGGTCCATATGTGGTTTGTGGAGAGAACACACATGCATTGACATTGGTTGATCCATATGTGGTTTGTGAAAAGAACATACATGCAATGACATTCGTGGATCCATCTGTTTCATGAAAAAAACATACATGCAATGACTCTGGTGGATCCATATGTGGTTCATGAAATAAACACACATGTAGTGACTCTGGTGGATACATATGTGGCTTGTGAAAAGAATACACATGCAGTGACTCTAGTTGATCCATGTGTTTTATGAAAAGAGCATACATGCAATGACTCTGGTGGATCCATATGTGGTTCATGAAAAGAACACACATGCAATGACTCTAGTGATGGTTTTGTGAAAAGAACAAACATGCAATGACATTGGTGGATCCATATGTGGTTTTAAAAAAAACACATCCAATGACATTGGTGGATCCATGTGTGGTTTATGGAAAGAACACACATGCAATAATTCTAGATGTTCCATATGTGGTTTGTGGAAAGAACTAACATACAATGACTCTAGTGCTGGTTTTAGGATAAGAACACACATGCAATGACTATAGTGGGTCCATATGTGGTTTGTGGAAAGAACACACATGCAATGACATTGGTTTTTCCATATGTGGTCTGTGAAAAGAACATACATGCAATGACATTGGTTGACCCATGTGTTTTATGAAAAGAACATACATGCAATGACTCTGGTGGATCCATATGTGGTTCATGAAAAGAACACACATGAAGTGACTCTGGTGGATACACATGTGGTTTGTGAAAAGAACAGACATGCAATGACTGTAGTTGATCCATGTGTTTTATGAAAAGAACATACATGCAATGACTCTGGTGGATCCATATGAGGTTCATGAAAAGAACACACATGTAATGACTCTAGTGCTGGTTTTGTGAAAAGAACACACATGCAATGACTATACTGGATCCATATGTGGTTTGTGGAAAGAACACACATGCAATGGCTCGAGATGTTCCATATGTGGTTTGTTAAAAGAACACACATGAAGTGACTATAGTTGTTCCATATGTGGTTTGTGGAAAGAACTGACATGCAATGACTCTAGTGCTGGTTTTAGGATAAGAACACACATGCAATGACTCTAGTGGGTCCATATGTGGTTTATGGAAAGAACACACATGCAATGACATGGGTTGATCCATACGTGGTTTGTGAAAATAACATACATGCAATGACATTTGTTGATCCATGTGTTTTACAAAAAGAACATACAGGCAATGACTCTGCTGGATCCATATGTGGTTCATGAAAAGAACACACATGCAGTGATTCTGGTGGATACAAATGTGGTTTGTGAAAAGAACACACATGCACTGACTCTAGTTGATCCATGTGTTTTATGAAAAGAACATACATTCAATGACTCTGGTGGATCCATATGTGGTTCATGAAAAGAACACACATGCAATGACTCTAGTGCTGGTTTTGTGAAAAGAACACACATGCAATGACATTGGTGGATCCATATGTGGTTTGTGAAAAGAACACACATGCAATGACTATAGTGGATCCATATGTGGTTTGTGGAAAGAACACACATGCAATGACTCTAGTGCTAGTTTCATGAAAAGATAACACATGCAATGACTTTAGCTGTGGTTCATGAAAAGAACACACATGCAATGACTCTAGTGCTGGTTTTGTGAAAAGAACACACATGCAATGACTCTAGTGGATTGATATGTGGTTTGTGAAAAGAACACAAATGCAATGACATTGGTTGATCCACGTGTTTTATGTAAAGAACATACATGCAATGACTTTGGTGGATCCATATGTGGTTCATGAAAAGAACACACATGCAATGACATTGGTGGATACATATGTGGTTTGTGAAAAGAACACACATGCAATGACTCTAGTTGATCTATGTGTTTTATGAAAAGAACATACATGCAATGACTCTAGTGGATCGATATGTGGTTCATGAAAAGAACGCACATGCAATGACTATAGAGGATCCGTGTGGTTTGTGGAAAAGAACATACATGCAATGACTCTAGTCGATCCATATGTGGTTCATGAAAAGAACACACATGCAATGACATTGGTGGATCCTTATGTGGTTTATGGAAAGAACACACATGCAATGACTCTAGCTATTCCATATGTGGTTTGTTAAAAGAACACACATGCAGTGACTATAGCTTTTCCATATGTGGTTTGAGGAAAGAAATGACATGCAATGACTCTAGTGCTGGTTTTAGGATAAGAATACACATGCAATGACTCTAGTGGGTCCATATGTGGTTTGTGGAGAGAACACACATGCATTGACATTGGTTGATCCATATGTGGTTTGTGAAAAGAACATACATGCAATGACATTCGTGGATCCATCTGTTTCATGAAAAAAACATACATGCAATGACTCTGGTGGATCCATATGTGGTTCATGAAATAAACACACATGTAGTGACTCTGGTGGATACATATGTGGCTTGTGAAAAGAATACACATGCAGTGACTCTAGTTGATCCATGTGTTTTATGAAAAGAGCATACATGCAATGACTCTGGATCCATATGTGGTTCATGAAAAGAACACACATGCAATGACTCTAGTGCTGGTTTTGTGAAAAGAACACACATGCAATGACATTGGTGGATCCATATGTGGTTTTAAAAAAAAACACATCCAATGACATTGGTGGATCCATGTGTGGTTTATGGAAAGAACACACATGCAATAATTCTAGATGTTCCATATGTGGTTTGTGGAAAGAACTAACATACAATGACTCTAGTGCTGGTTTTAGGATAAGAACACACATGCAATGACTATAGTGGGTCCATATGTGGTTTGTGGAAAGAACACACATGCAATGGCATTGGTTTTTCCATATGTGGTCTGTGAAAAGAACATACATGCAATGACATTGGTTGACCCATGTGTTTTATGAAAAGAACATACATGTAATGACTCTGGTGGATCCATATGTGGTTCATGAAAAGAACACACATGAAGTGACTCTGGTGGATACACATGTGGTTTGTGAAAAGAACAGACATGCAATGACTGTAGTTGATCCATGTGTTTTATGAAAAGAACATACATGCAATGACTCTGGTGGATCCATATGAGGTTCATGAAAAGAACACACATGTAATGACTCTAGTGCTGGTTTTGTGAAAAGAACACACATGCAATGACTATATTGGATCCATATGTGGTTTGTGGAAAGAACACACATTCAATGGCTCGAGATGTTCCATATGTGGTTTGTTAAAAGAACACACATGAAGTGACTATAGTTGTTCCATATGTGGTTTGTGGAAAGAACTGACATGCAATGACTCTAGTGCTGGTTTTAGGATAAGAACACACATGCAATGACTCTAGTGGGTCCATATGTGGTTTATGGAAAGAACACACATGCAATGACATTGGTTGATCCATACGTGGTTTGTGAAAATAACATACATGCAATGACATTGGTTGATCCATGTGTTTTACGAAAAGAACATACAGGCAATGACATTGGTTGATCCATATGTGGTTCATGAAAAGAACACACATGCAGTGATTCTGGTGGATACAAATGTGGTTTGTGAAAAGAACACACATGCACTGACTCTAGTTGATCCATGTGTTTTATGAAAAGAACATACATTCAATGACTCTGGTGGATCCATATGTGGTTCATGAAAAGAACACACATGCAATGACTCTAGTGCTGGTTTTGTGAAAAGAACACACATGCAATGACATTGGTGGATCCATATGTGGTTTGTGAAAAGAACACACATGCATTGACTATAGTGGATCCATATGTGGTTTGTGGAAAGAACACACATGCAATGACTCTAGTGCTAGTTTCATGAAAAGATAACACATGCAATGACTTTAGCTGTGGTTCATGAAAAGAACACACATGCAATGACTCTAGTGCTGGTTTTGTGAAAAGAACACACATGCAATGACTCTAGTGGATTGATATGTGGTTTGTGAAAAGAACACAAATGCAACGACATTGGTTGATCCACGTGTTTTATGAAAAGAACATACATGCAATGACTTTGGTGGATCCATATATGGTTCATGAAAAGAACACACATGCAATGACATTGGTGGATACATATGTGGTTTGTGAAAAGAACACACATGCAATGACTCTAGTTGATCTATGTGTTTTATGAAAAGAACATACATACAATGACTCTAGTGGATCCATATGTGGTTCATGAAAAGAACACACATGTAATGACTCTAGTGCTAGTTTTGTGAAAAGAACACACATGCAATGACATTGGTGGATCCATATGTGGTTTGTGGAAAGAACACACATGCAATTACTCTAGTGCTAGTTTCATGAAAAGAACACACATGTAATGACTCTAGCCGTGGTTCATGAAAAGAACACACATGCAATGACTCTAGTGCTAGTTTTCTGAAAAGAACACACATGCAATGACTCTAGTGGATCGATATGTGGTTCATGAAAAGAACGCACATGCAATGACTATAGTGGATCCGTGTGGTTTGTGGAAAACAACATACATGCAATGACTCTAGTGGATCCATATGTGGTTCATGAAAAGAACACACATGCAATGACATTGGTGGATCCTTATGTGGTTTATGGAAAGAACACACATGCAATGACTCTAGTGCTGGTTTTGTGAAAAGAACACACATGTAATGAATCTAGTGGATCGATATGTGGTTCATGAAAAGAACACACATGCAATGATTATAGTGGATCTGTGTGGTTAGTGGAAAAGAACATACATGCAATGACTCTAGTGGATCCATATGTGGTTCATGACAAGAACACACATGCAATGACATTGGTGGATCCATATGTGGTTTATGGAAATAAAACACATGCAATGACTCGAACTATTCCATATGTGGTTTGTTAAAAGAACACACATGCAGTGACTATAGCTGTTCCATATGTGGTTTGAGGAAAGAACTGACATGCAATGACTCTAGTGCTGGTTTTGGGATAAGAACACACATGCAATGACTCTAGTGGGTCCATATGTGGTTTGTGGAAACAGAACACATGCATTGACATTGGTTGATCCATATGTGGGTTGTGAAAAGAACATACATGCAATGACATTGGTTGATCCAGGTGTTTTATGAAAAAAAACATACATGCAATGACTCTGGTGGATACATATGTGGTTCATGAAAAGAACACACATGAAGTGACTCTAGTGGATACATATGTGGTTTTTGAAAAGAACAACCATGCAGTGACTCTAGTTGATCCATGTGTTTTATGAAAAGATCATACATGCAATGACTCTGGTGGATCCATATGTGGTTAATGAAAAGAACACATATGTAATGACTCTAGTTCTGGTTTGGTGAAAAGAACACACCCACAATGACATTGGTGGATCCATATGTGGTTTGTGAAAAGAACACACATGCAATGACATTGGTGGATCCATATGTGGTTTATTGAAAGAACACACATGCAATGACTCTAGCTTTTCCTAATGTGGTTTGTTAAAATAACACACATGTAGTGACTATTGCTGTTCCATATGTGGTTTGCGGAAAGAACTAACATATAATGACTCTAGTGCTGGTTTTAGGATAAGAACACACATGCAATGACTATAGTGGGTCCATATGTGGTTTGTGGAAAGAACACACATGCAATGACATTGGTTGATCCATATGTGGTATGTGAAAAGAACATAAATGCAATGACATTGGTTGATTCATGTGTTTTATGAAAAGAACATACATGCAATGACTCTGGTGGATCCATATGTGGTTCATGAAAAGAACACACATGAAGTGACTCTGGTGGATACATATGTGGTATGTGAAAAGAACACACATGCAATGACTCTAGTTGATCCATGTGTTTTATGAAAAGAACATACATGCAATGACTCTGGTGGATCCATATGTGGTTCATGAAAGGAACACACTTCTAATTACTCTAGTGCTAGTTTTGTGAAAAGAACACACATGTAATGACTATATTGGGTGTCTTGGGGACACAAGGGACTTCTTGTATCTTGATTGCAGGGTTCCTTGAGAGGGATACCTTTGACCACTTCCTCCCTGAGTTCGATAAACCTTGGGTGATCCACTTAAGGGAAACTTGTTGCTGTTCTACAAACCTCTGCAGTTGGAGGCCCAACACTGTCTACGAAAATATAAGCGTGCGTAGACATCACACACACATGCAATCACATTGGTGGATCCATGTGGTTTGTGGAAAGAACAGACATGCAATGACATTGGTGGATCCATATGTGGTTTGTGAAAAGAACACTCATGCAATGACTATAGATTATCCATATGTGGTTTGTGAAAAGAACAGACATGCAATGACTCTAGTGCTGGTTTTAGGATAAGAACACACATGCAATGACTCTAGTGGATCCATATGTGGTTCATGAAAAGAACACACATGTAATGACATTGGTGGATCCATGTGGTTTGTGGAAAGAACACACATGCAATGTGACATGGGTATACCCTACAGGTACTCGATCTTGGTATATACAGCCCGAATACGTAGAGGCCCACGGTGTCGCCAAGGCCCAAATGAGGAACTCGAGTAACCTACGGACTCTCGATTGCTTGAAGAACAAGAAGAAGCTAAAGATAGAAAGTTCAAACGGGAAAACCCTAACTTGTAACCGACTCGACCTGCTACCCGAGACCTAGCCTATCTATATAAAGGCTAGGAGGGGTCGTCGAGGAGGACACACACAACCCTAGTTTCCACAACCCTCGCCAGATTGCATATGCGCACCATTGTAATCCTCGATTCCTTTGATAATTCCACGAGCAGACAAGCAGGAGTAGGAACCTGGGTAAATCTTCGAGTCCCCTGTGTGCTTGTTTGCTAGCCGATAGATGTCTCCAGCGCTCCCTCCTTCTCCAAAACCCAAGTCCATAACAATGGGCATTGATGAGTTAAACCCTTTTCGCAACTTATCCACTCGGGGGCTGCGCCACCCTATACACATCTGTTCTACGAACTAAAACGCGATATCCTGAGTAGCTGGCACACCAATCGAAACCCTTGACAAACATCAACCCAGTTGCAACGCACCTGACAGGTTGACAAGGGACTGAGATAAATTCATGGCCAGGCTAACGAAAAGGAGTCGCATAGTGCAACGCACTCACAAAACATACATGCTAACAAGCTCTTTTATACATCATCGACAATCAATTATACACAGCATACATATGAACTTTACAACATTGGTACAATTATGTGGAGGATACAAACTAAACTACTATTGCAATAGGAGAATGTTGGTTTGCTCCTCGAAGAAGTCGACGATCCCCTCTACTGGGCGTTCCACCGCCTGATAGTGCGGGACCATATTCCAAGCAGAACCCGTTGGTGGCGCAGGTGGTCCAGCCGCAATTGCCGCAACGTCTACATCAGGCCTATGCAGTCGCACCAGCGACAGAGCGGCCTTGGCACCAGCCACCAACTACTGTCTTACACACTCGCTGACCGCACTGAGATCGTGGAACTTAGCAAGAAGGGTCAGCAGGCTCGATGGTACGGCATCCAACGGGAACATCGTCCGATAAATATTCTTCAAACATGACTGCGACTTCTTCAAAAATTGAAGCACTCACGACACACGATCCTGTAGGGTCGCCAACGTGATGGCGCGATCGTGATCTACCCAGAAGTACCCACTCGCCTGAAGTTGCTCCTGGGTCAGGTCATTCATGCGAATGGCAATTCAATCCCTCTCATCTTGCGGATGGCGCGCGCTGACAACTATACAAAAGCAACAACGGAAGTATGAGGATAGCGCACCATTGCGAGTGACTACAAGGAAAAGATAAGAGTAAGAAAGCTAACGTTTAAATTGGTCGCCCAGCTACGTCACCTTCCCCAACAGATATTGTTCTCGGGTGGTGTCCTTCTTCGCCTTCGATTTCCATACATCCGCATTACCGCGGAGTACAGGCAATTCACGCTCCAACTACTTCACGCGATCACGGAGTCACGAGAGCAGAGACAACTCATCCACCCTTGAGCGCGGTGGTGCCAAAGTGTCATCAACGGGTGGCGAATCCTGATGTTCCCTCAAAGGATCACTTGATGTGCCCTATCACAAGCCAATCAAGAAGCAATAAGAAGACCAAATCGATGCGCAGACAAAAGATTCAAGTGCATTCAAGATTAGCAAAAGTATCAGCAGATACACTTGCCAAAAGGCATGTTTTCGACGAAGACATAAGATATCTAACTATTACAAAGCTACTGAGGAGCAAAAGGTTTCTTCGACTTGGAATTTGGCGTTGGGGGCCTCATCGAGTCCGTGGCAGTATCAGATGCCACTGACTTTCCGCCGGCCCCTGACGCCACGGCCTTTGCAGCTTTCTTGGCTCGCTGCAGCTCCTCAGAGTACTTTGCAATGGTGTTGATCAGCTATGGCCCATATTTGCCACATGCAGTCGCAAAAGGAGATAAGACTACCTGCTGGCCGTCTGCACTGACGGGCATCGCCCTTGAGACTGCTGCAGGATCAACTTCGACTCCGTGGGCTTGCACCATCGTGAGTGACATTGATGCACCAGCTAAACGGACCGAGTTCTTGAAGCCCGTAGGAACGCCTCCGGCAAGTGACTCCACCAGCTCATCAAGATTTTCAATCAACTCAGCCTTGGGTGTCATCTCCTCCCGAAGACGGCTGAGCATGCCTTTAGCCTTGGCGAGCGTACCCTGCACAGCAGCGCTTAGGTCTTCGACTGTCGAGACAGCACCCGTCAGTGCGTCACCACGACGAAGTGCCTCTGCATCAAAGCTCGGACCACTGGCATCTACACAAGAATCAAGCATTGGCACGACATCAGCAGCAAATAGCAACATCGAAGGCAATCGAAAATTAGGCAGTTAGTCACAATGCAGACCAACAAAATACCTGAGAGAGCCTTGGCAATCGAAGAAAGTTGTTCTTTGAACATCTTCTCCCTAGCGGCGACGGAGGCACGCAGACCCTCTTCGCGCTTTTGTGCCTCGTCACGCGCCGTGATTGCCTCATCGCGACTCTTCACAGCCGCGGCGAGCGTCTTTTCCATGGTGGCGGCATTGCAAAGAAGAGCATTATGTTCAGCTACAAAACAAAACAAAAAGATAGACTATCAGTCGACTACATAACAACGATGCAGAAGAAGAAGAAGTAACAGGCACTTACTTTCCACCATGCGATAGCGCGTATCCAACATTGCATGCTGGCGACCCATCGCAAGCACCTGCTCTGCCAGGTGAGCAGCTTCCTTCACAAGGAGCTATCAAAAAAGAAAAAACAACAACGGATCAGCAGATGACATAGATAAAAATCGACTGCAACATCAGAAAACATAGATACTACACTTACATGATCCTCCAATGACTCCGAAGTCGATTGATGAGCAGTCATCTGAGCAACCATCCGATGCTCCCCATTGTATGGAGAGCTTGATGAGTTATTCCCGGTGTGGGCTGCCAATGGAGGAGAAGGAGCACGCTCAACTTCTTTCTTGGCCCTGGAGGTCGCGACTCCAGATTCTTTCAAAAATTGGATGTCGCTAGAAGATGACGACGCCTGCTGACTGCAAGACCAAACCAGCATCAAGAAATGGCAACTCCAAAAGAAGAACCACAAAGGAAGACTTGAATACTTACCAATCAAACTTATCAAAGTCAAAGGTTTGATTCCCCGACTCTGACGATGATTTCTTCGGCAGCCGCATATTCTTGTGAGAGGAGGGTGCCATAGAACTCACAAGAACGGCAGGGATTGGCAACTCTGCACCAACGCCTGCACCTTCTGGAGTCGAAGGAGACGACGCATCCGAATCTTTGCTTGTGACGCTGCAGTATCCGGACTACTCGACTCGGGGCTTCCTCCTCCACATCAGATGGGACGGTCGACCCGACTGCGTCCTCTTCCAAAGCTTCATGAGGAATAACCCCTCGAAGAGGGGCATCTGGCGATACCACCCAATCCTGCATACAGGAAACGAATTTAACACAAAGCCAAGCAACGGCAAAGAAGCAATCGACAAACAAAGCTACTACGTAGCACAACCGTACCTCAGGAGGAGGGTTAGAAGCATCGAACGGAGGAACGACTGGCTCACTAGGGAGCACATCCTTGACGGTGTACTTGGTGACCAGTCGAACCCTTTTATCTACCTCACTCGTGGACATGCCATCGGCAGACACGCGAGTGACATCGTCCGTGCGAGCCCACTGGAACATGGGGTGGACTCTGGCCTGCAGGGGCTGGACGCGATGATGCAACCATGTGCGAATGAGGGCACGACCTCCCTCCTCTTTGCCCATGCGACTCTCAAGGTCGCAGACGCGCTCGTATAGCACATCTGTCTCCGCGGACTCGCCGGGCATAATCACATTCTTCCAGGAGCGCCTCCTCTTGCACGGCGTCACGGGATCGAAGGGCGCGAGTCCGTAGTGGTCTTCGTCGGCCTTCTGGTCGCGGACGTAGAACCACTTGTCCCTCCACCATTGGATGGACATCATCAGCTTGATGTCGAAGTATGTGGCGGATGGATCGACATGGATACCGCAGCCGCCTACATCATAGACTACGGAGCCAGACGCTGATTGTCGCTTCAATTTGAATAGGCGCTTGAAGAGGACGAAGTGCGGCTCGATTCCGAGCCATCACTAGGAAAGGGTAATGTAGCAAGCTACGTGGAGGATGGAATTGGGGGACAGCTGATGGAACTGGAGCCCGTAAAAACAAAGAAGGCCCCTGAAGAAAGGATGCGATAACGAGAGGCCGCGAATGATGAACGCTAGGAACATCACTCGAAAACCGGCAGGATGAGAGGGGATTACCTCGCCGCCGGGGACACACGCGTCAGCGGCTGCGGATGACAAAACTCCGTCTTGGTGAAGAAGACGAAGCTCTGAGGACTTGATCACAGATGGATGCCACGCGCCATTTGTGATGCGAGTGCTCGCGCCTTTCTTCTTGCCGCCAGCGGCGGTGCTGGTGCCCATAGCGGTGGAGCCGCCTTTCTTCTTTGTCGCAGCCGCAGCAGCAACGGAATCGGCCGCAGCACCTCCCTTTTTCTTCCCTATTCCGCGGCGGCGATGCGACCGAAGGAACTAGCTGGGAAATACGCGGAGCTGGTCCAGCGCCGCGAATGAAAGGAGCGCAAGGAAGCAGAGGAGCAGAGGCAATGGCGATGAAGGCAAAGGCAAAAAAGAAGTAGATGTGAAATTTACCGTCGCCGCATCGCTACTTAACCCCCTGGAAGATGCAATCCAACAACTCAGAAAAACCCTATCAGACGCGTGGCGTTCATCGAGCTCGACACGTGGTGGACGTGAAACGCGAACCGTCCCCCACTACTCCCATTATGCGCGGAAATCGAGGAGGCACAGTTAAAATAAAGATTACGCATGCCCGGTCAAATCAGAGTCAGGAAATGGGACCCACCGCTAGTCACCTCCCGTCTAACTCGCTCATGCGGGCAACTGAGGTCATGGAATCGTCAGCACTGACGTCGTCAAAAACTACGCAGCAGAAGACTTCGACTACTTTAGTCCTTGCTCGAGTGTTCGACTCCACCAAGCACTCAGGGGCTACTCCCATAGGGAGCGCTAGTCGCGCACCCTACGATTTTTTCTTCTTCTTTTTGCAGGAACATGGACAATCAAAACAAACCCAATCACTCGAAACACGGTTCGACTATGGACATGGGTTACTCCCATAGGGAGCACCGGAAGCAAATTCGACTGAAACAAGCAAACAAAAGACGACAGCAGTCACAAAATTTCTTTAGTCCCTGCCGGAGTCTTCGACTCAACTAGGCACTCGGGGGCTACTCCCGTAGGGAGTGCTGGTCGCGCACCCTATGATTATTAGTACACCGTACTGTGTGTTGATAACGTTCACACTCGAAGCTTATGGCGACACCGCCTCATGACTCTTCCCTACAAAGAGACTGCGTCTCCTGGATCACTCGGATCGTCTCTGTGATGACAAAATTCGGATACCACGCTTGCAGCATGAAGATAAGACCTGAATAAGGCCTGGCAACACATTTGCTGTGCACTACCAGAAATATATCCGTGCCAACAGGTACGATCAACATGCCTTGATGGACGCGTCGAGTGCTCTCACCTATATACTGGAATTCGACTCCTGTAACACCTCCATGGCTTGAGTCGAATTACACCAGCACTTTTCTGGATTCGAGTCCAGGACTCGAGTTCGAGTAGATGGTGTTGTTTTACCCTAAGGTAGTTAACTGATACCGATACATCGGTTAAATCAGGCACGTGCATCAACAATCCCTATGACACAAACAAAGCAGTCGAAAAATATACTCAGTCATGCACTCGAAAGGCTCCATAAAGTCTCTAGTCAAATCTGCGATTCCACTGGACACTCAGGGGCTACTGACATGGGTATACCCTACAGGTACTCGAGCTTGGTATATATGGCCTGAATACGTAGAGGCCCACGGTGCCGCCAAGGCCCAAATGAGGAACTCGGGTAACCTATGGACTCTCGATTTCTTGAAGAACAAGAAGAAGCTAAAGATAGAAAGTTCAAAGGGGAAAACCCTAACTTCTAACTGACTCGACCTGCTACCCGAGACCTAGCCTATCTATATAAAGGCTAGGAGGAGGTGTCGAGGAGGACACATGCAACCCTAGTTTCCACAACCCTCGCCAGATTGCATCTGCGCACCAGTGTAATCCTCGATTCCTTTGATAATTCCAATGAGCGCAAGCAGGAGTAGGATCTCTGAGGTCTTAACACAGGTAAATCTTCGAGTCCCTTGTGTGCTTGTTTGCTAGCCGATAGATGTCTCTAGCGCTCCCTCCTTCTCCAAAACCCAAGTCCATAACAATGGGCATTGATGAGTTAAACCCTCATCACAATGACTCTAGCGGACCCATATGTGGTTCATTAAAGAACACACATGCAATGACATTGGTTGATCCATATGTGATTTGTGGAAAGAACAGACATGCAATGACTCTAGTGGTGGTTTTAGGATAAGAACACACATGCAATGACTCTAATGCTGGTTTTAGGATAAGAACACACATGCAATGACTCTAGTGGGACTGAATGTGGTTTGTGGAAAGAACACACATGAATGGCATTGGTTGATCCATATGTAGTTTGTGAAAAGAACATACATGCGATGACATTGGTTGATCCATGTGTTTTATGAAAAGAACGTACATGCAATGACTCCGGTGCATCCATATGTGGTTCATGAAAAGAAAACACATGCAATGAAATAACATACATGCAATGACTCTGCTGGATCCATATGTGGTTCATGAAAAGAACACACATGCAACGACTCTAGTGCTGGTTTTGTGAAAAGAACACACATGCAATGATATAATTGTGGATCCATGTGTGGTTTGTGAAAAGAACACACATGCATTGACTATAGTGGATCCATATGTGGTTTGTGGAAAGAACACACATGCAATGACTCTAGTGCTACTTTCATGAAAAGAACACACATGTAATGACTCTAGCCGTGGTTCATGAAAAGAACACACATGCAATGACTCTAGTGCTAGTTTTCTGAAAAGAACACACATGCAATGACTCTAGTGGATCGATATGTGGTTCATGAAAAGAACGCACATGCAATGACTATAGTGGATCCGTGTGGTTTGTGGAAAAGAACATACATGCAATGACTCTAGTGGATCCATATGTGGTTCATGAAAAGAACACACATGCAATGACATTGGTGGATCCTTATGTGGTTTATGGAAAGAACACACATGCAATGACTCTAGCTGTTCCATATGTGGTTTGTTAAAAGAACACACATGTAGTGACTATAGCTGTTCCATATGTGGTTTGAGGAAAGAAATGACATGCAATGACTCTAGTGCTGGTTTTAGGATAAGAACACACATGCAATGACTCTAGTGGGTCCATATGTGGTTTGTGAAAAGAACATACATGCAATGACATTCATGGATCCATCTGTTTCATGAAAAAAAACATACATGCAATGACTCTGGTGGATCCATATGTGGTTCATGAAATAAACACACATGTAGTGACTCTGGTGGATACATATGTGGCTTGTGAAAAGAATACACATGCAGTGACTCTAGTTGATCCATGTGTTTTATGAAAAGAGCATACATGCAATGACTCTGGTGGATCCATATGTGGTTCATGAAAAGAACACACATGCAATGACTCTAGTGCTGGTTTTGTGAAAAGAACACACATGCAATGACATTGGTGGATCCATATGTGGTTTTAAAAAAAACACATCCAATGACATTGGTGGATCCATGTGTGGTTTATGGAAAGAACACACATGCAATAATTCTATATGTTCCATATGTGGTTTGTGGAAAGAACTAACATACAATGACTCTAGTGCTGGTTTTAGGATAAGAACACACATGCAATGACTATAGTGGGTCCATATGTGGTTTGTGGAAAGAACACACATGCAATGACCTTGGTTTTTCCATATGTGGTCTGTGAAAAGAACATACATGCAATGACATTGGTTGACCCATGTGTTTTATGAAAAGAACATACATGCAATGACTCTGGTGGATCCATATGTGGTTCATGAAAAGAACACACATGAAGTGACTCTGGTGGATACACATGTGGTTTGTGAAAAGAACAGACATGCAATGACTGTAGTTGATCCATGTGTTTTATGAAAAGAACATACATGCAATGCCTCTCGTGGATCCATATGAGGTTCATGAAAAGAACACACATGTAATGACTCTAGTGCTGGTTTTGTGAAAAGAACACACATGCAATGACTATACTGGATCCATATGTGGTTTGTGGAAAGAACACACATGCAATGGCTCGAGATGTTCCATATGTGGTTTGTTAAAAGAACACACATGAAGTGACTATAGTTGTTCCATATGTGGTTTGTGGAAAGAACTAACATGCAATGACTCTAGTGCTGGTTTTAGGATAAGAACACACATGCAATGACTCTAGTGGGTCCATATGTGGTTTATGGAAAGAACACACATGCAATGACATTGGTTGATCCATACGTGGTTTGTGAAAATAACATACATGCAATGACATTGGTTGATCCATGTGATTTACGAAAAGAACATACATGCAATGACTCTGCTGGATCCATATGTGGTTCATGAAAATAACACACATGCAGTGATTCTGGTGGATACAAATGTGGTTTGTGAAAAGAACACACATTCACTGACTCTAGTTGATCCATGTGTTTTATGAAAAGAACATACATTCAATGACTCTGGTGGATCCATATGTGGTTCATGAAAAGAACACACATGCAATGACTCTAGTGCTGGTTTTGTGTAAAGAACACACATGCAATGACATTGGTGGATCCATATGTGGTTTGTGAAAAGAACACACATGCAATGACTATAGTGGATCCATATGTGGTTTGTGGAAAGAACACACATGCAATGACTCTAGTGCTAGTTTCATGAAAAGATAACACATGCAATGACTTTAGCTGTGGTTCATGAAAAGAACACACATGCAATGACTCTAGTGCTGGTTTTGTGAAAAGAACACACATGCAATGACTCTAGTGGATTGATACGTGGTTTGTGAAAAGAACATAAATGCAATGACATTGGTTGATCCACGTGTTTTATGAAAAGAACATACATGCAATGACTTTGGTGGATCCATATGTGGTTCATGAAAAGAACACACATGCAATGACATTGGTGGATACATATGTGGTTTGTGAAAAGAACACACATGCAATGACTCTAGTTGATCTATGTGTTTTATGAAAAGAACATACATGCAATGACTCTAGTGGATCCATATGTGGTTCATGAAAAGAACACACATGTAGTGACTCTAGTGCTAGTTTTGTGAAAAGAACACACATGCAATGACATTGGTGGATCCATATGTGGTTTGTGGAAAGAACACACATGCAATGACTCTAGTGCTAGTTTCATGAAAAGAACACACATGTAATGACTCTAGCCGTGGTTCATGAAAAGAACACACATGCAATGACTCTAGTGCTAGTTTTCTGAAAAGAACACACATGCAATGACTCTAGTGGATCGATATGTGGTTCATGAAAAGAACGCACATGCAATGACTATAGTGGATCTGTGTGGTTTGGGGAAAAGAACATACATGCAATGACTCTAGTGGATCCATATGTGGTTCATGAAAAGAACACACATGCAATGACATTGGTGGATCCTTATGTGGTTTATGGAAAGAACACACATGCAATGACTCTAGTGTTGGTTTTGTGAAAAGAACACACATGTAATGAATCTAGTGGATCGATATGTGGTTCGTGAAAAGAACACACATGCAATGATTATAGTGGATCTGTGTGGTTAGTGGAAAAGAACATACATGCAATGACTCTAGTGGATCCATATGTGGTTCATGACAAGAACACACATGCAATGACATTGGTGGATCCATATGTGGTTTATGGAAATAAAACACATGCAATGACTCGAACTATTCCATATGTGGTTTGTTAAAAGAACATACATGCAGTGACTATAGCTGTTCCATATGTGGTTTGAGGAAAGAACTGACATGCAATGACTCTAGTGCTGGTTTTGGGATAAGAACACACATGCAATGACTCTAGTGGGTCCATATGTGGTTTGTGGAAAGAAAACACATGCATTGACATTGGTTGATCCATATGTGGGTTGTGAAAAGAACATACATGCAATGACATTGGTTGATCCAGGTGTTTTATGAAAAAAACATACATGCAATGACTCTGGTGGATACATATGTGGTTAATGAAAAGAACACACATGAAGTGACTCTGGTGGATACATATGTGGTTTGTGAAAAGAACACCCATGCAGTGACTCTAGTTGATCCATGTGTTTTATGAAAAGAGCATACATGCAATGACTCTGGTGGATCCATATGTGGTTAATGAAAAGAACACACATGTAATGACTCTAGTTCTGGTTTTGTGAAAAGAACACACCCACAATGACATTGGTGGATCCATATGTGGTTTGTGAAAAGAACACACATGCAATGACATTGGTGGATCCATATGTGGTTTATTGAAAGAACACACATGCAATGACTCTAGCTTTTCCTAATGTGGTTTGTTAAAATAACACACATGTAGTGACTATTGCTGTTCCATATGTGGTTTGCGGAAAGAACTAACATATAATACCTCTAGTGCTGGTTTTAGGATAAGAACACACATGCAATGACTATAGTGGGTCCATATGTGCTTTGTGGAAAGAACACACATGCAATGACATTGGTTGATCCATATGTGGTATGTGAAAAGAACATAAATGCAATGACATTGGTTGATTCATGTGTTTTATGAAAAGAACATACATGCAATGACTCTGGTGGATCCATATGTGGTTCATGAAAAGAACACACATGAAGTGACTATGGTGGATACATATGTGGTATGTGAAAAGAACACACATGCAATGACTCTAGTTGATCCATGTGTTTTATGAAAAGAACATACATGCAATGACTCTGGTGGATCCATATGTGGTTCATGAAAAGAACACACTTGTAATGACTCTAGTGCTAGTTTTGTGAAAAGAACACACATGTAATGACTATAGTGGATCCATATGTGGTTTGTGGAAAGAACACACATGCAATGACTCCAGATGTTCCATATGTGGTTTGTTAAAAGAACACACATGAAGTGACTATAGCTGTTCCATATGTGGTTTGTGGAAAGAACTGAAATGCAATGACTCTAGTGCTGGTTTTAGGATAAGAACACACATGCAATGACTCTAGTGGGTCCATATGTGGTTTGTGGAAAGAACACACATGCAATGACATTGGTTGATCCATATGTGCTTTCTGAAAAGAACATACATGCAATGACATATCCATGTGTTTTGTGAAAAGAACATACATGCAATGACTCTGCTGGATCCATATTTGGTTCATGAAAAGAACACACATGCAGTGATTCTAGTGGATACATATGTGGTTTGTGAAAAGAACACACATGCAATGACTCTAGTTGATCCATGTGTTTTATGAAAAGAACATACATGCAATGACTCTGGTGGATCCATATGTGGTTCATGAAAAGAACACACATGCAATGACTCTAGTGCTTGTTATTGAAAAGAACACACATGTAATGACATTGGTGGATCCATATGTTGTTTGTGAAAAGAACACACATGCAATGACTATAGTGGATCCATATGTGGTTTGTGGAAAGAACACACATGCAATGACTCTAGTGCTAGTTTCGTGAAAAGAACACACATGCAATGACTCTAGCTGTGGTTCATGAAAAGAATACACATGCAATGACTCTAGTGCTAGTTTTCTGTAAAGAACACACATGCAATGACTCTAGTGGATCCATATGTGGTTCATGAAAAGAACACATATGCAATGACATTTGTGGATCCATGTGGTTTGTGGAAAGAACACACATGCAATGACTCTAGTGGATCCATATGTGGTTTGTGAAAAGAACACCCATGCAGTGACTCTAGTTGATCCATGTGTTTTATGAAAAGAGCATACATGCAATGACTCTGGTGGATCCATATGTGGTTAATGAAAAGAACACACATGTAATGACTCTAGTTCTGGTTTTGTGAAAAGAACACACCCACAATGACATTGGTGGATCCATATGTGGTTTGTGAAAAGAACACACATGCAATGACATTGGTGGATCCATATGTGGTTTATTGAAAGAACACACATGCAATGACTCTAGCTTTTCCTAATGTGGTTTGTTAAAATAACTCACATGTAGTGACTATTGCTGTTCCATATGTGGTTTGCGGAAAGAACTAACATATAATGACTCTAGTGCTGGTTTTAGGATAAGAACACACATGCAATGACTATAGTGGGTCCATATGTGGTTTGTGGAAAGAACACACATGCAATGACATTGGTTGATCCATATGTGGTATGTGAAAAGAACATAAATGCAATGACATTGGTTGATTCATGTGTTTTATGAAAAGAACATACACGCAATGACTCTGGTGGATCCATATGTGGTTCATGAAAAGAACACACATGAAGTGACTCTGGTGGATACATATGTGGTATGTGAAAAGAACACACATGCAATGACTCTAGTTGATCCATGTGTTTTATGAAAAGAACATACATGCAATGACTCTGGTGGATCCACATGTGGTTCATGAAAAGAACACACTTGTAATGACTCTAGTGCTAGTTTTGTGAAAAGAACACACATGTAATGACTATAGTGGATCCATATGTGGTTTGTGGAAAGAACACACATGCAATGACTCCAGATGTTCCATATGTGGTTTGTTAAAAGAACACACATGAAGTGACTATAGCTGTTCCATATGTGGTTTGTGGAAAGAACTGAAATGCAATGACTCTAGTGCTGGTTTTAGGATAAGAACACACATGCATTGACTCTAGTGGGTCCATATGTGGTTTGTGGAAAGAACACACATGCAATGACATTGGTTGATAAATATGTGCTTTCTGAAAAGAACATACATGCAATGACATATCCATGTGTTTTGTGAAAAGAACATACATGCAATGACTCTGCTAGATCCATATGTGGTTCATGAAAAGAACACACATGCAGTGATTCTAGTGGATACATATGTGGTTTGTGAAAAGAACACACATGCAATGACTCTAGTTGATCCATGTGTTTTATGAAAAGAACATACATGCAATGACTCTGGTGGATCCATATGTGGTTCATGAAAAGAACACACATGCAATGACTCTAGTGCTGGTTATTGAAAAGAACACACATGTAATGACATTGGTGGATCCATATGTTGTTTGTGAAAAGAACACACATGCAATGACTAGTGGATCCATATGTGGTTTGTGGAAAGAACACACATGCAATGACTCTAGTGCTAGTTTCGTGAAAAGAACACACATGCAATGACTCTAGCTATGGTTCATGAAAAGAATACACATGCAATGACTCTAGTGCTAGTTTTGTGTAAAGAACAAACATGCAATGACTCTAGTGGATCCATATGTGGTTCATGAAAAGAACACACATGCAATGACATTTGTGGATCCATGTGGTTTGTGGAAAGAACACACATGCAATGACTCTAGTGGATCCATATGTGGTTCATGAAAAGAACACACATGCAATGACTCTAGTGTTGGATCCAGGATAAGAACACACATGCAATAACTCTAGTGGGACTGAATGTGGTTTGTGGAAAGAACACACATGCAATGACATTGGTTGATCCATATGTGGTTTGTGAAAAGAACATACATGCATTGAAATTGGTTGATCCATGTGTTTTATGAAAAGAACATACATGCAATGACTCTCTTGGATCCATATGTGGTTTGTGAAAAGAACATACATGCAATGACTCTAGTGTATACATATGTGGTTTGTTGAAAGAACACACATACAATCACTGTAGTGGATCCATATGTGGTTTGTGGAAAGAACACACATGCATTGGCTCTAGTGCTAGTTTCATGAAAAGAACACGTATGCAATGACTCTAGCTGTGGTCCATGAAAAAAAACACATACAATGTCTATAGTGTTGGTTTTGTGGAAAGAACACACATGCCATGACTCTAGTGGATCCTTACGTGGTTTGTGGAAAGAACACACATGTAATGACTCTAGTGCTAGTTTCATGAAAAGAACACACATGCAATGACTCTAGCTGTGGTTCATGAAAAGAACACACATGTAATGACTCTAGTGCTGGTTTTGTGAAAAGAACACACATGCAATGACTCTAGTGGATCGATATGTGGTTCATGAAAAGAACACACATGCCATGACTATAGTGGATCCATGTGGTTCGTGGAAAAGAACATACATGCAATCACACTAGTGGATCCATATGTGGTTCATGAAAAGAACACACATGCAATGACATTGGTGGATACATATGTGGTTTGTGGAAAGAACACACATGCAATGACTCTAGTTGTTCGATATGTGGTTTGTTAAAAGAACACAGACGCAATGACTATAGCTGTTCCATATGTAGTTTGTGGAAAGAACTGACATGCAATGACTCTAGTGTTGGTTTTAGGATAAGAACGCACATGCAATGACTATAGTGGGTCCATATGTGGTTTGTGCAAAGAACACACATGCAATGACATTGGTTGATCCATATGTGGTTTGTGAAAAGAACAAACATGTAATGAAATTGGTTGATCCATGTGTTTTATGAAAAGAACATACATGCAATGACTCTGGTGGATCCATATGTGGTTTGTGAAAAGAACATACATGCAATGACTCTAGTGCTAGTTTCGTGAAAAGAACACACATGCAATGACTCTAGCTGTGGTTCATGAAAAGAATACACATGCAATGACTCTAGTGCTAGTTTTGTGTAAAGAACACACATGCAATGACTCTAGTGGATCCATATGTGGTTCATGAAAAGAACACACATGCAATGACATTTGTGGATCCATGTGGTTTGTGGAAAGAACACACATGCAATGACTCTAGTGGATCCATATGTGGTTCATGAAAAGAACACACATGCAATGACTCTAGTGTTGGATCCAGGATAAGAACACACATGCAATAACTCTAGTGGGACTGAATGTGGTTTGTGGAAAGAACACACATGCAATGACATTGGTTGATCCATATGTGGTTTGTGAAAAGAACATACATGCATTGAAATTGGTTGATCCATGTGTTTTATGAAAAGAACATACATGCAATGACTCTCTTGGATCCATATGTGGTTTGTGAAAAGAACATACATGCAATGACTCTAGTGTATACATATGTGGTTTGCTGAAAGAACACACATACAATCACTGTAGTGGATCCATATGTGGTTTGTGGAAAGAACACACATGCATTGGCTCTAGTGCTAGTTTCATGAAAAGAACACGTATGCAATGACTCTAGCTGTGGTCCATGAAAAAAAACACATACAATGTCTATAGTGTTGGTTTTGTGGAAAGAACACACATGCCATGACTCTAGTGGATCCTTACGTGGTTTGTGGAAAGAACACACATGTAATGACTCTAGTGCTAGTTTCATGAAAAGAACACACATGCAATGACTCTAGCTGTGGTTAATGAAAAGAACACACATGTAATGACTCTAGTGCTGGTTTTGTGAAAAGAACACACATGCAATGACTCTAGTGGATCGATATGTGGTTCATGAAAAGAACACACATGCCATGACTATAGTGGATCCATGTGGTTCGTGGAAAAGAACATACATGCAATCACACTAGTGGATCCATATGTGGTTCATGAAAAGAACACACATGCAATGACATTGGTGGATACATATGTGGTTTGTGGAAAGAACACACATGCAATGACTCTAGTTGTTCGATATGTGGTTTGTTAAAAGAACACAGACGCAATGACTATAGCTGTTCCATATGTAGTTTGTGGAAAGAACTGACATGCAATGACTCTAGTGTTGGTTTTAGGATAAGAACGCACATGCAATGACTGTAGTGGGTCCATATGTGGTTTGTGCAAAGAACACACATGCAATGACATTGGTTGATCTATATGTGGTTTGTGAAAAGAACATACATGTAATGAAATTGGTTGATCCATGTGTTTTATGAAAAGAACATACATGCAATGACTCTGGTGGATCCATATGTGGTTTGTGAAAAGAACATACATGCAATGACTCTAGTGTATACATATGTGGTTTGTTGAAAGAACACACATACAATCACTGTAGTGGATCCATATGTGGTTTGTGGAAAGAACATACATGCATTGGCTCTAGTGCTAGTTTCATGAAAAGAACACATATGGAATGACTCTAGCTGTGGTCCATGAAAAAAAACACATACAATGTCTATAGTGTTGGTTTTGTGGAAAGAACACACATGCAATGACTCTAGTGGATCCTTACGTGGTTTGTGGAAAGAACACACATGTAATGACTCTAGTGCTAGTTTCATGAAAAGAACACACATGCAATGACTCTAGCTGTGTTTCATGAAAAGAACACACATGTAATGACTCTAGTGCTGGTTGTGTGAAAAGAACACACATGCAATGACTCTAGTGGATTGATATGTGGTTCATGAAAAGAACACACATGCAATGACTATAGTGGATCCATGTGGTTCGTGGAAAAGAACATACATGCAATCACACTAGTGGATCCATATGTGGTTCATGAAAAGAACACACATGCAATGACATTGGTGGATACATATGTTGTTTGTGGAAAGAACACACATGCAATGACTCTAGTTGTTCGATATGTGGTTTGTTAAAAGAACACAGACGCAATGACTATAGTTGTTCCATATGTAGTTTGTGGAAAGAACTGACATGCAATGACTCTAGTGTTGGTTTTAGGATAAGAACACACATGCAATGACTGTAGTGGGTCCATATGTGGTTTGTGCAAAGAACACACATGCAATGACATTGGTTGATCCATATGTGGTCTGTGAAAAGAACATACACGCAATGATATTGGTTGATCCATGTGTTTTATGAAAAGAACATACATGCAATGACTCTGGTGGATCCATATGTGGTTAATGAAAAGAACACACATGTAGTGACTCTGGTGGATACATATGTGGTTTGTGAAAAGAACACACATGCAATGACTCTAGTTGATCCGTGTGTTTTATGAAAAGAACATACATGGAATGACTCTGGTGGATCCATATGTAGTTCATGAAAAAAACACATGCAATAACTGTAGTGCTTGTTTTGTGAAAAGAACACACATGCAATGACATTGGTGGATCCATATGTCGTTTGTGAAAAGGACACATATGCAATAACTATAGTGGCTACATATGTGGTTTGTGGAAAGAACACACATGCAATGACTCTAGTGCTAGTTTCATGAAAAGAACACACATGCAATGACTCTAGCTGTGGTTCATGAAAAGAACACACATGCAATGACTCTAGTGGATCCATATGTGGTTCATGAAAAGAACACACATGCAATGACATTGGTGGATCCATGTGGTTTGTGGAAAGAACACACATGCAATGACTCTAGTGGATCCATATGTGGTTCATCAAAAGAACACACATGCAATGACTCTAGTGCTGGATCTAGGATAAGAACACACATGCAATGACTCTAGTGGGACTGAATGTGGTTTATGGAAAGAACACACATGCAATGACATTGGTTGATCCATATGTGGTTTGTGAAAAGAACATACATGTAATGAAATTGGTTGATCCATGTGTTTTATGAAAAGAACATACATGCAATGACTCTGGTGGATCCATATGTGGTTTGTGAAAAGAGCATACATGCAATGACTCTGGTGGATACATATGTGGTTTGTTGAAAGAACACACATACAATGATTGTAGTGGATCCATATGTGGTTTGTGGAAAGAACACACATGCATTGACTCTAGTGCTAGTTTCATGAAAAGAACACACATGCAATGACTCTAGCTGTGGTCCATGAAAAGAACACACATGCAATGACTCTAGTGCTGGTATTGTGAAAAGAACACACATGCAATGACTCTAGTGGATCGATATGTGGTTCATGAAAAGAACACACATGCAATGACTATAGTGGATCCATGTGGTTTGTGGAAAAGAACATACATGAACTCACACTAGTGGATCCATATGTGGTTCATGAAAAGAACACACATGTAATGACATTGGTGGATACATATGTGGTTTGTGGAAAGAACACACATGCAATGACTCTAGCTGTTCGATATGTGGTTTGTTAAAAGTACACAGACGCAATGACTATAGCTGTTCCATATGTAGTTTGTGGAAAGAACTGACATGCAATGACTCTAGTGTTGGTTTTAGGATAAGAACACACATGCAATGACTCTAGTGGGTCCATATGTGGTTTGTGGAAAGAACACACATGCAATGACACTGGTTGATCCATATGTGGTTTGTGAAAAGAGCATACATGCAATGACATTGGTTGATCCATGTGTTTTATGAAAAGAACATACATTTAATGACTCTGGTGGATCCATATGTGGTTCATGAAAAGAACACACATGCAATGACTCTAGTTGATCCGTGTGGTTTATGAAAAGAACATACATGGAATGACTTTGGTGGATCCATATGTGGTTCATGAAAAAAAACACATGCAATAACTGTAGTGCTTGTTTTGTGAAAAGAACACACATGCAATGACATTGGTGGATCCATATGTGGTTTGTGAAAAGGACACATATGCAATAACTATAGTGGCTACATATGTGGTTTGTGGAAAGAACACACATGCAATGACTCTAGTGCTAGTTTCATGAAAAGAACACACATGCAATGACTCTAGCTGTGGTTCATGAAAAGAACACACATGCAATCACTCTAGTGGATCCATATGTGGTTCATGAAAAGAAGACACATGCAATGACATTGGTGGATCCATGTGGTTTGTGGAAAGAACACACATGCAATGACTCTAGTGGATCCATATGTGGTTCATCAAAAGAACACACATGCAATGACTCCAGTGATGGATCTAGGATAAGAACACACATGCAATGACTCTAGTGGGATTGAATGTGGTTTGTGGAAAGAACACACATGCAATGACATTGGTTGATCCATATGTGGTTTGTGAAAAGAACATACATGCAATGAAATTGGTTGATCCATGTGTTTTATGAAAAGAACATACATTCAATGACTCTGGTGGATCCATATGTGGTTTATTGAAAGAACACACATGCAATGACTCTAGCTTTTCCTAATGTGGTTTGTTAAAATAACACACATGTAGTGACTATTGTTGTTCCATATGTGGTTTGCGTAAAGAACTAACATATAATGACTCTAGTGCTGGTTTTAGGATAAGAACACACATGCAATGACTATAGTGGGTCCATATGTGGTTTGTGGAAAGAACACACATGCAATGACATTGGTTGATCCATATGTGGTATGTGAAAAGAACATAAATGCAATGACATTGGTTGATTCATGTGTTTTATGAAAATAACATACATGCAATGACTCTGGTGGATCCATATGTGGTTCATGAAAAGAACACACATGAAGTGACTCTGGTGGATACATATGTGGTATGTGAAAAGAACACACATGCAATGACTCTAGTTGATCCATGTGTTTCATGAAAAGAACATACATGCAATGACTCTGGTGGATCCATATGTGGTTCATGAAAAGAACACACTTGTAATGACTCTAGTGCTAGTTTTGTGAAAAGAACACACATGTAATGACTATAGTGGATCCATATGTGGTTTGTGGAAAGAACACACATGCAATGACTCCAGATGTTCCATATGTGGTTTGTTAAAAGAACACACATGAAGTGACTATAGCTGTTCCATATGTGGTTTGTGGAAAGAACTGAAATGCAATGACTCTAGTGCTAGTTTTAGGATAAGAACACACATGCAATGACTCTAGTGGGTCCATATGTGGTTTGTGCAAAGAACACACATGCAATGACATTGGTTGATCCATCTGTGCTTTCTGAAAAGAACATACATGCAATGACATATCCATGTGTTTTGTGAAAAGAACATACATGCAATGACTCTGCTGGATCCATATGTGGTTTGTGGAAAGAACTGACATGCAATGACTCTAGTGTTGGTTTTAGGATAAGAACACACATGCAATGACTGTAGTGGGTCCATATGTGGTCTGTGCAAAGAACACACATGCAATGACATTGGTTGATCCATATGTGGTTTGTGAAAAGAACATACACGCAATGACATTGGTTGATCCATGTGTTTTATGAAAAGAACATACATGCAATGACTCTGGTGGATCCATATGTGGTTAATGAAAAGAACACACATGTAGTGACTCTGGTGGATACATATGTGGTTTGTGAAAAGAACACACATGCAATGACTCTAGTTGATCCGTGTGTTTTATGAAAAGAACATACATGGAATGACTCTGGTGGATCCATATGTAGTTCATGAAAAAAACACATGCAATAACTGTAGTGCTTGTTTTGTGAAAAGAACACACATGCAATGACATTGGTGGATCCATATGTGGTTTGTGAAAAGGACACATATGCAATAACTATAGTGGCTACATATGTGGTTTGTGGAAAGAACACACATGCAATGACTCTAGTGCTAGTTTCATGAAAAGAACACACATGCAATGACTCTAGCTGTGGTTCATGAAAAGAACACACATGCAATCACTCTAGTGGATCCATATGTGGTTCATGAAAAGAACACACATGCAATGACATTGGTGGATCCATGTGCTTTGTGGAAAGAACACACATGCAATGACTCTAGTGGATCCATATGTGGTTCATCAAAAGAACACACATGCAATGACTCCAGTGATGGATCTAGGATAAGAACACACATGCAATGACTCTAGTGGGACTGAATGTGGTTTGTGGAAAGAACACACATGCAATGACATTGGTTGATCCATATGTGGTTTGTGAAAAGAACATACATGCAATGAAATTGGTTGATCCATGTGTTTTATGATAAGAACATACATGCAATGACTCTGGTGGATCCATATGTGGTTTATTGAAAGAACACACATGCAATGACTCTAGATTTTCCTAATGTGGTTTGTTAAAATAACACACATGTAGTGACTATTGTTGTTCCATATGTGGTTTGCGGAAAGAACTAACATATAATGACTCTAGTGCTGGTTTTAGGATAAGAACACACATGCAATGACTATAGTGGGTCCATATGTGGTTTGTGGAAAGAACACACATGCAATGACTTTGGTTGATCCATATGTGGTATGTGAAAAGAACATAAATGCAATGACATTGGTTGATTCATGTGTTTTATGAAAAGAACATACATGCAATGACTCTGGTGGATCCATATGTGGTTCATGAAAAGAACACACATGAAGTGACTCTGGTGGATACATATGTGGTATGTGAAAAGAACACACATTCAATGACTCTAGTTGATCCATGTGTTTTATGAAAAGAACATACATGCAATGACTCTGGTGGATCCATATGTGGTTCATGAAAAGAACACACTTGTAATGACTCTAGTGCTAGTTTTTTGAAAAGAACACACATGTAATGACTATAGTGGATCCATATGTGGTTTGTGGAAAGAACACACATGCAATGACTCCAGATGTTCCATATGTGGTTTGTTAAAAGAACACACATGAAGTGACTATAGCTGTTCCATATGTGGTTTGTGGAAAGAACTGAAATGCAATGACTCTAGTGCTAGTTTTAGGATAAGAACACACATGCAATGACTCTAGTGGGTCCATATGTGGTTTGTGCAAAGAACACACATGCAATGACATTGGTTGATCCATATGTGCTTTCTAAAAAGAACATACATGCAATGACATATCCATGTGTTTTGTGAAAAGAACATACATGCAATGACTCTGCTGGATCCATATGTGGTTTGTGGAAAGAACTGACATGCAATGACTGTAGTGGGTCCATATGTGGTTTGTGCAAAGAACACACATGCAATGACATTGGTTGATCCATATGTGGTTTGTGAAAAGAACATACACGCAATGACATTGGTTGATCCATGTGTTTTATGAAAAGAACATACATGCAATGACTCTGGTGGATCCATATGTGGTTAATGAAAAGAACACACATGTAGTGACTCTGGTGGATACATATGTGGTTTGTGAAAAGAACACACATGCAATGACTCTAGTTGATCCGTGTGTTTTATGAAAAGAACATACATGGAATGACTCTGGTGGATCCATATGTAGTTCATGAAAAAAACACATGCAATAACTGTAGTGCTCGTTTTGTGAAAAGAACACACATGCAATGACATTGGTGGATCCATATGTCGTTTGTGAAAAGGACACATATGCAATAACTACAGTGGCTACATATGTGGTTTGTGGAAAGAACACACATGCAATGACTCTAGTGCTAGTTTCATGAAAAGAACACACATGCAATTACTCTAGCTATGGTTCATGAAAAGAACACACATGCAATGACTCTAGTGGATCCATATGTGGTTCATGAAAAGAACACACATGCAATGACATTGGTGGATCCATGTGGTTTGTGGAAAGAACACACATGCAATGACTCTAGTGGATCCATATGTGGTTCATCAAAAGAACACACATGCAATGACTCTAGTGCTGGATCTAGGATAAGAACACACATTCAATGACTCTAGTGGGACTGAATGTGGTTCGTGGAAAGAACACACATGCAATGACATTGGATGATCCATATGTGGTTTGTGAAAAGAACATACATGTAATGAAATTGGTTGATCCATGTGTTTTATGAAAATAACATACATGCAATGACTCTGGTGGATCCATATGTGGTTTGTGAAAAGAGCATACATGCAATGACTCTAGCTGTTCCATATATGGTTTGCTAAAAGAACAAACATGCAATGACTATACCTGTTCCATATGTGGTCTATGGAAAGAACTGACATGCAATGACTCTAGTTCTGGTTTTAGGATAAGAACACACATGCAATGACTCTAGTGGGTCCATATGTGGTTTGTGGAAAGAACACACATGCAATGACATTGGTTGATCGATATGTGGTTTGTGAAAAGAACATACATGCAATGACATTGGTTGATCCATGTGTTTTATGAAAAGAACATACATGCAATGACTCTAGTGGATTCATACGTGGTTCATGAAAAGAACACACATGTAGTGACTCTCGTGGATACATATGCGGTTTGTGAAAAGAACACACATGCAATGACTCTAGTTGATCCGTGTGCATTATTCAAAGAATATACATGCAATGACTTTGGTGGATCCATATGTGGTTCATGAAAATAACACACATGCAATGACTCCAGTGCTTGCTTTGTGAAAAGAACACACATGCAATGACATTGGTGGATCCATATGTGGTTTGTGGAAACAACACACATGCAATGACATTGGTTGATCCATATGTGGTTTGTGAAAAGAACATACATGCAATGACATTGGTTGATCCATGTGTTTTATGAAAAGAACATACATGCAATGACTCTGGTGGATTCATATGTGGTTCATGAAAAGAACACACATGTAGTGACTCTCGTGGATACATATGCGGATTGTGAAAAGAACACACATGCAATGACTCTAGTTGATCCGTGTGCATTATTCAAAGCATATACATGCAATGACTCTGGTGGATCCATATGTGGTTCATGAAAAGAACACACATGCAATGACTCTAGTGCTTGCTTTGTGAAAAGAACACACATGCAATGACATTGGTGGATCCATATGTGGTTTGTGAAAAGAACACACATGCAATATCTATAGTGGATCCAGATGTGGTTTGTGGAAAGAATACACGTGCAATGACTCTAGTGCTAGTTTCATGAAAAGAACACACATGCAATGACTCTAGCTATGGTTCATGAAAAGAACACACATGCAATGACTCTAGTGCTGGTTTTGTGAAAAGAACACACATGTAATAACTCTAGTGGATCAATATGTGGTTCATGAAAAGAACACACATGCAATGACTATAGTGGATCCATGTGGTTTGTGGAAAATAAAATACATGCAATGACACTAGGGGATCCATATGTGGTCCATGAAAAGAACACACATGCAACGACATTGGTGGATCCATATGTCGTTTGTGGAAAGAACACACATGCAATGACTCTAGCTATTCCATATGTGGTATGTTAAAAGAAAACACATGCAATGACTATAGTTGTTCCATATGTGGTTTGCGGAAAGAACTGACATGCAATGACTCTAGTGCTGATTGTAGGATAAGAACACACATGCAATGACTCTCGTGTGTCCATATGTGGTTTATTGAAAGAACACACATGCAATGACATTGGTTGATCCATATGTGCTTTGTGAAAAGAATATACATGCAATATCATTGTTTGATCGATGTGATTGATGAAAAGAACGTTCTTGCAATGACTCTGGTGGATCCATATGTGGTTCATAAAAAGAACACACATGTAGTGATTCTGGTGGATACATATGTGGTTTGTGAAAAGAACACACATGCAACTCTAGTTGATCCGTGTGTTTTATGACAAGAACATACATGCAATTACTTTGGTGGATCCATATGTGGTTCATGAGAAGAACACACCTGCACTGACTCTAGTGCTCGTTTCGTGAAAAGAACACACATGCAATGACATTGGTGGATCCATATGTTGTTTGTGAAAAGAACACACATGCAATAACTATAGTGGATCCATATGTGGTTTATGGAAAGAACACACATGCAATGACTTTAGTGCTAGTTTGATGAAAAGAACACACATGCAATGACTCTAGTTGTGGTTCATGAAAAGAACACACATGCAATGACTCTAGTGTGTCCATATGTGGTTTATTGAAAGAACGCACATGCAATGACATTGGTTGATCCATATGTGGTTAGTGAAAAGATTATACATGCAATGTCATTGTTGGATCCATGTGATTGATGAAAAGAACGTCCGTGCAATGACTCTGGTGGATCCATATGTGGTTCATAAAAAGAACACACATGTAGTGATTCTGGTGGATACATATGTGGTTTGTGAAAGGAACACACATGCAACTCTAGTTGATCCGTGTGTTTTATGTCAAGAACATACATGCAATTACTCTGGTGGATCCATATGTGGTTCATGAGAATAACACACATGCAATGACTCTAGTGCTCGTTTCGTGAAAAGAACACACATGCAATGACATTGGTAGATCCATATGTGGTTTATGAAAAGAACACACATGTAATAACTATAGTGGATCCATATATGGTTTATGGAAAGAACACACATGCAATGACTCTAGTGCTAGTTTGATGAAAAGAACACACATGCAACGACTCTAGTTGTGGTTCATGAAAAGAACACACATGCAATGACTCTAGTGCTGGTTTTGTGAAAATAACACACATGCAATGACTCTCGTGGATCGATATGTGGTTCATGAAAATAAAACACATGCAATGACTCTAGTGGATCCATGTGGTTTTTGGAAAAAAACATACATGCAATGACTCTAGTGGATCCATTTGTGGTTCATGAAAAGAACACACGTGCAATGTCATTGGTGGATCCATATGTGGTTTGTGGAAAGAACACACATGCAATGACTCTAGCTGTTCCATATGTGGTTTGTTAAAAGAACACAAATGCAATGACTATAGCTGTTCCATATGTGGTTTGTGGAAAGAACTGACATGCAATGACTCTAGTGCTGGTTTTAGGATAAGAACACACATGCAATGACATTTGTTGATCCATATGTGGTTTGCGAAAAGAACATACATGCAATGACATTGGTTGATCCATATGTGGTTCATGAAAAGAACACACATGTAGTGACTCTGGTGGATACATATGCGGTTTGTGAAAAGAACACACATGCAATGACTCTAGTTGATTCGTGTGTTTTATGAAAAGAATATACATGCAATGACTTTGGTGTATCCATATGTGGTTCATGAAAAGAACACACATGCAATGACTCCAGTGCTTGTTTTGTGAAAAGAACACACATGCAATGACTACAGTGCTTGTTTTGTGAAAAGAACACACATGCAATGACATTGGTGGATCCATATGTGGTTTGTGAAAAGAACACACATGCAATATCTGTAGTGGATCCATATGTGGTTTGTATAAAGAACACACATGCAATGACTCTAGTGGTAGTTTCATGAAAACAACACACATGCAATGAAACTACGGGATCCATATGTGGTTCATGAAAACAACACACATGCAATGACATTGGTGGATCCATATGTCGTTTGTGGAAAGAACACACATGCAATGACTCTAGTTGTGGTTCATGAAAAGAACACACATGCAATGACTCTAGTGTGTCCATATGTGGTTTATTGAAAGAACGCACATGCAATGACATTGGTTGATCCATATGTGGTTAGTGAAAAGAACATACATGCAATGTCATTGTTGGATCCATGTGATTGATGAAAAGAACGTTCGTGCAATGACTCTGGTGGATCCATATGTGGTTCATAAAAAGAACACACATGTAGTGATTCTGGTGGATACATATGTGGTTTGTGAAAGGAACACACATGCAACATTAGTTGATCCGTGTGTTTTATGTCAAGAACATACATGCAATTACTCTGGTGGATCCATATGTGGTTCATGAGAAGAACACACATGCAATGACTCTAGTGCTCGTTTCGTGAAAAGAACACACATGCAATGACATTGGTAGATCCATATGTGGTTTGTGAAAAGAACACACATGCAATAACTATAGTGGATCCATATATGGTTTATGGAAAGAACACACATGCAATGACTCTAGTGCTAGTTTGATGAAAAGAACACACATGCAACGACTCTAGTTGTGGTTCATGAAAAGAACACACATGCAATGACTCTAGTGCTGGTTTTGTGAAAATAACACACATGCAATGACTCTAGTGGATCGATATGTGGTTCATGAAAAGAAAACACATGCTATGACCCTAGTGGATCCATGTGGTTTGTGGAAAAAAACATACATGCAATGACTCTAGTGGATCCATTTGTGGTTCATGAAAAGAACACACGTGCAATGTCATTGGTGGATCCATATGTGGTTTGTGGAAAGAACACACATGCAATGACTCTAGCTGTTCCATATGTGGTTTGTTAAAAGAACACAAATGCAATGACTATAGCTGTTCCATATGTGGTTTGTGGAAAGAACTGACATGCAATGACTCTAGTGCTGGTTTTAGGATAAGAACACACATGCAATGACATTTGTTGATCCATATGTGGTTTCTTGAAAGAACATACATGCAATGACATTGGTTGATCCATATGTGGTTCATGAAAAGAACACACATGTAGTGACTCTGGTGGATACATATGCGGTTTGTGAAAAGAACACACATGCAATGACTCTAGTTGATCCGTGTGTTTTATGAAAAGAATATACATGCAATGACTTTGGTGGATCCATATGTGGTTCATGAAAAGAACACACATGCAATGACTCCAGTGCTTGTTTTGTGAAAAGAACACACATGCAATGACTCCAGTGCTTGTTTTGTGAAAAGAACACACATGCAATGACATTGGCGGATCCATATGTGGTTTGTGAAAAGAACACACATGCAATATCTGTAGTGGATCCATATGTGGTTTGTGGAAAGAACACACATGCAATGACTCTAGTGGTAGTTTCATGAAAACAACACACATGCAATGACACTAGGGGATCCATATGTGGTTCATGAAAACAACACACATGCAATGACATTGGTGGATCCATATGTCGTTTGTGGAAAGAACACACATGCAATGACTCTATCTATTCCATATGTGGTTTGTTAAAAGAAAACACATGCAATGACTATAGTTGTTCCATATGTGGTTTGTGGAAAGAACTGACATGCAATGACTCTAGTGCTGATTTTAGGGTAAGAACACACATGCAATCACTCTAGTGTGTCCATATGTGGTTTATTGAAAGAACACACATGCAATGACATTGGTTGATCCATATGTGGTTTGTGAAAAGAACATACATGCAATGTCATTGTTTGATCCATGAGTTTTATGAAAAGAACATTCTTGCAATGACTCTGGTGGATCCATATGTGGTTCATAAAAAGAACACACATGCAATGACTTTGGTGGATCCATATGTGGTTCATGAAAAGAACACACATGCAATGACTCCAGTGCTTGTTTTGTGAAAAGAACACACATGCAATGACTCCAGTGCTTGTTTTGTGAAAAGAACACACATGCAATGACATTGGCGGATCCATATGTGGTTTGTGAAAAGAACACACATGCAATATCTGTAGTGGATCCATATGTGGTTTGTGGAAAGAACACACATGCAATGACTCTAGTGGTAGTTTCATGAAAACAACACACATGCAATGACACTAGGGGATCCATATGTGGTTCATGAAAACAACACACATGCAATGACATTGGTGGATCCATATGTCGTTTGTGGAAAGAACACACATGCAATGACTCTATCTATTCCATATGTGGTTTGTTAAAAGAAAACACATGCAATGACTATAGTTGTTCCATATGTGGTTTGTGGAAAGAACTGACATGCAATGACTCTAGTGTTGATTTTAGGATAAGAACACACATGCAATGACTCTAGTGTGTCCATATGTGGTTTATTGAAAGAACACACATGCAATGACATTGGTTGATCCATATGTGGTTTGTGAAAAGAACATACATGCAATGTCATTGTTTGATCCATGAGTTTTATGAAAAGAACATTCTTGCAATGACTCTAGTGGATCCATATGTGGTTCATAAAAAGAACACACATGTAGTGACTCCAGTGGATACATATGTGGTTTGTGAAAAGAACACACATGCAACTCTAGTTGATCCGTGTGTTTTATGACAAGAACATACATGCAATTACTCTCGTGGATCCATATGTGGTTCATGAGAAGAACACACATGCAATGACTCTAGTGCTCCTTTGTGAAAACAACACACATGCAATGACATTGGTGGATACATATTTGGTTTGTGAAAAGAACACACATGCAATAACTATAGTGGATCCATATGTGGTTTATGGAAAGAACACACATGCAATGACTCTAGTGCTAGTTTCATGAAAAGAACACACATGCAATGACTCTAGTTGTGGTTCATGAAAAGAACACACATGCAATGACTCTAGTGTGTCCATATGTGGTTTATTGAAAGAACACACATGCAATGACATTGGTTGATCCATATGTGGTTTGTGAAAAGAACATACATGCAATGTCATTGTTTGATCCATGTGATTGATGAAAAGAACGTTCTTGCAATGACTCTGGTGGATCCATATGTGGTTCATAAAAGAACACACATGTAGTGGTTCTGGTGGATACATATGTGGTTTGTGAAAAGAACACACATGCAACTCTAGTTGATCCGTGTTTTATGACAAGAACATACATGCAATTACTCTGGTGGATCCGTATGTGGTTCATGAGAACAACACACATGCAATGACTCTAGTGCTTGTTTCGTGAAAAGAACACACATGCAATGACATTGGTGGATCCATATGTGGTTTGTGAAAAGAACACACATGCAATAACTATAGTGGATTCATATGTGGTTTATGGAAAGAACACACATGCAATGACTCTAGTGCTAGTTTGATGAAAAGAACACACATGCAATGACTCTAGTTGTGGTTCATGAAAAGAACACACATGCATTGACTCTAGTACTGGTTTTGTGAAAAGAACACACATGCAAGGACTCTAGTGGATCGATATGTGGTTCATGAAAAGAAAACACATGCAATGACTCTAGTGGATCCATGTGGTTTGTGGAAAAAAACATACATGCAATGACTATAGTGGATCCATATGTGGTTCATGAAAAGAACACACGTGCAATGTCATTGGTGGATCCATATGTGGTTTGTGGAAAGAACACACATGCAATGACTCTAGCTGTTCCATATGTGGTTTGTTAAAAGAACACAGATGCAATGACTATAGCTGTTCCATATGTGGTTTGTGGAAAGAAGACATGCATTGACTCTAGTGCTGGTTTTAGGATAAGAACACACATGCAATGACATTTGTTGATCCATATGTGGTTTGCGAAAAGAACATACATCCAATGACATTGGTTGATCCATATGTGGTTCATGAAAAGAACACACATGTAGTGACTCTGGTGGATACACATGCGGTTTGTTAAAAGAACACACATGCAATGACTCTAGTTGATCCGTGTGTTTTATGAAAAGAATATACATGCAATGACTGGTGGATCCATATGTGGTTCATGAAAAGAACACACATGCAATGACTCAGTGCTTGTTTTGTGAAAAGAACACACATGCAATGACATTGGTGGATCCATATGTGGTTTGTGAAAAGAACACACATGCAATATCTGTAGTGGATCCATATGTGGTTTGTGGAAAGAACACACATGCAATGACTCTAGTGCTAGTTTCATGAAAAGAACACACATGCAATGACTATAGTGGATCCATGTGGTTTGTGTAAAATAACATACATGCAATGACACTAGGGGATCCATATGTGGTTCATGAAAAGAACACACATGCAATGACATTGGTGGATCCATATGTCGTTTGTGGAAAGAACACACATGCAATGACTCTAGCTATTCCATATGTGGTTTGTTAAAAGAAAACACATGCAATGACTATAGTTGTTCCATATGTGGTTTGTGGAAAGAACTGACATGCAATGACTCTAGTGCTGATTTTAGGATAAGAACACACATGCAATGACTCTAGTGTGTCCATATGTGGTTTATTGAAAGAACACACATGCAATGACATTGGTTGATCCATATGTGGTTTGTGAAAAGAACATACATGCAATGTCATTGTTTGATCCATGTGTTTTATGGAAAGAACATTCTTGCAATGACTCTGGTGGATCCATATGTGGTTCATAAAAAGAACACACATGTAGTGACTCTGGTGGATACATATGTGGTTTGTGAAAAGAACACACATGCAACTCTAGTTGATCCGTGTGTTTTATGACAAGGCCATACATGCAATTACTCTGGTGGATCCATATGTGGTTCATGAGAAGAACACACATGCAATGACTCTAGTGCTCGTTTTGTGAAAAGAACACACATGCAATGACATTGGTGGATCCATATTTGGTTTGTGAAAAGAACACACATGCAATAACTATAGTGGATCCATATGTGGTTTATGGAAACACACATACAATGACTCTAGTGCTAGTTTCATGAAAAGAACACACATGGAATGACTCTAGTTGTGGTTCATGAAAAGAACACACATGCAATGACTGTAGTGCTGGTTTTGTGAAAAGAACACACATGCAATGACTCTAGTGGATCGATATGTGGTTCATGAAAAGAAAACACATGCAATGACTCTAGTAGATCCATGTGGTTTGTGGAAAAAAACATACATGCAATGACTCTAGTGGATCCATATGTGGTTCATGAAAAGAACACACGTGCAATGTCATTGGTGGATCCATATGTGTTTTGTGGAAAGAACACACATGCAATGACTCTAGCTGTTCCATATGTGGTTTGTTAAAAGAACACAAATGCAATGACTATAGTTGTTCCATACGTGGTTTGTGGAAAGAACTGACATGCAATGACTCTAGTGCTGGTTTTAGGATAAGAACACACATGCAATGACATTTGTTGATCCATATGTGGTTTGCGAAAAGAACATACATGCAATGACATTGGTTGATCCAAGTGTTTTTTGAAAATAACATACATGCAATGACTAGGGTGGATCCATATGTGGTTCATGAAAAGAACACACATGAAGTGACTCTGGTGGATACATATGTGGTTTGTGAAAAGAACACACATGCAATGACTCTAGTTGATCCGTGTGTTTTGTGAAAAGAATATACATGCAATAACTATAGTGGATTCATATGTGGTTTATGGAAAGAACACACATGCAATGACTCTAGTGCTAGTTTGATGAAAAGAACACACATGCAATGACTCTAGTTGTGGTTCATGAAAAGAACACACATGCATTGACTCTAGTACTGGTTTTGTGAAAAGAACACACATGCAAGGACTCTAGTGGATCGATATGTGGTTCATGAAAAGAAAACACATGCAATGACTCTAGTGGATCCATGTGGTTTGTGGAAAAAAACATACATGCAATGACTATAGTGGATCCATATGTGGTTCATGAAAAGAACACACGTGCAATGTCATTGGTGGATCCATATGTGGTTTGTGGAAAGAACACACATGCAATGACTCTAGCTGTTCCATATGTGGTTTGTTAAAAGAACACAGATGCAATGACTATAGCTGTTCCATATGTGGTTTGTGGAAAGAACTGACATGCAATGACTCTAGTGCTGGTTTTAGGATAAGAACACACATGCAATGACATTTGTTGATCCATATGTGGTTTGCGAAAAGAACATACATCCAATGACATTGGTTGATCCATATGTGGTTCATGAAAAGAACACACATGTAGTGACTCTGGTGGATACACATGCGGTTTGTTAAAAGAACACACATGCAATGACTCTAGTTGATCCGTGTGTTTTATGAAAAGAATATACATGCAATGACTCTGGTGGATCCATATGTGGTTCATGAAAAGAACACACATGCAATGACTCCAGTTCTTGTTTTGTGAAAAGAACACACATGCAATGACATTGGTGGATCCATATGTGGTTTGTGAAAAGAACACACATGCAATATCTGTAGTGGATCCATATGTGGTTTGTGGAAAGAACACACATGCAATGACTCTAGTGCTAGTTTCATGAAAAGAACACACATGCAATGACTATAGTGGATCCATGTGGTTTGTGTAAAATAACATACATGCAATGACACTAGGGGATCCATATGTGGTTCATGAAAAGAACACACATGCAATGACATTGGTGGATCCATATGTCGTTTGTGGAAAGAACACACGTGCAATGACTCTAGCTATTCCATATGTGGTTTGTTAAAAGAAAACACATGCAATGACTATAGTTGTTCCATATGTGGTTTGTGGAAAGAACTGACATGCAATGACTCTAGTGCTGATTTTAGGATAAGAACACACATGCAATGACTCTAGTGTGTCCATATGTGGTTTATTGAAAGAACACACATGCAATGACATTGGTTGATCCATATGTGGTTAGTGAAAAGAACATACATGCAATGTCATTGTTGGATCCATGTGATTGATGAAAAGAACGCCTCAGGCAATGACTCTGGTGGATCCATATGTGGTTCATAAAAAGAACACACATGTAGTGATTCTGGTGGATACATATGTGGTTTGTGAAAGGAACACACATGCAACATTAGTTGATCCGTGTGTTTTATGTCAAGAACATACATGCAATTACTCTGGTGGATCCATATGTGGTTCATGAGAAGAACACACATGCAATGACTCTAGTGCTCGTTTCGTGAAAAGAACACACATGCAATGACATTGGTAGATCCATATGTGGTTTGTGAAAAGAACACACATGCAATAACTATAGTGGATCCATATATGGTTTATGGAAAGAACACACATGCAATGACTCTAGTGCTAGTTTGATGAAAAGAACACACATGCAACGACTCTAGTTGTGGTTCATGAAAAGAACACACATGCAATGACTCTAGTGCTGGTTTTGTGAAAATAACACACATGCAATGACTCTAGTGGATCGATATGTGGTTCATGAAAAGAAAACACATGCTATGACCCTAGTGGATCCATGTGGTTTGTGGAAAAAAACATACATGCAATGACTCTAGTGGATCCATTTGTGGTTCATGAAAAGAACACACGTGCAATGTCATTGGTGGATCCATATGTGGTTTAGGAAAGAACACACATGCAATGACTCTAGCTGTTCCATATGTGGTTTGTTAAAAGAACACAAATGCAATGACTATAGCTGTTCCATATGTGGTTTGTGGAAAGAACTGACATGCAATGACTCTAGTGCTGGTTTTAGGATAAGAACACACATGCAATGACATTTGTTGATCCATATGTGGTTTGCGAAAAGAACATACATGCAATGACATTGGTTGATCCATATGTGGTTCATGAAAAGAACACACATGTAGTGACTCTGGTGGATACATATGCGGTTTGTGAAAAGAACACACATGCAATGACTCTAGTTGATCCGTGTGTTTTATGAAAAGAATATACATGCAATGACTTTGGTGGATCCATATGTGGTTCATGAAAAGAACACACATGCAATGACTCCAGTGCTTGTTTTGTGAAAAGAACACACATGCAATGACTCCAGTGCTTGTTTTGTGAAAAGAACACACATGCAATGACATTGGTGGATCCATATGTGGTTTGTGAAAAGAACACACATGCAATATCTGTAGTGGATCCATATGTGGTTTGTGGAAAGAACACACATGCAATGACTCTAGTGGTAGTTTCATGAAAACAACACACATGCAATGACACTAGGGGATCCATATGTGGTTCATGAAAACAACACACATGCAATGACATTGGTGGATCCATATGTCGTTTGTGGAAAGAACACACATGCAATGACTCTATCTATTCCATATGTGGTTTGTTAAAAGAAAACACATGCAATGACTATAGTTGTTCCATATGTGGTTTGTGGAAAGAACTGACATGCAATGACTCTAGTGCTGATTTTAGGGTAAGAACACACATGCAGTCACTCTAGTGTGTCCATATGTGGTTTATTGAAAGAACACACATGCAATGACATTGGTTGATCCATATGTGGTTTGTGAAAAGAACATACATGCAATGTCATTGTTTGATCCATGAGTTTTATGAAAAGAACATTCTTGCAATGACTCTGGTGGATCCATATGTGGTTCATAAAAAGAACACACATGTAGTGACTCTGGTGGATACATATGTGGTTTGTGAAAAGAACACACATGCAACTCTAGTTGATCCGTGTGTTTTATGACAAGAACATACATGCAATTACTCTCGTGGATCCATATGTGGTTCATGAGAAGAACACACATGCAATGACTCTAGTGCTCGTTTTGTGAAAAGAACACACATGCAATGACATTGGTGGATACATATTTGGTTTGTGAAAAGAACACACATGCAATAACTATAGTGGATCCATATGTGGTTTATGGAAAGAACACACATGCAATGACTCTAGTGCTAGTTTCATGAAAAGAACACACATGCAATGACTCTAGTTGTGGTTCATGAAAAGAACACACATGCAATGACTCTAGTGTGTCCATATGTGGTTTATTGAAAGAACACACATGCAATGACATTGGTTGATCCATATGTGGTTTGTGAAAAGAACATACATGCAATGTCATTGTTTGATCCATGTGATTGATGAAAAGAACGTTCTTGCAATGACTCTGGTGGATCCATATGTGGTTCATAAAAAGAACACACATGTAGTGATTCTGGTGGATACATATGTGGTTTGTGAAAAGAACACACATGCAACTCTAGTTGATCCGTGTGTTTTATGACAAGAACATACATGCAATTACTCTGGTGGATCCATATGTGGTTCATGAGAACAACACACATGCAATGACTCTAGTGCTCGTTTCGTGAAAAGAACACACATGCAATGACTCTAGTGGTAGTTTCATGAAAACAACACACATGCAATGACACTAGGGGATCCATATGTGGTTCATGAAAACAACACACATGCAATGACATTGGTGGATCCATATGTCGTTTGTGGAAAGAACACACATGCAATGACTCTAGTTGTGGTTCATGAAAAGAACACACATGCAATGACTCTAGTGTGTCCATATGTGGTTTAGTGAAAGAACGCACATGCAATGACATTGGTTGATCCATATGTGGTTAGTGAAAAGAACATACATGCAATGTCATTGTTGGATCCATGTGATTGATGAAAAGAACGTTCGTGCAATGACTCTAGTGGATCCATATGTGGTTCATAAAAAGAACACACATGTAGTGATTCTGGTGGATACATATGTGGTTTGTGAAAGGAACACACATGCAACTCTAGTTGATCCGTGTGTTTTATGTCAAGAACATACATGCAATTACTCTGGTGGATCCATATGTGGTTCATGAGAAGAACACACATGCAATGACTCTAGTGCTCGTTTCGTCAAAAGAACACACATGCAATGATATTGGTAGATCCATATGTGGTTTGTGAAAAGAACACACATGCAATAACTATAGTGGATCCATATATGGTTTATGGAAAGAACACACATGCAATGACTCTAGTGCTAGTTTGATGAAAAGAACACACATGCAACGACTCTAGTTGTGGTTCATGAAAAGAACACACATGCAATGACTCTAGTGCTGGTTTTGTGAAAATAACACACATGCAATGACTCTAGTGGATCGATATGTGGTTCATGAAAAGAAAACACATGCAATGACTCTAGTGGATCCATGTGGTTTGTGGAAAAAACATACATGCAATGACTCTAGTGGATCCATTTGTGGTTCATGAAAAGAACACACGTGCAATGTCATTGGTGGATCCATATGTGGTTTGTGGAAAGAACACACATGCAATGACTCTAGCTGTTCCATATGTGATTTGTTAAAAGAACACAAATGCAATGACTATAGCTGTTCCATATGTGGTTTGTGGAAAGAACTGACATGCAATGACTCTAGTGCTAGTTTTAGGATAAGAACACACATGCAATGACATTTGTTGATCCATATGTGGTTTGCGAAAAGAACATACATGCAATGACATTGGTTGATCCATATGTGGTTCATGAAAAGAACACACATGTAGTGACTCTGGTGGATACATATGCGGTTTGTGAAAAGAACACACATGCAATGACTCTAGTTGATCCGTGTGTTTTATGAAAAGAATATACATGCAATGACTTTGGTGGATCCATATGTGGTTCATGAAAAGAACACACATGCAATGACTCCAGTGCTTGTTTTGTGAAAAGAACACACATGCAATGACTCCAGTGCTTGTTTTGTGAAAAGAACACACATGCAATGACATTGGTCGATCCATATGTGGTTTGTGAAAAGAACACACATGCAATATCTGTAGTGGATCCATATGTGGTTTGTGGAAAGAACACACATGCAATGACTCTAGTGGTAGTTTCATGAAAACAACACACATGCAATGACACTAGGGGATCCATATGTGGTTCATGAAAACAACACACATGCAATGACATTGGTGGATCCATATGTCGTTTGTGGAAAGAACACACATGCAATGACTCTATCTATTCCATATGTGGTTTGTTAAAAGAAAACACATGCAATGACTATAGTTGTTCCATATGTGGTTTGTGGAAAGAACTGACATGCAATGACTCTAGTGTTGATTTTAGGATAAGAACACACATGCAATGACTCTAGTGTGTCCATATGTGGTTTATTGAAAGAACACACATGCAATGACATTGGTTGATCCATATGTGGTTTGTGAAAAGAACATACATGCAATGTCATTGTTTGATCCATGAGTTTTATGAAAAGAACATTCTTGCAATGACTCTAGTGGATCCATATGTGGTTCATAAAAAGAACACACATGTAGTGACTCTGGTGGATACATATGTGGTTTGTGAAAAGAACACACATGCAACTCTAGTTGATCCGTGTGTTTTATGACAAGAACATACATGCAATTACTCTCGTGGATCCATATGTGGTTCATGAGAAGAACACACATGCAATGACTCTAGTGCTCGTTTTGTGAAAAGAACACACATGCAATGACATTGGTGGATACATATTTGGTTTGTGAAAAGAACACACATGCAATAACTATAGTGGATCCATATGTGGTTTATGGAAAGAACACACATGCAATGACTCTAGTGCTAGTTTCATGAAAAGAACACACATGCAATGACTCTAGTTGTGGTTCATGAAAAGAACACACATGCAATGACTCTAGTGTGTCCATATGTGGTTTATTGAAAGAACACACATGCAATGACATTGGTTGATCCATATGTGGTTTGTGAAAAGAACATACATGCAATGTCATTGTTTGATCCATGTGATTGATGAAAAGAACGTTCTTGCAATGACTCTGGTGGATCCATATGTGGTTCATAAAAAGAACACACATGTAGTGACTCTGGTGGATACATATGTGGTTTGTGAAAAGAACACACATGCAACTCTAGTTGATCCGTGTGTTTTATTACAAGAACATACATGCAATTACTCTCGTGGATCCATATGTGGTTCATGAGAAGAACACACATGCAATGACTCTAGTGCTCGTTTTGTGAAAAGAACACACATGCAATGACATTGGTGGATACATATTTGGTTTGTGAAAAGAACACACATGCAATAACTATAGTGGATCCATATGTGGTTTATGGAAAGAACACACATGCAATGACTCTAGTGCTAGTTTCATGAAAAGAACACACATGCAATGACTCTAGTTGTGGTTCATGAAAAGAACACACATGCAATGACTCTAGTGTGTCCATATGTGGTTTATTGAAAGAACACACATGCAATGACATTGGTTGATCCATATGTGGTTTGTGAAAAGAACATACATGCAATGTCATTGTTTGATCCATGTGATTGATGAAAAGAACGTTCTTGCAATGACTCTGGTGGATCCATATGTGGTTAATAAAAAGAACACACATGTAGTGATTCTGGTGGATACATATGTGGTTTGTGAAAAGAACACACATGCAACTCTAGTTGATCCGTGTGTTTTATGACAAGAACATACATGCAATTACTCTGGTGGATCCATATGTGGTTCATGAGAACAACACACATGCAATGACTCTAGTGCTCGTTTCGTGAAAAGAACACACATGCAATGACTCTAGTGGTAGTTTCATGAAAACAACACACATGCAATGACTCTAGTTGTGGTTCATGAAAAGAACACACATGCAATGACTCTAGTGTGTCCATATGTGGTTTATTGAAAGAACGCACATGCAATGACATTGGTTGATCCATATGTGGTTAGTGAAAAGAACATACATGCAATGTCATTGTTGGATCCATGTGATTGATGAAAAGAACGTTCGTGCAATGACTCTGGTGGATCCATATGTGGTTCATAAAAAGAACACACATGTAGTGATTCTGGTGGATACATATGTGGTTTGTGAAAGGAACACACATGCAACTCTAGATGATCCGTGTGTTTTATGTCAAGAACATACATGCAATTACTCTGGTGGATCCATATGTGGTTCATGAGAAGAACACACATGCAATGAATCTAGTGCTCGTTTCGTGAAAAGAACACACATGCAATGATATTGGTAGATCCATATGTGGTTTGTGAAAAGAACACACATGCAATAACTATAGTGGATCCATATATGGTTTATGGAAAGAACACACATGCAATGACTCTAGTGCTAGTTTGATGAAAAGAACACACATGCAACGACTCTAGTTGTGGTTCATGAAAAGAACACACATGCAATGACTCTAGTGCTGGTTTTGTGAAAATAACACACATGCAATGACTCTAGTGGATCGATATGTGGTTCATGAAAAGAAAACACATGCAATGACTCTAGTGGATCCATGTGGTTTGTGGAAAAAACATACATGCAATGACTCTAGTGGATCCATTTGTGGTTGATGAAAAGAACACACGTGCAATGTCAGTGGTGGATCCATATGTGGTTTGTGGAAAGAACACACATGCAATGACTCTAGCTGTTCCATATGTGATTTGTTAAAAGAACACAAATGCAATGACTATAGCTGTTCCATATGTGGTTTGTGGAAAGAACTGACATGCAATGACTCTAGTGCTGGTTTTAGGATAAGAACACACATGCAATGACATTTGTTGATCCATATGTGGTTTGCGAAAAGAACATACATGCAATGACATTGGTTGATCCATATGTGGTTCATGAAAAGAACACACATGTAGTGACTCTGGTGGATACATATGCGGTTTGTGAAAAGAACACACATGCAATGACTCTAGTTGATCCGTGTGTTTTATGAAAAGAATATACATGCAATGACTTTGGTGGATCCATATGTGGTTCATGAAAAGAACACACATGCAATGACTCCAGTGCTTGTTTTGTGAAAAGAACACACATGCAATGACTCCAGTGCTTGTTTTGTGAAAAGAACACACATGCAATGACATTGGCGGATCCATATGTGGTTTGTGAAAAGAACACACATGCAATATCTGTAGTGGATCCATATGTGGTTTGTGGAAAGAACACACATGCAATGACTCTAGTGGTAGTTTCATGAAAACAACACACATGCAATGACACTAGGGGATCCATATGTGGTTCATGAAAACAACACACATGCAATGACATTGGTGGATCCATATGTCGTTTGTGGAAAGAACACACATGCAATGACTCTATCTATTCCATATGTGGTTTGTTAAAAGAAAACACATGCAATGACTATAGTTGTTCCATATGTGGTTTGTGGAAAGAACTGACATGCAATGACTCTAGTGTTGATTTTAGGATAAGAACACACATGCAATGACTCTAGTGTGTCCATATGTGGTTTATTGAAAGAACACACATGCAATGACATTGGTTGATCCATATGTGGTTTGTGAAAAGAACATACATGCAATGTCATTGTTTGATCCATGAGTTTTATGAAAAGAACATTCTTGCAATGACTCTAGTGGATCCATATGTGGTTCATAAAAAGAACACACATGTAGTGACTCCAGTGGATACATATGTGGTTTGTGAAAAGAACACACATGCAACTCTAGTTGATCCGTGTGTTTTATGACAAGAACATACATGCAATTACTCTCGTGGATCCATATGTGGTTCATGAGAAGAACACACATGCAATGACTCTAGTGCTCCTTTTGTGAAAAGAACACACATGCAATGACATTGGTGGATACATATTTGGTTTGTGAAAAGAACACACATGCAATAACTATAGTGGATCCATATGTGGTTTATGGAAAGAACACACATGCAATGACTCTAGTGCTAGTTTCATGAAAAGAACACACATGCAATGACTCTAGTTGTGGTTCATGAAAAGAACACACATGCAATGACTCTAGTGTGTCCATATGTGGTTTATTGAAAGAACACACATGCAATGACATTGGTTGATCCATATGTGGTTTGTGAAAAGAACATACATGCAATGTCATTGTTTGATCCATGTGATTGATGAAAAGAACGTTCTTGCAATGACTCTGGTGGATCCATATGTGGTTCATAAAAAGAACACACATGTAGTGGTTCTGGTGGATACATATGTGGTTTGTGAAAAGAACACACATGCAACTCTAGTTGATCCGTGTGTTTTATGACAAGAACATACATGCAATTACTCTGGTGGATCCGTATGTGGTTCATGAGAACAACACACATGCAATGACTCTAGTGCTTGTTTCGTGAAAAGAACACACATGCAATGACATTGGTGGATCCATATGTGGTTTGTGAAAAGAACACACATGCAATAACTATAGTGGATTCATATGTGGTTTATGGAAAGAACACACATGCAATGACTCTAGTGCTAGTTTGATGAAAAGAACACACATGCAATGACTCTAGTTGTGGTTCATGAAAAGAACACACATGCATTGACTCTAGTACTGGTTTTGTGAAAAGAACACACATGCAAGGACTCTAGTGGATCGATATGTGGTTCATGAAAAGAAAACACATGCAATGACTCTAGTGGATCCATGTGGTTTGTGGAAAAAAACATACATGCAATGACTATAGTGGATCCATATGTGGTTCATGAAAAGAACACACGTGCAATGTCATTGGTGGATCCATATGTGGTTTGTGGAAAGAACACACATGCAATGACTCTAGCTGTTCCATATGTGGTTTGTTAAAAGAACACAGATGCAATGACTATAGCTGTTCCATATGTGGTTTGTGGAAAGAACTGACATGCAATGACTCTAGTGCTGGTTTTAGGATAAGAACACACATGCAATGACATTTGTTGATCCATATGTGGTTTGCGAAAAGAACATACATCCAATGACATTGGTTGATCCATATGTGGTTCATGAAAAGAACACACATGTAGTGACTCTGGTGGATACACATGCGGTTTGTTAAAAGAACACACATGCAATGACTCTAGTTGATCCGTGTGTTTTATGAAAAGAATATACATGCAATGACTCTGGTGGATCCATATGTGGTTCATGAAAAGAACACACATGCAATGACTCCAGTGCTTGTTTTGTGAAAAGAACACACATGCAATGACATTGGTGGATCCATATGTGGTTTGTGAAAAGAACACACATGCAATATCTGTAGTGGATCCATATGTGGTTTGTTGAAAGAAAACACATGCAAATACTCTAGAGCTAGTTTCATGAAAAGAACACACATGCAATGACTATAGTGGATCCATGTGGTTTGTGTAAAATAACATACATGCAATGACACTAGGGGATCCATATGTGGTTCATGAAAAGAACACACATGCAATGACATTGGTGGATCCATATGTCGTTTGTGGAAAGAACACACGTGCAATGACTCTAGCTATTCCATATGTGGTTTGTTAAAAGAAAACACATGCAATGACTATAGTTGTTCCATATGTGGTTTGTGGAAAGAACTGACATGCAATGACTCTAGTGCTGATTTTAGGATAAGAACACACATGCAATGACTCTAGTGTGTCCATATGTGGTTTATTGAAAGAACACACATGCAATGACATTGGTTGATCCATATGTGGTTTGTGAAAAGAACATACATGCAATGTCATTGTTTGATCCATGTGTTTTATGGAAAGAACATTCTTGCAATGACTCTGGTGGATCCATATGTGGTTCATAAAAAGAACACACATGTAGTGACTCTGGTGGATACATATGTGGTTTGTGAAAAGAACACACATGCAACTCTAGTTGATCCGTGTGTTTTATGACAAGGCCATACATGCAATTACTCTGGTGGATCCATATGTGGTTCATGAGAAGAACACACATGCAATGACTCTAGTGCTCGTTTTGTGAAAAGAACACACATGCAATGACATTGGTGGATCCATATTTGGTTTGTGAAAAGAACACACATGCAATAACTATAGTGGATCCATATGTGGTTTATGGAAACACACATACAATGACTCTAGTGCTAGTTTCATGAAAAGAACACATGGAATGACTCTAGTTGTGGTTCATGAAAAGAACACACATGCAATGACTGTAGTGCTGGTTTTGTGAAAAGAACACACATGCAATGACTCTAGTGGATCGATATGTGGTTCATGAAAAGAAAACACATGCAATGACTCTAGTAGATCCATGTGGTTTGTGGAAAAAAACATACATGCAATGACTCTAGTGGATCCATATGTGGTTCATGAAAAGAACACACGTGCAATGTCATTGGTGGATCCATATGTGTTTTGTGGAAAGAACACACATGCAATGACTCTAGCTGTTCCATATGTGGTTTGTTAAAAGAACACAAATGCAATGACTATAGTTGTTCCATACGTGGTTTGTGGAAAGAACTGACATGCAATGACTCTAGTGCTGGTTTTAGGATAAGAACACACATGCAATGACATTTGTTGATCCATATGTGGTTTGCGAAAAGAACATACATGCAATGACATTGGTTGATCCAAGTGTTTTTTGAAAATAACATACATGCAATGACTAGGGTGGATCCATATGTGGTTCATGAAAAGAACACACATGAAGTGACTCTGGTGGATACATATGTGGTTTGTGAAAAGAACACACATGCAATGACTCTAGTTGATCCGTGTGTTTTGTGAAAAGAATATACATGCAATAACTATAGTGGATTCATATGTGGTTTATGGAAAGAACACACATGCAATGACTCTAGTGCTAGTTTGATGAAAAGAACACACATGCAATGACTCTAGTTGTGGTTCATGAAAAGAACACACATGCATTGACTCTAGTACTGGTTTTGTGAAAAGAACACACATGCAAGGACTCTAGTGGATCGATATGTGGTTCATGAAAAGAAAACACATGCAATGACTCTAGTGGATCCATGTGGTTTGTGGAAAAAAACATACATGCAATGACTATAGTGGATCCATATGTGGTTCATGAAAAGAACACACGTGCAATGTCATTGGTGGATCCATATGTGGTTTGTGGAAAGAACACACATGCAATGACTCTAGCTGTTCCATATGTGGTTTGTTAAAAGAACACAGATGCAATGACTATAGCTGTTCCATATGTGGTTTGTGGAAAGAACTGACATGCAATGACTCTAGTGCTGGTTTTAGGATAAGAACACACATGCAATGACATTTGTTGATCCATATGTGGTTTGCGAAAAGAACATACATCCAATGACATTGGTTGATCCATATGTGGTTCATGAAAAGAACACACATGTAGTGACTCTGGTGGATACACATGCGGTTTGTTAAAAGAACACACATGCAATGACTCTAGTTGATCCGTGTTTTATGAAAAGAATATACATGCAATGACTCTGGTGGATCCATATGTGGTTCATGAAAAGAACACACATGCAATGACTCCAGTGCTTGTTTTGTGAAAAGAACACACATGCAATGACATTGGTGGATCCATATGTGGTTTGTGAAAAGAACACACATGCAATATCTGTAGTGGATCCATATGTGGTTTGTGGAAAGAACACACATGCAATGACTCTAGTGCTAGTTTCATGAAAAGAACACACATGCAATGACTATAGTGGATCCATGTGGTTTGTGTAAAATAACATACATGCAATGACACTAGGGGATCCATATGTGGTTCATGAAAAGAACACACATGCAATGACATTGGTGGATCCATATGTCGTTTGTGGAAAGAACACACGTGCAATGACTCTAGCTATTCCATATGTGGTTTGTTAAAAGAAAACACATGCAATGACTATAGTTGTTCCATATGTGGTTTGTGGAAAGAACTGACATGCAATGACTCTAGTGCTGATTTTAGGATAAGAACACACATGCAATGACTCTAGTGTGTCCATATGTGGTTTATTGAAAGAACACACATGCAATGACATTGGTTGATCCATATGTGGTTTGTGAAAAGAACATACATGCAATGTCATTGTTTGATCCATGTGTTTTATGGAAAGAACATTCTTGCAATGACTGGTGGATCCATATGTGGTTCATAAAAAGAACACACATGTAGTGACTCTGGTGGATACATATGTGGTTTGTGAAAAGAACACACATGCAACTCTAGTTGATCCGTGTGTTTTATGACAAGGCCATACATGCAATTACTCTGGTGGATCCATATGTGGTTCATGAGAAGAACACACATGCAATGACTCTAGTGCTCGTTTTGTGAAAAGAACACACATGCAATGACATTGGTGGATCCATATTTGGTTTGTGAAAAGAACACACATGCAATAACTATAGTGGATCCATATGTGGTTTATGGAAACACACATACAATGACTCTAGTGCTAGTTTCATGAAAAGAACACACATGGAATGACTCTAGTTGTGGTTCATGAAAAGAACACACATGCAATGACTGTAGTGCTGGTTTTGTGAAAAGAACACACATGCAATGACTCTAGTGGATCGATATGTGGTTCATGAAAAGAAAACACATGCAATGACTCTAGTAGATCCATGTGGTTTGTGGAAAAAAACATACATGCAATGACTCTAGTGGATCCATATGTGGTTCATGAAAAGAACACACGTGCAATGTCATTGGTGGATCCATATGTGTTTTGTGGAAAGAACACACATGCAATGACTCTAGCTGTTCCATATGTGGTTTGTTAAAAGAACACAAATGCAATGACTATAGCTGTTCCATACGTGGTTTGTGGAAAGAACTGACATGCAATGACTCTAGTGCTGGTTTTAGGATAAGAACACACATGCAATGACATTTGTTGATCCATATGTGGTTTGCGAAAAGAACATACATGCAATGACATTGGTTGATCCAAGAGTTTTATGAAAATAACATACATGCAATGACTATGGTGGATCCATATGTGGTTCATGAAAAGAACACACATGAAGTGACTCTGGTGGATACATATGTGGTTTGTGAAAAGAACACACATGCAATGACTCTAGTTGATCCGTGTGTTTTGTGAAAAGAATATACATGCAATTACTCTGGTGGATCCATATGTGGTTCATGAGAAGAACACACATGCAATGACTCTAGTGCTCGTTTTGTGAAAAGAACACACATGCAATGACATTGGTGGATCCATATTTGGTTTGTGAAAAGAACACACATGCAATAACTATAGTGGATCCATATGTGGTTTATGGAAAGAACACACATGCAATGACTCTAGTGCTAGTTTCATGAAAAGAACACACATGCAATGACTCTAGTTGTGGTTCATGAAAAGAACACACATGCAATGACTCTAGTGTGTCCATATGTGGTTTATTGAAAGAACACACATGCAATGACATTGGTTGATCCATATGTGGTTTGTGAAAAGAACATACATGCAATGTCATTGTTTGATCCATGTGATTGATGAAAAGAACGTTCTTGCAATGACTCTGGTGGATCCATATGTGGTTCATAAAAAGAACACACATGTAGTGATTCTGGTGGATCCATATGTGGTTTGTGAAAAGAACACACATGCAATAAATATAGTGGATTCATATGTGGTTTATGGAAAGAACACACATGCAATGACTCTAGTGCTCGTTTGATGAAAAGAACACACATGCAATGATTCTAGTTGTGGTTCATGAAAAGAACACACATGCATTGACTCTAGTGCTGGTTTTGTGAAAAGAACACACATGCAAGGACTCTAGTGGATCGATATGTGGTTCATGAAAAGAAAACACATGCAATGACTCTAGTGGATCCATGTGGTTTGTGGAAAAAAACATACATGCAATGACTCTAGTGGATCCATATGTGGTTCATGAAAAGAACACACGTGCAATGTCATTGGTGGATCCATATGTGGTTTGTGGAAAGAACACATATGCAATGACTCTAGCTGTTCCATATGTGGTTTGTTAAAAGAACACAAAAGCAATGACTCTATCTATTCCATATGTGGTTTGTTAAAAGAACACAAAAGCAATGACTCTATCTATTCCATATGTGGTTTGTTAAAAGAAAACACATGCAATGACTATAGCTGTTCCATATGTGGTTTGTGGAAAGAACTGACATGCAATGACTCTAGTGCTGGTTTTAGGATAAGAACACACATGCAATGACATTTGTTGATCCATATGTGGTTTGCGAAAAGAACATACATCCAATGACATTGGTTGATCCATATGTGGTTCATGAAAAGAACACACATGTAGTGACTCTGGTGGATACATATGCGGTTTGTTAAAAGAACACACATGCAATGTGTAACTACCTCGGTGAATTACGCTCCTAGTACAAGCCTGGATGATCAGAAATGGTTGAAATAGTACGGTGGGGCCCAAATGCCACTCACAGGTAGACCTTTCGGCCGTCCCAACCATTTCCAAACATCGGGACAAGAGCAGGCGAATGTCAGGCGAAGGGATCAACTACATACACAAATGAGTATGTATGCAAGCCACCATACAATAGTACATCAGAGCCATTCCATCTAAAAAGAAAGGAAATATAGCAACGCCATACGGCAAGATCCAAATATCCTAGATAGATATAATAGTGCAGGATATCTCCTCATACATCAATCAACAGAGTATCAAGCGGAAGCGGGAGACAAAATCCGAGTACGGATAAGAAGCAAATCGGCATCAGATGCCCCATAAATAAGCACATCCCGCCCACAGATCTCACGGATCCCCGTTCCCGGAATCTCTACACCGAATGATCGTTGCCCACATCGTCCGTCTCTTCCACCCAGTATCCATCTTGCGAGTGTACCTGTCCATCTGAACCAATAATTTATCGTGTGAGACCCTAGGGGTACTCAGCAAGTCTTTATGCCTCTAAAGGGGACACAACCTGGGGTGAAGCAATTGCAGCAAAAGATAAACCCTAACAGTTCTATAGATACCCGCTAACCATCCGCCTAACCAGAGATAGACGGATGTCCGTGAATTAATAACAACAGTTATAACAGTTATAAAGGTAATCTTAGCAGATCCATCCTCCTCCTCGCTTACCGACGAGGAAGCGGACGAACAACCTCCATCCGTTGGCAGTTTTAGTATCCATTCCATGAGTGTTGCACTATTTACTAGTCAGGTACCTAGTCTAGTCAAATTAAAAGCAGTACTTTAGTTATGCTTGTCTATGATCGAGACACTGTGCTCCAAGTCGTCCATAACCGCGGACACGGCTTTCAGAAAGTTTTACCCTGCATAGGTGCACAAATAGCAACACACTGATATGCCTCGGAAAACCAAATCAAAAACCCAACGAGACATCCGACAAAGCAATTGCAGGATTCAGAAATATTGCAGGGGCCACCCTTTAAGTAGATCCCAACGAAGCCGCCCGGCTCAAACGGGATTAAGGTTGTGGAGGCGGTCAGAAACGATCGGGAACCCGAAAGTGTGGCTGGGCTTGTCGACATAAATAAATCGGACCACGATCCTAACAAGACAAAGCAAGACCGCACAATTTAAATAAAGCAAAGAAAGCATGGCATAAGTACAGATAGTAAATAAAACCTCAAACTAGTTTGTGGCCCCAAGAAATAAGAATGAATCAAGCTCTAGCTCGTGGGGTCCATAAGGCCTCCTGATGTGGATAGCGAATATTCTTGGAACAGAATCAAGTACTGGGTCTTACGGACACAAGTGAGCATAAAACCAAATAACAGATATTGCTCACCGTGCCACTTTCATTAGTTATCCCATTACTACTGTGTTAAGTTGTTTAGGTACCTCGTTATTCATCGACACTCACATACCCTACACATGCTGTTTCACGACTGCATGGCCCAAACAACTCCTGTAGTAATGGCTCATGGGATGGGGAACAAGCCTTGGGGTTTAAAAGTAAAGGCTATGCAAAGACTTGGGATTCAGTTTAATGCAATCATGACTCAATGATGCAAGAATAAGATAGAGGCAATAGGTACTATATGTATGCAAGCATGTGGTAGTGCTTGCCTGGCAGCTCATTGAAGCAAAGGATGGATCTGGTAGTGCTCCGGTTCTCTTGATATATCCCCGCCATAGCCTATTCGAAGAAGAACCAAACAAACAAGGGCCAACATAAATAAAGTGCACAAGCATATGAATAAATGGGACGAGCAAACAATCATGCCATGATGCATGATGCACAATTTGCATGTCAATAAAGTAGCATGGCAAGGGTGAGGTGTGGAACACAAGAATAAGCCATTTTATTTAGTTTTGGCCCCATTTTATGCCCATAATAGTTGCTGTACACTTTATATTTATATGATGCATGCTTCAAAACGACCCAAGGAATGCATAAACAGAAAGGTCTCGTCGAGCTAATCATTTTAGACATATCATTTGTTAAATTTGGATTTATAAATCAAAAGTTATTAATTATTTAAGAAAAAGGGGCATTTATTGTAATTTAAATAAACTTGGAAATTTAAGTGTTCAAAATATATTTTGGATTGCATATTTGAAATCCTCACATTTTTCTGATTTGAAAACATATATTATTTGTATTATTTGGATTAATATTTTAAAAGTTATTTGAAAACAGATTTATATTTGAATTTGAATTAATTTGAATTTGTTTAGAAATAAAACAGACAGGCTGCTGGACTTTTGGTACCCAGCAGGTCCTACCCACTGTCGCTGACGGGTGGGGCCTGGCTGGCTGGCCCATCACGCGCACAGGTCAAAAAGGAAGGGGACTGCGGGTTGATTGCCAGGTTTGTCGGGAGCCTTTTTGTAAAACGGCAGAGACACAGACAGGTGGGGCTTGGGATCGCGGGAAGGGCGGCAAAAAGACCAGGGGGTTAAGCGCAAAGTGGCCACGGCCCACTGTTGATCTTCCTCTCCGCCCCGCGCGGCAGAGTGGCGAGGGTGGGGATCGAACTCGCGACCGCGAGGGGGCGCTCGGCAGCGGCGACCGCTACGGTGGGGTTGGGTAGTTGACAGGAGGGGGGGTAGGCGGCTAGATAGGGTTTGCGCGCGCGGGAGCGAGACGACGTCGACGTTCACGCCGTGCACCGAGGGCGCTCGTCGCCGTGACCCGCTCATCCAGGAAACGAACAAGAAAGGGGAGGTGTCTGGGAGGTAGAGTGGCTCACCGCGGGGTCGTTGGAGGGCCTGGATCGTGCAGGGGAGCAGCAGGTCGACGGTGAGGCAGAGGAACGGCGAGCTAGGGCTTGCCGGCGGGCGGGGTGCTCTCGGCCTGGGCGCCCTCCTCGCTCTGCAGGCAGGGGCGGGCGGCCTTTATCGCCCTCGGCCGACACGCTGCCGCCGCCGCGCCACTGAACAACGGAGGAAGAAGGAGACCGACGGTGGCCGGCGAGGCTAGGTAGAGGAGAGGAGAGGAAGGGAGACGGGGGCGTCGCCCTGGGCGGATCTGGGGGAGGCTAGAGGGGCGAGGGGGTGGATAAGAACGAGAGGGGCAGGTGAGGTTGCGTGGGGGAGGGGAAGGTTGGCTCGGCCACCTTTTTGCACCCTCCCTCACGTGCACGAGCAAGGTGGGGAGGTGGTGCTGGGGAAGGTGAGGCTGCCAGTGGGGACGGCGAGGCCTGGGAGAGTGGCTCACAGAGGGGCCCCTAGGGCAGGAGAAAGAGAGGAAGAAAGGAGAGGGGTAGGCTCGGGTTGGGGTGGGGTAGCTCGGGTTGGAGCTCTAGGGTAGGAGGGATGGGGTGGCTCGGCTAGGGTTTGCTAGAGAGGGGTAGGAGGGTAGAGCATGTGGGGGTCGAGCTAGGGTTAGCTAGAGAGGGGTGGACTTAGGGTTTAGGTTAGAGCTAGGTTAGAGGGGATGGTAAAGAGAGGAGAGGTAGGGTGGTGATAGCTAGGTGATTAGGGTGATGGGGTGGTGGCTTGGGGTTTATAGGAGATTGCATGCTCCAACTAGATCAAGCAACACAAGGGAGGGGTGTGGTGATGATGGTCTTAAGCAAGCTCAAACAAGATCAAGCTAAGAGGAGAGAGAGATGTGGTTTAAATGCACTCAAAATTCAAATAAAATCCAAAGAACAAGCAAAACGTGGGGCTTGCATGGCCCATGCAAAACATTTATTGCCATGTTGATTATTGTGAGAACAACATCATTACATGGCATTATTCATTTGCACTTCCAAAATTGGAGTAAGGCCCAAGAAAAGGAATTTAGAAAATATTCCAAGTGGAGTATATGGAGATGATCACATTGGATTATATTTGGGGCTTGCTAGTGTGTGTATGCCACTAGGTATTTAATAAGCCCTCAAAAATACCCCAACATGATGATAACCCCAAAACCACAACTATGGAAGCTAGGAAAAAGGTACCACTCACAAGGCATGCAAAGGTGGCCATGTGGCTCTCATGTATCAATAATGTGAAAACAACATGACACTAAGATGAGAGCATGTGGTAGAAGAATTAGATCCATCCCAACCCACATGAGCTAGAGATAAACTCAATAAAGCCAAGCTCATATTTAGTTGGATGGTGGAATTATAAGGTGGTGAAAAGAAAGGTGGTGGAGTTAAACAAGAGATATGCCCCCAACTCAACTTGGGCATTAAACAATATATCAAGAACCAAATACAATATCAAGAGGCAAATACAATTAATAATGCAGATGAGATAAGAACCAAATGGAAAAGGGTTTTATATGATGCTCAAATGCAAGGTGGCATGATGACATGAGCATGATATAATGATGATGCAACAATTATATGTTTGAAGTAGCCATTATATTACTAGACCAAGTAGCATTACAATTGTTAGACAATTGGGATGCTACACAATGACTCTAGTTGATCCATGTGTTTTATGAAAAGAATATACATGCAATGACTCTGGTGGATCCATATGTGGTTCATGAAAAGAACACACATGCAATGACTCCAGTGCTTGTTTTGTGAAAAGAACACACATGCAATGACATTGGTGGATCCATATGTGGTTTGTGAAAAGAACACACATGCAATATCTGTAGTGGATCCATATGTGGTTTGTGGAAAGAACACACATGCAATGACTCTAGTGCTAGTTTCATGAAAAGAACACACATGCAATGACTATAGTGGATCCATGTGGTTTGTGTAAAATAACATACATGCAATGACACTAGGGGATCCATATGTGGTTCATGAAAAGAACACACATGCAATGACATTGGTGGATCCATATGTCGTTTGTGGAAAGAACACACATGCAATGACTCTAGCTATTCCATATGTGGTTTGTTAAAAGAAAACACATGCAATGACTATAGTTGTTCCATATGTGGTTTGTGGAAAGAACTGACATGCAATGACTCTAGTGCTGATTTTAGGATAAGAACACACATGCAATGACTCTAGTGTGTCCATATGTGGTTTATTGAAAGAACACACATGCAATGACATTGGTTGATCCATATGTGGTTTGTGAAAAGAACATACATGTAATGCCATTGTTTGATCCATGTGTTTTATGGAAAGAACATTCTTGCAATGACTCTGGTGGATCCATATGTGGTTCATAAAAAGAACACACATGTAGTGACTCTGGTGGATACATATGTGGTTTGTGAAAAGAACACACATGCAACTCTAGTTGATCCGTGTGTTTTATGACAAGGACATACATGCAATTACTCTGGTGGATCCATATGTGGTTCATGAGAAGAACACACATGCAATGACTCTAGTGCTCGTTTTGTGAAAAGAACACACATGCAATGACATTGGTGGATCCATATTTGGTTTGTGAAAAGAACACACATGCAATAACTATAGTGGATCCATATGTGGTTTATGGAAAGAACACACATGCAATGACTCTAGTGCTAGTTTCATGAAAAGAACACACATGCAATGACTCTAGTTGTGGTTCATGAAAAGAACACACATGCAATGACTCTAGTGCTGGTTTTGTGAAAAGAACACACATGCAATGACTCTAGTGGATCGATATGTGGTTCATGAAAAGAACACACATGCAATGACTCTAGTAGATCCATGTGGTTTGTGGAAAAAAACATACATGCAATGACTCTAGTGGATCCATATGTGGTTCATGAAAAGAACACACGTGCAATGTCATTTGTGGATCCATATGTGTTTTGTGGAAAGAACACACATGCAATGACTCTAGCTGTTCCATATGTGGTTTGTTAAAAGAACACAAATGCAATGACTATAGCTGTTCCATATGTGGTTTGTGGAAAGAACTGACATGCAATGACTCTAGTGCTGGTTTTAGGATAAGAACACACATGCAATGACATTTGTTGATCCATATGTGGTTTGCGAAAAGAACATACATGCAATGACATTGGTTGATCCAAGTGTTTTATGAAAATAACATACATGCAATGAATATGGTGGATCCATATGTGGTTCATGAAAAGAACACACATGAAGTGACTCTGGTGGATACATACGTGGTTTGTGAAAATAACACACATGCATTGACTCTAGTTAATCCGTGTGTTTTGTGAAAAGAACATACATGCAATTACTCTGGTGGATCCATATGTGGTTCATGAGAAGAACACACATGCAATGACTCTAGTGCTCGTTTTGTGAAAAGAACACACATGCAATGACATTGGTGGATCCATATTTGGTTTGTGAAAAGAACACACATGCAATAACTATAGTGGATCCATATGTGGTTTATGGAAAGAACACACATGCAAGGACTCTAGTGCTAGTTTCATGAAAAGAACACACATGCAATGACTGTAGTTGTGGTTCATGAAAAGAACACACATGCAATGACTCTAGTGCTGGTTTTGTGAAAAGAACACACATGCAATGACTCTAGTGGATCAATATGTGGTTCATGAAAAGAAAACACATGCAATGACTCTAGTAGATCCATGTGGTTTGTGGAAAAAAACATACATGCAATGACTCTAGTGGATCCATATGTGGTTCATGAAAAGAACACACGTGCAATGTCATTGGTGGATCCATATGTGTTTTGTGGAAAGAACACACATGCAATGACTCTAGCTGTTCCATATGTGGTTTGTTAGAAGAACACAAATGCAATGACTATAGCTGTTCCATATGTGGTTTGTGGAAAGAACTGACATGCAATGACTCTAGTGCTGGTTTTAGGATAAGAACACACATGCAATGACATTTGTTGATCCATATGTGGTTTGCGAAAAGAACATACATGCAATGATATTGGTTGATCCAAGTGTTTTATGAAAAGAACATACATGCAATGACTATGGTGGATCCATATGTGGTTCATGAAAAGAACACACATGAAGTGACTCTGGTGGATACATATGTGGTTTGTGAAAAGAACACACATGCAATGACTCTAGTTGATCCGTGTGTTTTGTGAAAAGAACATACATGCAATGACTCTGGTGGATCCATATGTGGTTCAGGAAAAGAACACACATGGAATGACTCTAGTGCTTGTTTTGTGAAAACAACACACATGCAATGACATTGGTGGATCCATATGTGGTTTGTGAAAAGAACACACATGCAATGACTATAGTGGATCCATATGTGGTTTATGGAAAGAACGCACATGCAATGACTCTAGTGCTAGTTTCATGAAAAGAACACACATGCAATAACTCTAGCCGTCGTTCATGAAAAGAACACACGTGCAACGACTCTAGTGCTGGTTTTGTGAAAAGAACACACATGCAATGACTCTAGTGGATTGATATGTGTTTCATGAAAAGAAAATACATGCAATACCTATAGTGGATCCATGTGGTTTGTGGAAAAGAACATACATGCAATGACTCTAGTGGATCCATATGTGGGCCATGAAAAGAACACAAATGCAATGCCATTGGTGGATCCATATGTGGTTTGTGGAAAGAACACACATGCAATGACTCTAGCTGTTCCACATGTGGTTTGTTAAAAGAAAACACATGCAATGACTATAGTTGCTCCATATGTGGTTTGCGGAAAGAACTGACATGCAATGACTCTAGTGCTGGTTTTAGGATAAGAACACACATGCAATGACTCTAGTGGGTCCATATGTGGTTTGTGGAAAGAACACACATTCAATGACATTGGTTGATCCATATGTGGTTTGTGAAAAGAACATACATGCAATGACATTGGTTGATCCATGTGTTTTATGAAAATAACATACATGCAATGACTCTAGTGGATCCATATGTGGTTCATAAAAAGAACACACATGTAGTGACTCTGGTGGATACATATGTGGTTTGTGAAAAGAACACACATGCAATGACTCTAGTTGATCCGTGTGTTTCATGCAAAGAACATGCATGCAATGACTCTGGTGGATCCATATGTGGTTTATGAAAAGAACACACATGCAATGACTCTGGTGCTCGTTTTGTGAAAAGAACACACATGCAATAACATTGGTGGATCCGGATGTGGTTTGTGAAAAGAACACACATGCAATGACTATAGTGCATCAATATGTGGTTTGTGGAAACAACACACATGCAATCACTCTAGTGCTAGTTTCATGAATAGAACACACATGCAATGACTCTAGCCGTGGTTCATGAAAAGAACACACATGCAATGACTCAAGTGCTGGTTTTGTCAAAACAACACACATGCAATGACTCTAGTGGGTCGATATGTGGTTCATGAAAAGAAAACACATGCAATGACTCTAGTGGATCCATGTGGTTTGTGGAAAAGAACATACATGCAATGACTCAAGTGGATCCATATGTGGTTCATGAAAAGAACACATGTGCAATGTCATTGGTGGATCCATATGTGGTTTGTGGAAAGAACACACATGCAATGACTCTAGCTGTTCCATATGTGGTTTGTTAAAAGAACACACATGCAATGACTATAGCTGTTCCGTATGTGGTTTGTGGAAAGAACTGACATGCAATGACTCTAGTGCTGGTTTTAGGATAAGAACACACATGCAATGACATTTGTTGATCGATATGTGGTTTGTGAGAAGAACATACATGCAATGACATTGGTTGATCCATGTGTTTTATGAAAAGAACATACATGCAATGACTATGGTGGATCCATATGTGGTTCATGAAAAGAACACACATGAAGTGACTCTGGTGGATACATATGTGGTTTGTGAAAAGAACACACGTGCAATGACTCTAGTTGATCCGTGTGTTTTGTGAAAAGAACATACATGCAACGGTGGATCCATATGTGGTTCATGAAAAGAACACACATGGAATGACTCTAGTGCTCGTTTTGTGAAAAGAACACACATGCAATGACATTGGTGGATCCATATGTGGTTTGTGGAAAGAACACACATGCGATGACTATAGTGGATCCATATGTGGTTTATGGAAAGAACACACATGCAATGACTCCACTGCTAGTTTTTGGGTCCGCAACATAGAAAACAAAAGAAATTCCTACGGTGTGAACTACATGCCAAGATCTATCTACTAGATACAGAGCAACGGGTGGACATACATCCATGGAGGACTTACCCTCGAAGACAACGAGTTTTCTTAACGAGTAGGAACTCGTGGTTGATGTAGTCGTACACTTGCCGATCTCAAGATCGTGAGGAAGTCCGAACTCAGCGCATTCAGCAAGACTCGCACACACGCTCAAGCCACCAGACAACCTCCACCTCCTCGCTCCAGCGATCCAGTGAGCACAACTCCTTCAGATTTAAATGCCACCGAACATGTATCTCACTAATCCGAGACCATGGGGAATAATTCTAGAGGGGAGAGATCCTTCACAAGGAGGTGTGAGGATGAAGGAGGAATGGGTGGCCTTTTATAGGAGGAGGGGTGCCCCTCTCTCCATGGTCGGCATGGGGGGTGACCCCTCACCTCCCCCATTCATGTGGTGGTAACTCCTCCACATTGAAATGCCTCTTCACATTCCCTTTTAAAGCCTCCACTTTAAATGCATTAAGTTTCTCCAAATTTAATGCTCTCTCATTTAATAAAACTCTTTTATTAAATTTATTCAGAATTATGTTAATTACTTTAATTAACAAACATTCACATATAGCCCCTTGCAATATTTCAATATCACATGCAGAAACACCTTCTGCAATTTCACCCAAAACAATTTCCGGTTTCTATTGAAACAATTCCTGCGCTTTGCAATTCTTTCGTCTGAAACATATGTGCTCCAAAATGGTGTCCGGTAACTCTTAAGTGTGCCACCCTACGGTTCATGAATAATGCAAACATGATCGAGACCTTCTCCGATCAATAATCAGCAATGGACCTAGAGATCCGTCGACTCCTACACATTCAACGATGACTCCTGTGATCGTGAGAACCTTTAACGCTTGTAACTAAATCCCTTTGTCTCTCGATATATTACATGTCCGAGATTCGATCATCGGTATCACCATACCTAGTTTGATCTTGTTACCGACATGCACTCTTTTCTCGTTCCCATGATATAACATTCTAGTGATCACATCACTTGCTTGCAAACTATCCTAATGTGATATCACCAAGAGGACCCAGAGTATATCTATCCGTCATCTAGATTGACAAATTCCACTCTTGATCCATGAGCCTCAACATAACACCTTCAGAAAGAATCGAACCCATCTTTATAGTCACCCTGTTACGGTGTGACGTTTGATGTTATCAAGATACTCTTCCGGTGTTTGCAATTAACATGATCTCATGATCTAAGGATAAAGATTACTACGTATGATGTTATAGCAATATAAACATAATGACTTGATCGTAATGCTATACTTCGGATGAATGTTCATCACATCATTCCACCAATGGTGTGACCTTGTTATTAACAACATCCAATGTCCATGATCAGGAAACCTTGATCATCCTGTTAATCAACAAGCTAGTCTATAAGAGAGGCATGACTAGGAACCCTTTTTGTTTATTAAACACACATGTATTGATGTTTCCTATCAATACAATTATAGCATGCAAAATAAACATCTATCATATACAAGGAATACATAATAACAACTTTATTATTGCCTCTCAGGGCATATTTCCTTCAGTCTCCCACTTTCACTAGAGACAATAATCTAGTTCACATTGTGATAAATCTAACACCCATGGAGTTCTGGTGTTGATCATGTTTTGACCTAGGGAGTACTTTAGTCAACAGATCTGCTACATTCAGGTCCGTGTGCACTTTACAAATCTTTATATCTCCATCCTTGACATGCTCGCGGATGGAGTGAAACCGGCGCTTAATATGCTTGGAATTCTTGTGATACCTTGGTTCCTTGGCGTTGGCTATGGCTCCATGATTGTCACAATAGATCACCATCGGGTCCAACGCACTGGGAACCACACCCAGTTCCGTTATGAACTCCTTCATCCAAACCGCTTCTGCCGCTTCAAGCAGCAACATATTCCGCCTCCGTTGTTGATCCAGCCACCACAGGTTGTTTGGAGCTCCTCCAACTAACTGCTTCTCTGTTCAAGAGAAATACGTATCCGGATTGAGACTTAGAGTCATCCGGATCAGTGTTAAAGCTAGCATCGACATAACACTTAGCGACTAGCTCTTCTTCACCTCCGTATACAAGAAACATATCCTTAGTTCTTCTCAAGTACTTAAGGATATTCTTGACCGCTATCCAGTGTTCCGAACCTGGATCAGATTGGTACCTACTAGTCAAACTAATAGCATGTGCCACATCCGGTCTTGTACATAGCATGGCATACATTATAGAGCCTATGGCTGAGGCATAGGGGATCTTATCCATTATCTCTTTCTTCCACCGTAGCGGACTTTGAGTCTTACTCAATGTCTTGCCTTGCAACATAGGTAAGAACCCTTCTTACTTCCGTCCATATTAAACTTCTTTAATATCTTATCAAGGTATGTACTCTGCGATAGCCCAATTAGGCGTCTTGATCTATCTCTATAGATTTTAATGCCTAATATATATGAAGCTTCACCAAGGTCCTTCATCGAAAATTTGTTGTTTACATAACTTTTAACACTGTTTAAAAGATCTAAATCATTTCCACTCAATAATATGTCATCCACATATAATATCAGAAATGCCACATTCCTCCCACTCACTTTCTTGTAAATACAAGCCTCTCCATAAGTTTGGACAAATCCAAACTCTTTGATCACCTCCTCAAAGCGGGATTCCAACCGTGATGCTTGCTTCAGTCCATAGATGGATCACTGAAGTTTGCACACCTTATTAGCATCCTTAGGATCGACAAAACCCTTAGGTTGTATCATATACAACTCTTCTTCAATCTTACCATTGAGGAACGCAGTTTTGACATCCATTTGCCATATTTCATAATCGAAATATGCAGCAATTGCTAACATAATCCTAACTGACTTAAGCATCGCTACGGGAGAGAATGTCTCATCGTAGTCAACTCCTTGAATTTGTCGAAACCCCTTTGTGACAAGTCGAGCCTTATAGATGGTCACATTACCATCAGCATCAGTTTTCTTTGAAAATCCATTTATTCTCAACGGCCTTTCGTGAGGTAAGTCCACCAAGTTCCAAACTTGGTTCTCGTACATGGATTCCATCTCGGAGTTCATGGCTTCTAGCCATTTGTTGGAATCCGGGCTCATCATCGCTTCTTCATATGTCGCAGGGTCATCTATTTCATCAATCATAAAATTCATAACAAGATTGCCGTACAGTTCAGGAGCTGCACGTGTCCTGCTTGACCTGCGAGGTTCGGTAGTGTCCTCTTTCGGAGTTTCATGATCAATATCATTAGCTCTCTCTTCATTAGGTGAAGTCAACTCCGAAACAACTTCGAGCGCTACTCGCCATTTCATGAAGAGAAGGTTCAATAACCTCTTTGAGTTCTACCTTCTGACTACTCACACCTTTCGCGAGAAACTCCTTCTCAAGAAAGGATCCATTCTTGGCAACAAAGACCTTGCCCTCGGATCTATGATAGAAGGTATACCCAATCGTTTCCTTAGGGTATCCTATGAAGACGCATTTTTCCGCTTTGGGTTCGATTTTGTCCGGTTGAAGTTTCTTCACATAAACATCGCATCCCCAAACTTTAAGAAATGACAGCTTAGGTTTGATTCCAAACCATAATTCATACGGTGTCTTTTCAACGGATTTAGATGGTGCCCTATTTAAAGTGAATGTAGCGGTTTCCAGTGCATAACCCCAAAATGATGGCAGTAAGTCAACAGAGACATCATAGATCGAACCATATCCAATAAAGTACGATTATGACGTTCTGACACACCATTACGTTGTGGTGTTCCGGCAGGCGTGAGTTGTGAAAATATTCCACAGTCTTTCATATGTGTGCTAAACTCGTAACTAAGATACTCTCCTCCACGGTCGGACCCCGCAGAAATTTGATCTTTCTGTTACGATGATTTTCCACTTCATTATGAAATTCTTTAAACTTTTCAACAGTTTCAGACTTATGTTTCATCAAATAGATATACCCATATCTACTCAAATCATCCGTGAAAGTAACAAAATAACGATATCCACCTCGCGCCGACACACTCATTGGTCCACACACATCAGTATGTATGATTTCCAATAGATCTGTCGCCTGTTCCATTGAACCGGAAAACGACGTTCTAGTCATCTTGCCCATAAGGCATGGCTCACATGTATCAAATGATTCAAAATCAAGTGATTCCAAAAGTCCATCAGAATGGAGTTTCTTCATGCGTTTAACGCCAATATGACCTAGACGGCAGTGCCACATATATGAGGATATATCATTATCAAGTTTAATCCTTTTAGCATGAACATTATGAATATGCGTAATACTACTAACGAGATCCAACAGAAATAAACCATTCAACATAGGTGCATGACCATAAAAGATATTATTCATATAAATCGAACAACCATTGTTTTCAGACTTAAATGAATAACCACTTTGCATCAAACACGATCCGGATACAATGTTCATGCTCAGTGCAGGCACCAAATAACAATTATTTAGGTTTATAACTAATCCCGATGGCATATGGAGAGGCAGCGTTCCGACGGCGATCACATCAACTCTTGATCCATTGTCGACCCGCATCGAGACCTCATCCCTTGCTAGTTGTCACTTGTTCCGCAGCCCCTGAACCGAGTTACATATATTAGCAACCGATCCCGTATCAAATACCCAGGTGCTACTGCGAGTACTAGTCAAGTACACATCAATAACATGTATATCACATATAACTTTGTTTGCCTTGCCAGACTTCTTGTCTGCCAAATACTTGGGCGATTCGTTTCCAATGGCCAGTCCCCTTGCAATAGTAGCACTCGGTGTCAGACTTAGGGCCAGCTCGGGGTTTCTTTTCAGGCGTGGCAACAGACTTGCCACCCTTCTTTCCCTTGTGCTGGCCTTTCTTGTCCTTCTTGAAACCGATGGTCCTATTGATCATCAACACTTGATGTTCTTTCCTAATCTCCACTTCTGCAGTCTTAAGCATTGACAGAAGCTCGGGAAAAGACTTCTTCATGCCCTGCATATTATAGTTCACCACGAAGCTCTTGTAGCTAGGTGGCAGATATTGGAGAACACAATGTATGCCTAAGTCAATGGGAATCGTTATTCCCAAGGACACAAGCTTATCGGCGTACCCAGACATTTTGAGTACGTGCTCACTAACGGAGTTGTTTTCCTCCATCATGCAGCTAAAGAACTTTTCTGTAGCATTATAACTCTCTACGGCAGCATGGGTATCGAAAATCATTTTCAATTCTCCCATGGTATCAAAGGCATTGCCATTTTCGAAACATTTTCGAAGTTCTGGCTCTAGCCCATACAGTATGCCGCAATGAACTAAGTTGTGGTCCTCCTGACGAGTTATATAGACGTTCTTTTCCTTGTCGGGGGCATCAGGAGCTGGTGGGGCCTAGCAAAAGATCTAGCACATATTGCTTTTGTGCAGCGGTGAGGAGAATCCTCAAATTCATAGCCCAGTTGGTGAAGTTGCTACCATTCGCAGCAAGTTTCTCTTTCTCCATGAACACATTGAAATTAAAAGCAGGTGGTGCCATCTACATCAGAATTTGTAAAGTATATTTAGACTAAGTTTATGATATATTGAGTTCAACTAATCCAAATTACTAATGAACTCCCACTCAAAAACGACATCCCTCGTGTCCTTTTGGTGATTACATGAACCAAATCCACTACACCAAGTCCGATCATCACGTGAGTCGGTGTAGCTTCAAAGGCAAGCATCTATATGGGCATCATATCAACTATATGACTCATGCTTAACCTTTCGGGTCCGTGTTCCGAGGCCATGTCTGTACATGCTAGGCTCTGCAAGTAAGAACCTTAGTATTTGCGTGTAAAACTCTTACACCCGTTGTATGAAAGCGTAGAGTTGAAAACACCCGATCATCACATGATGCCGCAAAACACGATCCACAAAACGGTGCATACTTAAGGAAGAACACATTTTATCTTGATATCTAAATGAGGGATCATCTTATAATGCTACCAAACGCGCCAAACTAGCAATATAAGATGCTAACATCTAATGTGTGAAGTGAGGTGATATGGTCCATGCATTTGATCTCTATCATTTGCATCGTGGTATGATCTCTATCATTTCTTTGTGTGTAAGGCCAAGGTCTATGGAACTTACACGTTAAGTGAGTTGTAAGAGTATCTATTATACATCTACTTACAACAATACCATATCAAAACACTAGCCCAGCAACGATCTAAACTAGACGCCTCTAATTTATCAATTGCAAGTTTTACATGGCTTAGGGCTTTCGGAGATAGAACCTGTCTAACCTACGAACATGAACCACAACGAGGATAACCAAGTTATTAGCAACTCGTTGTAAATCAGATATTGACTATAGTAGGAGAGACAGACACCCGCCAGCCACTTATGCAAAACAAGTTGCATGTCAGTCGTGGAACCGGTCTCATGTACGATGACATGTAAGGTTGGTCCGGGCCGCTTCATCCCACTATGCCACCAATATTCAAAGTACATAGAAGATGCAATAACATGATCATCATCGCCCACATATAAACATATGTGTACTACCCGTGCAAAGCACCTACGCATAGATCAGGCTCTGATACCATTGTTGGGTCCGCAGCATAGAAAACAAAAAATTCCTACGGTGTGAACTACATGCCAAGATCTATCTACTAGATACAGAGCAACGGGTGGACATACATCCATGGAGAACTTACCCTCGAAGACAACGAGTTTTGTTAACGAGTAGGAACTCGTGGTTGATGTAGTCGTACACTTGCCGATCTCAAGATCGTGAGGAAGTCCGAGCAAGAACTCAAAGCAAGATCCGCACTCGCACACACGCTCAAGCCACTGGACAACCTCCACCTCCTCGCCCAGCGATCCAAATGAAGCAAAGAACTCCTTCCTGCATTTAAATGCCACCGGGAACATGTATCGCGCTAATCTGAGACCATGGGGAATAATTCTAGAGGGGGAGAGATCCTTCACAAGGAGGTGTGAGGATGAAGGAGGGAATGGGTGGCCTTTTATAGGAGGAGGGGGTGCCCCCTCTCTCCATGGCCGGCGCATGGGGGGGTGACCCCTCACCTCCCCCATTTATGTGGTGGTAACTCATCCACATTAAAATGCCTCTTCACATTCCCTTTTAAAGTCTCCACTTTAAATGCATTAAGTTTCTCCAAATTTAATGCTCTCTCATTTAATAAAACTCTTTTATTAAATTTATCCAGAATTTTGTTAATTACTTTAATTAACAAACATTCACATATAGCCCCTTGCAATATTTCAATATCACATGCAGAAACACCTTCTGCAATTTCACCCGAAACAATTTCCGGTTTCTATTGAAACAATTCCTGCGCTTTGTAATTCTTTCGTCTGAAACATTTGTGCTCCAAAATGGTGTCCGGTAACTCTTAAGTGTGCCACCATACGGTTCGCGAATAATGCAGACATGATCGAGACCCTTCTCCGATCAATAATCAGCAGCGGGACCTGGAGATCCGTACTGACTCCTACACATTCAGCGATGACTCCTGTGATCATGAGAACCTTTAACGCTTGTAACTAAATCCCTTTGTCTCTCGATATATTACACGTCCGAGATTCGATCATCGGTATCTCCATACCTAGTTTGATCTCGTTACCGACATGCACTCTTTTCTCGTTCCCGTGATATAACATTCTAGTGATCACATCACTTGCTAGCAAGCTATCCTAATGTGATATCACCGAGAGGGCCCAGAGTATATCTATCCATCATCTGGATTGACAATTTCCACTCTTGATCCATGAGCCTCAACATAACACCTTCGTAGCACTGAACCCATCTTTATAGTCACCCTGTTACGGTGTGACGTTTGATGTTATCAAGATACTCTTCTGGTGTTAGCAATTAACATGATCTCATGGTCTAAGGATAAAGATTACTTCGTATGATGTTATAGCAATATAAACATAATGACTTGATCGTAATGCTATACTTCGGATGAATGTTCATCACATCATTCCACCAATGGTGTGACCTTGTTATTAACAACATCCAATGTCCATGATCAGGAAACCTTGATCATCCTGTTAATCAACAAGCTAGTCTATAAGAGGCATGACTAGGAACCCTTTTTGTTTATTAAACACACATGTATTGATGTTTCCTATCAATACAATTATAGCAGAAAAATAAACATCTATCATATATAAGGAATACATGTCACATCCCAAGATTTTCCAAATCTTGTAATGTGAAAATAAAATAAACAAAATAAATTTTTGTTGAAAATCAGGGTGAAAAGAAACTTTTGTTTCTAAAAGGAGACTTGAAATCCCATCTTGAACAAACTTTGGCAGAAGTTTGAATTCAACAAAAATCCAAATCAAGGGAAATGCATTCCTCAATGAATGTATCTGGAAATTTGAACATTTGGAAAGAAACCCAAAACCCTAAACCCTAATGGAAGGAAATCATTTTTCCAAAGTATCTCCAAATCCATGGATTTGATCCATACCAAGTTGATCAACAAATTTTCACAAAGGATCAAGAAAGACCTTAGAAGTTAGTTTCACTTAAATTGGAACCAAAGACAAAATCTTGTGAATATAATAAGATAAGGAAATTGAATTTCCAAAGTCAATAAAGCCCTTACCAAAAGCCATACCAAATGGAGAACAAATAATCCTAAAGGGATTTATTTGGATAAACATTTATCAAAGGAAAATAAATTGTTTTGGAAACACTGTTTTAGATCTTTTAATAAAAGACTTTGGTTTCAAATGAAAAGATAAGCCAAATTAAATTTTGGCCAAGCTTTTGAAATAAAATATTTTGTTTTGATAAAATGAGTAAAGGTTTATTTAAATAAAATAAAGGATTTAAATATCCAATTTTATTTAAGTAAAGGCTTTTCCCATTTTAAATGAACACCAAGTATTTTATTACTACTTTGAAATCTTTTATTAAAAGGTTTTGCTTTGATTAAAATGAGTAAAGGATTATTTAAATAAAATAATAAGGATTTAAATATCCAATTTTATTTAAGTAAAGGCTTTCCCATTTTAATTAAAACACCAAAACTTATTTATTTATTTAAATAAGTTTCCAAGTATTCTTTTATGTTCCAAATTAAACCTTCTGGTTTGGTTTTGAAAATAATTGGAATTCAAATGGAAATATTATTAATAAATCAAACCTTAATAAATCAAAGATCCATTTTATTTAATTATTAAATGGGTCCTAAAATAAATAAAAATATTATTTCATTTTGAGATTTGGATTATGTTGCCAAACAGAACCAAATTCAAATGAAAAGTTTGCTGTTTGATTTGATTTGAGTGTTGTTTGAAATTGTTTGAATTAATTGTTTGAATTGAAAACAGAAAAAGAATTAGAAAAGAATAAAACAAACAGACAGAAAAAAAAGAGGGAAAAGAAACCAGCCCAGCCGGCCAGCCCACTAAGGCCCAGCGGCCCAGTATCCCTTCCCCGCAGAGAAAACGGTTGACACCGATTAACTGACCCGCTAAGTCCCTGACCGGTGGACCCAACTCCCTTTCCTCCTCTAACGCTGACAAGACGGCCCCACTTCACTGTTCTTCCTCCTCACCCGCCACTGACCGAGCCTCCCCTCTCGCTGCCGTTGCTGTCTTTGAATGCCGAGATCAATTCGCGTTAACGCCGCGTTTATTCCTCGCCGTGACAACGCCCATTTAACCGCCTGCTCGTCCTCTCTCTTTTCCCCCAAGTAGCACTCCCTCTCTGCCCCTAGGCTGCAAGAATCGCCTGCTCGAACACTCTCTGCTCCGACGAGCCCCCTCCTCAATTCCGGCCACACCCCGCCGCCTCTCACCTACCTCTCCACGCACGCATACTCCACGCATCCAGACGCATCTGTCCGTGCCCTCCGTTCAGACGTGGGTACCCTGTAACCTCGTCTTCGACAACGACCTGCGACGCCGCCGTCTGCTTCATCTCCGGCGAGCTCCACAGGTAGCTTCCAGCCACCCCTCTTCTTTTCGATGATGCGCCTAACACCAGTGATTCCTTCCGCAACTAACGCCGTCGTTCTCGTGTCCTAGCTCACACCGTAGCGCTGTCTCCGTCGTCGACAGTGAGCACCACCGTCTGTCTCGCCTCCGACGAGTTTCCCCGGTAAGCCTCGACCGCCCCGAGCCCTCTCGTTCATGCACGTATCATCTCCGTGACCTCCCGTACCTAACCCTGCCCTCGTCTCCTCTCTTGATCTGCAGCCTCGTCCTCGACCTCGGCCAGAGCCGCCTGACGTCGAACAAACTCCGTGAGCAATTAGTTCCACCCAGGGTGCCCTCGTCGAGCCATCAACACGAGAGCTTCGCCAGTAACCTCCCGAGCCTGGTGAGCATCCTCTCCTTCTCCCTTGCCCTCAGACGCTGGCATCGCCGTCATCGACCGCTGCCGCTCGCCGCCGCCATAGCCGCCAGCTTCTGGTCAAAACCGCGCGAGCCGTTCGATCTAGATCGGGCGAGCAAGATTAGTTCACTTAAACACCGAAGGGGTATGCTCTCTGGACCACTCGATCTAACTAGATCCAACGCCCCACAGCCGCAATCCAACCGAACCGGTATGGACCAATAGGAACATGACGCGTGGCACTAGATCTGTTTAAAAGAAATTTGAAAACAGATTTATTTGCCATTTTCAAACCCATGTATCTTTTGATCCACACGTCCAAATTTACAAATTTGATGTCGTTGGAATCAGCAAGACAAGCTCTAACCAACCCTGGCCTTAGTTTAGCAAATAGTATCTGTTAACTTGTTTAACTTTGCAGATTCTTTTGTATGCTTGCTAACATTAGAAAAATCATTTAAAAATGATATTTAAGTTAAAACCTTTGCCAATTAGTTTGTTGTGACCTTGCTGACCATAGGAACCAACCCATAGTTTGGAAAGTGATTTTGGAAAAGAATAGAATGGATTAATTAGTTTAGTCCATTTCTAGCTAACTAAAACTATTTGTTTTGTTTATGAAAATGCTTTCATAAAGAAAACCTTGAGAAAATGTTTGGACCAAACCATGACCCAAAACACCAAGTTTTGCAATAGCAACTCATTTGGTGAACCCTATAGACTAAAACCCTAGTAGACATATTTCTTCACCACATAAAATGACCAAATAGGTGCCTTGTTTTGAAATTGGTTTTGAGGTGAAACCTTTTGATAACAACTTTGCCACTTTGGTAAATGACCAATTTGGATCTTACAAAGTTTTCTAATAGAAACCCTTTTTGCAAATGACTTTGCCATTTTGGTAAATGACCAATTTGGAACTTACAAAGTTTAGAAGCCTAGTGAGTACCATCCCTACATTAGAACCAACCTTTGCATGCCTATGCATGACTTTGCCACTTTACAAAAATGACCATTAGGTGTACCCAAATGTCTATGACCCACTAGGAACCACCTTTGCAAACAAAGCAAAGCTTGGCATGCTTGCATGCATTTCTTTGACTTTGTTATTTTATGAGTGTTGATTTGCTTGATTGGTAGATTGAGTTTGTGCCTTGCTTGATTGATTGTAGTGACTTGAAGAGTGTGAGTGTTGCAAGGACAAGGAGTGAACTTATACCCTCTACCAAAAAGGCAAGTGATACTTCATACTATCTGTCCTATTATTTTCACTATGCATTAGTGTTTTTGCTAAGTAAAATCTTGCATGGTTTTTATTTTGCTAAGTATAGACCTTGCTATAGGAAATCTAGTAGAAGAATCCTTAGTAGGATTTTCCTAAGTTAAGAATCCTATTACTACCAAGCTTAGCCTAGCTAATAGAAAACTTGGGTGGATATATATATTCACACTATGAAAATATTCTAAGTCTTTGGACTTGTGTTTTATTTTAACAAAACAACTAAGCTAATGAAACACCTGGGTGGAATGGAAGGAATGGTTTATGTTGAGTGGTTCACAAGGCCATGGACTTGGCTTGTGTATCTCACTTGTGGATGGCCACCCAGGAAACAAAGAGATTTGAGATGTCAAATGTTGAGAAACTTCAAGTGCAACCACTTGGCATTATGGGCTCTGCCATGATCTTAGGATGCTGGAACTTAGTCTTTTGGACAGTGGGTGGTAGTGATTGATAGGTTGGAGCGCGTCCATTTGACTAAGGAAAGGCTACTGAAGGATCATTCTTGGGAAACCAAGACTTGTGGGGAAAGTGCACCACCTCTGCAGAGTGTAAAACCTAAGTACTTAGCCATGTCCCTGGTAAAGGACAATTTGAGCATCAAGACATGGACACAATCAAGAATCTCATCATTCCAATTTCTAAATTAAAACTTGTGGGTGAACAAGGGTTGTGTGAAATTCTTCAATATTTGATGGAGAGATGGCTTGGTACAAGGATCTCAAAATCTTAGATTGGGAAATTGTTTTGCCAAGTAAATCTTCAGTCTTTGATTGATAGATGCGCGGAGTGGATCTTCAGTCTTTGATTGATAGATGCCTTGGAATTTGTTTTTGCCAAACAAAACTTATTTTCAAAAATGATAGGGAAAAATCTATTTTGAGCAATGCAAAGCCTCAACTCCACTTAGCCAAATGCATATAGATGATAGACTCCACCATACTACCAAAGTATCACTTGCCAATACAATTCAAATGTATTGACCCTTGTGGCTGTAACTTATTATGTTGCAGGTTTGATTGTTTTAGTGAAGATTGATTGATTAGGATTACAAGTCTACAACCAACATGTCTGCCTGTGGCACCTTGAAGATGAAGGACCCATGACTATAGTTATTCCGCTGCAATGTAATGTAAATAGCCAATGAGCTATGTTTGATGTAATAAAATTATGTTATTCCTGGTTATAAAGTTGTATTATGACCTTTGTTTCTCGATATTACATCTGAACTGTGGATGCTAGCTATTGATCCAGGGACTAGCATTGTAAACACAGGGGACTCAATCTTATTTAAGGTTGGGGACGCTACAGAATGGTATCAGAGCATTGTGTTGCCTGTAGGATTTGTAACCCTAGGATTGGACAAAAACCCTTAGACAATAGGAGTTGTCTTATTCCAAAACTTATTTACAAAAACAATCTTGTAAACTCTTTCCTCAACCATTTTGGTTTCAACTCTACTTCTCTTTTACTTCAAACTTAATGGAAAGCCTACCCCATGACCAAAGACTTCATCATGTGCAAAGGACATCTTCAACTTCATCAACTCTAATGACTTCAACATCTTCAACTCCAATGACTTCAGCATTTTTAGCATGTTCACCAAGGACTTCCAACTTGGATACCACTAAGGACTACAAGAGAGACAAGAAATTTTGCTCAAGAATTGAAGACTAAGGAAACACAACTTAGAAGAAGCCATCACCACCTTTGAAGATTGTGACCAAAAGACAAGAATTCTCCAAGGATACAAAGATCTCATTCAAGAAGAATCAACCAAGAAGAATGGAAAGATCACAAGTGAACCATGTAGATGGACCACCATATTTTAGTTAAGTCAAACCCACCAACTTATGTGGTGTAACAAAAATATTTTGATGCCTAAGTATGTGCTTGAAACATGTTGTTTGAGTGAAAAGTTTGGTTTGTGATTGCTTGCATTTTTGCTTGTGTGAAATGTGAAGTGTGTGAATAGAATTGACTCCTTAGAAAAACCTTTTGCCTATTCTAATTCCCTCCAACCCAAACAGATGACTTCTCCAAGAGACTCCAACAACAAGGATGGTGACAACAACAACAACAACCAAGAGGTCAACATGAGAGAGCTCATAGCAACCCAACACCAATTGAGCCAACTAACAGCTCAGTTCATAGCCAACAATAGTGATAAAGACCCTACCTTGCAAAAGTTTTTGGAAGAACAATCCCAACTGATGCTTAAGGTGACTAATCAAATGATCAGCATGGAAGAAAACTATCCCAAAAGAGTGTATGACAACAAGGATGACAAGAACATTATGCTAGATGGAGCCCCAGCTTGCATTATTTGTGGAGACAAGGATCATACATCCAAAGAGCATGAAGATCAATGCCCCAATTGTGAAGAGGAACATCCAGTTGGCCAATGCCCAACATCTCAAGTTACTTGTCACCTTTGTGAAGGAAACGACCATGTACCTATCCAATGCCCCGTCTATGCCATTGTTGAACAAAGGAAACAAGAAGGATCCAAGTATGCCAAGAATGATGATGACAAAGGAAAAGGACCACTCATACCTCCAAATAAGACAACCCAATTCAAAGGATCAAAGAAGCCCAAGAAACCAAAGCAAGACATGAGCCTTGTGCAATGTCGTAAATGTAAGGAAATGGGACACAACCCCAGTGGATGCCCAGAGTCCATAAAGAATAAAAGGATGGACCAAGTAGTGTGCAACAACTGCAAAGAGCTAGGCCATTATGTAGCAGTTTGTCCACAAGAGCAACGTAAAGAACTCCAAGATATCCACTGTTTCAATTGCAAGGAACCAGGACACTATGTAAGCAATTGTCCAGAAAAGATGAAGAACAAGATGAACAAGCCAAATGAGAAACCCAACCTTAGCCCATGAGTCAAGCATGGAAATAATGGACACTATGCAGAAGTTTTCCAAGAAGAAGTTTTCCTCAAGATTCCAAGCAAGCCAAGATGTAGTTTAGTTGGAAAAAATTTAAGGGTGGTAGTACCCTAGTTGTTTTGAACCTGCTTGTAACCCTAGCCTCCCCAAATCTCGGGACGAGATTTATTTTAAGGGTGGTAGCCTGTCACATCCCAAGATTTTCCAAATCTTGTAATGTGAAAATAAAATAAACAAAATAATTTTTTGTTGAAAATCAGGGTGAAAAGAAACTTTTGTTTCTAAAAGGAGACTTGAAATCCCATCTTGAACAAACTTTGGCAGAAGTTTGAATTCAACAAAAATCCAAATCAAGGGAAATGCATTCCTCAATGAATGTATCTGGAAATTTGAACATTTGGAAAGAAACCCAAAACCCTAAACCCTAATGGAAGGAAATCATTTTTCCAAAGTATCTCCAAATCCATGGATTTGATCCATACCAAGTTGATCAACAAATTTTCACAAAGGATCAAGAAAGACCTTAGAAGTTAGTTTCACTTAAATTGGAACCAGAGACAAAATCTTGTGAATATAATAAGATAAGGAAATTGAATTTCCAAAGTCAATAAAGCCCTTACCAAAAGCCATACCAAATGGAGAACAAATAATCCTAAAGGGATTTATTTGGATAAACATTTATCAAAGGAAAATAAATTGTTTTGGAAACACTGTTTTAGATCTTTTAATAAAAGACTTTGGTTTCAAATGAAAAGATAAGCCAAATTAAATTTTGGCCAAGCTTTTGAAATAAAATATTTTGTTTTGATAAAATGAGTAAAGGTTTATTTAAATAAAATAAAGGATTTAAATATCCAATTTTATTTAAGTAAAGGCTTTTCCCATTTTAAATGAACACCAAGTATTTTATTACTACTTTGAAATCTTTTATTAAAAGGTTTTGCTTTGATTAAAATGAGTAAAGGATTATTTAAATAAAATAATAAGGATTTAAATATCCAATTTTATTTAAGTAAAGGCTTTCCCATTTTAATTAAAACACCAAAACTTATTTATTTATTTAAATAAGTTTCCAAGTATTCTTTTATGTTCCAAATTAAACCTTCTGGTTTGGTTTTGAAAATAATTGGAATTCAAATGGAAATATTATTAATAAATCAAACCTTAATAAATCAAAGATCCATTTTATTTAATTATTAAATGGGTCCTAAAATAAATAAAAATATTATTTCATTTTGAGATTTGGATTATGTTGCCAAACAGAACCAAATTCAAATGAAAAGTTTGCTGTTTGATTTGATTTGAGTGTTGTTTGAAATTGTTTGAATTAATTGTTTGAATTGAAAACAGAAAAAGAATTGGAAAAGAATAAAACAAACAGACAGAAAAAAAGAGGGAAAAGAAACCAGCCCAGCCGGCCAGCCCACTAAGGCCCAGCGCCAAAGATCCCTTCCTCAAGAAAGAAAACGGTTGACACCGATTAATCGACCCGCTAAGTCCTCGACCGTGGACCCAACTCCCTTTCCTCCTCTAACGCCGACAAGACGGCCCCACTTCACTTTCTTCCTCCTCACCCGCATCGACCGAGCCTCCCTCTCGCGCCGTTGCTGTCTTTGAATGCCGAGATCAATTCGCGTTAACGCCGCGTTTATTCCTCGCCGTGACAATGCCCATTTAACCGCCTGCTCGTCCTCTCTCTTTTCCCCCAAGTAGCACTCCCTCTCTACCCCTAGGCTGCAAGAATCGCCTGCTCGAACACTCTCTGCTCCGACGAGCCTCCTTAATCCGCCACACCGCCTCTCACCTACCTCTCCACGCACGCATACTCCACGCATCCAGACGCATCTGTCCGTGCCCTCCGTTCAGACGTGGGTACCCTGTAACCTCGTCTTCGACAACGACCTGCGACGCCGCCGTCTGCTTCATCTCCGGCGAGCTCCACAGGTAGCTTCCAGCCACCCCTCTTCTTTTCGATGATGCGCCTAACACCAGTGATTCCTTCCGCAACTAACGCCGTCGTTCTCGTGTCCTAGCTCACACCGTAGCGCTGTCTCCGTCGTCGACAGTGAGCACCACCGTCTGTCTCGCCTCCGACGAGTTTCCCCGGTAAGCCTCGACCGCCCCGAGCCCTCTCGTTCATGCACGTATCATCTCCGTGACCTCCCGTACCTAACCCTGCCCTCGGTCTGTCCTCTCTTGATCTGCAGCCTCGTCCTCGACCTCAGCCAGAGCCGCCCGACGTCGAACAAACTCCGGCGAGCAATTAGTTCCACCCCAGGGTGCCCCTCGTCGAGCCATCAACACGTAGAGCTTCGCCGTAACCTCCTGAGCCTGGTGAGCATCCTCTCCTTCTCCCTTGCCCTCTGTATCGCCGGCACCGTCATCGACCGATCGCTCCGCCGCCGCTAGCCACCGCAGCGCCGCCAGCTTCTGGTCAAAACCGCGCGAGCCGTTCGATCTAGATCGGGCGAGCAAGATTAGTTCACTTAAACACCGAAGGGGTATGCTCTCTGGACCACTCGATCTAACTAGATCCAACGCCCCACAGCCGCAATCCAACCGAACCGGTATGGACCAATAGGAACATGACGCGTGGCACTAGATCTGTTTAAAAGAAATTTGAAAACAGATTTATTTGCCATTTTCAAACCCATGTATCTTTTGATCCACACGTCCAAATTTACAAATTTGATGTCGTTGGAATCAGCAAGACAAGCTCTAACCAACCCTGGCCTTAGTTTAGCAAATAGTATCTGTTAACTTGTTTAACTTTGCAGATTCTTTTGTATGCTTGCTAACATTAGAAAAATCATTTAAAAATGATATTTAAGTTAAAACCTTTGCCAATTAGTTTGTTGTGACCTTGCTGACCATAGGAACCAACCCATAGTTTGGAAAGTGATTTTGGAAAAGAATAGAATGGATTAATTAGTTTAGTCCATTTCTAGCTAACTAAAACTATTTGTTTTGTTTATGAAAATGCTTTCATAAAGAAAACCTTGAGAAAATGTTTGGACCAAACCTACTGACCCAAAACACCAAGTTTTGCAATAGCAACTCATTTGGTGAACCCTATAGACTAAAACCCTAGTAGACATATTTCTTCACCACATAAAATGACCAAATAGGTGCCTTGTTTTGAAATTGGTTTTGAGGTGAAACCTTTTGATAACAACTTTGCCACTTTGGTAAATGACCAATTTGGATCTTACAAAGTTTTCTAATAGAAACCCTTTTTGCAAATGACTTTGCCATTTTGGTAAATGACCAATTTGGAACTTACAAAGTTTAGAAGCCTAGTGAGTACCATCCCTACATTAGAACCAACCTTTGCATGCCTATGCATGACTTTGCCACTTTACAAAAATGACCATTAGGTGTACCCAAATGTCTATGACCCACTAGGAACCACCTTTGCAAACAAAGCAAAGCTTGGCATGCTTGCATGCATTTCTTTGACTTTGTTATTTTATGAGTGTTGATTTGCTTGATTGGTAGATTGAGTTTGTGCCTTGCTTGATTGATTGTAGTGACTTGAAGAGTGTGAGTGTTGCAAGGACAAGGAGTGAACTTATACCCTCTACCAAAAAGGCAAGTGATACTTCATACTATCTGTCCTATTATTTTCACTATGCATTAGTGTTTTTGCTAAGTAAAATCTTGCATGGTTTTTATTTTGCTAAGTATAGACCTTGCTATAGGAAATCTAGTAGAAGAATCCTTAGTAGGATTTTCCTAAGTTAAGAATCCTATTACTACCAAGCTTAGCCTAGCTAATAGAAAACTTGGGTGGATATATATATTCACACTATGAAAATATTCTAAGTCTTTGGACTTGTGTTTTATTTTAACAAAACAACTAAGCTAATGAAACACCTGGGTGGAATGGAAGGAATGGTTTATGTTGAGTGGTTCACAAGGCCATGGACTTGGCTTGTGTATCTCACTTGTGGATGGCCACCCAGGAAACAAAGAGATTTGAGATGTCAAATGTTGAGAAACTTCAAGTGCAACCACTTGGCATTATGGGCTCTGCCATGATCTTAGGATGCTGGAACTTAGTCTTTTGGACAGTGGGTGGTAGTGATTGATAGGTTGGAGCGCGTCCATTTGACTAAGGAAAGGCTACTGAAGGATCATTCTTGGGAAACCAAGACTTGTGGGGAAAGTGCACCACCTCTGCAGAGTGTAAAACCTAAGTACTTAGCCATGTCCCTGGTAAAGGACAATTTGAGCATCAAGACATGGACACAATCAAGAATCTCATCATTCCAATTTCTAAATTAAAACTTGTGGGTGAACAAGGGTTGTGTGAAATTCTTCAATCTTTGATGGAGAGATGGCTTGGTACAAGGATCTCAAAATCTTAGATTGGGAAATTGTTTTGCCAAGTAAATCTTCAGTCTTTGATTGATAGATGCCCGGAGTGGATCTTCAGTCTTTGATTGATAGATGCCTTGGAATTTGTTTTTGCCAAACAAAACTTATTTTCAAAAATGATAGGGAAAAATCTATTTTGAGCAATGCAAAGCGTCAACTCCACTTAGCCAAATGCATATAGATGATAGACTCCACCATACTACCAAAGTATCACTTGCCAATACAATTCAAATGTATTGACCCTTGTGGCTGTAACTTATTATGTTGCAGGTTTGATTGTTTTAGTGAAGATTGATTGATTAGGATTACAAGTCTACAACCAACATGTCTGCCTGTGGCACCTTGAAGATGAAGGACCCATGACTATAGTTATTCCGCTGCAATGTAATGTAAATAGCCAATGAGCTATGTTTGATGTAATAAAATTGTGTTATTCCTGGTTATAAAGTTGTATTATGACCTTTGTTTCTCGATATTACATCTGAACTGTGGATGCTAGCTATTGATCCAGGGACTAGCATTGTAAACACAGGGGACTCAATCTTATTTAAGGTTGGGGACGCTACAATACATAATAACAACTTTATTATTGCCTCTCAGGGCATATTTCTTTCACTAGTTTCATGAAAAGAACACACATGCAATAAGTCTAGCCGTGGTTCATGAAAAGAACACACATGCACTGACTCTAGTGCTGGTTTTGTGAAAAGAACACACATGCAATGACTCTAGTGGATCGATATGTGGTTCATGAAAAGAAAATACAGGCAATACCTATAGTGGATCCATGTCGTTTGTGGAAAAGAACATACATGCAATGACTCTAGTGGATCCATATGTTGGTCATGAAAAGAACACAAATGCAATGCCATTGGTGGATCCATATGTGGTTTGTGGAAAGAACACACATGCAATGACTCTAGCTGTTCCATATGTGGTTTGTTAAAAGAAAACACATGCAATGACTATAGTTGCTCCATATGTGGTTTGTGGAAAGAACTGACATGCCATGACTCTAGTGTTGGTTTTAGGATAAGAACACACATGCAATGACTCTAGTGGGTCCATATGTGGTTTGTGGAAAGAACACACGTGCAATGACATTGGTTGATCCATATGCGGTTTGTGAAAAGAACAGACATGCAATGACATTGGTTGATCCATGTGTTTTATGAAAAGAACATACATGCAATGACTCCAGTGGAGACATATGTGGTTCATAAAAAGAACAAACATGTAGTGACTCTGGTGGATACATATGTGGTTTGTGAAAAGAACACACATGCAATGACTCTAGTTGATCCGTGTGTTTTATGCAAAGAACATGCATGCAATGACTCTGGTGGATCCATATGTGGTTTATGAAAAGAATACACATGAAATGACTCTAGTGCTCGTTTTGTGAAAAGAACACACATGCAATAACATTGGTGGATCCAGATGTGGTTTGTGAAAAGAACACACATGTAATGACTATAGTGGATCCATATGTGGTTTGTGGAAACAACACACATGCAATCACTCTAGTGCTAGTTTCATGAAAAGAACACACATGCAATGACTCTAGCAGTGGTTCATGAAAAGAACACACATGCAATGACTCTAGTGCTGGTTTTGTCAAAAGAACACACATGCAATGACTCTAGTGGATCGATATGTGGTTCATAAAAAGAAAACACATGCAATGACTATAGTGGATCCATGTGGTTTGTGGAAAAGAACATACATGCAATGACTCTAGTGGATCCATATGTGGTTCATGGAAAGAACACACCTGCAATGACATTGGTGGATCCATATGTGGTTTGTGGAAAGAACAAACATGCAATGACTCTAGCTGTTCCATATGTGGTTTGTTAAAAGAACACACATGCAATGACTATAGCTTTTCCATATGTGGTTTGTGGAAAGAACTGACATGCAATGACTCTAGTGCTAGTTTTAGGATAAGAACACACATGCAATGACTCTAGTGGGTCCATATGTGTTTTTTGGAAAAAACACACATGCAATGACATTGGTTGATCCATATGTGGTTTGTGAAAAGAACATACATGCAATGACATTTGACTGATCCATGTGTTTGATGAAAAGAACATACATGCAATGACTCTGGTGGATCCATATGTGGTTCATGAAAAGAACACACATGCAGTGACTCTGGTGGATACATATGTGGTTTGTGAAAAGAACAGACATGCAATGACTCTAGTTGATCCGTGTGTTTTATGAAAAGAACATACATGCAATGACTCTGGTGGATCGATATATGGTTCATGAAAAGAACACACATGCGATGACTCTAGTGCTCGTTTTGTGAAAAGAACACACATGCAATGACATTGGTGGATCCATATGTGGTTTCTGGAAAGAACACACATGCAATGACTATAGTGGATCCATATGTGGTTTATCAAAAGAACACACATGCAATGACTCTTGTGCTAGTTTCTTGAAAAGAACACACATGCAATGACTCTAGCCGTGGTTCATGAAAAGAACACACATGCAATGACTCTAGTGCTGGTTTTGTGAAAAGAACACACATGCAATGACTCTAGTGGATCAATATGTGGTTCATGAAAAGAAAACACATGCAATACCTATAGTGGATCCATGTGGTTTATGGAAAAGAACATACATGCAATGACTCTAGTGGATCCATATGTGGGTCATTTGAAGAACACAAATGCAATGCCATTGGTGGATCCATATGTGGTTTGTGGAAAGAACACACATGCAATGACTCTAGCTGTTCCATATGTGGTATGTTAAAAGAACACACATGCAATGACTATAGCTGCTCCATATGTGGTTTGTGGAAAGAACTGACATGCAATGACTAAAGTGCTGGTTTTAGGATAAGAACACACATGCAATCACTCTAGTGGGTCCATATGTGGTTTGTGGAAAGAACACACCTGCAATGACACTGGTTGATCCATATGTGTTTTTTGAAAAGATCATACATGTAATGACATTGGTTGATCCATGTGTTTTATGAAAGGACCATACATGCAATGACTCCAGTGGATCCATATGTGGTTCATGAAAAGAACACACATGCAATTACTCTAGTGCTCATTTTGTGAAAATAACAGACATGCAATGACATTGGTGGATCCATATGTGGTTTGTAATAAGAACACACATGTAATGACATTGGTGGATCCATATGTGGTTTGTGAAAAGAACACACAAGCAATAACTATAGTGGATCCATATGTGGTTTGTGGAAAGAACACACATGCAATGACTCTAGTGCTAGTTTCATGAAAAGAACACACATGCAATGACTCTAGCTGTGGTTCATGAGAAGAACACACATGCAATAACTCTAGTGCTGGTTTTGTGAAAAGAACACACATGCAATGACTCTAGTGGATCGATATGTGGTTCATGAAAAGAACACACATGCAATAACTATAGTGGATCCATGTGGTTTGTGGAAAATAACATACATGCAATGACACTAGTGGATCCATATGTGGTTCATGAAAAGAACACACATGCAATGACATTGGTCGATCCATATGTGGTTTGTGGAAAGAACACACATGCAATGACTCTAGCTGTTCCATATATGGTTTGTTAAAAGAAAAAACACATGCAATGACTATAGCTATTCCATATGTGGTTTGTGGAAACAACTGACATGCAATGACTCTAGTGCTGGTTTTAGGATAAGAACACACATGCAATGACCCTAGTGGGTCCATATGTCGTCTGTGGAAAGAACACACATGCAATGACATTGGTTGATCCATATGTGGTTTGTGAAAAGAACATACATGCAATGACATTGTTTGATCCATGTGTTTTATGAAAAGAACATACATGCAATGACTCTGGTGGATCCATATGCGGTTCCTGAAAAGAACACACATGTAGTGACTCTGGTGGATACATATGTGGTTTGTGAAAAGAACACATATGCAATGACTCTAGTGCTGGTTTTGTGAAAAGAACACACATGCAATGACTCTAGTGGATCGATATGTGGTTCATGAAAAGAAAACACATGCAATACCTATAGTGGATCCAAGTGGTTTGTGGAAAAGAACATACATGCAATGACTCTAGTGGATCCATATGTGGGTCATTAAAAGAACACAAATGCAATGCCATTGGTTGATCCATATGTGGTTTGTGGAAAGAACAGACATGGAATGAGTCTAGATGTTCCAAATGTGGTTTGTTAAAAGAACACACATGTAATGACTATAGCTGTTCCATATGTGTTTGTGGAAAGAACTGACATGCAATGACTCCAGTGCTAGTTTTAGGATAAGAACACACATGCAATCACTCTAGTGGGTCCATATGTGGTTTGTGGAAAGAACACACATGCAATGACATTGGTTGATCCATATGTGGTTTATGAAAAGTACATACATGCAATGACATTGGTTGATCCATATGTTTTATGAAAAGAACATACATGCAATGACTCCAGTGGATCCATATGTGGTTCATGAAAAGAACACACATGCAATGACTCTAGTGCACATTTTGTGAAAAGAACACACATGCAATGACATCTGTGGATCCATATGTGGTTTGTGAAAAGAACACACATGCAATGACATTGGTGGATCCATATGTGGTTTGTGAAAAGAACACACATGCAATAACTATAGTGGATCCATATGTGTTTTGTGGAAAGAACACACATGCAATGATTCTAGTGCTAGTTTCATGAAAAGAACACACATGCAATGACTCTAGCTGTGGTTCATGAAAAGAACACACATGCAATGACTCTAGTGCTGGTTTTGTGAAAAGAACACACATGCAATGACTCTAGTGGATCGATATGTGGTTCATGAAAAGAACTCACATGCAATAACTATAGTGGATCCATGTGGTTTGTGGAAAATAACATACATGCAATGAAACTAGTGGATCCATATGTGGTTCATGAAAAGAACACACATGCAATGACATTGGTCGATCCATATGTGGTTTGTGGAAAGAACACACATGCAATGACTCTAGCTGTTCCATATGTGGTTTGTTAAAAGAAAAAACACATGCAATGACTATAGCTATTCCATATGTGGTTTGTGGAAACAACTGACATGCAATGACTCTAGTGCTGGTTTTAGGATAAGAACACAGATGCAATGACCCTAGTGGGTCCATATGTCGTTTGTGGAAAGAACACACATGCAATGACATTGGTTGATCCATATGTGGTTTGTGAAAAGAACATACATGCAATGACATTGTTTGATCCATGTGTTTTATGAAAAGAACATACATGCAATGACTCTGGTGGATCCATATGCGGTTCATGAAAAGAACACACATGTAGTGACTCTGGTGGATACCTATGTGGTTTGTGAAAAGAACACACAAGCAATGATTCTAGTGCTGGTTTTGTGAAAAGAACACACATGCAATGACTCTAGTGGATCGATATGTGGTTCATGAAAAGAAAACACATGCAATACCTATAGTGGATCCATGTGGTTTGTGGAAAAGAACATACATGCAATGACTCTAGTGGATCCATATGTGGGTCATTAAAAGAACACAAATGCAATGCCATTGGTGGATCCATATGTGGTTTGTGGAAAGAACAGACATGGAATGATTCTAGATGTTCCATATGTGGTTTGTTAAAAGAACACACATGTAGTGACTATAGCTGTTCCATATGTGGTTTGTGGAAAGAACTGACATGCAATGACTCCAGTGCTAGTTTTAGGATAAGAACACACATGCAATCACTCTAGTGGGTCCATATGTGGTTTGTGGAAAGAACACACATGCAATGACATTGGTTGATCCATATGTGGTTTGTGAAAAGTACATACATGCAATGACATTGGTTGATCCATATGTTTAATGAAAAGAACATACATGCAATGACTCTAGTGGATCCATATGTGGTTCATGAAAAGAACACACATGCAATGACTCTAGTGCTCATTTTGTGAAAAGAACACACATGCAATGACATCTGTGGATCCATATGTGGTTTGTGAAAAGAACACACATGCAATGACATTGGTAGATCCATATGTGGTTTGTGAAAAGAACACACATGCAATAACTATAGTGGATCCATATGTGGTTTGTGGAAAGAACACACATGCAATGATTCTAGTGCTAGTTTCATGAAAAGAACACACATGCAATGACTCTAGCCGTGGTTCATGAAAAGAACACACATGTAATGACTCTAGTGCTGGTTTTGTGAAAAGAACACACATGCAATGACTCTAGTGGATCGATATGTGGTTCATGAAAAGAAAACACATGCAATACCTATAGTGGATCCATGTGGTTTGTGGAAAAGAACATACATGCAATGACTCTAGTGGATCCATATGTGGGTCATTAAAAGAACACAAATGCAATGCCATTGGTGGATCCATATGTGGTTTTTGGAAAGAACACACATGCAATGACTCTAGCTGTTCCATATGTGGTTTGTTAAAAGAACACACATGCAATGACTATAGCTGTTCCATATGTGGTTTGTGGAAAGAACTGACATGCAATGACTCCAGTGCTGGTTTTAGGATAAGAACACACATGCAATCACTCTAGTGGGTCCATATGTAGTTTGTGGAAAGAACACACAGTGTAACATCCCAGATTTTGCATTAGGATGTTATTAGTGCCATGCATCATCCTTGCATCTTTGCATCCTACAATTAAAAGTTGAAATAAAAATCCTAAACACCTAAACCTAGAAAACCCTAATAGTGGTTGCCTTATGTAAGCTTTATTGTAGAGGTCAAGTTTTGACCCTTCTAAAAACCTTGTAAAACACTAAACTATGGTCCTATGTTAACCACCTCTTTTTTTCAAAAATTTAGAAATAGGTTTTGTCAAGTTTTGACTTAGTATGCAAAAGATGTTTAAGTTTTGTTAAAACAGAAATTGTTAAGGAGAGGGAATAAAAAAAAAGGGGCTTAACTAACCTCCAGGCCAGCGAACGGGCCAGCCCAATAACCCCTCACCCTGCCCTGCTGTTCACAGCTAGTTAGCCTCGCGCTGCCACCTGCAGCCGCTCCCGACGAACCTGGCCCACACGTCATCCCTTTCCCAAGAAGTCGCATCGCTGGCGCCAGACGCGGACTCTGGCCGAATCAGAGAAGAGACCCTGACCCCCTCGCCAAGGCTTCAACAGCCATATAAGCCCGCAACCCGCTGCCTCGAAGCCCTAAAGATTTGCTTGCCAACGCCACCGTCGCGAACGCGCTACGGATCTCGCCGGAGTTGGGCTCGGACGAACTTGAGGCAGAGGTTCCGAGCCTCGCCTCCACCTCTTCTCCCCCTCCGCGCGACCCCCACCCTCGACTCTCTCTCCTCGCGCTAACCTTCCCCTCTCTCTCGCAGCGACGCGCTTGCGATTGCTCGCTGGAGCTTCGCCGGGGACGAAGAAGAACGGCAGGACACTGCCGCCAGACAAGGAAGCAAGGAGGCTTGAAGAGGCCACGAACGCGACCGCGAGGACCAGGCGCTCCCAGTCGACCACGCCACCACCGCGGGGAGCCACCAGAGCGCCGCCGGCCATCATCGCCGACGCCATCGCCGCCCCTCGCTGCCGTCACGCCCTGTAAGTCGCCGCCGCTCCTCCTGACCGTCGGATTGAGGTTGAACGCGTAGGATTAGAAGATTACCGAAAGGGTATCGACGGGTAGCAGCGTGCCACGTGGCCGTGCGCGTCAGCACGCACACGCCAGCTCCGCGTCACCCATCTGGAGCCAATCAGAAGGTGCCACTTGGCAAGCTCTTTTAGATCTGTTTGCAGATTTGAAGTAAAACTTGCGAAATTCATATAAAATTGAATTTTTGGACAAACTTAGCTTATAATATACCGTTGGATTCCTAATTTTGAGTAGAATCCAAATCTGCAATAATATCCCAGGTTCACAGTAAAGTTTTAGGTGTAGATTTTGATCATTAGATTAGGGTGTTTTATCCTATAGAAAATTAATTGAAATTTTGTTTTAATTGATTCTTGTTGCAATAACTTTGTATCCACAATACCTACTGATCCAAATCTTTAAGCTTTGCTTAGGATCATTAGATCTAACTTGGGGCTATTTAGATGGTTTGATCTTCTTATAATCCCAGGATTTGTTTAGTGACTCTATTAGATCTAAACCTTTGGGAAATCAATCTTAGTGACACCCTTACACTATCACGACACAAAATTGCTACCTTGGTCAATCTAACCCACCTTGCATAAACTACCATGTTGCATGCATGCATGATTTCCTTTGTGTTATGCTTTGAACAAGTTGTGATCAGATCTATGTTTGTGATTCGTTAGATTGCTCGGAGTGCGCTAAGGAGTGCTATTGTGTAGAGTGCTGCTCGGATCAAGGCAAGTTACACCACTTGTTCATAATTTTGTCCCAGTTTTGATTCTATGCATGTGATCTTCAAAATTCTGTAGTATGCATGTGTAGGATGTTCTAGTAGAATTTTCCTTAGTATTATTTTGCAAGTGCGATGATTTTGTAGTAAGCCATGAGTAGCTCTATACTTAGGATTTTCCCTCCTAATAGGTTACCCTGTTTTTGCTAAGTATTGCTTGCTATGCTATATACAAAGTACCGTTGGGGGGGGGGTTCGAAAGACAAAGAATTTTTCTAAGTATAAAGGCTCTCTAGAGCAAACTTTTCTTCTCAAATCCACTTCAAAATAAAACTAAGTTTTCTTCTGGGCGGAATGGTTGTCGGGTCAACGAGTGAGATTTTGGTGGAGGACGGCCGCCCAGGAATCAAAGAAGTCTGCCATGTTTCAGAATTCAGAAGCTTCCAGTGCAACCACAATACATTATGGGCTCTGTCTTGGCCTAGTACTTAGTGGGAAACCTCACCTGGGTACCAACATTTGGAGGTTCTTGGCACGGTTGGATCCGGAAGGTAGAGGGGCTACTAAGGGAAAGCCTCGCCATGGTCTTGTTTGTTAAAGGACTTGATCATGGATTGTGGGTAAAGTGCACAAACTCTCGAGAGTATTGCAATCTGATCGATCAGCCGTGTTCACGGAAACAGAACAACATTGAGCATCTGAAGGATGGAGCCTCTGAAGGATCTTCCTCTCTCTTTTCTAAAACAAAGTTTTGAAACCCCATGGCGTGCGTAATATCGTTAATGGGTGGGAATTTGGGAACTTGGTGTGTAATATTCAAGTGACGCTTGGTGCATAATATCCAAGTGTTTGGTTGTTTGGACACTTGGTGCGTAATATCCTCGTGTGCCATTCGACCCTATTTTATCTGAGCAAATGTTTACAAAGTAGGGTAAAACTCTCCCTCTCTTTTCTCCATACTTAGAGAAAATTAGCTTTATGCAAATGAACTCCAAAGCCTAAACTAGCCTTGCATGTAGAGTTAGTCTTTCCTTCCTTGGTGTAATTTGCCAATACATTCAAAGTATTGACCCAACTTGTTGGCTGCACGTTTCATGTGCAGAATTTCGGAGATCTTTGAAAGGTGCGCTAGGATCGCGGGTCTTCACTCAACCTGCCTGTGGCATTGATGGGACTCCAAGTTGTATTTATATCGCTTCTGTTGTAATAATGTAAACTTTGGATTATTCGATTCATGTAATAAAGACTTGTGTTTTACATGATATTTCATCGACTGTGAGTGCTAGCTATTGATCCAGGGACTAGCATGTTATTCACAGGGACTTAGGATCTTACTTGATCCGAGGTCACTACAGATGGTATCAGAGCACATCGTTGCCTGTAGGACGTGACCCTAGGATTGGAACCACCACTAACTTACTGCCTTACTTGTTTCCTACTAAGTTATTTTCCGCACATCTAGTATCTGCTTTCCTCTACTTGTTTAAGAATCTAACTCTCATTCTTCTAACTCAAAGATGACAAGCTTCCTCTACGACACCGTCGCGGACATCGAGCCCCTTCGCTTTGGAGGATGCCTCATGGATCTACTCACATGTTTGGATCTTCCTCTCCCAACAATCCAAGGGAGCACAATGAAGAAACTCCACAAGGACGGCTGTTGGGGAGTCAGGGTCATCCAGCCAGGAAAAGAGCGAGGCAAGAACCCGGAGGAAGACATAGCAATCCACATTGTTAGCGATTCCAAGGAGAAGGCCCTTAGCATTAGCTTGCAGCAACTCATTGGTCGCCTATGTGGACGTCATCATGAAGCTCTCCAAGGACACTGCGGCGGCCTCTTTGGAAGAAGAGATGAGGAAGGGATTCCCATGGAGTTAACCTTTGAGGAAAGAACTTCTACCAAGCGCCTAAGAACACAATATCAAGACTTGGAGTGGCACATCCATGACCTTGAAAAGGGTACCTTCCTCGAGATGTTGAAGAACGACGAGCTATGCGCCCTCATCAAGGAGAAGGAAGAAATGATCAAGCAGCAGGAAGAGGCAATGAAGCTCCAAGAGATAAAATTCCAGGACCAAGAGAAGAAGTTCGCTAACCAAGAGAAGAGGGTGATAAATAAAAACAAGAGAATTAGGGAACTTAAACAGCAGATCGATGGAGATGAAGTGCAAACTGAAGGCCTTTGCAAGATAATCAATGACGTGCGTGCTTCCAGGAGGGACTTGGCAAAGCAACTTGAAGCCGCAATGAAGTCAAGTTTAGTGGAGGAACTACAAAGCGAGAAGGAGGGACTTCAGGAGTAGCTGGAAGCCACTACCAAGAAGCTACAAGATGAGATAAAGGACCTCCAAGAGAAGCTTGAAACCACCACAAAGGAGATGGAGTTGTATAAGACAACTCTAGAGAAAGAAGGCTACTCGTTCGAGGACGAGGAAGAGGAAGGCGTGGAGGATGTGTAGTAGCTGGACCACCTTTAAATTCTATAGTAGAACGTTATTCGCAAATAAATACCAAGACAAGTTTGGTTTAGTTATACTTGGTTGTTTCCCGTGTTAAATTTGTGTTGTTATGCCTTGTGTGCCTTGTGTGCTTGGTGTGTTTTCATAAGGGTAGGAATTTACTACTTAGTCTTTCTGTCTACTTCTTAACTGTTCTCTTAAACCCCACAGATGCCGCCAAGACGTGCGAACCCCGAAATCCCGCCAGAAATAGCAGAACCTTTGGCCACTTAGAACCAGCTGATCCAACTGCTCACTCAGAACATGCAAAACAACAACAACAACAACCCGCCACCACCACCACCTCCGCCACCTCCTCAACAAGATCGCTTGACTCGGTTTTTGAGGCTGAACCCACCTACCTTCACTAGCAGCACTGAACCAATCATCGCTGATGACTGGATGCGTACAATCAACAAGAAGCTAGACACCGTGCAAGCTGTCGGAGCCGACAAGGTGCTAAGCTCACTTCATTCCCGTAAAGACCACATATACAAGTGCTAAGCTCGCTAAGATATACATGTCAAGGATTGTAAGCCTACATGGTGTTCCCAAGGGAATTGTGTCAGACAGAGGCACCCAGTTTACTTCAAAGTTTTGGCGACAACTACATGAGTCTCTTGGAACCCGACTAGAATTCAGTACTGCCTTCCACCCTCAAACAGATGGCCAAACAGAAAGGGTGAATCAAATTTTGGAAGATATGTTGAGAGCTTGCGCACTAGACTATGGGTCTAGTTGGGACGATAACCTGCCATATGCTGAGTTCTCATACAACAACAGCTACCAGACAAGTATCAAGATGGCTCCGTTTGAAGTTCTATATGGCAGGAAGTGTAGGACTCCATTGCTATGGAATGGAGTTGGAGAACGCAGTCTTTTTGGACCTGACTTGATAAAGGATGCCGAAGAAAAGGTGCGACAGATTCAGGATAGGCTAAAGGTAGCCCAATCCCGACAGAAGAGCTACGCTGATTCCAAACGCAGAGATGTGGCTTATGAAATAGGGGACCGTGCGTATCTCCGAGTTTCACCCCTACGTGGAGTTAAGAGGTTCGGAATCAAGGGCAAGTTAGCCCCACGATTCATAGGACCGTATAAGGTTCTGGCCCGTAGAGGAGAAGTTGCATATCAGTTGGAGCTACCGGAAGGACTGACTGTTCATGATGTGTTTCATGTGTCACAACTAAAGAAGTGTCACCCGGAGATGGCTGAAACACCGCTAAGAGACACCGTTCCCCTAGACGAGGTTCAATTGGAGAATGACCTTACCTATGAGGAAAAACCCATCAGAATACTGGAAACAGCCGAAAGGGTTACCCGCACCAAGACTATAAGATTCTGCAAGGTACAATGGAACCACCACTCCGAGGAAGAAGCTACGTGGGAGCGTGAAGAAGACATGAGGACAGAGCACCCACACCTATTTGCTAGCCAACCCGAATCTCGAGGACGAGATTCTTCTTAAGGGGGGTAGGTTTGTAACATCCCAGATTTTGCATTAGGATGTTATTAGTGCCATGCATCATCCTTGCATCTTTGCATCCTACAATTAAAAGTTGAAATAAAAATCCTAAACACCTAAACCTAGAAAACCCTAATAGTGGTTGCCTTATGTAAGCTTTATTGTAGAGGTCAAGTTTTGACCCTTCTAAAAACCTTGTAAAACACTAAACTATGGTCCTATGTTGACCACCTCTTTTTTTCAAAAATTTAGAAACAGATTTCGTCAAGTTTTGACTTAGTATGCAAAAGATGTTTAAGTTTTGTTAAAACAGAAATTGTTAAGGAGAGGGAATAAAAAAAAGGGGGCTTAACTAACCTCCAGGCCAGCGAACGGGCCAGCCCAATAACCCCTCACCCTGCCCCGTGCCCGCGCAGCAGCTAGTTAGCCACCGCCTCGCGCCAGCCCGCGCCGCCGCTCCCGCTGACGAACCTGGCCCACACGTCATCCCTTTCCCCCGCGCAAGCCGCATCGCCGCCGTGTATCGGCCGGACTCTGGCCGAATCAGAGAAGAGACCCTGACCCCCTCGCCAAGGATTCGACGGCCATATAAGCCCGCAACCCGCTGCCTCGAAGCCCTAAAGATTTGCTTGCCAACGCCGCCGTCGCGAACGCGCTACGGATCTCGCCGGAGTTGGGCTCGGACGAACTCGAGGCAGAGGTTCCGAGCCTCGCCTCCACCTCTTCTCCCCCTCCGCGCGACCCCCACCCTCGACTCTCTCTCCTCGCGCTAACCTTCCCCTCTCTCTCGCAGCGACGCGCTTACATTGCGACCGGAGCTTCGCCGGGAGAAGAAGAACGGCACATCGCCGCCGCACAAGGAAGCAAGGAGGCTTGAAGAGGCCACGAACGCGACCGCGAGGACCAGGCGCTCCCAGTCGACCACGCCACCACCGCGGGGAGCCACCAGAGTGCCGCCGGCCATCATCGCCGACGCCATCGCCGCCCCTCGCTGCCGTCACGCCCTGTAAGTCGCCGCCGCTCCTCCTGACCGTCGGATTGAGGTTGAACGCGTAGGATTAGAAGATTACCAAAAGGGTATCGACGGGTAGCAGCGTGCCACGTGGCCGTGCGCGTCCGCACGCACACGCCAGCTCCGCGTCACCCATCTGGAGCCAATCAGAAGCTGCCACTTGGCAAGCTCTTTTAGATCTGTTTGCAGATTTGAAGTAAAACTTGCAAAATTCATATAAAATTGAATTTTTGGCCAAACTTAGCTTATAATATACCGTTGGATTCCTAATTTTGAGTAGAATCCAAATCTGCAATAATATCCCAGGTTCACAGTAAAGTTTTAGGTGTAGATTTTGATCATTAGATTAGGGTGTTTTATCCTATAGAAAATTAATTGAAATTTTGTTTTAATTGATTCTTGTTGCAATAACTTTGTATCCACAATACCTACTGATCCAAATCTTTAAGCTTTGCTTAGGATCATTAGATCTAACTTGGGGCTATTTAGATGGTTTGATCTTCTTATAATCCCAGGATTTGTTTAGTGACTCTATTAGATCTAAACCTTTGGGAAATCAATCTTAGTGACACCCTTACACTATCACGACACAAACTTGCTACCTTGATCAATCTAACCCACCTTGCATAAACTACCATGTTGCATGCATGCATGATTTCCTTTGTGTTATGCTTTGAACAAGTTGTGATCAGATCTATGTTTGTGATTCGTTAGATTGCTCGGAGTGCGCTAAGGAGTGCTATTGTGTAGAGTGCTGCTCGAATCAAGGCAAGTTACACCACTTGTTCATAATTTTGTCCCAGTTTTGATTCTATGCATGTGATCTTCAAAATTCTGTAGTATGCATGTGTAGGATGTTCTAGTAGAATTTTCCTTAGTATTATTTGGCAAGTGCGATGATTTTGTAGTAAGCCATGAGTAGCTCTATACTTAGGATTTTCCCTCCTAATAGGTTACCCTGTTTTTGCTAAGTATTGCTTGCTATGCTATATACAAAGTACCGTTGGGGGGGTTCGAAAGACAAAGAATTTTTCTAAGAATAAAGGCTCTCTAGAGCAAACTTTTCTTCTCAAATCCACTTCAAAATAAAACTAAGTTTTCTTCTAGGCGAAATGGTTGTCGGGTCAACGAGTGAGATTTTGGTGGAGGACGGCCGCCCAGGAATCAAAGAAGTCTGCCATGTTTCAGAATTCATAAGCTTCCAGTGCAACCACAATACATTATGGGCTCTGTCTTGGCCTAGTACTTAGTGGGAAACCTCACCTGGGTACCAACATTTGGAGGTTCTTGGCACGGTTGGATCCGGAAGGTAGAGGGGCTACTAAGGGAAAGCCTCGCCATGGTCTTGTTTGTTAAAGGACTTGATCGTGGATTGTGGGTAAAGTGCACAAACTCTCGAGAGTATTACAATCTGATCGATCAGCCGTGTTCACGGAAACAGAACAGCATTGAGCATCTGAAGGATGGAGCCTCTGAAGGATATTCCTCTCTCTTTTCTAAAACAAAGTTTTGAAACCCCATGGCGTGCGTAATATCGCTAATGGGTGGGAATTTGGGAACTTGGTGTGTAATATCCAAGTGACGCTTGGTAATAATATCCAAGTGTTTGGTTGTTTGGACACTTGGTGCGTAATATCCTCGTGTGCCATTCGACCCTATTTTATCTGAGCAAATGTTTACAAAGTAGGGTAAAACTCTCCCTCTCTTTTCTCCATACTTAGAGAAAATTAGCTTTATGCAAATGAACTCCAAAGCCTAAACTAGCCTTGCATGTAGAGTTAGTCTTTCCTTCCTTGGTGTAATTTGCCAATACATTCAAAGTATTGACCCAACTTGTTGGTGACGCTTCATGTGCAGAATTTCGAGATCTTTGAAAGGTGCACTAGGATCGCTGGTCTTCACTCAACCTGCCTGTGGCATTGATGGGACTCAAGTTGTATTTATATCGCTCATGTAATAATGTAAACTCTGGATTATTCGATTCATGTAATAAAGACTTGTGTTTTACATGATATTTCATCGACTGTGAGTGCTAGCTATTGATCCAAGGACTAGCATGTTATTCACAGGGACTTAGGATCTTACTTGATCCGAGGTCACTACACACAGGCAATGACATTAGTTGATCCATATGTGGTTTGTGAAAAGAACATACATGTAGTGACTCCAGTGGATCCATATGTGGTTCATGAAAAGAACACACATGCAATGAGTCTAGTGCTCATTTTGTGAAAAGAACACACATGCAATGACATTGGTGGATCCATATGTGGTTTGTGAAAAGAACACACATGCAATGACATTGGTGGATCCATATGTGGTTTGTGAAAAGAACACACATGCAATAACTATAGTGGATCCATATGTAGTGTGTGGAAAGACCACACATGCAATGAGTCTAGTGCTAGTTTCATGAAAAGAACACACATGCAATGGCTCTAGCTGTGGTTCATGAAAAGAACACACATGCAATGACTCTAGTGCTGGTTCTCTGAAAAGAACACACATGCAATGACTCTAGTGGATCGATATGTGGTTCATGAAAAGAAAACACATGCATGGATGTAACTACCTCGGTGAATTACGCTCCTAGTTACAAGCCTGGATGAGCGGAAATGGTTAAAATAGTACGGTGGGGCCCAAATGCCACTCACAGGTAGACCTTTTCTACCGTCTAACCATTTCCAAACATCGGGACAAGAACGGGCAGAATCGGCGAATGGATCAACTACATACACAAATGAGTATGTATGCAAGCCACCATACAATGGTTCTCAGAGTCATTCCATCTAAAAGAAAGGAAATATAGCAACGCCATACGGCAAGATCCAAATATCCTAGATAGATATAATAGTTTAGGATATTTCCTCATACATCAAACATCAGAGTATCAAGCGGAAGCGGAAAACAAGATCCGAGTACGGATAAAAAGCAAATCGGCATAAGATGCCCCATAAATAAACACATCCCGCCCACAGATCTCACGGATCCCCGTTCCCGGAATCTGTACACCGAATGATCGCGTTGCATCGTCTGCCTCCTCCACCCAAAGATCCATCTTGAGTTTACATTCATCCAATCAAACAATTTATCGTGAGACCCTAGGGGTACTCAGCAAGTCTTTATGCCTCTAAAGGGGACACAACCTGGGGTGACGCAATTGCAGCAAAAGATAAACCCTAACAATTCTATAGATACTCGCTAACCATCCGCCTAACCCTAGATAGAAGGATGTCCGTGAATTAATAACAACAGTTATAATGGTAATATTAACAGATCCATCCTCCTCCTCGCTTACCGACGAGGAAGCGGATGAACAACCTCCCCATCCGTTGGCAGTTTTATTATCCATTCCATGAGTGTTGCACTATTTACTAGTCAGATACTTAGTCAAATTAAAGGCGGTACTTTAGTTATACTTGTCTATGATCGAGAAACTGTGCTCCAAGTCGTCCATAACCGCGGACACGGCTTTGAAAAGTTTTACCTGCAGGGTGCACAAATAGCAACACACACTGATCAACCTCGGAAAAACCAAATCAAAACCCAACGAGGCGATCCACAAAGCGATCACAGATTCAGAAATATTTCAGGGGCCACCCCATTAAGCTACCCGAACGGTTAGCCGACTCGAGACGGACTCAAGGTTTGCGTCTGGTAAACGATCGGGAACCCGAAAATGTGGACTGGCTTGTCGATACCACGAAAACACTCCGCTTACCTAAATAAAGACAAAAGACTCGCACAATTTTAAATAAAGCAAGAAAGCATGGCATAAGTACAGATAGTAAATAAAACCTCAAACTAGTTTGTGGCCCCAAGAAATAAGAATGAATCAAGATCTGCCTGGGGTTCATAAGCCTCCCGGATGTGGATAGCGCCAATATTCAAGGAACAGAATCAAGTACTGGGTCCCACGGACACAAGTGAGCCTGAAAAACCAAATAGCAAATATGGCTCACCGGTGCCACTTTCATTAGTTATCCCATTACTACTCAGGTTAAGTTGTTTAGGTACCTCATTATCCATCAGACACTCACATACCCTACACATGCTGTTCTACGACTCGCATGGCTCAAACAACTCCTGTAGTAATGGCTCATGGGATGGAGGAACAAGCTTCGGTGGGGTTTAAAAGTAAAGGCTATGCAATACTTGGGATTCAGATTAATGCAATCGCGACTCAATGATGCAAGAATAAGATAGAGGCAATAGGTACTATATGTATGCAAGCATGTGGTAGTGCTTGCCTGGCATCTCAGTTGAAGCGAGAGAAGGATCTCGGTAGTGCCCCTGGGTTTCTTGATATATCCCCTGCTCAGCGTCTATTCGAAGAAGAACCAAACAAACAAGGGCCAACATAAATAAAGTGCACAAGCATATGAATGAAATGCGACAAGCAAACAATCATGCCATGATGAATGATGCACAATTTGCATGGCAATAATGTAGCATGGCATGGGTGAGGTGTGGAATACCAGAATAAATCATTTTATTGAGTTTTGGCCCCATTTTATCCTCATATTAGTTGCTGTATACTTTATATTTATATGATGCATGATGCAAAACATATAATGGAATGCATAAACAGAAAGGTCTCGTCGAGCTAATCATTTTAGACATATTATTTGTTAAATTTGGAGTTATAAAACAAAAGTTATTAATTATTTAAGGTAAAAGGGCATTTTATTGTAATTTTAATCAACTTGGAAAATAAAGTGTTCAAAATATATTTTGAATGGCATATTTGAATTCCTCATATTTTTTTGATTTCAAAACATATATTATTTGTATTATTTGGATTTATATTTTAAAAGTTATTTGAAAATAGAATTAAATTTGAATTTGAATTAATTTGAAAAAGTTTGAATTTAAACAGAAATACAGAAATACTTTTGTCACTCGCTCAAAGCTAGCCACAGACAATGATCAGTGGGTCCAGCGCTGACTCAGCAGCACAGCGCGCAGAAAAAGGTTTTTACACCGCGGGTTGAGCTAGCCTCAGCGACTGACGGGTGGGGCCACAGCATCTCCAGGGCCACACGCGGGCGCGCCAGCGGGGACGCGACACGTGGGGGATCCAGAGTAGTGCGGGTTAAGCGCTCAGATCTGCGGGGTGTTTTCTGCAAGATGGTCGGAGAGGCTGACGGTGGGCTCGGTTGTACCGCGGGTTTAGGTATAAAAGCTTGGGGGGGTTTATGCAAAAAGGCGACACGCACTGTGCTTCTTCTCTGAACCCTGACGACGGGTCGGTGCTCGACAGGGCGCGGGGCGTGGCGCGCGGGATTCGATCCGGGGAACTGGCGTGCGCGCGCGGAGGCGGCAGCCACTGCGGTGGCGGGGGTTGGTGCTAGGAAACTGCTATGCGGCTGATAAGGACCCGCGACGCGATGAGCGAAAGTATACGCTGGCCACGGCACCGAGGGTGCTCGATGGAACGTACGTCGCGGCCAGGACACGACGATGATGGCGAGGGTGTCTAGGAGGTGGGTTAGCTCACCGGGAGGTGGTGGATCGTGGCAGCGCAGGCAGATCGACGACGAGGCCGGCTGAGCTAGGGTTTCGGGACGAGCGGCCACTGGTGGCTCTGGTCCTCCTCTTCCTCGACGGCGTGTATAGGACGATCTAGGGGAACCTCCTCGATCTCCCAGGCCACTTCACGGACGCTCTGCACGACTGGATCAACGGGACGTGGTGGCGGACGGTGGCGAAGGGGTGAGAGAGAGGAAGGGGAGGAGAGGGCAAGCTCTAGGGCGGATCTGGGAGAGACAGAGAGGTTGCGGGGCGGAGGGAAAGGTGAGGGAGAGGCGTGGGTGCCGTGTGGGAGCAGGTAGGGTTAAAGGTGGCTCGGTGCCACCTTTCTCTCCTCCTCCTCACGTGCTTGGGGCCGGGCAGGACCAGGGCAGGGCAGGTGGTGGGGCTGCCAGGTGGGGGACGGCCGGTTGGTGGAGAGGCTCGGGCTGGGGCCCTCTTGGCAGAGAGAGAGAGCTAGAGAGAGAGGGGGGTAGGCTCGGGTGTAGCTAGGGTTGGAGCTAGGGTTAGGAGAGAGGAGGTATGGCTCGGGTGTAGCTAGGGTTTGGTTGGATGGGGGTGTGGTTAGAGAGGATGGTAAAGAGAGAGGAGAGATGAGGTGGCTTTCTTTTGACAAGACCAAGCTAGAACAAGTCAAGCTCAACAAGATCTAGACAAGAAAAGAGAGGGTGAGATAAAAAGGTGGTGAGGGGATGGATGGAGGTAGATGTAGGTTTTAGGGTTACATGCTTGCATGCATCAAGCAAGATCAAGCATAAGAGGGTAGAGAGAGATATGGGGAAAAGATCCACTCAAGATTCAAATAAAATCCAAAGGACAAGCAAAAGGTGGTACTTGCATGGCCCATGCAAAGTATTTAATACCATGTTTATTCTTGTGAAAACAATTATATCACATGGCATTAATCTTAGGCATTCCCACAAGTGGAATAAAGCCAGGCAAAGAATTTAAAAGAAAGTCCCAAGTGGAATAGATGGAGGTGATCATATTTGAGTAAAATTGGGACTTGCTAGTGTGTATATACCACTAGATGCTTAATAGTCCCCAAAATATCCCAACATGAGCATAAACCCATAATAATCCATATGGAAACTAGGAAAAAAGGGTTCCACCCACAAGGCATGCAAAGGTGGCCATGTGGCTCTCATTTATCACTAATGTGAAAACAACATGATGCTAAGATGAGAGCATGTGGAAATAGAATTGGATCCATCCCAACCCATATGAGCTAGAGGTAAAACCCAAAAGAAAAACAATTGCATGCTCATGGATAATGGAATGGTGGAAAGATGGGGTGATGACAAGAAAGGTGGTGGAGTTAAATAAAAGATATGCCCCCAACTCAACTTGGGCATTAAACAATATAGCAAGAACCAAATACAATATCAAGAGGCAAATACAATTTACAATGCATATGAGAGAAGAACCAAAACAAAAAGGGTTTTATATGATGCTCAAATGCAAGGTGGCATGATGACATGAGCATGATATAATTATGATGCAACAATTATATGTAGGAAGTAGCATCTATGTAGACTAGGCTAGTAGCATTGCAATTGTTAGACAATTGGGATGCTACAACTCTCCCCCACTAAACAAGAATCTCGCCCCGAGATTCCTAGGAAAAAGAAAACAACACAAGGAGAGGCGGTGTTCGGAACAAAGGTGACCCTCACATTCCCAAGTTGATGAACCACGGAATGGTTCGACCACTACACCTTGCAAAACTTGCTAGACTTGTTGCGAGTCTTGCGTTTTGCTTGAGAAACAACGGTTAGAAGAGTTGAAGGATTGTCGTGAGACAAGAAGGATAGGATGGACATAGCTCCGGTTTTCTCAAGAAACATGATAAAAGAATAGAACCACTTGTGAAAGAAAGGACAAGATGATGTATCATGGATAAAGAGAGACACACCATTAAGATTAAAGATTTACTAATACGAGAGAGGATGAATCTTTATCTCGCCGGAAGAAAAGAGCTAGGTTGGATAGGTTTTGAACCACTATAACAATAGCATCGTATCTTCTCTCGGATTTGAGAAATGAAGTACGGAAACAATATTGCCTTCAAACAATAGAGTCCCTTGATATCAACAGAAAGATTTAGTTAGACATCGTTGGATTAGATTATTGTTGCTCCGGTAAGAACCAAAGGATCACGCAATTGAGGTGCGCGGATATAACTTCCAGAGACGGATGTGAAGCCAGATCATGGTGGAATCCCGAGAAGCAAAGAATATGGAGGATCTGGAGTTTATTGTAGAGATACTTATTGCTTTCTTAACCTTGAGGCTAACGCAATAGATTTGCGACTGATGGCATCAACCATAATTGGCTTTACCACAGAAAAAGAATTGATGAAACAAAGAGAGAGATAGTTTCCTTCCATCTTGTTTGGGGATGTCGAGCACCGGTAAAGACGAGGATAGAAAAAGAGTTTGCGTTTATCTCCACCAGATAATTGATGATTTTGCTCCATCTAGAATAGACAGACCACCAACGAGAGATTATTGATTACTTTCTTCGAGAGAGCACTCCGGAAAAAACAAGGACGGAAGTAAAAATATCGAGGGATAAAGGCCACTTCTAACTTCCGTGGAATGAGTGAAATCACATTAATTCCCCAATTCAATGTACAAGAGCGAATGATAAGAGTAGTGGTATGGTAGCTACTCCATCCCGCACTCAAAGCATTACTCCACACATGAATAAGAAAACCATGCAACACAACTACCGAAACAGACTGAAGGTATTGACAAGAAGAGCTCATGGAACTCCGTTAGAAAACAAGGATGGATGCAAACGATTCACCGGATTCATAGATAGATAAAGATGATGATTTTGTCGTCATGTCTGAAGTAACCAGCCACCGGAAAGATATGAAGGAAGATCATGGAGACAACTGCAAGATTCAACAGACAAAGAAAAAGATAGCACCACTTGAACATAAGGAATACAAGATCTGGAAGGTCTTCATGGCCTCCGGTGGATTGAGCATAGACGATAGAGCGAGAGGGTTTCAAGAGATTACTTAACGAGATAGAGGTGAAAAGAACTCCATGTTGTTCTTGAAAATATTGAGAGAGGTTTAGCGGTCTTGAGGAAAGTCTTTAGCGGAACGACGATGATAACTTGCCAACAAGGAAAACTCCGGGTTTGATTGAAGATGGAAGATGGAATTAACAATGAACTTGCTGATTCCAGAATTGAAGCGATCTATTTAGCAGAAGGACGTGGCCGAGATAGGTGACTTCAAAAAGTCAGAATTCTCACTTAGAGACTTTGCACACAGGCAGTGCTCACGAAGCTTGAGAGAAAGAGACACAGATGATCTTCCATGTCCTTCCATTGATATCGAATAAGCAAGCATATTATCAACATATACCACCATGGATTAACAAGATATTCCCAGAATACCAAGATCAAAAAGGCGAGAGAAACGAACAAATGCTCGAACACTTCCTGAGCTCAACGCTCTTAGAAAGATCAATATTAAGAGCACGGGTTCATGTTGAAGAAGATGCACTGGAAGAATAGATTATCTGGTCCTTCGGAAGAAAAAGAGATGTCACCTGATTCACATTGTCGATCGGATCACTGGTTACAAAGATAAAGAGATCTGGATAAAGAAACGATGATAGCTCATACCTCAAGCAAAGCTACCAGAGACGAAAAGATGCAATTCCCTCGTCTCAAAGAGAATTTTGCAGATATGGAGTTCAAAAAGATGTGCAGCATGATGAACAGATGATAGACGGCCGTAGTGCCTTGGGAAACTCCGGATTGCCAAAGATGCTAGAATATGCATAGATATGATCGCGGTGTACTCAAAATCACAGGAGATAACCGTCACCATTTGGAAGATAGAGTTGATAGCATTTTCCATATTCCACTCATGATAAGTGTCATATAGCTATGCCGAGAACCAAATTACAATCACCAGCATCGGATCGACACATGTTATGTAATTAGCCCAAGAGAATTGGAGATGAAAAGAAACTCTAAGATTAAGCGCCGGTGACAAAAGAATGAGTTAGCATGGACATGCTGATAAAAGGAAGATAGATAATGTTTCACACACGACTGGAAGGAGTGTGGAAACACAGATGTATCAAAGAAAAATTTTCCGCATTTTCGGCATTAAAATACCAATAGATGCGCAAAATCACTTATCAGGTAGAGATTAGCAATAGATGCTTTCACAGAATGTGGAGTTTCTAGAAGGAAGGACACCCTTAAGAAGATGGCTCCGGTTAACAAGGAGTCAGATAGATCGCGCCGGTTTTCAAAAGCCTGTCAGTATGGAATGTACCAACAGTTGATAACCAAAGGCAGATTGTGATAACAAAAAGGATGCAACAGATAGACAAGGAATTACACACACACACGCACTTTCTATGGTACTACGGAAACCCAGAACACGTGAATCCTAGTTTGAATTTTAAGAAGAGGATTAAAAACGTTACACTTCCTTACCAGAAAAAGGTGGGTGGTTGGGTAAGAAGAAAAGTGGAAGCAGTCCTACTCTCGCGTTTTGTTTTTCCCTAGTATACATAACTACCAAAAATATTTGCTAGACAGACAATGACCATTTGGCTGAGACCCTGAAGGGCGGGATGGCTCTGATACCAATTGTAACTACCTCGGTGAATTACGCTCCTAGTTACAAGCCTGGATGAGCGGAAATGGTTAAAATAGTGCAATTGGGGCCCAAATGCCACTCACAGTAGACCTTTTCACCGTCCTAACCATTTCCAAACATCGGGACAAGAACAGGGCGAATCGGCGTGAAGGATCAACTACATACACAAATGAGTATGTATGCAAGCCACCATACAATGGTTCTCAGAGTCATTCCATCTAAAAGAAAGGAAATATAGCAACGCCATACGGCAAGATCCAAATATCCTAGATAGATATAATAGTTTAGGATATTTCCTCATACATCAAACATCAGAGTATCAAGCGGAAGCGGAAAACAAGATCCGAGTACGGATAAGAAGCAAATCGGCATAAGATGCCCCATAAATAAACACATCCATACAGATCTCACGGATCCCGTTCCGGAATCTCTACACCGAATGATCGTTGCATCGTCCCGTCTCCTCCACCCAGTATCCATCTTGCGAGTTTACTGCTCATCTGAATCAAACAATTTATCGTGGTGAGACCCTAGGGTACTCAGCAAGTCTTTATGCCTCTAAAGGGACACAACCTGGGGTGACGCAATTGCAGCAAAAGATAAACCCTAACAATTCTATAGATACTCGCTAACCATCCGCCTAACCATAGATAGACAGATGTCCGTGAATTAATAACAACAGTTATAATGGTAATATTAACAGATCCATCCTCCTCCTCGCTTACCGACGAGGAAGCAGACGAACAACCTCCCCATCCGTTGGCAGTTTTATTATCCATTCCATGAGTGTTGCACTATTTACTAGTCAGGTACTTAGTCAAATTAAAGCGGTACTTTAGTTATACTTGTCTATGATCGAGAAACTGTGCTCCAAGTAGTCCATAACCGCGGACACGGCTTTCAGAAAGTTTTTACCCTGCTGGGGTGCACAAATAGCAACACACACTCGATCAACCTCGGAAAAACCAAATCAAAACCCAACGAGACAAATACCACGACGGTTTATCACAGATTCAGAAATATTTCAGGCCACCCCATTAAGCTACCCGAACGGTTAGCCGACTCGAGACGGACTCAAGGTTTGCGTCGCTGGTAAACGCTGGGAACCCGAAAATGTGACTGGGCTTGTCGATACAGCGAAAACACTCCGCTTACCTAAACAGTACAGGTGCAGTACCTCGCACAATTTTAAATAAAGCAGTAAAGCATGGCATAAGTACAGGATAGTAAATAAAACCTCAAACTAGTTTGTGGCCCCAAGAAATAAGAATGAATCAAGCTCAGGGGGGTTCATAAGCCTCCCGGATGTGGATAGCCGAATATTCAAGGAACAGGAATCAAGTACTCGGGGTCCTACGGGACACAAGTGAGCCTGAAAAACCAAATAGCAAATATGGCTCACCGGTGCCACTTTCATTAGTTATCCCATTACTACTCAGGTTAAGTTGTTTAGGTACCTCATTATCCATCAGACACTCACATACCCTACACATGCTGTTCTACGACTCGCATGGCTCAAACAACTCCTGTAGTAGTGGCTCATGGGATGGAGGAACAAGCTTCGGTGGGGTTTAAAAGTAAAGGCTATGCAATACTTGGGATTCAGATTAATGCAATCGCGACTCAATGATGCAAGAATAAGATAGAGGCAATAGGTACTATATGTATGCAAGCATGTGGTAGTGCTTGCCTGGCAGCTCAGTTGAAGCGAGAGAAGGATCTGGGTAGTGCCCCTGGGTTTCTTGATATATCCCCTGCTCAGCGTCTATTCGAAGAAGAACCAAACAAACAAGGGCCAACATAAATAAAGTGCACAAGCATATGAATGAAATGCGACAAGCAAACAATCATGCCATGATGAATGATGCACAATTTGCATGGCAATAATGTAGCATGGCATGGGTGAGGTGTGGAATACCAGAATAAATCATTTTATTGAGTTTTGGCCCCATTTTATCCTCATATTAGTTGCTGTATACTTTATATTTATATGATGCATGCTGCAAAACAGATAATGGAATGCATAAACAGAAAGGTCTCGTCGAGCTAATCATTTTAGACATATTATTTGTTAAATTTGGAGTTATAAAACAAAAGTTATTAATTATTTAAGGTAAAAGGGCATTTTATTGTAATTTTAATCAACTTGGAAAATAAAGTGTTCAAAATATATTTTGAATGGCATATTTGAATTCCTCAAATTTTTCTAATTTCAAAACATATATTATTTGTATTATTTGGATTTATATTTTAAAAGTTATTTGAAAACAGAATTAAATTTGAATTTGAATTAATTTGAAAAAGTTTGAATTTAAACAGAAATACAGAAATACTTTTGTCACTCGCTCAAAGCTAGCCACAGACAATGACCAGTGGGTCCAGCGCTGACTCAGCAGCACAGCGCGCAGAAAAAGGTTTTTACACCGCGGGTTGAGCTAGCCTCGGATCGACGGTGGAGCCACAGATCTCGAGTGGTACACGCGCCGCCAATGGGACGCGACACGTGGGGGATCCAGAGTAGTGCGGGTTAAGCGCTCAGATCTGCGGGGTGTTTTCTGCAAGATGGTCGGAGAGGCTGACGGTGGGCTCGGTTGTACCGCGGGTTTAGGTATAAAAGCTAGGGGGGTTTATGCAAAAAGGCGATGCGCACTGTGCTTCTTCTCTGAACCCTGACGACGGGTCGGTGCTCGACAGGGCGCGGGGCGCGGCGCGCGGGATTCGATCCGAGGACCTGGCGTGCACGCGCGGAGGCGGCAGCCACTGCGGTGGCGGGGGTTGGTGCTAGGAAACTGCTGCGTGGCCAGATAAGGTCCCGCGACGCGACAAAGTAAAGCAGACGACGCTACGCCGGCATCGAGGGTGCTCGACGGAACATACGTCGCGGCCAGGACACGACGACGATGGCGAGGGTGTCTAGGAGGTGGGTTAGCTCACCAGGAGGTGGTTGGAGGTGGTGGATCGGGCGGGGCATCGATCGACGGCAGGCGCAGGCCGTGAGCTAGGGTTTCGCGTCGGAGCGGCGTCGGCCTGGTGGCTCTGGTCCTCCTCCTCCTCGACGGCGTGTACAGGACGATGTAGGGGAACCTCCTCGATCTCCCAGGCCACTTCACGGACGCTCTGCACGACTGGATCAACGGGACGTGGTGGCGGCGGCAGTGGCAGCGAGAGAGGGTGGCAGTGGTGGAGAGGAAGGGAGGAGAGGGCAAGCTCTAGGCGGATCTGGGAGGCAGAGAGGTTGCGGGCGGAGGAAAGGTGAGGGAGAGGCGTGGGTGCCGTGTGGGAGAAGGTAGGGTTAAAGGTGGCTCGGTGCCACCTTTCTCTCCTCCTCCTCACGTGCTTGGGGCCGGCAGACCAGGCGAGGCAGGTGGTGGGGGGGTGCAGGTGGGGAGGCCGGGCCCTCAGGCCCTCTGGCAGAGAGAGAGAGCTAGAGAGAGAGAGGGGGGGTAGGCTCGGGTGTAGCTAGGGTTGGAGCTAGGGTTAGGAGAGAGGAGGTATGGCTCGGGTGTAGCTAGGGTTTGGTTGGATGGGGGTGTGGTTAGAGAGGATGGTAAAGAGAGGAGAGATGAGGTGGCTTTCTTTTGACAAGACCAAGCTAGAACAAGTCAAGCTCAACAAGATCTAGACAAGAAAAGAGAGGGTGAGATAAAAAGGTGGTGAGGGGATGGATGGAGGTAGATGTAGGTTTTAGGGTTAGATGCTTGCATGCATCAAGCAAGATCAAGCATAAGAGGGTAGGGAGAGATATGGGGAAAAGATCCACTCAAGATTCAAATAAAATCCAAAGGACAAGCAAAAGGTGGTACTTGCATGGCCCATGCAAAGTATTTAATACCATGTTTATTCTTGTGAAAACAATTATATCACATGGCATTAATCTTAGGCATTCCCACAAGTGGAATAAAGCCAGGCAAAGAATTTAAAAGAAAGTCCCAAGTGGAATAGATGGAGGTGATCATATTTGAGTAAAATTGGGACTTGCTAGTGTGTATATACCACTAGATGCTTAATAGTCCCCAAAATATCCCAACATGAGCATAAACCCATAATAATCCATATGGAAGCTAGGAAAAAAGGGTTCCACCCACAAGGCATGCAAAGATGGCCATGTGGCTCTCATTTATCACTAATGTGAAAACAACATGATGCTAAGATGAGAGCATGTGGAAATAGAATTGGATCCATCCCAACCCATATGAGCTAGAGGTAAAACCCAAAAGAAAAACAATTGCAAGCTCATGGATAATGGAATGGTGGAAAGATGGGGTGATGACAAGAAAGGTGGTGGAGTTAAATAAAAGATATGCCCCCAACTCAACTTGGGCATTAAACAATATAGCAAGAACCAAATACAATATCAAGAGGCAAATACAATTTACAATGCATATGAGAGAAGAACCAAAACAAAAAGGGTTTTATATGATGCTCAAATGCAAGGTGGCATGATGACATGAGCATGATATAATTATGATGCAACAATTATATGTAGGAAGTAGCATCTATGTAGACTAGGCTAGTAGCATTGCAATTGTTAGACAATTGGGATGCTACAACTCTCCCCCACTAAACAAGAATCTCGCCCCGAGATTCCTAGGAAAAAGAAAACAACACAATGAGAGGCGGTTGTTCGGAACGAAGGTGACCCTCACGTTCCCAAGTTGATGAACCACGGAATGGTGCGACCACTACACCTTGCAAAACTTGCTAGACTTGTTGCGAGTCTTGCATTTTGCTTGAGAAACAATGGTTAGAAGAGTTGAAGGATTGTCGTGAGACAAGAAGGATAGGATGGACATAGCTCCGGTTTTCTCAAGAAACATGATAAAAGAATAGAACCACTTGTGAAAGAAAGGACAAGATGATGTATCATGGATAAAGAGAGACACACCGTTAAGATTAAAGATTTACTAATACGTGAGAGGATGAATCTTTATCTCGCCGGAAGAAAAGAGCTAGGTTGGATAGGTTTTGAACCACTATAACAATAGCATCGTATCTTCTCTCGGATTTGAGAAATGAAGTACGGAAACAATATTGCCTTCAAACAATAGAGTCCCTTGATATCAACAGAAAGATTTAGTTAGACATCGTCGGATTAGATTATTGTTGCGCCGGTAAGAACCAAAGGATCACGCAATTGAGGTGCGCGGATATAACTTCCAGAGACGGATGTGAAGCCAGATCATGGTGGAATCCCGAGAAGCAAAGAATATGGAGGATCTGGAGTTTATTGTAGAGATACTTATTGCTTTCTTTAGCCTTGAGGCTAACACAATAGATTTGCGACTGATGGCATCAACCATAATTGGCTTTACCATAGAAAAAGAATTGATGAAACAAAGAGAGAGATAGTTTCCTTCCATCTTGTTTGGGGATGTCGAGCACCGGTAAAGACGAGGATAGAAAAAGAGTTTGCGTTTATCTCCACCAGATAATTGATGATTTTGCTCCATCTAGAATAGACAGACCACCAACGAGAGATTATTGATTACTTTCTTCGAGAGAGCACTCCGGAAAAAACAAGGACGGAAGTAAAAATATCGAGGGATAAAGGCCACTTCTAACTTCCGTGGAATGAGTGAAATCACATTAATTCCCCAATTCAATGTACAAGAGCGAATGATAAGAGTAGTGGTATGGTAGCTACTCCATCCCGCACTCAAAGCATTACTCCGCACATGAATAAGAAAACCATGCAACACAACTACCGAAACAGACTGAAGGTATTGACAAGAAGAGCTCATGGAACTCCGTTAGAAAACAAGGATGGATGCAAACGATTCGCCGGATTCATAGATAGATAAAGATGATGATGTTGTCGTCATGTCTGAAGTAACCAGCCACCGGAAAGATATGAAGGAAGATCATGGAGACAACTGCAAGATTCAACAGACAAAGAAAAAGATAGCACCACTTGAACATAAGGAATACAAGATCTGGAAGGTCTTCATGGCCTCCGGTGGATTGAGCATAGACGATAGAGCGAGAGGGTTTCAAGAGATTACTTAACGAGATAGAGGTGAAAAGAACTCCATGTTGTTCTTGAAAAGATTGAGAGAGGTTTAGCGGTCTTGAGGAAAGTCTTTAGCGGAACGACGATGATAACTTGCCAACAAGGAAAACTCCGGGTTTGATTGAAGATGGAAGATGGAATTAACAATGAACTTGCTGATTCCAGAATTGAAGCGATCTATTTAGCAGAAGGACGTGGCCGAGATAGGTGACTTCAAAAAGTCAGAATTCTCACTTAGAGACTTTGCACACAGGCAGTGCTCACGAAGCTTGAGAGAAAGAGACACAGATGATCTTCCATGTCCTTCCATTGTTATCGAATAAGCAAGCATATTATCAACATATACCACCATGGATTAACAAGATATTCCCAGAATACCAAGATCAAAAAGGCGAGAGAAATGAACAAATGCTCGAACACTTCCTGAGCTCAACGCTCTTAGAAAGATCAATATTAAGAGCACGGGTTCATGTTGAAGAAGATGCACTGGAAGAATAGATTATCTGGTCCTTCGGAAGAAAAAGAGATGTCACCTGATTCACATTGTCGATCGGATCACCGGTTACAAAGATAAAGAGATCTGGATAAAGAAACGATGATAGCTCATACCTCAAGCAAAGCTACCAGAGACGAAAAGATGCAATTCCCTCGTCTCAAAGAGAATTTTGCAGATATGGAGTTCAAAAAGATGTGCAGCATGATGAACGGATGATAGACGGCCGTAGTGCCTTGGGAAACTCCGGATTGCCAAAGATGCTAGAATATGCATAGATATGATCGCGGTGTACTCAAAATCACAGGAGATAACCGTTACCATTTGGAAGATAGAGTTGATAGCATTTTCCATATTCCACTCATGATAAGTGTCATATAGCTATGCCGAGAACCAAATTACAATCACCAGCATTGGATCGACACATGTTATGTAATTAGCCCAAGAGAATTGGAGATGAAAAGAAACTCTAGGATTAAGCGCCGGTGACAAAAGAATGAGTTAGCATGGACATGCTGATAAAAGGAAGATAGATAATGTTTCACACACGACTGGAAGGAGTGTGGAAACACAGATGTATCAAAGAAAAATTTTCCGCATTTTCGGCATTAAAATACCAATAGATGCGCAAAATCACTTATCAGGTAGAGATTAGCAATAGATGCTTTCACAGAATGTGGAGTTGCTAGAAGGAAGGACACCCTTAAGAAGATGGCTCCGGTTAACAAGGAGTCAGATAGATCGCGCCGGTTTTCAAAAGCCTGTCAGTATGGAATGTACCAACAGTTGATAACCAAAGGCAGATTGTGATAACAAAAAGGATGCAACAGATAGACAAGGAATTACACACACACACACACACACTTTCTATGGTACTACGGAAACCCAGAACACGTGAATCCTAGTTTGAATTTTAAGAAGAGGATTGAAAACGTTACACTTCCTTACCAGAAAAAGGTGGGTGGTTGGGTAAGAAGAAAAGTGGAAGCAATCCTACTCTCGCGTTTTGTTTTTCCCTAGTATACATAAATACCAAAAATATTTGCTAGACAGACAACAACCATTTGGCTGAGACCCTGAAGGGCGGGATGGCTCTGATACCAATTGTAACTACCTCGGTGAATTACGCTCCTAGTTACAAGCCTGGATGAGCGGAAATGGTTAAAATAGTACGGTGGGGCCCAAATGCCACTCCACAGGTGAACCTTCGGCCGTCTAACCATTTCCAAACATCGGGACAAGAACGGGCGGCGTAATCGGCGAAGGATCAACTACATACACAAATGAGTATGTATGCAAGCCACCATACAATGGTTCTCGAGTCATTCCATCTAAAAGAAAGGAAATATATAGCATACACGGCAAGATCCAAATATCCTAGATAGATATAATAGTTTAGGATATTTCCTCATACATCAAACATCGAGTATCAAGCGAAGCGAAAACAAGATCCGAGTACGGATAAGAAGCAAATCGGCATAAGATGCCCCATAAATAAACACATCCATACAGATCTCACGGATCCCCGTTCCCGGAATCTCTACACCGAATGATCGTTGCCCGCATCGTCCGTCTCCTCCACCCAGTATCCATCTTGCGAGTTTACCTGTTCATCTGAATCAAACAATTTATCGTGTGAGACCCTAGGGGTACTCAGCAAGTCTTTATGCCTCTAAATGGGACACAACCTGGGGTGACGCAATTGCAGCAAAAGATAAACCCTAACAATTCTATAGATACTCGCTAACCATCCGCCTAACCATAGATAGACGGATGTCCGTGAATTAATAACAACAGTTATAATGGTAATATTAACAGATCCATCCTCCTCCTCGCTTACCGACGAGGAAGCGGATGAACAACCTCCCCATCCGTTGGCAGTTTTATTATCCATTCCATGAGTGTTGCACTATTTACTAGTCAGATACTTAGTCAAATTAAAGGCGGTACTTTAGTTATACTTGTCTATGATCGAGAAACTGTGCTCCAAGTCGTCCATAACCATGACACGGCTTTGAAAGTTTTACCCGAGGGTGCACAAATAGCAACACACACTCGATCAACCTCGGAAAAACCAAATCAAAAACCAACGAGGCAGTCACGACAAAGCGATCACAGGATTCAGAAATATTTCAGGGGGCCACCCCATTAAGCTACCCGCAATGAAGTTAGCCGACTCCGAGACGGACTCAAGGTTTGCGTCAGTGGCTGTAAACGACTGGGAACCCGAAAATGTGACTGGGCTTGTCGATACCGCGAAAACACTCCGCTTACCTAACAAGACAAAAAGACTCGCACAATTTTAAATAAAGCAAGAAAGCATGGCATAAGTACAGGATAGTAAATAAAACCTCAAACTAGTTTGTGGCCCCAAGAAATAAGAATGAATCAAGCTCGCTCGGGGGTTCATAAGCCTCCGGATGTGGATAGCGTGAATATTCAAGGAACAGAATCAAGTACTGGGTCCTCACGGACACAAGTGAGCCTGAAAAACCAAATAGCAAATATGGCTCACCGGTGCCACTTTCATTAGTTATCCCATTACTACTCAGGTTAAGTTGTTTAGGTACCTCATTATCCATCAGACACTCACATACCCTACACATGCTATTCTACGACTCGCATGGCTCAAACAACTCCTGTAGTAATGGCTCATGGGATGGAGGAACAAGCTTCGGTGGGGTTTAAAAGTAAAGGCTATGCAATACTTGGGATTCAGATTAATGCAATCGCGACTCAATGATGCAAGAATAAGATAGAGGCAATAGGTACTATATGTATGCAAGCATGTGGTAGTGCTTGCTGGCAGCTCAGTTGAAGCGAGAGAAGGATCTGGTAGTGCCCTGGTTTCTTGATATATCCCACCTTTCACGCCTATTCAAGAAGAACCAAACAAACAAGGGCCAACATAAATAAAGTGCACAAGCATATGAATGAAATGCGACAAGCAAACAATCATGCCATGATGAATGATGCACAATTTGCATGGCAATAATGTAGCATGGCATGGGTGAGGTGTGGAATACCAGAATAAATCATTTTATTGAGTTTTGGCCCCATTTTATCCTCATATTAGTTGCTGTATACTTTATATTTATATGATGCATGCTGCAAAACAGATAATGGAATGCATAAACAGAAAGGTCTCGTCGAGCTAATCATTTTAGACATATTATTTGTTAAATTTGGAGTTATAAAACAAAAGTTATTAATTATTTAAGGTAAAAGGGCATTTTATTGTAATTTTAATCAACTTGGAAAATAAAGTGTTCAAAATATATTTTGAATGGCATATTTGAATTCCTCATATTTTTTTGATTTCAAAACATATATTATTTGTATTATTTGGATTTATATTTTAAAAGTTATTTGAAAACAGAATTAAATTTGAATTTGAATTAATTTGAAAAAGTTTGAATTTAAACAGAAATACAGAAATACTTTTGTCACTCGCTCAAAGCTAGCCACAGACAATGACCAGTGGGTCCAGCGCTGACTCAAAGACAACGCAGTATGAAAAAGGTTTTACCGCTGGTTGAGCTAGCCTCGGCCGACGGGTGGGGCCACAAGATCTCGTGGCTACACGCAGCGCGCCAATGACGCCGACACGTGGGGGATCCAGAGTAGTGCGGGTTAAGCGCTCAGATCTGCGGGGTGTTTTCTGCAAGATGGTCGGAGAGGCTGACGGTGGGCTCGGTTGTATCGCGGGTTTAGGTATAAAAGCTAGGGGGGGTTTATGCAAAAAGGCGACGCGCACTGTGCTTCTTCTCTGAACCCTGACGACGGGTCGGTGCTCGACAGGGCGCGGGGCGCGGCGCGCGGGATTCGATCCGGGGACCTGGCGTGCGCGCGCGGAGGCGGCAGCCACTGCGGTGGCGGGGGTTGGTGCTAGGAAACTGCTGCGTGGCCAGATAAGGTCCCGCGACGCGATGAGCGAGCAGACGCACGCGCTCGCCGGTGCACAGAGGGTGCTCGACGGAACGTCGCGCCGTGACAGACACGACGATGGCGAGGGTGTCTAGGAGGTGGGTTAGCTCACCGGGAGGTGGTTGGAGGTGGTGGATCGGGCAGACGTGCAGCAGATCGACGACGAGGCAGAGGCCGGCGGAGCTAGGGTTTCGCGTCGGAGCGGCGTCGGCCTGGTGGCTCTGGTCCTCCTCCTCCTCGACGGCGTGTACAGGACGATGTAGGGGAACCTCCTCGATCTCCCAGGCCACTTCACGGACGCTCTGCACGACTGGATCAACGGGACGTGGTGGCGGCCGACGGTGGCCGGCGAGAGAGGGTGGCCGGTGGTGGAGAGGAAGGGGAGGAGAGGGCAAGCTCTAGGGCGGATCTGGGAGAGGCAGAGAGGTTGCGGGGCGGAGGGAAAGGTGAGGGAGAGGCGTGGGTGCCGTGTGGGAGCAGGTAGGGTTAAAGGTGGCTTGGTGCCACCTTTCTCTCCTCCTCCTCACGTGCTTGGGGCCGGGCAGGACCAGGGCAGGGCAGGTGGTGGGGCTGCCAGGTGGGGGACGGCCGGTTGGTGGAGAGGCTCGGGCTGGGGCCCTCTTGGCAGAGAGAGAGAGCTAGAGAGAGAGAGGGGGGGTAGGCTCGGGTGTAGCTAGGGTTGGAGCTAGGGTTAGGAGAGAGGAGGTATGGCTCGGGTGTACCTAGGGTTTGGTTGGATGGGGGTGTGGTTAGAGAGGATGGTAAAGAGAGAGGAGAGATGAGGTGGCTTTCTTTTGACAAGACCAAGCTAGAACAAGTCAAGCTCAACAAGATCTAGACAAGAAAAGAGATGGTGAGATAAAAAGGTGGTGAGGGGATGGATGGAGGTAGATGTAGGTTTTAGGGTTAGATGCTTGCATGCATCAAGCACGATCAAGCATAAGAGGGTAGAGAGAGATATGGGGAAAAGATCCACTCAAGATTCAAATAAAATCCAAAGGACAAGCAAAAGGTGGTACTTGCATGGCCCATGCAAAGTATTTAATACCATATTTATTCTTGTGAAAACAATTATATCACATGGCATTAATCTTAGGCATTCCCACAAGTGGAATAAAGCCAGGCAAAGAATTTAAAAGAAAGTCCCAAGTGGAATAGATGGAGGTGATCATATTTGAGTAAAATTGGGACTTGCTAGTGTGTATATACCACTAGATGCTTAATAGTCCCCAAAATATCCCAACATGAGCATAAACCCATAATAATCCATATGGAAGCTAGGAAAAAAGGGTTCCACCCACAAGGCATGCAAAGGTGGACATGTGGCTCTCATTTATCACTAATGTGAAAACAACATGATGCTAAGATGAGAGCATGTGGAAATAGAATTGGATCCATCCCAACCCATATGAGCTAGAGGTAAAACCCAAAAGAAAAACAATTGCAAGCTCATGGATAATGGAATGGTGGAAATATGGGGTGATGACAAGAAAGGTGGTGGAGTTAAATAAAAGATATGCCCCCAACTCAACTTGGGCATTAAACAATATAGCAAGAACCAAATACAATATCAAGAGGCAAATACAATTTACAATGCATATGAGAGAAGAACCAAAACAAAAAGGGTTTTATATGATGCTCAAATGCAAGATGGCATGATGACATGAGCATGATATAATTATGATGCAACAATTATATGTAGGAAGTAGCATCTATGTAGACTAGGCTAGTAGCATTGCAATTGTTAGACAATTGGGATGCTACAAATGACTAGAGTGGATCCATGTGGTTTGTGGAAAAGAACATACATGCATTGACTCTAGTGGATCCATATGTGGTTCATAAAAAGAACACACCTGCAATGACATTGGTGGATCCATATGTGGTTTGTGGAAAGAACAAACATGCAATGACTCTAGCTGTTCCATATGTGGTTTGTTAAAAGAACAAACATGCAATGACTATAGCTTTTCCATATGTGGTTTGTGGAAAGAACTGACATGCAATGACTCTAGTGCTGGTTTTAGGATAAGAACACACATGCAATGACTCTAGTGGGTCCATATGTGTTTTTTTTGGAAAAAACACACATGCAATGACATTGGTTGATCCATATGTGGTTTGTGAAAAGAACATAAATGCAATGACATTGGTTGATCCATGTGTTTGATGAAAAGAACATACATGCAATGACTCTGGTGGATCCATATGTGGTTCATGAAAAGAACACACATGTAGTGACTCTGGTGGATACATATGTGGTTTGTGAAAAGAACACACATGCAATGACTCTAGTTGATCCGTGTGTTTTATGAAAAGAACATACATGCAATGACTCTGGTGGATCCATATATGGTTAATGAAAAGAACACACATGCAATGACTCTAGTGCTCATTTTGTGAAAAGAACACACATGCAATGACATTGGTGGATCCATATGTGGTTTGTGGAAAGAACACACATGCAATGACTATAGTGGATCCATATGTGGTTTATGGAAAGAACACACATGCAATGACTCTAGTGCTAGTTTCATGAAAAGAACACACATGCAATGACTCTAGCCGTGGTTCATGAAAAGAACACACATGTAATGACTCTAGTGCTGGTTTTGTGAAAAGAACACACATGCAATGACTCTAGTCGATCGATATGTGGTTCATGAAAAGAAAACACATGCAATACCTATAGTGGATCCATGTGGTTTGTGGAAAAGAACATACATGCAATGACTCTAGTGGATCCATATGTGGGTCATTAAAAGAACACAAATGCAATGCCATTGGTGGATCCATATGTGGTTTTTGGAAAGAACACACATGCAATGACTCTAGCTGTTCCATATGTGGTTTGTTAAAAGAACACACATGCAATGACTATAGCTGTTCCATATGTGGTTTGTGGAAAGAAATGACATGCAATGACTCCAGTGCTGGTTTTAGGATAAGAACACACATGCAATCACTCTAGTGGGTCCATATGTAGTTTGTGGAAAGAACACACAGGCAATGACATTAGATGATCCATATGTGGTTTGTGAAAAGAACATACATGTAGTGACTCCAGTGGATCCATATGTGGTTCATGAAAAGAACACACATGTAATGAGTCTAGTGCTCATTTTGTGAAAAGAACACACATGCATTGACATTGGTGGATCCATATGTGGTTTGTGAAAAGAACACACATGCAATGACATTACTGGATCCATATGTGGTTTGTGAAAAGAACAAACATGCAATAACTATAGTGGATCCATATGTGGTTTGTGGAAAGACCACACATGCAATGACTCTAGTGCTAGTTTCATGAAAAGAACACACATGCAATGGCTCTAGTTGTGGTTCATGAAAAGAACACGCATGCAATGACTCTAGTGCTGGTTTTGTGAAAAGAACACACATGCAATGACTCTAGTGGATCGATATGTGGTTCATGAAAAGAACACACATGCAATGACTATAGTGGATCCATGTGGTTTGTGGAAAATAACATACATGCAATGACACTAGTGGATCCATATGTGGTTCATGAAAAGAACACACATGCAATGACATTGGTCGATCCATATGTGGTTTGTGGAAAGAACACACATGCAATGACTCTAGTTGTTCCATATGTGGTTTGTTAAAAGAAAAAACACATGCAATGACTATAGCTGTTCCATATGTGGTTTGTGGAAAGAACTGACATGCAATGAATCTAGTGCTAGATTTAGGATAAGAACACACATGCAATGATTCTAGTGGGTCCATATGTCGTTTGTGGAAAGAACACACATGCAATGACATTGGTTGATCCATATGTGGTTTGTGAAAAGAACATACATGCAATGACATTGGTTGATCCATGTGTTTTATGAAAAGAACATACATGCAATGACTCAGGTGGATCCATATGTGGTTCACGAAAAGAACACACATGTAGTGACTCTGGTGGATACATATGTGGTTTGTGAAAAGAACACACATGCAATGACTCTAGTTGATTTTATGAAAAGAAAAAGAACGACTGATGATGACTGTGGATCCATATGTGGTTCATGAAAAGAACACACATGTAATGACTCTAGTGCTCGTTTTCTGAAAAGAACACACATGCAATGACATTGTTGGATTGATATGTGGTTCATGAAAAGAACACACATGCAATCACTATAGTGGATCCATATGTGGTTTGTGGAAAGAACACACATGCAATGAGTCTAGTGGATCCATATGTGGTTCATGAAAAGAACACACATGCAATGACATTGGTGGATCCATATGTGGTTTGTGGAAAGAACACACATGCAATAACATTGGTTGATCCATATGTGGTTTGTGAAAAGAACATACATGCAATGACATTGGTTGGTCCATGTGTTTTATGAAAAGAACATACATGCAGTGACTCTAGTGGATCCATATGTGCTTCATGAAAAGAACACACATGCAATGACTCTAGTGCTCATTTTGTGAAAAGAACACACATGCAATGACATTGGTGGATCCATATGTGGTTTGTGAAAAGAACACACATGCAATGACATTGGTGGATCCATATGTGGTTTGTGAAAAGAACACACATGCAATAACTATAGTGGATCCATATGTGGTTTGTGGAAAGAACACACATGCAATGACTCTAGTGCTAGTTTCATGAAAAGAACACACATGCAATGACTCTAGCTGTGGTTCAAGAAAAGAACACACATGCAATGACTCTAGTGCTGGTTTTGTGAAAAGAACACACATGCAATGACTCTAGTGGATCGATATGTGGTTCATGAAAAGAATACACATGCAATGACTATAGTGGATCCATGTGGTTTGTGGAAAATAACATACATGCAATGACACTAGTGGATCCATATGTGGTTCATGAAAAGAACACACATGCAATGACATTGGTGGATCCATATGTGGTTTGTGGAAAGAACACACATGCAATGACTCTAGCTGTTCCATATGTGTTAAAAGAAAAAACACATGCAATGACTATAGCTGTTCCATATGTGGTTTGTGGAAAGAACTGACATGCAATGACTCTAGTGTTGGTTTTATGATAAGAACACACATGCAATGATTCTAGTGGGTCCATATGTCGTTTGTGGAAAGAACATACATGCAATGACATTGGTTGATCCATATGTGGTTTCTGAAAAGAACATACATGCAATGACATTGGTTGATCCATGTGTTTCATGAAAAGAACATACATGCAATGACTCTGGTGGATCCATATGTGGTTCATGAAAAGAACACACATGTAGTGACTCTGGTGGATACATATGTGGTTTGTGAAAAGAACACAAATGCAATGGCTCTAGTTGAGCCGTGTGTTTTATGAAAAGAACGTACATGCAATGACTCTGGTGGATCCATATGTGGTTCATGCAAAGAGCACACATGCAATGACTCTTGTGATCGTTTTCTAAAAAGAACACACATGCAATGACATTGGTGGATCGATATGTGGTTCATGAAAAGAACACACATGCAATAACTATAGTGGATCCATATGTGGTTTGTGGAAAGAACACACATGCAATGAGTCTAGTGCTAGTTTCATAAAAAGAACACACATGCAATGACTCTAGCTATGGTTCATGAAAAGAACACACATGCAACGACTCTAGTGTTGGTTTTGTGGAAAGAACACACATGCAATGACATTGGTGGATCCATATGTGGTTGGTGAAAAAACATGCAATGACTATAGTGGTTCCATGTGGTCTATGGAAGAGAACATACACCAAATGACTCTAGTGGAATCATATGTGGTTCATGAAAAGAACACACATGCAATGACATTGGTGGATCCATATGTGGTTTGTGGAAAGAACACACATGAAATGACTCTAGCTGTTCCATATGTGGTTTGTTAAAAGAAAAAACACATGCAATGACTATAGCTATGCCATATGTGGTTTGTGGAAAGAACTGACATGCAATGACTCTAGTGCTAGTTTTAGATAAGAACACACATGCAATGATTCTAGTGGGTCCATATGTCGTTTGTGGAAAGAACATAAATGCAATGACATTGGTTGATCCATATGTGGTTTGTGAAAAGAACATACATGCAATGACATTGGTTGAATCATGTGTTTCATGAAAAGAACATACATGCAATGACTCTGGTGGATCCATATGTGGTTCATGAAAAGAACACACATGTAGTGACTCTGGTGGATACATATGTGGTTTGTGAAAAGAACACACATGCATTGACTCTAGTTGATCTGTGTGTTTTATGAAAAGAACATACATGCAATGACTCTGGTGGATCCATATGTGGTTCATAAAAAGAACACACATGCAATGACTCTAGTGCTCGTTTTCTGAAAAGAACACACATGCAATAACATTGGTGGATCGATATGTGGTTCATGAAAACAAAACATGTGCAATAACTATAGTAGATCCATATGTGGTTTGTGGAAAGAACACACATGCAATGAGTCTAGTGCTAGTTTCATGAAAAGAACAGACATGCAATGACTCTAGAGTTGGTTTTGTGAAAAGAACACACATGCAATGACATTGGTGGATCCATATGTGGTTGGTGAAAACACATGCAATGACTATAGTGGTTCCATGTTGTTTATGGAAGAGAACATACATGTAATGACTCTAGTGGATCCATATGTGGTTCATGAAACGAACACACATGCAATGACATTGGTGGATCCATATGTGTTTTGTGGAAAGAACACACATCCAATGACTCTAGTTGTTCCATATGTTGTTTGTTAAAAGAAAAAACACATGCAATGACTATAGCTGTTCCATATGTGGTTTGTGGAAAGAACTGACATATAATGACTCTAGTACTGGTTTTAGGATAAGAACACACATGCAATGATTCTAGTGGGTCCATATGTCGTTTGTGGAAAGAACACACATGCCATGATATTGGTTGATCCATATGTGGTTTCTGAAAAGAACATACATGCAATGAAATTGGTTGATCCATGTGTTTCATGAAAAAAACATACATGCAATGACTCTGGTGGATCCATATGTGGTTCTTGAAAAGAACACACATGGAGTGACTCTGGTGGATACATCTGTGGTTTGTGAAAAGAACACACATGCAATGACTCTAGTTGATCCGTGTGTTTTATGAAAAGAACATACATGCAATGACTCTGGTGGATCCATATGTGGTTCATGAAAAGAACACACATGCAATGACTCTAGTGCTCGTTTTCTGAAAAGGACACACATGCAATGACATTGGTGGATCGATATGTGGTTCATGAAAAGAACACACATGCAATAACTATAGTAGATCCATATGTGGTTTGTGGAAAGAACACACATGCAATGAGTCTAGTGCTAGTTTCATGAAAAGAACACGCATGCAATGACTCTAGCTATGGTTCATGAAAAGAACACACATGCAATGACTCTAGTGTTGGTTTTGTGAAAAGAACACACATGCAATGACATTGGTGGATCCATATGTGGTTGGTGAAAACACATGCAATGACTATAGTGGTTCCATGTGGTTTATGGAAGAGAACATACATGCAATGACTCTAGTGGATCCATATGTGGTTCATGAAAAGAACACACATGCAATGACATTGGTGGATCCATATGTGGTTTGTGGAAAGAACACACATGCAATGACTGTAGTGCTGGTTTTAGGATAAGAACACACATGCAATGACTCTAGTAGGCCCATACGTGGTTTATGGAAAGAACACACATGCAATGACATTGGTTGATCCATATGTGTTTTTTGAAAAGAACATACATGCAATGACATTGGTTGATCCATGTGTTTTATGAAAAGAACAAACATGCAATGACTCTGGTGGATCCATATGTGGTTCATGAAAAGAACACACATGTAGTGCCTCTGGTGGATACATATGTGGTTTCTGAAAAGAACACACATGCAATGACTCTAGTTGATCCGTGTGTTTTATGAAAAGAACATACATGCAATGACTCTGGTGGATCCATATGTAGTTCATGAAAAGAACACACATGCAATGACTCTAGTGCTCGTTTTGTGAAAAGAACACACATGCAATGACTCTAGTGCTCGTTTTGTGAAAAGAACAAACATGCAATGACATTGGTGGATCCATATGTGGTTTGTGGAAAGAACACACATGCAATGACTATAGTGGATCCATATGTGGTTTATGGAATGAATACACATGCAATGACTCTAGTGCTAGTTTCATGAAAAGAACACACATCCAATGACTCTAGTTGTGGTTCATCAAAAGAACACACATGGAATGACTCTAGTGCTGGTTTTGTGAAAAGAACACACATGCAATGACTCTAGTGGATTGTTATGTGGTTCATGGAAAGAAAACACATGCAATGACTATAGTGGATCCATGTGGTTTGTGGAAAAGGACATACATGCAATGACTCTAGTGGATCCATATGTGGTTCATGAAAAGAACACAAATGCAATGCCATTGGTGGATCCATATGTGGTTTGTGGAAAGAACACACATGCAATTACTCTAGCTGTTCCATATGTGGTTTGTTAAAAGAACACACATGCAATGACTATAGCTGTTCCATATGTGGTTTGTGGAAAGAACTTGTGGGGCCCCCGGATTAATCACCCGAGAATCCCTGTTATGCATACAACCACGATCCCATGATCAGTTAGTCGTGGCACATAACCGACAAGTATCATTACAACATCCGAGACATACCAAATTTACAAAACTTACATAAATGTCGTTACGGCTACATCAATAATCTTCAGCGGAACTTTGTCAAGCATAGAGCCCAATCCATGCCTTAACCTATAGGCAACTGACAGGGAGAACGCCCTAGCTCACATAGTCATCCACTTCACATCTTCTTGATATCTGACCAAGTTAATAGCCAGGGACAATGCCGGTGAGTACTTTGAATGTACTCGGAAACCACCTTAAGATAACAATAATAACAGGAGGATATGCATTATGGCTGTGGTAGTAGGAGGGCTCCAATAGAGGTTCTTTTCTCAAATAGTTTCCCTTGTAGATATAGCATCTACATATCTTTGTTGAAAACTTTGTACACATTTTGGAAACCTTGTTGAAAAGTTTTGGAAAACCCTAGGAATGGGTTACCCATTTGTTCCCGTCTTCAGGTCGTCCCACGACCAAACTCCTTTCATTCCTTTCTGACCATCCCATGGTCAAAACCTTTCCCCTTTTCTACCATCCCATGGTCAAAATACTTTCAAAGCCATTGCTTTTCCGAAATCATTTTTGAAAACAAAACCAGCAACGCTATACAGCAACCTTCCCAACTGTCCATGACTATGGACACGGCTATTCGAATAGATTTACACTCTGTAGAGGTTGTACACTTTACCCACACCATCCGAGTACACTACCCTGATCTTCACCGATCGCGGGTCGAGTAACCGATCAAGACTCTCCGGATGCCCACTCCAGTATAAGTGCCTACCCTATGAGTGTTAATCCCCTCAAAACCGGGACGTCGGGTACCGAGGATCAACCGGAGCACGTTTTCCACTTCTCGAGTGTGCGATTTCAATGAGGGGCTCATAGTAAGGCGTGGAGGCCAGCAGACCCTTTGTTCCTTCTCCAGGTCGATGTCCCACATGGACCTTTATCGGAGAAGGCCCACCCTCTAGGGATCCCCGATCCCCTATAGTTGTTGCGAGGCAGCTTATACCAGAATAGACAAACTTCAAATCCAGCCCTGTCCCATACTAGAGTAATGTGGTTGCACGGGTTAATTGTTGTAGCAAAACTGCAAAGAACCGGGTGCGTTTTTGTAAACCTTTTTCCTCCATCTTTCCTTCAGCATTTTGTAAAACAAAACCTTCTTCTTTTTCAACATATCTTGGGAGGTCCCACCTCACCAAGGTTTTATCATAAAACATTTGGTAAAACTTTTTCCGGGGTCTTCCCATCCTCTAGCTTTGCTTCGGCTAAATCGGGGTCTCCAAAGGGGTATGGTGTAATACACCATCTATTCTGCTAGGGACAAGTAGGTGTCACCAAGGGGGGTGTACTTAATAGTACAAAAGTGTAATGATTTGGAGGAGCCAAACCACTACCAAGTATACATCAACATATAGTAAAACCATGCAGTTTTAATAAACAATAGATAAAACATGCATAAGTAAAACAGTAGGACAAGGCTTATGAGCAAGAAGGTGGCTTGCCTGATGATCAGCAATATGGAAATATGTCCCTGGACTTCTTTTTTAGATAAACCCATAATACCAACATCAATAATAAGTACCCCTTCTTCCGCTCTCCGATTTCATCGCAATTATCGTCGTCCCGATAACACATGCAAACAAACCAAGCCACAATCAACACAAGGCATACAAGCACCAATACATACAGCAAAAAATGAACAATACAAGTTCACAAAGCAGTAGGTCTTAGGGAGAAGGGATTAATGAGATTGGCCTTGTCTTGGGAATTATGGAAGAAAATCCCTTAGGATTTATAGTCTAGAGATTACCTAAGAGATGGATTTTGGACCAAGACATATTCTGTATGATACCATTGTAAAAAGATGATACCCACAGATAGGTATTGATAAAATCAAACCAACAAAAGTGGTTTCACTATTTTATTAATTACAAAAGATTTATAATGATGTTTATAGTGAATAAGACTCTAGTTTTAGGGAGAAATTCACCAAAAATGTTCTGGAGCTCCAAAAATTATTTCCTTGGGTTGTTAGGTAGGGCTTGATGTGCTTGTTCACTGGGAGTTCGAATCACTCCAAGATAATTACCAGAATGCCCTCAGAGAATTCCCAAAGGCAGTTCTATGGAGTTTTTGTCTTTTTCACCAAATTAAATCTACCAAAGATTTTGATTGGATTCCAATGGCACCTGGTAGGTACTTATAATACCTTTCTGTAGAAATTGGAATCAACCTGTTTGGAGTTGCAGAGCTACTGTGGTCAGATTATAGGTGAATTGATCATGGATAGAACAGATTAATTCACAATAATTCAACTGAGGCTTAGAAAATTATGAGCTCCTAGATTTTGATATATAATGATGTAACACATCCAGGATAATTGGACTTGGGTCAATTGGACTCATGATTTGGTCTAGGGAATTTTCTAAAGTCAGAACTGGAGGGATTTTTTTATTTTTACCAAGGGCAAACTACTGTTCACCTTGGCATGAGACCAAGGTCCAGGGATGGGTACATTCCGAGGCTACCAGTGGCACTTGATTTCATTCCATTTGGAGATGTGAAGTTCATAGAGGAATTTAATTAGTAGCATAGACACATTTTGGTGGAAATAATGCCCATAAATAGTGAAAATTACTTTGGGAAAATGACCAGTTCTATAGGTTGCAAAACACACTAGGGTAGTTGTTAAAATTAGTGATCTGGGCAAAAGGGTTAATTTCAAAAAAAAATCTATTTTAACCAACAGCTAGTTTCAGATCTAGGAGTAATTTAAATAAGAGGGAAAAGAGGACTGGGGCGACTAGGCTGAATCTGCAAGGGAGTTGGGCCGCACAGAGGCTGGCCACCCCATGTCAAGGGGCACCCACGCAGGACATCGTGGTTCAAACCGCTAACAGTCGGGTCCCGCGGTCAGTGGCCCAGGCGCCGAAGCGGTAAGGGGGAGGTGTGGCCGTTCGACAGAGGGAGAGGGAGTGGTTGGCAGGAGAGGTGAATGGGGTAAGAGGAGGCAAATGAGGGGCAGAGGGAGGCGCGGGGTGGCCTCTGGCCTATTTAACCCGAGATGGATTGGTTCATGGTAGACAAGGTCCAAGAAGAGAATGGGGAGGGGAGATAGCCTTCCATTGGGCAGCAGGGGGTGGAGAGAGGGTGGAGGTGTTACCTGAGGTCGTTCAGGAGCAGAGAGGGCCAGCTCATGGCTGTTGCAAGAAAGGTTTGCAAGCCAAGACACCCACATGGGGTTAAGCACTAGTGTCCAAGCACTAGAGGACAAGCATGCTACAGTAATTGCTACAGTAATCACGACCAGAGATGAGTGCTGGGTGTTGTGGTGCATGGCCTTGCAAGTTTGGTGGTGGTTTGATCTTGGTTTAGCTCAAAACTAGCTAGATTTGCCAAATTGAGTAAATGGGTGCTTGTGAAGGAAGTTCAAAATTTTGCATAGGACAGGGTGGGGAAATGGTACTAGGAGATAGATGAGGTCAAGGTAGGTATCCAGGAATTATTTGGGATTTATCAGAGTATTCTTAGTCCACTTAAAATCATTTATTCAAAAAGTACAGAAGTAGCGTCTAGAAGCTAATGTGATATTTTTACATTAACAAAGTTGGTTTTTGGTGTGATATGGTCCTAGATACCATATTACACCTTGGGGAATTTTATTGGGATTTATTGAGGTGGGAAAGTATTTTTAAAGGATTATTTCTTGTTTCTGCCATTTAAGAAAAAGGGCAAAAAGAAATAATAAAGAATCTCAAAAATATTTATTTTTGAGGTGGGAAGATGGGGTGTGATATATGGATCTCAACTGAGCCAAAATTTGGGGAAGTGTTTTGGCAAAAACCAAACTTTCCTTTATGGAAGGAGTTTTGAAGATTTTGACTATTAAAGAGATTTATTAGATTTGGAGCCATAATAATTATGGAGAATTATTGATAAATCTTGATGATCAAGGTAGATGATTTAGACAAGGTGTAGCAAGCATTTGCGACCTTGGTGTTGGAGAATCCAAGTTGATTTTGGTGAAATACCCTAGATTAAGGATCTAGGGTGATGTTAATTTCATACCATAAAAACCATTTTGGATCTTGGAGCTCAGAGCTCCCCTTGGGGCATGGGATATATGGATGGATAGAACAGGTGATGTAGATTTAAATGGTGTAGGGATTTAAGCTTGATCCTGCTTGAGCTCACCAAGACAGGCTTTCAAACTTTGAATAAAATAAGCCTGCCAAGGCAGATTATCAACTAGCCTTCAAAACCTTGTGCGTTTAAACAGCACAAGGATCCACTTGGAACAAGTAAAGTAGATATTGATAGACCTATTTGAGTAGAACACAACCATGCAAAGAGTTGGTCAATAGGAGGTTGGATGGTGGTGTGAGCTTCTAACCAAGGTAGGCAGGTTGACTAGATTTGTAGGAATATTTATTACCTTGCCTGCAAAACCATCAAGAACAAGTGGGTTGGAGGATGATCTAACCAAGGGAAAGAGTAGGCCTTTGTAGTCCTTAGGATGTTTAACAAGATGGTTCAAGTGCATTACCAAAAATGCACAAGGGTTGAGAAAGGGAGGCATTCAAAAAGGTGATGTTGGGAATAGTTTTCCAGACTTAGCCAAATTTGGCAGATTTGGGGATTTTGACTAGAATATGGGTGGTGATGGTTTTGATGGGTTGCAAGGTACCCAAGCATCATAAATTGGATGATGTTGAAGAGTAGATTTAGTAGAATGGATTCATGCTTGATATTGGTCTTCATTGACTTGGAAACTTCTAGAAGGGGATATCTTCAGAATTGATCTGGTTAAGGGTTTTAGATGATAACCTAGTAGTTAGGGATCAGGTCCAGATTACAAACAAATCAACTACTAGTTAGATGATCACCTAGTAGTTAGATGATCAAGGCAACTCATCTTACAAACAAATCAACTACTACTGGGGTTACCACCAAGCTTAGCTTGAGGTAAGGAGGGGTATTTTGAAATAGGTTGGTGTTTGAACAAGATAAGGTCCTTGGTATCTCTACCAAGAGTAGAATCCAAAAGCTTACAAAAAGGTTTTGGAGATCCTAGAGGTAAGAGTGGTTGAAGGTTCTGTCTTGAAAATATAAGGAGATTATATTATATAACTCTCCATAGTTTTGTCAATAGAAGTTACAAAAATAGTTTTTGGTTACATAAGCATCTTGGCTCATGTTTTGAAATGCCAGAACATTTGAGAATATGGAAATTAAGCAAAGACTGTTTTGGGAAGTAGCTTTTGTCAACTTGTGTTAAGGTAAGGAGTATATCATCTAATACACATTCATATGCATAAGCATATCCAAACAACAAGCAAACACTTCAACATTAAACAAGATTTTTTTTTGTTCCCCCTGATTTTTGCATTATGGACAACTAATCAGGGTTGCTGAAATTGGGATGTTACAGAACTGACATGCAATGACTCTAGTGCGGGTTTTAGGATAAGAACACACATGCAATGACTCTAGTGGGTCCATATGTGGTTTGTGGAAAGAACACACATGCAATGACATTGGTTGATCCATATGTGGTTTGTGAAAAGAACATACATGCAATGACATTGGTTGATCCATGTGTTTTATGAAAAGGACATACATGCAATGACTCTGGTGGATCCATATGTGGTTCATGAAAAGAATACACAAGCAGTGACTCTGGTGGATACATGTCATTGTATGGGGAATGATAGTACCTAAATAGGTTAGATAGAGGTCTGGGGACTAGCAGGGAAGCTCTCGACAGCGTCCGCGGGCGGGATTGGATACGAGCAAGTGTAGCGATACACAAGTAGTCCCTAGGTTCGGAGCCCTCGTCGTGAGGTAAAGCTCCTACTCCTGCCGATCTAACTATGAGTGGTATATGGGCTACAATCGCTCCTGTACGGCAACGGTCTCACTGGCCAGTCCGGAACCTTCTTAAATGCACTAAGACCAACCCTTGCTATGAGATCCTTGACTCTACTTATATAGGTAGAGGGGCAACGGTCTCACTGGCCAGTCCGGCTTGCAGGCCCCATAGGCAGCTCCCAGTCGGCTGGTCATCTACAATATCTGGTACACTTACATCCCATCGAGGTACATGCGGTAGGGTCATCGTGGGTATAGTGAACACCGTGCGAGCCTGTCGTCAGCGTCTGGCCACTATGCCCGGGTCACCCAGCAAAGTCTTCGGTATGGCCGTGTACTTGCAGGTCTTGTCATTGTACCAAGGCGTACCGCGCACTGTGCAACACGTCACTCTATCCTCCTGATTGTGTCCGGCTATGCTGATGTAGCCGGTCCTGTGTCTTATTGCTCCTCTTGGTTCCGGCTACTGTAAAGTAGCCGGTATGATTCGCTCGTGTCCAGCTGCGCTCTGCCAGCCGGATGCGAACTAACTGCCGTGGTTCTTGTCCGGTTGGCGTATCCGGAGGTCATCCCCCGACACTAGCCCCCGAGCGCATGTAGATTTTGCCTTTAGGTGAAATGTGTGCGCGCTCCTCCTCAATTTTGAAATTTGTGACCGGCTACGTCTGGCGGTTGTGCTACCCGTGACGTTAGTGCTGACGCTAGCCACGCGTGCACGCGCCATCATTGCACTGCAGCGCATAGTGTAACGTCCCGTCGCACGTCGCATCAGGAAACTGCCATTTGGCTCTTCGGTTTCTGCTCTGGGATCTTCTGCGCACTCGGCACCTGCAGAAAGGATCCTGCGTGGTGGGGGAGCGGGGCGCGGCTCAATGGGCGTCGCGTGGCACCACGGACGGTTGCCCTTACGGGCCTTTAAAGGGTCTCCCGGGGGAGGGTGGTTCCTCCTTCCGCTCATTGCCTTCCCAGGTGCCTCCCTGCGCTCTTTCCTTCTTGCCTTGCCTCACTTGCCCTTATCATTGTAGCTCGCCAAGCCACCCGCTTAGCACCGCCAGAGACACGGGCCACCGCCACTCCACAGCCGCTGCGACGTCCAACAAGCCGGTGATGGGTTCCGAGCGCAAAGCCTGGTGCGGTTCCTCCGTGACAGAGGAGCACATAGAGAAGTATTGCGCCACCCACGTACTGCCACCGGAGACAGAGGTGGAGTTGTCGTTGGCGCCGGTAGGAGAGGAGTCTCCGCACCCAGCGGAGTGGGATCGGGTTATCTTCCTTTCGCATCTCGCCCGTGGCTTTACACTACCAGTGCATCCCTTCTTCCTCACCTTCCTCGCCTTCTTCGATCTCCGCCTCCACCACCTCGACGCCAACGCTATCGGCACGCTGGCGCACTTCGTGGCGTTCTGCGAGAGGTACCTCGGGATCTAGCCGGATCTCGGGTTGTTCTGCCGGCTATTCCGCGTCCGGCCACAGGTGCAGTTCACCCAAGAGACACTGGTGATGTGCGGCGGCGCCTCCATCTACTCCCGCATGCAGAACGGCTACCCGAAGTTCGGGCTGCAGGACACAGTGTGATTGTGGCAGCAGTCGTACTTCTACGTCCGCAACATCACCGACGTGGAACGGATCAATCTGCCGGCTTTCCAGGACATGGAATCTAGCTGGCAGAATTGGGACTTGAAGATCCACGGAGTCGGACGCGATGTTGCAGCGGATGTGCTCCCTTGTCACCGCCGGCTTGACCGGCCTAGACATCACACTCAGTTGGATGTCCCGGCTGATGATCTTTGCAGCGATGGCAGCGCACAAGATGTGCTACTACTGCGGCTGACCACCCGTCCCACCATGATCCCTACCACAACCTGAAGGTGGAGTGGGCGGTCTGAAGGCGGCTGCCGGAGCACTGGAAGTTCGGGCTGGCCCCCTACAGCCGCGACAACCGCGCGCCCCAGGTAAATTTTGCCATCTGGTTTTCTTCGTTTCCTGGCGCTTCTTTTCATTCGGCTGACTTTTGTCCTCTTTCTTTCGCAGACCTTCCCCTGCATCATCTGGAAGGAGAGCGAGGCCCCCCTCCAGAACTTCACGCCTGACCTTCCCGAGCCACACGCTCGCCGGTCCGGCGAGGAGTCGGATGGGGACAACGACGTCTTCCCTAGCCGGAACGATGAGCCGGCGCACGAGCCCCATGCGGAGGTCGACAAGGAGGAGGAGGTCGCGTTGGCTCCTGAGCCGGCCCGGTCCACGCGGCAGACGGTGACTCCAGCCGGTCGGGTGCTGGTGTGAGTAGCTCTAGCCGGTCTGGCGCCAGTGGGAGCGACTCCAGCCAGTCAAGTGGAGGAGGCGGGGCTAGTCGGCCTACCGTGGAGGAGCCGGCCCCCAAGATGTGCCGGACCGGCGCCCTTTCCCCAGCCGTCTTGGCCACAAGAAGGGGCCACCCCCCGTGGTGACAGGGTAAGTCACCTGCAGACCTTTACGCCTTTTCCTCTTTTTGCTTTCAGACGATCTTTCTTGTCCTTTGCCTTACTTGCTTTCTTCTTTCCTTTCTTTTCTGTCTTTCAGCTCGCTGGTCTCCTTCGACGCCGCGAGCCCGGCGGGGGCATCCACTGGCTTGCCGCCCCACACGCCAGACACCGTGCCACCTCTGGCTGCTTCTGCTCCCCCTCCTTCGCCTAGGGCTCCGTCTCCGCCCTCGCCTCAGGCTGATCCGGCTACCGCAGCCGGAGTAGGGGATGCCCCGCCGACCATGGTGGTGTAGCCGGAAATGGCTGTGGCAGCCCCACAAAGTGGAGGTAGTTCCACCGCGGCGGCGCGGAGGGCCTCCACTGGCAAGGAGCTCGTGGTGGTCACCGACGACAACTCCGACGACGAGCCGAGGGAAGAGTAGCGAACGACGGTGCTGGAGGCGAAGAAGTCTTTGGTCGCCAACGCTGTTGACGACGACGCCTCCTCGTCCGCCTCGCTGGCGGATCTTGCTGCCACCCTCGAGCTGGCGGTGCAGGAGCTTCGGCTGCTCGAGGCCACGGCCAGCGGCAACTGAACCCTAGAGCAGAAGTTGGCAGCTGCCAATGGGACCTCCTAGAGTAAGTCCTTTTATCCGGATTCTGTTGCCGGATACTTTCGTCTTTCTCCTCTTCCCACTTTTTTTTTGCTGATAGTCGGTTTCCGCAGCCATCATGGTGTGCGCCCAGCGGGAGATCGATCGCCTGAAGAAGGCGAACGACCGGCTGAGCAAGTCCAATTCCATGCTCCGAATGCAGAATAAGGACTGGCACGCCAAGACGGATGCCCTAGAGTCCACCATCAAGGAGCGCGACGCCGCCCTCGCCAGCCGGGCCCAGGCCTTTGACCTCCTCGACGCCCAGAACAAGGACAAAGAGAAGGAGATCAAATGGCTAGCGGTTCTGGAGAAGGCTCTGGTCAAGGAGTTGATACAGGTCGGGCACACCACCAAGGGTAAGTTTTTTCCGACTATCTTCGTATTTCCGGATCCGGTAGCCGGATCTGACTTTCCTTTTTTCTGATAGTGTTTTATCTAGGCGTAGACCTGCTGGCGTACAACCAGCTGCAGGAGAACTGGCAAGGGGAGCAACCCACTGCCGAGGAGATGGTCGTCCTTCTTGGCGAGGAGGCCACTAAGCTCCGCCAGGCGGCTCAGGCGGTCTTCGTGTTCCTCTGGTCGGACGCGACGGCTCTGGAATGGCGCAGTTGGTGGCCAAGGTGAAGGACGTGCCGGCTACCGTCGATCGTCTGTGGGACCTGGCGGCACGAGCCAGAGCAGAGATGGCCTTGGCCTTGATGCTCTCCTGGTACAAGGACGCCCGTGTCAAGAAGATCGATGGGGGCTTCCGTGCCGGCGCCGATCTCACCGCCATCCGCCAAGCCCATCCAGAGCTCTATGCCTCCGCCATCAAGATTTCCAACTATGCGGACGTCGACGAGGTCCTCACCGACTCGGAGTCTGCCAGGACACCGGATGCGGGAGCCGAAGCCTCGTTGCAGCCGACTGGCGGGGACGTCGGAGCCGGTACTGCCAGCGCGCCTCCCGAGACGGCCTCCTGCCAGGATCACCCACACGGCAAGGGCCTCGCCGCCTAGATATGATCCCCGGAATGCCGGGTGAACTTGTAATTATTTTGTCTTGTTGAACTTGGTTGTCTGTGCCGGCTGTCTCTGACGCCGGGTGAACTTATGGGAGCTTCGACTCTCCTTTTTATCCAATCATACTATATGCTTGCTTCCATCTTCCTTGTGATTTTCTGTATGCTTCGAAGTTTTTATCTTTTGTCGGTTGCACTTATCCAGCCCGGCTAAACGCCTTTAGTCGGGGGAATTCCAACTCCACTGGGAGCGTGCCAGCGCACCCACTAGGTGTAGCCCCCGAGATTTGTAGTAGATGGCGTAGCCAGGTGCTTCGAATCTTCTTCTTTCTTTTCTTCAAGCCCTTACATTCGACCGGCTAGACGCCTCTAGCCGGCTAACACAATCTGGGAGATATCCGGTTATCTTGCCCGGCTGAACGCCTTCAACCGCGGAACTCCAACTCCAAGGGGCGCTAAGCCTCCACTAGGTGTAACCCGAGATTCGAGTATCTGGCGTGTGCAGGTTGAATCTTCCTCTTTCTTTTCCTGCCCTTTCCCTCACCTAGGCTCCAAATATCCGGCTAAACTCCCTTTAGCCGGTCGGAACTACATGGTTCCACTGGGGGCGCGCGAGCGCACGTAGTGGGTGTAGCCCCCGAGATTTGGAGCGCTTGATAAAGGCAAGGACTTCGAATCTTCCCTCTCTTTGAAGTCCAACTCGATGTAGTCATACAAAACAAATACACATGTAGGCCCATTTGTTGATAGGTTTGTCCGTTAAGGTATTGCTTATTAACCGGAGGACAGCTTTAGTTTTCGAAAACTAGCTTTTGCTTCTTTGGATACTTAGTCGCTTTCCCGTGCACTCTGCTATTTATGCTGCATCCTTACCGGGCAGCCGGGTTGCGGTCTGTAGCCGGAATCAAAGAGAGCTGAGAATACATTGTGCACGGTACTGAGGGCTTAGTAGTCGGATCATCTCTAACTAGGCACAAGGCGGGGACGCCCGATCTGTCGCATCTCCTCCCCATTTTTCAAGTGGGATGCCTCGGGCTTTTGCTCTTGCTAGCCGGACAGCAGGGTTGCGATCTGTAGCTGAGACAAAGAGTGGGCCTCTGACATCATCGCACACTACTCATCCGGTTTGTTGATTTAGCAGGTCGGGCCAGCCGGCGAGCCCCTAGGTAGGGGTTGCCGGAGCCGAAAAACTAAACCCCTTTGGGGATTCTTCCGTATTATCGGGCAAGGGGTACCCCGTTGACGGTTCTCTATGATACACATGTACTTACGATGACAAGAACATACCGGTGACTAAACTTGAGTAGCATGAGGAGCGGCCCTCGTATTCAAGGGACATGAGATTTCGAACTTATACTTCATCAAGCATATACACCATAGTTTGTTCACTTTAACCTTAATCACTTCAAGATGCTTATGATAGGGGAAATGAGAGCTGAAAGCTAATAAGTACCATAATTTTTGGAAGCTCTTTATGAGGCTTGAATCCCTACTTCCTTCTATGAAGGCCTTTCTTCCACCAAAATATTGAGTCTCCACCTTCTATCTTTATGCACCTACTTTGAGAGCATAGTGGCCATTCTTAGTTCTATGTGCATTGTCCCAAGACTTGTTGATTGATGCCTACCTTGATATTGCTTGTTTTAAACTATTTGTATCTAGTCACTCTTATAAACTTTGAAGGTGTCTGATGCATTTATATTTGCTACTCTATGAGGGACAAGCTGAATGCTACTATGCTATGTTTTCTTTATGTGAAACAAACAAACATCTTGCAAAGCATTGTTATTCATGAATCTTTTGTTTGTGCCTTTTCATGTTGCAACATAGTTTCTTTGTCTTATTGCTAGAACTTTGTCTTTCATGTTATGATTGAAGTACTATGATCCCAGGTTTGAATGTTTTACAAATACTTTGATCAAGTTTATGATGGTGCAAGTCACCTCAAAAATTATTCTTTCTTTTTATCACTTACCTACTCGAGGACAAGCAGGAGTTAAGCTTGGGGATGTTGATACATTGCAAATGTATCTATAATTTTTGATGTTCCATGCTTGGTTTTATCTACTTTCTTATGTTTTGTTCCAACTTTGAAGTACTTTTTATACACTTTCCTGGACTACCTATTAACAAGATGCCACAGTGCCAGTTGCCCGTTTTCTGCTATTTTTGGATCCAAGAAAGTCAGAAAATGAATATTCTCGGAATTGGAAAAGCCAAAATTGTTATTTTCGCAGAAGACTCACGGAGCCAGAAGGAGAGTCGGAGAGGGGCCACAGGGTGGCCACACCACCCCTAGGCGCGGGTCCCCCTTGGCTGCGCCAGGGCATGATGTGGGCCCCCTGGCTGGCCACCGACCTTGCCCCTTCGCCTATAAGAAGTCCCCGAGGCAAAAACCCTAAATCAGCAAACCTCCAGCCACAAAAAGTTCCACAGCACCGCCGCCAATGAAGGGGAGATTCGGGGGACAGAAAGTCTCTGTTCTGGCACACTGCAGGGATAGGAAAGTGTCCCCGGAGCCATCTCCATCAATCTCCACCACCATCTCCATCATCGTTGCTGATTCCCATGATGAGGAGGGAGTAGTTCTCTCTCGAGGCTAAGGGTTCTACCGGTAGCTATGTGTTCATCTCTCTCGATGCATGATCTTATCGAGATCATGAGCTTGTAATCTATAGATCTACCTTGCTACTCAAGTGCTTTAATAGATCTCTGCTCTCCCCATGTGTGTGGATTTGACAGTGTGCACACCATGGTGGCACTTAGGCTAGAGATTACAAATACTTGTTATGAGTTATATTTGGAGTTGGATGTCTTTATGAAATTGTGGTGTTTGTTTGAACCATCTAGTGCTCAAGGTGACAGTATGGGGTTATCTAGATGGGGAAAGCGGACTTTGAGGTGTGCTTTTATAGCCCTACCATGGATTAGAGTGTCCAACCGGAGAGTAGTTAAGAGTAGTATCATAAGGAGGAGATATTTATATGAGAGTGTTCACTAGTGAAAGTATGATCCCTAGGCCTTGTTTCTAAGCATTGAAACATCATTTGCTATTAGATCTGTTGCATGTTTGCTTGCTTCCTTCTTTATTTCAGTTTGCCTTTAGTCTTTTCCCACGTCAACCACACGCCAGCAAGCTATTTTCTATCACCGTTACCACTTATAATTATCTATACCACTTGTATTTCACTATCTCTTCTCCGAACTAGTGCACCTATACACCTGACAAGTGTATTGGGTGTGTTGGGGACACAAGAGACTTCTTGTATCTTAATTGCAGAGTCGCTTGAGAGGGAATACCTTTGACCACTTCCTCCCTGAGTTCGATAAACCTTGGATGATCCACTTAAGGGAAAACTTGCTGCTATTCTACAAACCTCTACTCTTGGAGGCCCAACAACTGTCTACAAGAATAGAAGTGCGTAGACATCAAGCTATTTTCTGGCGCCGTTGCCGGGGAGGTAAGGTAAAAGGTACTCACATCCTCCGGTGTGAGTGCTCGAAGTTATTTCCTTTAGATTCTGCATTTTTTTCTTTTTGTTTCTTGTTTTCACTAGTTAGGCTTAATGGAAAACAACAACAAAATTAGAGAGCTTTTTAGTATTTTTCCTAAGAGAGAACATGAATTGTTTGAAAACAAAATTAAAAAACACATGGAACTTTCTTTGCATGCTAAGAGCAATGTTATTAGTATGAATCTTTTGAACACCTTTGTTACTAATGCTATGGAAACGTCTAAGCTTGGGGAAGTTAGTTTTTATGAAAATGATCCTTTTAGTTCCCCATCTTTGAAGAAGAAAATTTGCTTTGATGATACTTTATCTCCCATATGTGGTAATTCTAATGATACTTGTGATTTGTTAAATCCACATACTGAAAGCATCCCTTTTAAAATACCTATAAAAATTGTTGAACGTGTTATGAATAACTGCTATTTTGGAGATGGAACTGTCCATCCTGGTGATCATTTACTTTTTATACATGAATTATGCGAGTTGTTCAAGTGTGTAGGTATTTCAATGAACCAAGTTAAGAGGAAGCTATTCCCTATTTCACTTAAGGGCAAAGCAAGGGAGTGGTATGAGCTACTAGATGATCCCCATCATTTGGAGTGGAAGGAACTTGAATCTCTCTTTTACTCTAAATTTTTTCCTCCTCATGAAATTCATAAAGATATGAGTTATATTTATAATTTTCATCCTCATGATGGAGAAAGTATTTCCCAAGCATGGGGGAGATTGAAGTCACTAATGCTCAAATGTCCCATTCATGAGCTCCCTAGTAATATTGTTATTAATAATTTCTATGCAAGGCTTTCAGGACATTACAAGGACTATCTAGCTACTTGTTTAGAGGGATCCTTCACAAGTAAGGAGGTCAAAGCTAAGTGGGATCTCCTTGAAACAATTCAAACAAATACCGAAGATTAGGAGAACAACAAAGGTAAAGAACCAGGTATAAACTATGAGTATAATTGCATTAAGTCTTTCGCTGAAACTGCTGATTTTCAAGAGCTTAGTGCTAAATATGGTCTTGATACTCAAATTCTTATTGATTGTTTTAGAACCTTTGCTTCTCATATTAATGCTCCTAAAGAAAAATTGTACATGTATCATGAGCCTTTTAAAGACACTTGCAGGGATAATGAAATTGTTATTAATGATAGGAATAAACATGCTCAAACCTCTGAAAGTACTGTTTCTTATAAGCATGTTAGTTTTTGTGGAATACATAGACCTTGTGAGAAGAATCAGATTGAAGAAGAATATTGTATCACCCAAAGGAATGAAAAAACTATAACATGGTATAGGGCTCTAAATGATCTTGGTAAAAAAGTTTGTGCCCTCTATCCTTTTATTTGTGAACTTTGCTTTGAAGTGGGTCATTTCAATTTTCAATGCTCAGGCCATAATAATAGCCCTTGTAATCCAATGAGTACTGCAAGTTTGTATTGTGATGACATGATCACTCCTAATCAGCATGATGAACTTACATTATTTTTGGGATGTGAAGAGTTATCAAGAAAAACCTCATTGGTAGATATGGGTGCTTTTGATATGAATAGTGTCCTGCATGGTTGTCATATTTATTGTGTTGATAATTGCCACCCAAATACTTACATACAAAATATTATAAAAGATGAGGTTTTACCAAAATATGACAGGAATAATATGTGTTTGTTCTTCTTAATGAAAAGGAGGTATCCTCCAAAGTTTCTTCTATTTTCTCTAACGATAAACCAGGGTATATGGAGAAGCTTCCTTTCAAGCCTCTCCCTCCTAAAGAGAAGAAGAAAAAGAAGAAGAGGAGGAGTAAAAGAATAGAGGAAACGGTATTTTCCCCTAAGCATGTTGCTCCTATTATAGTTTTTGATGAGTCTGAACTCGATGATGTTCCTATGCCTATTATCTATAGTAGTGATCATGATTGGGAAAAGCACACTACCTTTGATATTGAAAATCTCTTCGGTACGAACTCTGAAAATGATGATATTAATAATTGCTATACTATTAGTGCTATCCATGATCCTTCCAATGATGATATGTTTACAAATGAACACACTTTGGAAGATAACTATTCTATTGCTTATGATGATACTATACCTCCAATATATGATGATTGCAATTATGATTATGATATTTTCAGTCGAGCTACTATTGAGGAGGAAATTAATTATGATTACAATATGCCTCCTATATTTGATGATTATGATGATGAAAATAATAATGATAGCTATTTTGTTGAATTTGCTCCCACTACAATCAATAAGAATGACTATGTTTATGTGGGGAGTATTAATTCTTTTATGCATGTGGCTCATGATAAGAATGTTTCTTGTGATAGTTATATTGTTACTTTTATTCATGATGCTACTGAAAGTTATTATGAGAGAGGGAAACATGGTTTTATGTGTCTCAACAATGTTACGTTTTCCCTCTTTATGTTGAAATTTTTGAAGTTGCACTTGTTTTGCTTTCGTATGCTTGTTGCTTTGTGCTTTCATGACTTGTTTCTTTACAAGATTCCTATGCATAGGAAGTGGGTTAGACTTAAATGTGCTTTGAAATTGCTTTTGATGCTCTCTTTTACTTAAATTCATATTTCTTATGTGAGCATCTTCTCAAACTATCATGCCTAACTTAAAGGCGTTAAAGAAAAGTACTTATTAGGAGATAACCCAAAAGTTTTAGATGAGTCTTGGGAGTTATTACCTCTGTAATAACCGCTCCTTGTCCTTTTTATTTGCTTTTTGTGCCAAGAGTAACCTGTAATGAGAGAGAAGTAATGATTGGGAAAGTTGTTGTCCCGAAACAAATTTATGTGCTTCACTATAAAAATTCGTGTAAAATCTCTGTACGTCCTTTTGAGGCGTGAATTTTTGTGCTTCTGCCCCAGGTTGTTATCTAACTTTCGTTAGTTCAACACTTTTTGATTTGAGCAACATAAGGTCTCCGAAAAAGTTTGTCTTTACCTGCTGGTCTGTTTTGACAGATTTCTGCCATTATTTGCATTTGCTTCTTGTTGGTTCCTTTTTGAGTTTTTTTGGGGAATTGAGCTTTTTGAGGGAAGTTCTACAGTAGCTAGTGTTTTAGTGGAAGTTTTATTGGTGTTGGAACTGAACCTAAAGACCTATTATCTTGAGTGCACTGATGTTGCTAATAAAGATTGTGTGAAGTTTTGTATGAAGGAAAAATTTCAGGTGTATGGAAGGAATGAGTAATGAGATGAAGGATGGACTAAAGCTCAAGCTTGGGGATGCCACACGTGTCACCCCAAGAAATATCCAAGAAGTACAAGCGTCAAAGCTTGGGGATTCCCAAGGCATCCCCCTCTTCATCAATAAAAATCCTAGGTTTCTTCCAAACGCTTCATTTTTAACGTTTCATGCATAGTTGTGTTGTTCTTGGAGCGTCTTATTTTTCATTTTCATTTTGGTTTTTCGTTTGCTTGGTTTATCTAGTTTGCTGAATAAATTGGTTGGACCCCCTCTTTCATACATTGGTTTTCAAATAGTTTGGTTTGGATTGGAAAAGAGTAGGAAAGTTCATGCTTAAGTGGTAAAGAGAGCTTGTTTTTGACTGTGGCCTATGCTTTGTCATGCCATTCTTGATATTGTTTTGGCTTTAGGCTTAGTATTCTTTGATGGAGCATGACTTGTTATAAACAATTGAGATTGCTTAATGTTCCTTGGAAGGATCATGCGTTGTTTTAGCATATTAAAGCATATTATTGTGGTATTCTCCTTTGATGCTTTATTTGGGTTGACTTGGCGCATGCTCACACCATGTTATGATTATCCCAAGTCACCATTAGCCTTTATGATCCTTTATTTTTCAACTTGTAGTATCACTTTATGCTTTGATCAATGATGTTTTGTCGCTCTACATGATTATGGCCATTATTGCTCTCTTAGTTTGTCGCTCCCAATCTTTCGCTAGCCTCCACAACCAAGTATGAGTTCTACTCATGCATCTAACTCCTAAAACCAAGTTATTCCAAAAGATTCCACCATACCTACCTACTAGCATATGCTATTCCAAGTATATTCATGTTTTTATCTACCTTCTGAATTAAACTTGTTATGAGAAAACTAGTGATTAAAGCTTTCACGAACTTGATGACACACATTACTTTTCTTGCCCTTAATAAACTTGAACCATTGTGTCGTCTATGTTGTATATGCTTGCACTTATTTGTTGGGGATTAGCAGAACCATGCTGTCATGGGGAACGCTTTCAACATTGCACTGGTACTTTGTACCTAGTTGATATCATGCTCTTTTGTCTATGGATGTCGTCGGTGTGAAATGAAAGGGGAGCTTGTAATTCCATGGAGTTATGTATATGTGTTAGAGAAATGCACACTACTCATCCGGTTTGTTGATTTAGCAGGTCGGGCCAGCCGGCAAGCCCCTAGGTAGGGGATGCCGGAGCCGAAAAAACTGAACCCCGTTGTGGATTCTTCCGTATCATCGGGCAAGGGGTACCCCGTTGGCGGTTCTCTATGATACACATGTACTTACGATGACAAGAACATACCGGTGACTAAACTTGAGTAGCATGAGGAGCGGCCCTCGTATTCAAGGGACATGAGATTTCCAACTTATACTTCATCAAGCATATACACCATAGTTTGTTCACTTTAACCTTAATCACTTCAAGATGCTTACGATAGGGGCAATGAGAGCTGAAAGCTAATAAGTACCATAATTTTTGGAAGCTCTTTATGAGGCTTGAATCCCTACTTCCTTCTATGAAGGCCTTTCTTCCACCAAAATATTGAGTCTCCACCTTCTATCTTTATGCACCTACTTTGAGAGCATAGTGGCCATTCTTAGTTCTATGTGCATTGTCCCAAGACTTGTTGATTGATGCCTACCTTGATATTGCTTGTTTTAAACTATTTGTATCTAGTCACTCTTATAAACTTTGAAGGTGTCTGATGCATTTATATTTGCTACTCTATGAGGGACAAGCTGAATGCTACTATGCTATGTTTTCTTTATGTGAAACAAACAAACATCTTGCAAAGCATTGTTATTCATGAATCTTTTGTTTGTGTCTTTTCTTGTTGCAACATAGTTTCTTTGTCTTATTGCTAGAACTTTGTCTTTCATGTTATGATTGAAGTACTACAATCCCAGGTTTGAATGTTTTACAAATACTTTGATCAAGTTTATGATGGTGCAAGTCACCTCAAAAATTATTCTTTCTTTTTATCACTTACCTACTCGAGGACAAGCAGGAGTTAAGCTTGGGGATGTTGATACATTGCAAATGTATCTATAATTTTTGATGTTCCATGCTTGGTTTTATCTACTTTCTTATGTTTTGTTCCAACTTTGAAGTACTTTTTATACACTTTCCTGGACTACCTATTAACAAGATGCCACAGTGCCAGTTGCCTGTTTTCTGCTGTTTTTGGATCCAAGAAAGTCAGAAAATGAATATTCTCAGAATTGGACCGGACAAAAGCCAAAGCTGTTATTTTCCCGGAAGACTCACGGAGCTAGAAGGAGAGTCGGAGAGGGGCCACTAGGTGGCCACACCACCCCTTGGCACGGGTCCCCCTTGGCCACGCCAGGGCATGGTGTGGGCCCCCTGGCTGGCCACCGACCTTGCCCCTTCGACTATAAGAAGTCCCTAAGGCAAAAACCCTAAATCATCAAGCATCCAGCCACGAAAAGTTCCGCAGCGCCACCGCCACCGCCACCGAAGGGGAGATTCGGGGCACAGAAAGTCTCTGTTCCGGCACCCTGCCAGGACGGGAAAGTCCCCCCAGAGCCATCTCCATCGATCTCCACCACCATCTCCATCGCCATTGCTGATTCCCATGATGAGGAGGGAGTAGTTCTCTCTCGAGGCTAAGGGTTCTACTGGTACCTATGTGTTCATCTCTCTCTCTATGCATGATCTTATCGAGATCATGTGCTTGTAATCTATAGATCTACCTTGCTACTCAAGTGCTTTAATAGATCTCTGCTCTCCCCATGTTTGTGAAGTTGGCAGTGTGCACACCATGGTGGCACTTAGGCTAGAGATTACAAATACTTGTTATGAGTTATATTTGGATTTGGATGTCTTTATGAAATGGTGGTGTTTGTTTGAACCATCTAGTGCTCAAGGTGATAGTGTGGGGTTATCTAGATGGGGAAAGCGGACTTTGAGGTGTGCTGTTATAGCCCTACTTAGAGTGTTTAACCGGAGAGTAGTTAAGAGTAGTATCATAAAGAGAAGATATTTATATGAGAGTGTTCACTAGTGAAACTATGATCCCTAGGACTTGTTTCTAAGAATTGAAACACCGTTTGCAATTAGATATGTTGCATGTTTGCTTGCTTCCTTCTTTATTTCAGTTTGCCTTTAGTCCTTTCCCACGTCAACCAAACGCCAGCAAGCTATTTTCTATCACCGTTACCACTTATAATTATCTATACCACATGTATTTCACTCTCTCTTCGCCGAACTAGCGCACCTATACACCTGACAAGTGTATTGGGTGTGTTGGGAACACAAGAGACTTCTTGTATCTTGATTGCAGGGTTCCTTGAGAGGGAATACCTTTGACCACTTCCTCCCTGAGTTTGATAAACCTTGCGTGATCCACTTAAGGGAAAACTTGCTGCTGTTCTACAAACCTCTCCAGTTGGAGGCCCAACAACTGTCTACAAGAATAGAAGTGCGTAGACATCATGGGCCAATAGAAGCCGTGGTGGAACGCCTTGGCGACTATTGCCTTGGATGAGGCATGATGTCCGCACTCGCCTTGGTGGATGTCCTTGAGTAGCCGGTATCCTGTGTCAACATCGACACATCGTTGGAACATGCCGGATACGCTGTGCTTGTACAGCTCCTTGTTGATGATGGTGTACGTGTGCGCGCGTCGCCAGATTTGTCTGGCCTCCACCTTGTCATCCGGAAGGTCTCCATTGGCAATGTAGTTCATGAAGGACTGTGCCTAGGACGGTATCTCTCGGATGGTGAGGACGCTCCCGTTCTCCGCCTGAGGGATGTCTGGGGATCGCCCGGGTGAGGTACCCGGAATGGTAGCCCCCGAGCCTCTTGATGAGCCGATAGCCCTCGGGTATTGCGAGCCGGAAGGTGGGGTTGTGCCGGAGTCGGTGCAAGCCTTTTTCTTGGCAGGTTCTGCCGGGCCGTCAACCGGAATGCTTCCCGCCCAGATAATGGAATCCAACTCGGGGGACGGATTGATGGAAGGCTTGCGCAGATGCTCCAAGGAGACACCTGGTGGGATCGCCTGCCTGGTGGATCCGATTCGAGCGAGCGAATCGGCTGCCTCGTTGTTGACCCGAGGGACATGATGGAACTCAGATCCGTCGAAGCGGGCGTTGAGCTTCTGTATGTGGAACCGGTAGAGAGCCATGTTTGCATCACGGGCATCCCACTCTCCGGATACCTGCAACACCACCAGATCTAAGTCACAGAAGCAAAGGATCCGGTTGACACCAATCTCCCTGGCTAGCCAGAGGCCATGCACCGGCATCTCATACTCGGCGATGTTGTTGGAGGCCTTGAAGTGTATCTGGAGAACGTACTTGAGCCGGTCTCCTTTGGGCGAGGTGAGGATGACGTCTGCCCCCAAGCCCCTGAGCATCTTCGAGTCATCGAAGTGCATCCTCCATTGGTCTGAGTCGGGAACCGGGGGGAGGTATTGGGTTTCAGCCCAGTCGACGAGGAAGTCTGCCAGAGCCTGTGACTTGAACGTGAGCCTTGGCTCGTATTGGATGGATTAGGTGGTGATCTCGATGGCCCACTTGGCGACTCGGCCGGTGGCGTCCTTGTTGCCGATGATTTCTGAAAGGGGTGCGGTGCACATGACCTTAATCGGATGCTCCTGGAAGTAGTGCTTGAGCTTCTTGCATGCCAGGTACACGCCGTAGCACATCTTTTGGTAGTGGGGGTAGTTCTTCTTGGAGAGGGAGAGAACCTCGCTGAGGTAGTAGACGGGTCATTGAACCGGCTGAGCCTTGCCTTCCTCGGGGCGCTCCACCACCAGGACGACACTGACGACCCGGCTGATGGCTGCTATATATAGCAACATCGGCTCCTTTTTTTAGGATGAACAGTGAGCAAAAGCCCACTGCAATCTTTATATTAAAATATAATGAGTGAACAAGCATATTTACAAATGTCTAACTAACAAAAGAAAAGGAAAAAAACTAAGTCTGGGATTGAAGCCAAGCTTTGAAGTTTTTAGAAAGGTTTCTTTTAATTCTAAAGCTAATCCATCTTAGCTCTTCCTTATAAATTGCCTTCCTACTGTTGAAACTTGGCCTTTGATTATTGAAAATCTTATTATTTCTGATAATCCAAATCCCCCAAGCCGCTAGGATGATGATTTCCATAGCAAAGGATAAATGGAATTTCCTCTTAATATCTTCAATGGCCTCAAAAACTGATAAACCCCTATGTCTTTGTGGGCAAATAAAGTCCCAACAATTTTCAGCAAAAGGACAAGTCCAGAACAAATGAGAAAGGGTTTCTTCTTGTGAGCATTCCATAACAGCACATGAATATGATTGGAGTTGCATATTTTTTCTTCTAAGAATATTCCTTGTGTTCAAACGGTCTTGAAGTAGTAACCAAAAAAAGACTTTATGCTTCAGTTGACAGGAGGTATTCTAAATCCAAGAGAAATGTGTGGGGGGGGTAGGTTGGTACCCAATCATGACTTTGTAAGCTTTTTGAGATGTGAACTTGTTATTTCCCCAAATGTATGACCAACTGTCTTTTCTGCCTTCTTGAATTTTAACCAAAGCTTGTTGACAAATTACTTCCATCTGTTCAAACTCGTTGAAGGCTTGTTGGGATAAGGGTAAGTGAAATAATGTTCTAGGAACTCAGTTTGTACTACTTCTTTTATAGTGTAGATTGTATTTTTTGCAAATGATAGCAGATGAGGGAATTTTTGATGGAGACACTTCTCCTCCCAAAGGTCAGTCCAGAATGAAATTGAGTCCCCATTACCCAGATTTCCTCTAGCCATGGCCTTGTAGATATCAATTAGTTTGAGATGAGATCTCCACCAGAATGAGCCTTCAAGGTGATGACTAGGGATAGACCCATCCACATAATAGGAACTTTTCACCAATTTCACCCAAGGAATGTCATGGTCATTATAGAACTTATCCAAAAAAATAGCAGTACAACATTATTCTGGATGTTTATGTCAAGGACACCCAATCCTCCTTGATCCTTTGGCCTGCAGATTTTTTCCCAAGCCACCAGGGAAGATCCTTTTGCTTGGACATCAGCACTTTCAGAGCCTTTTTTTCTCCATAAGCAATGTCTGAAATATTTGATCAATTGATTCTTGATAGTTGGTGGAATCTCAAGGCAGCTCATGTAAAACATTAGCAGGGATGATAACACTGACTTAACCACACTACTAGGGAAACCCTTATTTGTGGCACACGTAAATTGGTTTTTGTGGCGCATGTCTCGTGCGCCACAGAATTTGCGCCACTAAATTGGTAATTTTGTGGCGCACGAGCCGTGCACCACAGAATTTGGGCTTTCTGTGGCGCATGTTGTCCTGTGCGCCACAGAAGTGTGCTTTCTATGGCACATATGCACACATGCGCCACAGAATGTTATTCGCCACAGAAACGTTACAAGATGCGCCACAAAATGTTTTTTCGATATTTTTTTTAATTTCTAACACAGCCCAAAATACAGTGCATATACAGGTTTTATACAGGATTTATACATAGATAGTAAATAATAATCTGGACAAACAGTAGATGCAAACATATACATTACTATGTCATCAAATATTAGATCCCAACATACATGCATACATATAGTCATAAGTGCCACATTTTTACACAAGTATAAATTAGTTCGTCATCTAAAGTTACAAATGAAGTGGTCACCGCTGCCTACACTATGATGAAATATAGTAGAGCCGCGATAATGGTGAGCAAGAGCATGAGCACGACCGCGGTCTTCATCTTGTTCTTGTTCTTCCTCGACCGGTAGTTCCTCCACTTGGCCTCCGCCTCCTCTCTAGTCGCGTATCCTTTGTAGAAGTTGCCGCTGAACTTGTGCACCTGTTTCTTACAGTCCTCCCACTCCTCGTAGATCCCTGGAACCCAACCCTCGAACACCACGTAGTACGTCATCTCTATAGACACAAGGCATATATTAGTGCATAATGCAACATATAAGACATATTGCATCGATATCACAGAAGAATATAAAATACGACAAAACACACACGCACATCCGTCGATACAAATTATTACAAAGCAATTATAGTTCACGACACCTGGGAACACGACACAATACACACATGTGTCCATGATCAATGAGCCTACTTGCTGGACAGCACTGGGAACGGTTTGTAGCAGTCTTTCGTCGTCCACGTCCTTCGATCACCCTGCGCATCTAGGAGTTTTTGATCGCCCTCTTAGATGGCTTCCAGCGTACGTTTAAGCACCCCCCATGGTTTCAACATCTTCCTTGATTATCTCTGATAACTTCCTTTCGATGCGATGGAAGTGTTCTCTAAGATCAGCATCGCTGATTTCCCCTATATATCTTGCAGACCACTCTCGGACAGTGTCTGGGCGCTTGATCTGCTCTGCATCCCGGACCAACCCGTGAAGGTGATGGAGGGCGTAGAAGCTATCCCTCACGCTGTCAGCCGGCTGCTTAATGCAAGGGAACTCGGTCACGTGCTTGAACCCGTGTCTTTTATCCGTCTTGACAAATTCCCCTTTCTTTACGAAAGTACCTCCCTTTTGGAAGTATCCCTCCATAGCATCATCGAGAACAGCTTTTATTCTGGCCCAGTTTTTCTTGTACGTGGTATTCGACGAGTCGAAATACTAGGCTACTGAATACGTTGGGTAAATGGCGATGGTTACAGAGTAGTAGTCCCTGCTCAACACAATTGAAACGAATGTTGGAAAGATAAGCAATGGAAGAAATATACAAGAAAGCATTAGTTACGACGGCGACGAACGGATGTGTGTGCTTACTCGGGAAAGACGGACAGAAGAATGGTGTTCTCTTTGTATCTGAGCATGAAATTCTGAAGGTACTCCACAGCCCGGGTTCATGTCGCTGATCCTTCCACCAGCTGGCTGTCGCGCATGTAGTAGGGATCCGCTACTGCGACTTGCGGGAGTAACTCTCTCTTGATCTTCAACTGTTGATTGATCGCGATTAGGCGGACCAAGTTATAGTCCAGCCGTCTGAGGTGAAACAGTTTGAAGACGTCCTCGTACGCTATGAAGAACAGACTTGCGGGTTCCTCATGGACAAAGTCTGGGTCCTCTGGCACGTTGACGACGCACACCGGGTAAGTTGGATCTTTCTCCTTGAGAAGGGTTTGCTCAACATATAAGATATGACTATGCAAAGAGTGCATTGATCCACTTGCCAAGCGTAGCAGATTAGGAGGTAGTATCAGTTTCCTAGCTTCATGAACTCGCGTCAAGCCATCCGGACGGGGTGGTATCACGCTGTCATGCCGTATCTTCTGAGCTGGCTGGCTCATAGAGGCACCCGGGGCAGTTTTAGGTTTCCTCTTCCTGGCCTTCTTCTTCTTGTCAGCTTGTTCTGGGGGTGCTACCCCTACCTCGTTGACCGTCTTTTTCAGCGTGGTAGGGCTGAAAATGGTAGCCGGTTTCTGTATAGCTGCATCGCCGACCTCCGGAGGCGTGTCTTCTTCCTAAGATAAACCCTTGAAGACTAGCTAGCGCTGCAAGGGTACTGCATTGGGACGCCTAGGTTCATCGTCGTTACCACGGAAGACTTCTTCATCAACCACAATAGGAGGCATATACACATCCTTGCTGCAGGCACCAATGTTGATGTAGGCACCGACATCGACATCCTCATCCTGATCATTGTCATAGTTGTGGTCATCATTGTCATGGTAGTGGCCGTCATCATGATCAAGTGGTGCCATGTCAACGTCCTTAGTTACTGGCAGTGGTTGTGATGCCGGCGGTTGAGGTGCAACGGCCTTGGTTTTGGATGGTCAGCGTGGTAACGGTTTTCGTCCCAGCAGTTCTTGGTGGCGTTTGGTGTTGGCAACGAGAACCGGCTCCTCCCGGGTGACGATGACCGGCGGTACCTTAAGCTTCTTCTAGGTGGTGGTAGCAGCGGCGACCGCCAGTTCCTTCGGGGCGCGCTTCGTCGAAGGCCGGATGGGCATGGGCCGGCGAACCGAGGTGCCGCCTGCGGGAAACTTTGGCCCCACAAGATCCCCCGCCCCCCAAGACGAATCTGGGACTTCGGCCATGGCATGACCCAATTGGTGCATTCGTGGTGGGGAGTGTTGTCCTCGGCTCCCGGAGGGTTAAAGGGCGGGAGGATGTCGCGGTACTCCGGCACTATGTAAGTCAAATAGACCCTCATGATGTCTTTGCCCATTTTAATGTTGTGCATAACCTCCGTGCTCTTTGGGCGAATCACCTGGCCCGCCGCAACCTCCTTCAACTCGCCGCCGGGCACCACACTATGCAGCACTACGCAAGGCGTGTCCTGAGTCAAAACATGTTTGGGATGATGAGATGACAGTCATCAAAGGCATAGTTAAAAAAAATTACGCGCAGACTAACTAATTAGTTACCACTATGATGGCGTCGAGCTCGGCTAATGTGGAGACAAGGGCGGCGGGCGGCCTATCAATCTCCGGCTGCTCGGGTGAATCATCGTGCATCGCTGCCCTATCATCCTCGGCCGGCTGGTCGGGTGCGTCCAACTGGAGGAGCGGCTGCGGCCCGGCGGCGTTGGGCTGTGGGGTGACGAGTTCCGGCGAGGCGGACCTGTTCCTGCTAGAGTTGCTGCTGGTGCAGGCGGGCACGTGTATCGGCCCCTGTTGACCTCTCGTATGCCAAGCACTTATCCTGTCCCACAAATTAGGGGGGATCAACGACTTTACCGTCTCGTTGATCTGGGACGCCACTATGTCGGGCAACTGTGCTTTGACCTGTTGTAGGTCCTCCACCTGCTTCTTCAGCTGCTCAACCTCGGCGCGTGCCGCGCCCATCACCCTCCTCGCCTTTTTGGACTTGGCGTCTGAATCATAGTAGTCCCGTACCTTCATGTTCAAACCAAAGTCGGACACACAGCCAGATGACGTCGGCGGCAGATCTAACTTCGTTTTCTTCATCGCGTTCGTCGCCCGGTTGAAAGCCGTGTCCCACGGCTCCGTAGACCCCTCGGACGACTGCGGGTTCTTAGCCAAATCCTTCAACGCTTCGTCCTTCGGGAAAAGGAAATTAAGGTGAACCCAATTAGAAATTTGTCTCCGTTATCTAATTAGATCAAATCGAGATATAAGCGGTAATGAAATTCCTTACCAGCTTTTTCTCGAAGGCCTTCATGGTCAGATCGTTTGTAACAAATTCCCCGGTCTTCCAGTCAAGGAAGTAGCGGGACCGGACATAGTTCCTCGTCTGTACGTCCGTGATTTTGTACCACAGTTTGTCTTTTCCCAGACGTATATACTCTTTGTCCTCCTTCTCCCAAATCAGCTGTTTTCCTCGGTAGCCACCGCTTCCAAGATGGTGCTTACCTATGTTCAGCTCTTGCATTTCCCTCCCCCAGGCGGTCCATTCTCGAGCCACCTCCGTGTTGAAGGACTCCTTCAATGCATCGAAGTCTTCTCTAGGGATATGCGGCTCTTCCTTACTTATCTTCTCCCAACTGTCACCCTTGTTAATCATCTTCTTCACCTGGAATCTCCAGCTGCTCAAGGCGGTGCTCATCTTCGTGATGGCATTAGCTTCTGCCCTTTTTTTGGAGGCCTCGTCCGGGAACTTGTATCTTTGGTGAAGCTAATCGAGCATGGTTTGGAGTATAGCCGTATTCTCCGGGCTTCTGATGTCCTTAGTGTTGATTGAAACACTCTCCCGCACGATGCACCCTATTTTCAAGCTGAACCCGGAGGCCGCCTTCTTCGGCTCTAATGGTAGGCCAGATTTCGAGATAGAAGTGAACTCGTCTGTGACGTTGGCGAGCACTTGCGCCTTCCGGGGCCTCCTTGGCCTCGCCGCCTTCTTCCCGGCGGTCGTATTGGTGCCGCTACCACTTGCGCCGTGGTCGCCGCCATCGGTGGTGTCATCGTCCTCCCGGCCATCGGTGGTGCCGTAATCATCGGTAGTTTCCTCCCGGCCACCCTCATAATCATCGGCGGCTTCCTCCCGACCACCCTCATAACCAGCAGCTCCGGCGGCAGCCTCCGCCTCCTCCATCTCCTCGTTCCAGAATGACTTGTTGTGATCTCTCGCTTGTTCTTCAATGCTCATGTGCTTAGAAGAGCCGGGCTCATCCGCATTTCCCGACATGTTTATTTGCGCTTTATATAATGAGGCAAAAAGTTAGCACAAAAGTCAAAAAAATATAGTACAATCCCATTTCTCCCAGAATGTTGATTAACTTCTGTTTTGGTTGAGAAATGGGCACTCCTAGGTAGTAGAATAATTAGCAAAGGTCATGCCCAAAAATTCAAAATTTCGGCATGACCTTTGCTAATTTTTCTACATAGGAGTGCCCATTTCTCAACTGAAACGGGAGTTAATCAACATTCCGGGAGAAATGGGACTCAATGAAATCCCTGCAATAACATATCCCCCCCCAACATATATATATCACCCCATATGGTGCTCAGTAGCACCCCAGGTCATGAATAGATACAATTTTTCTTGCTGCAACATAACAATGGATGAATGTGTTCACCTGACAAACAACAAGCCAAGTCCTTGAAAGTCAATCAGCAGACAACGATTGCAGTTCTCCCAAATATACCAAGTGATGATTTGATCATTAGAAAGAGAAGCATGTGACCAAAAATGAGCGAAAAGAAAAGCATTCTCACCCTTATATTATAAAATGAGCAAAACATCAAAGTAGTCCTATACTCCTACCTAATAGATCCCTACAGTTGATAGGATGTTCAAGTTGAATAGTTCTAATATTCTCTAGCATTTTTTAGATAAATATCAGACACCCTTCCCATCAAATACCTTCAAATAACTGCAACAGTGCATGTAATTGATTCTCTTTAGGCCTCATGTGCCAGGGATCTTAAATGACGCCAACTTTGGTCATTTGTACCATGGTTCAATTCTTGCGGAAAGAGCCTAAGTGGCCATACAAGAAGTTACCAAAAAAAGACTAGAATATAGAGGACATGGCAGCGCCGGCCCTCTCTGAGTTTGCCTCATAGTGCCAACCCATAACAGTTCAATTAGGAACTACAGCACGAAGATCGCAAAGTTTTGCAGGGTTAACATTTTTTATCAACAAATCCTAGCTTCAGCAATGACAAGATGAAACCATTGTAAATTCCAAAATAATACTTCAAAGATTCAGAATTTTTTTGCAATTATCAATTGTAAATCCCAGCTTCGCATGGAATGGCATCACTAGTCAATTTTTGCAATTGTCAATTGTAAATCCCAGCTATGTTTGCAATTGTGCATCCTTTTTACTTTGCTTACTGTAACCACAACTAAGCTTTGATAGCACATCAATCAGAATCTGCTTCTAAATTTGTACACTCAACAAAAGCAGGAAGATATACAAACAAGCTACTACTTTGATTACTGTGTAAATGCAGCAAGGGACAACGGCTGTTGAACAATCAAGAGCAAGAACCCTATCAAGAGCAAGAACCCTATCAAGATCAAGAACCCTAATAGAGAAGCCTAGCCAACGAGTAGGAGGAGGGGGAGGAGGAAGGGGGAGGGGGCCTTACCGGCTGGTGCTCCGGCTGCGGGCGCGAGGTCGACGGCGTGGGCCTCCTCCTGGTGCGGGCCTCCTCCTCCTCTCTCCTGCATGGGGATGGCGAGGAAGATGGTGTGGGCGTGGGCGTAGATGGCGTGGTGCTCTTCCTCTGGTGGCAGCGTAGACGGCATGGTGGGCCGCTCCGGTGCTCCTCCGGTGCGGCGCGGGATCCTTCGGTGGCGCGGGCTCCTCCTGTGGCGCGGGCTTCTTCGGTGGCACGGGATCCTCCGGTGATGGCGGCGTGGGAGGGGGACGGCAGCGTGGGATGACACAGTTGCAATGTTGATAGAGGGGGGGAGGGGAAGGGAGAGTGTGTCATTTTTTTGCTAAGTGTAAACATTTTGTGGCGCATCCAATGAATAGATGCGCCACGGAATTGTAGATTTCTATGACGCATCCCAACAGTAGACGCGCCACAGAATTCTTTGACTAGATTAAATAAAAAGAAAGTTACTGGTATATTGACAACAATAGAGAACTAACCCAGTGGTTTGCTGTTGTTAACCTGGAACCTAGGGTGGCTAGGTTCAAATCCTAGTTGCCCCACATTTTTTAAACTTTTTTAAAATTATTTTAGTTAATTACATTTAATGAAAGAAAACACTAGGGATGTAAACGAATCGGATCGGATATTTCTATTTCCATATCCTTAAATATCACTCACATACATATATCACTCACATACATATATGCTTGTTCTCTCACATAGACACACATGTGATACACAAAAAAGTCTTTCTTCGTCCCGGTTCCAAGCTAGCTAGCTTTAGCGTCTCTTCGCAATCTTCTTGCCATTCTTGTTGGCGGTTGAATACTTTATGCCAACCACCTTGAGATTTCTCCGCGTGAACGGACAACCTTTGGTGGGTAGGGAGGTCTTCCTTCTTACTTTACTAGTAGTAGGCATGTCAAAGTGCTTGTCGAATTCCTCCTCGATCTTCGGATCACCGTTCTTATCCATGTCTTCCTTGTTGGCGTCTCCTTGCATTCCGATGATGCTCCCCTTGCCCCTCCTCACGACAACACGGCTAGGTCTTGACGGGTCGGTGATGAAGAAGCATTGGTCAACTTGGTTGGCGAGTACCCATGGCTCATTTTTCGCGGATGCTTTCTTTGACTTGGCATCGGGTATAACCATGGTGGTGAAATACCGGCCTTCTTTTTCGACGTTCTTGGCCCATCTCACATGGAACACTGGCACCGTCTCTCCACAGTAGTTGAGCTCCCAAATCTCCTCGATCCTTCCGAAGTACCGTTCCTTGACAGTTGCCTCGTCATCGGCGAAAGATAGCATAGTTACTCCTGAGTTTTGGTATTCTCTATTCTTGTCCTTTTCCTCGGTGCCGAATCTATAACAATTGATGTCGTACGCTTGATAGGTCTTTATGTTTTGCCCGGGGCCCCGTGATAAGGCAAATATGAGTTTTTCTTCTTCCGTAGACGGTGTTATGGTCTTTGCGAGAAGCTCTTGTGTTTTCTTGAACCAGCGGCCGAAGCTCGAGTTGTGCTCTCGGGTTACGTCTCCATTCTTCCTTGTTCGGCCCAGGTCGATGTTACTCTGCTCGACTACGCGTTTGTGCTCATTCACCCAAGGTTCGATCAATGTCAAGTGTTGTAGCACGACCCGGTGAGCCCTGTCAAAGTCGTCGCATCGATTCTCGATGCCGACATGGAGTGAGCGGGACCCCTCATGGTGACCCTCTCCAGCGAGCCTACCGAGGTGTGTCCTGGTTAGCAGACCAACATCCTCGTGCTCGCTCCTTATATAATTCTGGCAGAAGGTGATGCACTCGTATGTTAGGAAACCCTTGGCCATGCTTGCGTCTGGACGGGACCTGCTGCGAACGTATCCTTTCATGACACCGTTCTGCCTTTCGAACGGCATCATGTTGTGCAGGAACGTCGGGCCGAGATGCTTGATGTCATCAACGACATGGAGACATAGATGCACGCAAATATCACAGAATGCGGGCGGGAAGTAAATTTCGAGCTCGCATAGTATCACCACAATCTCTTCCTGTAGCCTTTGGAGCTGCCTCACGCCGATCGACTTCCTGGTGATGACATCGAAAAAGTTGCACAGGCCAAACAGTGTATCACGTACGTGCTCGTCCATTATCCCTCGGATCGCGACGGGTAGTATTTGTGTCATCAGCACGTGACAGTCATGAGACTTTATCCCGGTGAACCTCTTCTTCGCTGCGTCGAGATATCTGCTTATCTTCGATGAGTAACCGTGAGGAACTTTTACTCCTAGGAGGCACCTGAAAAACTGATCGAGCTCCTCAGGACTAAGCGTGTAGCATGCAGCTGGAAGCACCACCGAGTTCTTCTTAGCCCTTTTCCGGAGACGTTGAGTCCCTTCCATCTGATCATCATCAAATCATCGTCGGCTTCATCACCACTACTGGGGGCCTGTAGTTCTTTCCTAATGCCAAGATATTTCAGGTCGTATCTTGCTTTCGCCCCATCCTTGCCCTTTTCTGAATTGCAAAGAGTGCCAAGCAAACTCTCCGTAATGTTCTTCGTAATGTGCATGACATCGAGGGAATGTGGTGTGTGGAGGTACTTCCAGTACTCCAAGTCGTGAAAAACAGACCTGGCTTTCCATACACCCAGCAACGGCTCTACCGGCCTCGGTCGCTTCATTTTTCCCGGCGAAGGGCACTCCTCCCAATTTTTCAAAAGATCGTCGATTTCTACGCCACTCCTCGGGAGCGGGGCTCTGTCAGGCTCCTCTTTACCATTGAACAGATCACCGCGTTTCCTCCACGCGTGATCCAAGCGAAGCCACATTCGAGCACCTGGGAACACGGTTTTCGAAGACCCGGGATCCCTTGGTAGCTGGAGATGTGGGGTATTATCCATGCACCTGACACAACCGCAGAATCCGTGGCCGACCTGGCAAGCTACATATGCGTAACCAGGATAGTCCTGCACCGTCGTGAGCAACACGACTCTCATATCAAAATAATATTCCTTGTAGGCGTCCCACGTACGGGGTGGATTATTCCATAACAATTCTAACTCCTCTTTCAGCAGCCCGAGATACAGATGTATGTCGACACCTGGTTGTTTCGGCCCCCGAATGAGAATACACATGTGTATGTACTTCTGCTTCGTGCACAACCACGGGGGAAGGTTGTAAGGCCATACAAACATGGGCCAGGTGCTATGCGTGCTACTCTGGTTGCCAAACAGATTGAGTCCATCAGTGCTCATACCCAGCCTGACGTTCCTTGCGTCGTCCCCGAACTTCTGCGGGAAGGCGAGGTCCAATGCTTGCCACTGGGTGGCGTCTGCAGGGTGTGTCAGGATATAGCCCTTCTCCGGATCCTCTTCGGGCTTCTCCCTTTCCACGTGCCATTGCATGAGCTTTTCTTCCTTAGGGTTCACGTAATACTGCTGCAGACGGGGAGTGATAGGAAAGTACCATACCACCTTTCGAGGAACCTTCTTTTTCCCAACCTTGTACCGCCTGTGGCCGCACTTCGGACATGTCGTGCTATTCTCATACTCGTCCCGATACATTATGCAATCGTTGATGCAGGCGTGGTATCTCTTGTGAGGTAGGTCAAGAGGGCACACAACTTTCTTGGCCTCCTCGATACTACGTGGCAATGTGTTCCCCTCCGGAAGACGGTCGTGCCAGAATTCCATGTTCTCGCTAAAGCTAGTGTCGGTCCATTTGTTATTCGACTTCAGCTCCAGAGCATCAAGCGTTACTTGCAAGCGTGTATCCTGGGGCCGGCATCCAGGAAACAACGGAGTCATCCCGTCTTTCTTCATTTGCGCCAGCTTGGCTTTCTCCCTTTCAGCAGCCCTGGCGTTGCTCGTCTGCTTGTGGAGCAGTTCTTGAACATGAATGTCCTGAAAGGCTGATCGAGGGATCTCCGTGTCCGTGGATCCATCTTCTGCTTTATCATCTTCTTCGTCATGATGATCTTCTCCGCTGGCATCTCCTTCATCGTTATTATGGTCTTGTCCGGGAGACTCTTCGTCTTCTCGCTGCCCGCCCTCGTCTTCACCCGCACCATTGGCTGGCGGCTCGAAGAAACCGCGTCTGAGCAGGTGCTGCTCCAGTATTCCGGAATCAGGGTCGATCCACCTATCGAGTTTGCATGATCGACAAGGGCATCTTATCTAGCGCATGTTCCGCCGAATCATGTCTTCCTTCGTGTCTTCTTGTATCTAGCGATTCGATCGGAGTCCATCGCGAGAACCATGGTTAATTATTGCCTGCAAGAAAGTATGTTTATTAATACCGCAACATGCGTGTGCACACACACCCACAGAACGACACACACACACACGCATGCATATGCATGGTCGCCGGAAAAATTTGGCATGACCTCCCCTAAAACTAGGACATATGGGTGGTGCAAAAAATTTGCCGAAACGAAAATGAATCAACATTTCGGCAAACATCCATGCACCACGTCGGCACAAGCAACAACAAAAAGAATATTTGCACATATCCAAATATGCATGCGCCACGCCAAAAAGCTTCTTGCATAGCATAAGCATCGTATCACCATACGAATCCGTCGCCATAAAAGCGCCAAGCGACAAGCTCTTCCCTACAACAAACATACATACACACCGCCAGGCCAAAACATGCATGCATGTCTCTCCAAGCTATACTCACCTAGTAGATCCCGGACAAGAACGCGGTCGGTGAGATGTCGGAGAGGAGGAGATTATGGAGAGGCTCACCCTCACCAAATATATACCAACAAATCTAGGTTAAACACACAAAATAAAGCAAAATATGAGCAAAATGGCCTAGGAGAGAGAAGGGGGTCGAGCTAGCTAGAGGTAGGAGAAGGGGATGGAGTGGGTGGGAGTAGGTGGGAGATGCCACAGTTATTGGGCCATGTACGCAAATTCTGTGGCGCATCTGGGCCAGTGCGCCACAGAAGTGCACTTTTCTGTGGCGCACGTGGTTATATGCGCCACAGAAAAGCCACATTTCTGTGGCGCACTGGCCCAGATGCGCCACAGAAGTTGGCTGCCTGGCCAGCGGCAATGATTGGAGTGGGGCCCTCTGGAATTACGCAAGACGGCACGGATGCGCCACAGTGGCGCTTGTGGCGCATCCGTGCCCGCGCGCCACAAATTTGCTTTCTCTTCAGCACTTTGCGTACTGCGCTGTGGGTCTAGTTTTGTGGTGCATGACCTTCCGTGCACCACAGAATAGGGGTTCACCTATAGCATGTTTCCTAGTAGTGCCATTTCAAGTTTACCACCATAATTGAGGAAGTAGGCAATTCCACTTAGTCTCTTCTCCACTCTTTGAACCATTGGTATGAAATATTCTAAAGAGGGCTTGGTAAGGCCTAAGGGTAGACCAAGGTAAGTAAAAGGAAAAGTACCTTTTAGACAATTCAGTGTTTTTGCAAAGTGGTCCACTCTTTCACTGTCCAGATTGATGGGGATCAGACTTGATTTTTGATAATTGACTTTCAACCCAGTTGAATCAGGGAAGGTGTTTAGTAAGGATTTTAGGCAAATCAATTCTTTGACATCAGCTTTGATGATCAGAAGTGTGTCATCAGCATACTGAATTATAGGATAATCAGGGAATGTAGGGCAGTTGAGGGGTGCAGAGATTAAATTCAGATTCATTGCCTTATTCAAGATAGATTGGAGCAAATCAGCAGCAAGGACAAATAGAAGTGGTGATAGTGGATCCCCTTGTATAACTCCTATTTTACAGTAAAATATCTTCCTAGGAATACCATTCAGTAAAACAGAAGAGGTGCCAGAACATAGTAACAGTTGGATCCATTTTATCCACTTTTCTCCAAAATATCTAGCCTTGAGAATCACAAGTAATGTATTATGTTCAATCTTGTCAAAAGCCTTCTCAAAAACAAGTTTTAAAACAAGAATCTCCTCTTTTAGTTGGTGACATTGGATGAGATATTCAAATCCCCATCCAAGGCAATCATGGATAGATCTTTGTTGCAGAAATCCATATTGATTATTATGGACAAGCTTTAAAATAATCTTCTGCAATCTATTTGCCAGGATTTTAGTGCTGATCTTTAACACACTATTGAGAAGAGATATGGGTCTGAAGTCTGATGGTGTCTCAGGGCAACTCTTTTTAGGAATCAGAGTAATGAATGAGGATTTGATGCTCTCAAAGGGAGATTTTCTCATCATAATAGTCATGAATCATCTTTTTTATGTCTTTACCAATTATAGGCCAACAACATTTAATGAACTCATTATTAAAACCATTTGGACTAGGGGACTTATCATTGGGGAGATCCTTCACTACATCATGAATTTCTTTATTTAGAAAATGGGTTTCCAAACTTTCTCTTAAGTTTGAGCTCATTCCATCTCCAAAAAAATCAGCCAGGTTAAAATGCTTAGTAGTATTGTCAGAAGTGCCCATTCTATTTTTGAAAGCATTCCATAATAAAGCAGCTTTACCCGCATGATCAGAAAATTCATCCTGATAAGAATTCTTGAGAGCAAAGATGTAATTATGTATGTAATTGATAGTTGCCTTTGAGTGAAAGAACTTTGTGTTTCCATCTCCAAGTTTGACCCATTTAATCTTCCCCCTTTGTTTCCAATAGGACTTTTGGTTTTGTAACAAGGTAATGACATGAGATTTCAGCATATCTCTCAAGTTCCATTCAAGGATGTTCAAACATCTAAATTCTTCGAAACTATCCAGAAGTTCAATGACCATATTAACCTTGTCAATCAATTGTTTGGGGCAAGGAACGTTCTTTGCCCAAAGCTTTAAGCCTCTTCTCACATTTTTAAACTTAGCATTTACATTTTTTGCACTGTCATGATAGGCAACTGGAATGTTCCAAGCATTTTGAACAATGCCAAGAAAATCACTGTGTTGCAGCTAGTAATTTTCAAATCTAAAAACTTTTGCCCTGGGAATTTTGGTGCCAATGTTAATAACACAAGGAGTATGATTAGATGTAGGTTTGACCAGAGGATATACAAAGGTTGATGGATAAGAGGATGTCCAAGAGCTTGAGGTGAAAAACCAATCCAGTCTTTCAAGAAGAGGGTCCTTTTGCATATTACTCCAGGTAAACTTTTTTCCTTTTAGAGGTAATTCAATCAGCCCAAGATTACTAATGGCTTCATTGAAAAGTAACATATCATTGATATCACCTCCACCTTTATTTCTGTCAGAAGGTTTTCTTATTAAATTAAAATCCCCCACCACAAGCCAGTTCACACCATCATTAAAATCACTATTATGAAACCACTGAATAAAAACTGCTTTTCTGTAAGTGGCACAGGGCCATAGATATTGGTAAGATACCAGGTCTCATTGGATAAATTGGACTGAAACTTGATGGAGATGGAGAAATCATTTTTAAAGTCCAGGTTCCCAGAAAATAGAGCCCCATTCCATATGGTAATAATTCCACCAGAGGCACCAACTGAAGGCAAAAACTCAAACTTATTGAATTTTAAGGGACATAATTTCTTTATGTACACCAGATCAAAGCATTCTCTTTTTGTTTCTTGCAGGCAGATGATATCACATCCTGATTCAACAATTTTATTAAATAGGGCTACCCACTTTTTCTCAGAGTTTATCCCTATAATATTCCAGTTCATAACTTTCCAACATCTTGTGTTATCCATAAATAAATGTGGAATGTAGATCTATATTAGGAAGCAAAGTAAACTTCCAGACAGAACAGATGCCAAGGAAGTGAAAGGACCTTTCAAAATAGTCAGGAAACCATCTCATCATCCACAGAAAGCAAAAGTGCATCAAAAGACAAGAGAGAATAGGTCTATTATAGTACCCATGACAACAAAAGTAATTCCTGCCACCACTCTGATAATAAGAGATGTAAACCATTAATATCATTTCTTGGGTGGTTTCTTGTGCTGCTGAGAGCCATCTCCAGCAGAAGCATTTCTTTTTTCTATGACCTTGTCAGAGTTTGCTGCAGATCCTTTCCCTCTAACATGAGTGGATGAAGAAGTTCTTGGCCCTTGTGCCACCTTCACCTTTTCAACAATCTTGCTTTTTTTAGGAGCCTCTTTTCAATTCCTTCTTCAGCAACCTTGCAAAAGGAGGTAGCAAGCTTTTTAACAATTTTTTTGCTAATATCAGGTGGAGCAGCATTGCATGTAAGACAGTCTTTGCTAGTGCAATTAGCATGACTCTTAAAACCATCATTTAATTCAATGATCCTAGGACTCCTCCTCACCTCATTTTCCAGAAGACTGGAGTTTCCCCTCCTCTTCCTTATGGGGGTAGCAGGTGAGTTGGAGGCTCTCTGAGTTTCAGTCCCAAGATTACCTTCCCCCTGAAGAATACAAGTAGGTGTTGATTGAGTGACACAAGCATCAGAAATAGAGAAAGGGATTGTCTGCTCATTTAAACTGGATTCCTTTAAGATATCCCACAAGGAGGATTGCAAGAAATGGTTTGCCCAATCAAAATTTTCAGGTGTCAAGAGTAATAGAGTGATGCAATTAAACCAACTTACAGGGATATCAAAATTTCTGACCCTGCCATTGACTTTGCAATGAGGAGCAAAAAATATGTCCCATAGGTCTAATCCTTGTTTTGAGAAAGTCAATTTTGCAGCATGGAGATCAGGAATCTGAGCAAAATGAGTATGCACAAACCCAACCTGAAAGTGAGCCAAGTTTGGTTAAAGCATCTCAGAGTCATCCAGGAACCCACCTGGGTTATCCATACTAATGTTCTCAGTGCTGTCCACATTCTCAACATCTTCTGATTCTGAGTTGTAAGCATTCATTAGCTGTTCCAAACCTTCTCCAAGTGTTACATTCAGATTATCTTGTAATACCTCATCCTCATCAAGTATAAAATTGTTATTTTGGGATAGTCCCCCACTGTTATCAGAGCCATTTTGAGCATGGACAGAAGAGGAAATAGTAACAACACTGTTCTCTTGTGGAGGAGGATGCAGGGGATCCTCAAGTAGGACATCTTCCATAATGGCATCCATTAACTGATTGAAAGCAACATTTGGTTGATCTTGTTGGTTTTCATTCTGATTATTTCCCATATCCCAGTGTCCCCACCCCACATCATCATTGTTGCTAGCATCCTGAGGAACAGGAGGTGAAACAAAAATATTGGCAGCAGGGTTTAAGTTGGGAATTGGGTGTGGGTCAATCCCCTCATCAGGTAAAGGGTCTTCATCTGGTGGGCCACCACCCAACATATTCTGCAACAGAACCTCCACGGAAAAAGTCCAGGACTGAGAGTCAGGAGAATCCCCTTTAGTGAACCTGACACTTTTAGGAATGTCTTCAAGATTAGTGACTCTGACCTTAGCCATGATTCTTCGTTTGTGGTTGGGGATGTTTTCCCACATAATAAGCTTGCCAAAGTCAGAGAAAATAGCATCCAGATCCTCAGTATACTAGTGATCAAGAGGGGGGCCAACAAGAAGAACCCAAACCTCCCTATTAAACCGAGCCCTTCTCCAATTAATGCCTTCATTGTGCTTGGAAAAAGAGATGTGTACCTCCTCAAACGGAATAGCGCTTTCTCTAATCAACATGTCTCTATCGCTAGTTAGCGCAAATTGGACATATGCAGACCCAAAAGGACAAGCTTGTATGTCTCTAAAACCCACATGCATCTCATTGGCCAGAAAATCTTGCAGAACCTCCTCAATGTTTGCAAACGGAATCTGACCTGGAGGAACTGGAGCAATGGTGGCGATGGCGTACTGTTCATGAAGAAAAGGTTGGTGAGCCACGACCACCCGCTTGACTCCCACCCGGCCAGGTATCTGAAGAATCTCGAAGCCTTGAGGCACGAATGGCCTAGGATCAATGGGGATGTTCGCCATTGCAGTTGGTGAAGTGGCCGACGGAGTAGAACAAGGAGGAGAGCAATCAGCGGAACTGGGGTTTGTACCAGGCGAGGAAGGCGAGAAGACATGGTCCTGATTTTCTTTTCCTTTAGAGAAATACCGAATTCCCTAAAACTAGAAAACTGCTGGGGTTCTTGGGCCTTGAACCAATTAAGATAGTTATTATTGGGCCAATCCCGTTTAGGGAATGAAGCGTATTCCAGAATAGGCAACTTACGCTGATTATTCTCTGCCGAATTAATGCCCAGGTTGACCTGGCTTGGCCCATTTAAAGCAGGCGGGAATGTCGCGCCGTCCGAACAATTGTCATTAAATTTGTCATTATAGCAAATGGCTTGATTGACGCCCTGAGATGAATGCCAATTAAGCTGTCCAACGGGAGTATTATTGGGGTAGGAATGGAAATTCAAATTGTCCAAATTTGCGTTGGGCCTGGTCAGGCGATTAAAAATCGAGTTCTTCTCTTTCTTTTTTGAAACCAAAGTCCATTCCGAACTCAACTCCTGATAATATTTTTTCTCCTCAGCTCACCAATTAGGACCACCATTTCCCCAGAGATTAAAAAAGCATTCAAACATATCCCCTGAAAATTTACCCATATTGTAGATTTCAAAACCCACAGCTCTGGAAGCAACAGAGAACTTAAAAGTTCTATCATGCAAGAGTTTGACATGATAGGAAGAGCCTTTTCCTCCAAAAATAGCCTGGATGGTTAATCCAACAGAATGAATATCCAGCTTGAATTTTTCTCTTCCAAAAGAAATAACCAAAATGAATTCTCTTCTCCTAAAACCCCCCAATGAAGTTGACTGCATAACCAAACTTTTTCATGATGCGAGCTTCAAAGTTTAGGCCAACAGAAAAATCTAGGGCAGGCGCAGGAAAAGAAATATAAGCCTTTGAATTTTTTGGAATTTTATCTTCAGCAGATCCTAAAGAATTCAAAAGAGCTTGATCTCCAACAATAACTTTATGAAAAGGCATAGCAATGATACTACCATGATCAAAAGATTCATCCTTCAAAAGAAACCTTTCATCAATAACTGTTTCCTTATGATCAAGCAGAATAATTCTTCTAGCCAGTGGCCTTAGAATAAGGAATGCATCTCGCATGATATTGGCATCAGAATTAATAGATCCACAAGTGACTTTCCATCTCAAAGGGGGAAGAACCAATCCAGAGGAAGATCGAGGAGATCTAGGGCCAGACTCATGAACACCAACTTGCAACTCATTGATCATAACCAAATGAAAAGGAAGACGTACCACTGTGTTGATGTTGAAACTTTCATCCTCCAGGGATTCTCTACCTTCTAGAGCAAACCCTTTTGCATTGTTCAACACCAACCAATTCCTAGAAGGACAAAAAACCAAGGAACCCGCAAGAAACTTGCCATCCTCCGAAGCACCAGTGTAAGAAACCTTCCAAGACCTAGCCAAATCCTCCATGGAAAAACACCAACAAGAGATGGGTAGGTAGATAAGGAGGAGGGGAAACAATGATTGGAGTAGAAAGAGAAGTTGGACGCTAGAGAGGGAGATCGCCGGCGATGAGGGCTAGCACGGTGGGGCTAAGGTGGAGCTCTCATCTCAGGAATTTCTCCTTTCTACGGTCAACATCGGCTCCTTGCTAGCCGGCATGGCTAGAACTGGCATTGTGGATAGCATGCGCTTGAGGTCATGAAAGGCAGCGTCGGCCTGCGAGGTCCAGGAGAACTTGTCTGTCTTCTTCATCAGATGGTACAGCGGAAGTGCTTTCTCCCCCAACCGGCTGACGAAATGGCTGAGGGAGGCCAAGCATCCGGTGAATTTCTAGACTCCAAGCAAGCTCTTGGGTGGCTGCATCCTCTTGATAGCCGCAATCTTCTCCAGGTTCGCCTCGATCCCTCGTTGTGAAATAAGGAAACCGAGTAGCTGGCCGTATGGGATGCCGAAGACGCACTTCTCTGGGTTCAGCTTCATCTGGTACCGATGGAGGTTGCCGAACATTCCCCCATGTCCTCGAGGAGGGTGTGCTTCTCCTTTGTCTTGATGACGACGTCGTCCACGTAGGCATGCATGTTTCGGCCGATCTGCGAGTGCAAGCATTTCTGCATACAACGCTGATAGGTAGCGCCTGCATTTTTAAGACCGAAAGGCATGGTTACATAGCAGAAAGCCCCGTACGGTGTGATAAACGACGTCTTTATCTGGCCGGCCAGGTTTAGCTAGATCTGATTGTAACCGGAGTAACAATCCAAAAAGGACAACAAATCGCAGCCGGCCATGGAATTGATAAATTGATCGATACGGGGCAAAGCGAAGGTGTCTTTCGGGCATGCCTTGTTCAGGCTGGTAGAGTCGATACACATGTGCTAGGTCTTGTTCTTCTTCAACACCAGGACTGGGTTGGCCAGCCAGTCCGGGTGGTACACCTCCATAATGAACCTGGCTGAAAAGCTGCATCCCCGGTCGGCTTCCTGCTAGCCGGTATTTCTTGCTGGGCCATGGCCACATTGCACATGATCTCGCTCTTCTCTTCGGCTATGATGAGGGCCTCGGCCAGCTTGGAGCCGGCTGAGGCGCACTCCATCAACCGCCTGAAGCAGCCGGCGATGGCGATCACGCTGTTTGGCCCCGGCATCTTCGTCTTGAGATACGGGTAGTAGGGGACGGCCATGAACTTGGCAAGGGCGGGGCACCCGAGGAGAGCATGGTTGGAGCTCTACAAGTTCACCACCTCGAACCATACCGGCTCACACCGGAAGTTCTCCTCAGTCCCAAAGATGATGTCCAGCTGGATTTTACCCAGCGGAGCGCAAGCTGGCCCCGACAGTACGTCGTGGAATGTTGTGGTAGTCGGGTGCAGGTCACGCTCGCTGATGCCAAGCTTCTCCAATGATGATCGGTAGAGAAGGTTGAGGCTGCTACCCCCATCGATGAGGACGCGTGAAAAGCGGCAGGTGTGCTTGTTGGAAACGTTGGGGGGTCAAGCACCATGGCATAGCCGCCGGGATTCAGAAGCTGATCCGGCTGATCCTCTAGGCTCTAGGTGATGGGGGTATCCAACCAATTCAGGTACTGGGGGACTAGGGAGACGATGGCGTTGACCTCCTTAGAGCGCGGCATGCGGCTGTGCTTGTCGTCCAGCTCGGTCTCGAAGATGTGGTAGGCGGTCTGCGGCTAGAGGTAGCTGTTGTTGTTGTTGCCACCGTTACCGCCGTTAACATCATTGACGGCTCCCCTAGCCGGCAGTGGGGGTCCACCGGAGGGGGCGGCGATAGCCGTTGCGGGTTGCCTTCGTCCTTTAGCTAGTGGGTCCAGCTGTAGTTCCGGGTGGTGTGCGTAGCCGGCTTGAAGGGACCTCTATGCCACTTGCACGGGATGTCAAACATTTGGTCAAAGGTGAGCCGTGGTTTATGCCTTCTTGCGTTGTTAGCCGGTGCGTTGGGCGCGCCCTCCATAGCGTGGACCTGCCGCGCGTGGTAACGAGGCTTCTGCTGTCCGGCATGGCGATCCCCGTGGAACTGGTTGTCGTTGCCGTGGCTCCTGGAGGATCCAGCTTCTCCAGCTTGATTGCTTGGCCAGTCGCGAGCTGGCTCCGAAGGAGTCGGACACCTGTCAGCATTCACCCGGAGAGGTTTCTTCATTGCAGCATCTGCCATGGCGTACTGGTCTGCAACCTTCATGAGCTTCGCCATGGTTTTCGGCTTGTCACACAGTAGCCGGTGTCGTAGCATGGTGCCTTCTCAGCACCCCTCGACGAAGAACCCGATCGCCTGGCTCTCTAGGATTCCCTCGCAGGTGTTGCGCAGCTCCGTCCACCTGGCGAGGTACTCGCGGTCTGACTCGCGGTCGCCCTAGACGCACAAGGCCAGGTCGTGCAGGCGGCCCAGATGCTTGTACGTGTCATTGAAGTTGCGGACGACTACCTTCTCAAAATTTGTCTAGGCATTAATGCTGTTGGGCGCGAGGCTGTTGAGCCATGTCCTCGCTGACCCGGTGAGCATGAGGGGGATGTAGTGCACAGCTGCGCGCTTGTTCCCGTGGGCGATGCCGACTGCCGTGGCATAGTCGGTCAGCCAATATTCCGGCTTCATGCTACTGTCGTACTTGGGGGTATCCCTAGGAAGGGTGAACTTATCCGAAAACAGCTCGTTCCGGATGCAGGGTCCGAAACAAACCGGTCCAGTGGAATCTTCCTCTTCCGTGACGCGCGCCTGAGTGAGGAACTCAATGTGGTCACAGGCATCCGGATGGTCCGGGTTGGGCGCTCCTACCCGGCCCGAGAGACGGGAACCGGCAGGTCGGGGCGCTCTGGTTGGTGGAGGGGGAGGCGGTGGGTTGCTGTTCACCGTTTGCTCCTGGCGCGGCTAGCCCTTGTTGCCAGAGCTGCGGTGCTTGCTGCAGGCCTTAGCCGGAGGGGAGGACGCCTGCTGGGTCTCGCGGCATGCACCCTTGCTGTTGCCAGGCGGCTTGCTTCCCCTGGACCAACTGGGGTCCTCGTGCATCTGTCGGATGGCATCAGCCTGCTCATCCGCGATCTAAGGGAGCTCCTGCACCCGGGCGTGCTGCCGGTCTCGCTCCTCGCCCGCTAAGTTGGGCAGTTCGTCTGCCGCGGCTCGTGCCGTGTGCAGGTTCTTGATGGGTGTGCTGTAGGTGGGCCGGATGAGAACGGGTGGCGGATCCGGCTCACCATCCATTTCCATCCTTCCGCCTATCTCGCCACCCTGGTGCCATACATGCCCGTGCCGGCTCGGCTCTGCGGTAGCCGGAGTGTTGCCATGCGCGCGGTCGTACTCGCGCCAGGTGATCTTGATTTGCTTCCTGGTCGCAGCCAGCTCCATGGCCTCCTGCAGGAGAAGCTGCCTCTCCATGGCAAAGTTGGCTTCCGCCTCCTCCCGGTTAACCCCGAGGTTAACCGGCGTGAGGAGCTGGTCGATGGCCTCTTCCACCGGGTTCCTAGGCCACGGCGGAGCGGAAGTTCTAACCTCGTCCACGCTCCGCTCCCGAGGCTGGTGGGGCTGAGAGCTGGAGCCATCCATCATCACCTCGACACCACGAGGAGCGACGGAGGCACCGCTGCCGAGGTACAGCGGCTCCATGACGGAGACAATCTCCCTTGGGAAATGCTCCGGCACGGTGGCGATGTAGACGGGGAGGTCGCCGAAGAGCAGAATAGAGCCGTTTGCCGGAAACATGGATCCGGCGAAACACAAAGCGTTGTCAATGATGCAGTCAAACTTGCCAAGCGTAAGCACTAGGCTAGAGGCCACGCACTCACCGGCTGAAGTGAGGGGTCCCATGCGGAATGTGACTCCGGTCGAAGCCATCTAGCCCCACGGTGGGTGCCAACTATCGTTGTATGGGGAACGACAGTACCTAAACAGGTTAGATAGATGTGTGGGACTACCAGGGAAGCTCTCGACAGCGTCCACAGGCAGGATTGGATACGAGAAAGTGTAGGGAGACACAAGAAGTACCCAGGTTCGGAGCCCTCGTGGTAAGGTAAAGCTCCTACTCCTTCCGATCTGACTATGAGTGGTATACGGGCTACAATCGCTCCTGGAGCTGTATCTTCTATCTACCTTCTTAAATGCACTGAGACCAACCCTTGCTACGAGATCCTTGCCTCTCCTTATATAGGTAGAGGGGCAACGGTCTCACTGGCCAGTACAGCTGGCGGGCCCCATAGGCGGGGTCCCAGCAGGCTGGTCATCTACAGTATCTGGTACAACATCCCATCGAGGTACATGCGGTAGGGTCGTCGTGGGTACAGTGAACAACGTGCGAGCCTGTCGCCAGTGTCTAGCCACTATGCCCGCCTCACCCAGCAAAGTCTTCGGTATGGCCGTGTAGTTGCGGGTCTTGTCATTGTACCAGGGCGTACCATGCACTATGAAGCACGTCGCTCTGTCCTCTTGATTGCGACCGGCTACGCTAATGTAGCTGGTCCTGTGTCTTGTTGCTCCTCTTGGTTCCGGCTACCGTAAAGTAGCCGGTATGATTCGCTCGTGTCCGGCTGCGCTCAACCAGCCGGATGCAAACTGACTGCCCTGGTTCTTGTCCAATTGGGGTATCCGGAGGTCATCCCCCCGACAACACATATGTGGTTTGTGAAAAGAACACACATGCAATGACTCTAGTTTATCCATGTGTTTTATGAAAAGAACATACATGCAATGACACTAGTGGATCCATATGTGGTTCATCAAAAGAACACACATGCAATGACTCTAGTGCTGGTTTTGTGAAAAGAACACACATGCAATGACATTTGTGGATCCATATGTGGTTTCTGAAAAGAACACACATGCAATGACTGTAGTGGATCCTTATGTGGTTTGTGGAAAGAGGACACTTGCAATGAATCTAGTGCTAGTTTCATGAAAGGAACACACATGCAAAGACTCTAGCTGTGGTTCATGAAAAGAACACACATGCAATGACTCTAGTGCTGGTTTTGTGAAAATAACACACATGCAATGACTCTAGTGCATCGATATGTGGTTCATGAAAAGAACACATGTGCAATGACTATAGTAGATCCATGTGGTTTGTGGAAAAGAACATAATGCAATGACTCTAGTGGATCCATATGGGGTTCATGAAAAGAACACACATGCAATGACATTGGTGGATCCATATGTGGTTTATGGAAAGAACACACACGCAATGACTCTAGCTGTTCCATATGTGGTTTGTTAAAAACACACATGCAATGACTATAGCTGGTCCATATGTGGTTTGTGGAAAGAACTGACATGCAATGACTCTACTGCTAGTTTTAGGATAAGAACACACATGCAATGACTCTAGGGGGTCCATATGTGGTTTGTGGAAAGAACACATATGCAATGACATTGGTTGATCCATATGTTGTTTGTGAAAAGAACATACATGCAATGACATTGGTTGTTCCATGTGTTTTATGAAAAGAACATACATGCAATGACTCTGGTGGATCCATATGTGGTTCATGAAAAGAACACACATGAAGTGACTTTGGTTGATACATATGTGGTTTGTGAAAAGAACACACATGCAATGATTCTAGTTGATCCATGTGTTTTATGAAAAGAACATACATGCAATGACTCTGGTGGATCCATATGTGGTTCATGAAAAGAATACACATGAAATGACTCTAGTGTTGGTTATTGAAAAGAACACACATGTAATGACATTGGTGGATCCATATGTGGTTTGTGGAAAGAACACACATGCAATGACTCTAGTGCTAGTTTCATGAAAAGAACACACATGCAATGGCTCTAGTTGTGGTTAATGAAAATAACACACATGCAATGACTCTAGTGCTGGTTTTGTGGAAAGAACACACATGCAATGACATTGGTGGATCCATGTGGTTTGTGGAAAGAACACACATGCAATGACTCTAGGGGGTCCATATGTGGTTCATGAAAACAACACACATGCAATGACTCTAGTGCTGGTTTTAGCATAAGAACACACATGCAATGACTCTAGTGGGACTGAATGTGGTTTGTGGAAAGAACACTCTTGCAATAACACTAGTTGATCCATATGTGGTTTGTGAAAAGAACATACATGCAATGAAATTGGTTGATCCATGTGTTTTATGAAAAGAACATACATGCAATGACTCTATTGGATCCATATGTGGTTTGTGAAAAGAACATACATGCAATGACTATGGTGGATACATATGTGGTTTGTGGAAAGAACACACATACAATTACTATATTGGATCCATATGTGGTTTGTGGAAAGAACACACATGCAATAATCTAGTGCTAGTTTCATGAAAAGAACACACATGCAATGACTCTAGCTGTGGTTCATGAAAATAACACACATGAAGTGACTCTAGTGCTGGTTTTGTGAAAAGAACACACATGCAATGACTCTAGTCGATCGATATGTGGTTCAAGAAAAGGACACACATGCAGTGACTATAGTGGATCCATGTGGTTTATGGAAAAGAATATACATGCAATGACACTAGTGGATCCATTTGTGGTTCATGAAAAGAACGCAGATGCAATGACATAGGTGGATCCATATGTGGTTTGTGGAAAGAACACACATGCAATGACTCTAGCTGTTCCATATGTGGTTTGATAAAAGAACACACATGCAATGACTATAGTTGTTCCATATGTGATTTGTGGAAAGAACTGACATGCAATGACTCTAGTGATGGTTTTAGGATAGGAACACACATGCAATGACTCTAGTGGGTCCATATGTGGTTTGTGGAAAGAACAAACATGCAATGACATTGGTTGATCCATGTGTGGTTTGTGAAAAGATGATACATGCAATGACATTGGTTGATCCAAGTGTTTTATGAAAAGAACATACATGCAATGACTCTGGTGGATCCATATGTGGTTCATGAAAGAACACACATGCAGTGACTCTAGTGGATACATATGTGGTTTGTGAAAAGATCACACATGCAATGACTCTAGTTGATCCATCTGTTTTATGAAAATAAGATACATGCAATGACTCTAGTGGATCTATATGTGGTTCATGAAAAGAACACACATACAATGACTCTAGTGCTTGTTTTATGAAAAGAACACACATGCAATGACATTAGTGGATCCATATGTGGTTTGTGAAAAGAACACACATGCAATGACTATAGTGGATCCATATGTGGTTTGTGGAAAGAACACACATGCAATGACTCTAGTGCTAGTTTCATGAAAAGAACACACATGCAATGACTCTAGCTATGATTGATGACCCACAAGTATAGGGGGTGTATCGCAGTATTTTCGAGGGAAGTGAAACCCAATTTATTGATTCGACACAAAGGGAGCCAAAGAATATTTATAAGCCTTAACAACTGAGTTGTCAATTCAGCTACACCTGGAAACAATCTTGCTCATAGCAGCTTATCAGTAGCAACAGTTTTGTAGTAGGAATAGTAAAGTAGCAGCAGTAGTAAAGTAAAGACAGTAGTAACAAGAGCAGTAAAAGTAGGTTTCGAGTGTGGTAGGCATAGGGATGGATGGACGGGCGTTGCATGGACAAGAAAATTCACATAGCAATCAGAACATAGGGAAATTGCAGATAAAATAAGATAAAGCATCCAAGTACTAGATAATCCTAGGCATGTGTCCCATATATAGTCATACGTGCTTGCAATGAGAACTTGCACAACATCTTTTGTCCTGCCAGCCCGTCTGCAGCGGGGCCTCAAGGGAACTACTGGCAATTAAGGTGCTCCTTTTAATAGAGCACCGGAGCAAAGCATTAACACTCCATGAACACATGTGATCCTCACATCAAAGCCATTCCCTTCGGTTATCCTGATTTCTGTCACTTCGGGGCCATTGGTTCCGGACAACAACGTGTGTATACAACTTGCATGTAAGACCAAAAACAATACTATCATAATGAATCAATAACATGTTCAGATCTGAAATCATGGCACTCGGGCCCTAGTGACAAGCATTAAGCACAACAAGTCGCTACAAAGTCATAAAGCACTAATAATAGATACTAGGCACCATGCCCTAACAATCTGATGCCACTACATGAACGATCTCATCCAATCCCTACCATCCCCATAGCCTACAGCGGGGGATTACTCACTCATAGATGGGGGAAACATGGATGGTCGATGGAGAAGCGATGGTGATGAGCTCCTCCAATTCCCCGTCCTGGTAGGGTGCCAGAACGGAGTTTCTGGTGTTGTTTCATGGAATCTGGTGGTGGCGGCGGAGCGAAACTCCTTCTGAAAAAACGTCGAACCCTCCCAGAGTTTTTAGGTCATAAGGCTTCTTATAGGCGAAGAGGGAGACCGAGGGGGTGCAGGGTGGCGGACCACCTGGCTGGCCTTGGCTAGCCAGCGTGGCAGTGGTGTGGCCTGGGCCCAGGCCCCCTCCGTCTCATATTCTGGCCCCGGGAGTCTTCTGGTGAAATAGGATTTTCGGCATATTTGCCTGGATTTTTCCTGATAGTTGATTTTCTGCACAAAAAGTAGAAACCATGGCAATTCTGCTGAAAACAACGTCAGTCCACGTTAGTTGCATCCAAATCACACAAGTTTAGAGGAGAAACAATAGAAAAAGTGTTCGGGAAAGTAGATACATTTTGGACGTATCAACTCCCCCAAGCTTAGCTTATTGCTTGTCCTCAAGCAATTTAGTTGAAAACTGAGTGCGATAAAAGAACTTTCACGAACACATTTGCTTCATATGATGTATATATTCTCAGCATGTGATCAACTACTTAGACAATTCATAATAAAGAGTATGCAACCAAGTTTACTTAATAGGCATTGACAACTATGAAGAGATTCCAACTTAAAAATAATAAGTAGCATGAAGCATAAACATAAGCAACATTACAATGCTCATAACAAGGTATGATAGAGTCGTATCTCGCTTGCCTTTGATTGTGAATGCCAAGGCACCTCTGAAGTTCAGGTGAAAACTAGAAGTAAAGATATCAAAGATACAAGCATCAAAGTCATAACACAAATAATCAAGTAATGAGACAGGCACAAACAATGTCAACTATGCTCTCAAGAAGGTGCTCATAGAATATGTGGAGACTCAACAAGGAAACGAAAATGGTTTTGAATAGTTTGAAAGGCTTCCAAATGCTGAAAGTATGCTACTCGTTAGCTTTGAGCTCTCATTGCCCCTATCATAAGCATCTTTAAATGGTTAAGGTTAAAGTGACACAACTAAGCAGATATGCTTGACAAGTTATAAATCAAAGTCTCATGCCCCTTACTTACAAAGACCGATCCTCATGCTACTCAACTTCAGTCACAAGTAAACTCTTTTCATTGTAAGTATATACGTATCATAGAGAACCGCCAACGGGGTACCCCTTGCACATGATACAGGAGCTATCCCATAATCAAAATGACAAGGCGAGTAGACAATGAGCATCTCAGCGATCTTTTTATTTACTATGTGCATAGATTTTTATTGAGGATGCTTCATAGAATGCTCATTATGGTTATGCTGCAAGTTTCCACCATGATTAGGCATAGCTTAGGCTAGCGGCCCAGGCGTTTCCCTAACACATATGATGAGTATATGTACAAACATGAGAACAAATAGAGTTTGTTACCAGCCTCTTACCAAACCTCAAGTTGTCATTAATACTCATTATTGCTCTTCACTTGTGTGGCGTGAATAATAATATGAAACCAATATCCACTAAGGACTAATGAACCCTGCAACAAACTCACAAAACCAAAGAAGAACAGCAAATATTTTTGGTGTTTTTGATTTTTAAACTAGAACCAAAAAGAAAAAACAAGCAAAGCAAAATCTTTTTGGGGTTTTCGAATAGTTGAAACAAAGAAAAAAGGGAAAATCAAACCAAGGCAAAGAGAAAAAGCAGCAAACCAAAGAGAAACAACAGAAATATTTTTGGTCTTTTTGTGTTTTAGAAAGCAAAAGCAAAGAAAGAAAGAAAACTAAAAAGAGAACAAAACATGAATATACAAAGTACCGACACAACATGATAAGGAGATGAGTGCGATGTCGGTGTACCTCCCCTCAAGCTTAGGCTTTTGGCCTAAGTGGGTGTCAATCCCAAGCTGGCCAGGATGAAGTGTCACCGTGGTACGACGAGGAGGTACCCTCGTCCTAGTGCGAGCTCGAGTACGTCCCTCTGTACTGCACGGAGTAATCGTAGGAGGGTACATCCTCCTGATGCTGCTCGTGGAAACCTAGCAAGAGGAGTTGCTCGTCCACCTCCTCCTTAGAGCGCGACCACGGTCTCCTGTGAACACTAAACAAAGAGGACTGTGGCAAAGGGAGGAGTCACATACCAGAGAACAATTGCTCCAAATTTCAGCAATAAAGATGGGCTGAGCAAGGAGATCAATAAAACGAGAGCAAGCACAGCAAGGACGCGATTTTGAGCAATCAACTGGAGCTTACTCGGGGGAGAGAAGAAAGTGGCAGGTGAGAGAGTTAGTGGAGGGCCAGGGGTGGCCCACACCATGGCATGGCGCCGCCAAGGGCAGGCCACGCCACCAGGTGGTGTGCCTGCCTGGTGGGTCCCCCTGGTACCTTCCAGGAACTCCTCTCTCCCTTTTTTCACGTAAAAATTTAATATGAATTTTCTGGAATTTTTCGAGACACTTTATTTTTCGTCATTTTTCAGGCATAGATGAATGATTTTCTGATAGACAGATTTTTTGGCAAATGATGCAATGCAAAACAAAGCAAGAGCTACAGAATTTCTAAGACACTCTAACATGCAAGTAACTAACAACAAAAAGGAAAACTAAACGAAAACAAAAAATAAAATGGATAAAATAGAAGTAAGCGGAGATAATCATAGTGAAAACATTGTTTTGTTCAACGAAATCCTTTTGTTAACAAGGTTGATCAGGTCTTGTTACCAAAACAATTCATATGAGACAAAACTTTGTATTCCACTAATGATTATGTTACCTCAACCTTGATAGCAATGGTCCCAATCATAATAGTTTCAAAATTTTCTCTTGGTATGGGACAATAAATCTCTCCAACTTGAATGCCCTCAACATGTTCAATTGAATTCAAACCATAAGTCCTTCCAATCTTCTTAGGGAAATAGATAGTATGTTCCTTGTCATTAACATTGAAAGTCACTTTTCCTTGATTGCAATTAATAACAGCCCCTGCAGTATTAAGAAAAGGTCTCCCAAGAATAATAGACATATTATCATCTTCAGGCATTTCAAGCACAACAAAATAAGTTAATATCAAGCAATTATGAGCCACTTGAATAAGTACATCCTCACATATACCAACAGTAATAGTGGTAGATTTATCAGCCATTTGCAAAGATATATCAGTTGGTATCAGTTTTTCAAGTTGGAGTCTCTTATAGAGAGAGAAAGGCATAACACTAACTCCAGCTCCCAAATCACACAAAGCAGTTCTAACATAACTATTCTTAATAGAGCAAGGGATAGTTGGAATCCCTGGGTCTCCAAGTTTCTTAGGAACCTTACCATTAAAGGAATAATTAGCAAGCAAAGTAGAAATTTCTTCATTAGGGATTTTCCTTTTATTCGAGACAATATCCTTCATATACTTTGATTAAGGAGGCAATTTAATAGCATCAGTCAAAGGAATTTGCAGGAATAAATGTTTCATCCACTCACAAAACTTATTATAGTGTTCATCTTCCTTTGACTTGTGTTTCTTATTAGGGAAAGGCATAGGTTTTTAGACCCAAGGCTCTCTTTCACTACCATGTTTCTTAGCAATAAAATCTTCTTTAGTGTATTTAGTATTCTTAGTGTGCTTTTCAAGTTCTTCTTCAACTTTTTCTTCATTAGGAACTTCATTTTCTTCATTACCACTTTCAGTTTCAACATCAGAGACAGATATACTATTAGGATCTATAGCAGGTTCAGAGGGTTCTACAACAGTTTTATGTTTCTTTTTCCTTTCTTACGAGTAGAGCCACTATTTTCAGCTTGTTGAGAATCCTGCTCAATTCTTTTGGGATGCCCCTCAGGATATAGAGGATCATGGGTAGCAGCACCACTTCTAGTTCTAATTTCATAAGCATGTTTTTCTTTAGCAGCATTAATTAGCAAGTCTTTTTGCACTTTAATAAGTTGATCTATTAGAGTTTGAACCATTTGAAACTGTTTAACAATCATTTTAACATCATTAGAGGTTCTTTACACAATATCCTTTAATTCAACAATAGCTCTAGTGTTTTCCATTAGATGATTTTGCACCCTTTTATTAAAATTATCTTGCTTAACGATGAAAATATAGAATTCTTCTAAGCATTAATCGGGAGGTTTAGAGTAAGGGATATCACCTTCATGAAAGTGTTGGAGAGAGTGTACCTCAATAGTGGATGAGTAGGGAATTGGCTTACATAATTCTTCTATAGGAGGTAAATTCTTGACATCTGTAGCTTTAATTCCCTTCTCCTTAATACATTTCTTAGCTTCCTTCATCACTTCATTATTTAATTCAATAATTCCCCTCTTCTTAGATAATGGTATAGGCGATGGAATAGTTGGTTCAGGTATGATTACTTCAGGTATAGCTGGTTCAGGAGGATTCCAATCTTCATAGTTCTTGCTTATTTTAGCCATTAATTCCTCAGCTTCTTTGGGAGTCCTATTCCTGAAAACACAATCAGCACAACTATCTAGGTATGTCCTAGATTCATCAGTTAGTCCATTATAAAATATATCAAGAAGCTCATTCTTAGGTAATGGACTTCCAGCCTGTGCATGAATCAAAGCACAAAACCTTGCCCATGATTCAGGCAATATCTATTTTTCTCCCTATTTAAAATAAAAAAGTTCCTGCAAAATAGCATGTCTAGCACTTGGAGGAAAATATTTCTGCAGGAAAGTACTAATCAAACAATCAGGGCTATCAATAGATCCAGGAGGTAAATTACTAAACCAAGTCTTAGCTTCTCCTTTCATCAAAAAACAAGCCAAACATGGTAGAAAGTTCATTCATATGTGCTACCGCACTTTCATTCTTAGTCCCACAAAAAGGTTCTTTCTCAACAATAGCTATATAAGATAGATCAAGAGAGAAATCATAATCTTTATCTTTAATGTTTATGGGAGAAGCAGCAAACTTAGCAATAGGAGACAATTTGGGTCTAATAGTACGCCTCTCAAGGAGACTCTTAGCAGCGCTCCTATCATGGGTGTTTTTACATTCTTTAATAAATTCATCGGTCATCTCAACATAACCATCTTCAATATCATAACTTTCACTAGACTCAGGTGAACTAACAGGTGTAGTAGTGTCTTCATTAGGAGTTTCAGTATTTCCATCTATAGTTCTAGCAATCGTAGCATCTTGCAAAGGACCTAATGAACCACTCTTATCAAGCATAGCAGAAGCAGCATCATAAGTATCAGAAGTTTCAGATTCAACAGTAGTAGCAGCGTGTGTAGCATGTGTATGTGGTGGTGTAATGATCTTACTCATAACAGATGGTGAATCAAGAGCAATAGAGGTGTTCAGAACCGTACCTCTCCTTGTAGTGGATGGTAAAATAGGAACCTTTCCATCACGAGACTTACCCATGATGGATGGATAACACCAAACAATAGAGAATCCAAGTGAACTTAATAAATAAAGCTATGCTCCCCGACAACGGCTCTAGAAAATAGTCTTGATGACCCACAAGTATAGGGGGTGTATCGCAGTATTTTCGAGGGAAGTGAAACCCAATTTATTGATTTGACACAAGGGGAGCCAAAGAATATTTATAAGCCTTAACAACTGAGTTGTCAATTCAGCTGCACCTGGAAACAATCTTGCTCACAGCAGTTTATCAGTAGCAACAGTTTTGTAGTAGGAATAGTAAAGTAGCAGTAGTACTAAAGTAAAGACAGTAGTAACAATAGCAGTAAACAGTAGGATTCGAGTGCGGTAGGCATATGGATGGATGGACGGCTGTTGCATGGACAAGACAATTTACATAGCAATTAGAACATAGGGCAATTTCAGATAAAATAAGATAAAGCATCCAAGTACTAGATAATCCTAGGCATGTGTCCCATATATAGTCATACGTGCTTGCAATGAGCACTTGCACAACATCTTTTGTCCTGCCAGCCCGTTTGCAGCGGGGCCTCAAGGGAACTACTGGCAATTAAGGTGCTCCTTTTAATAGAGCACCGGAGCAAAGCATTAACACTCCATGAACACATGTGATCCTCACATCAAAGCCATTCCCTCCGGTTATCCCGATTTCTGTCACTTCGGGGCCATTGGTTCCAGACAACAACGTGTGTATACAACTTGCAGGTAAGACCAAAAACAATACTATCATAATGAATCAATAACATGTTCAGATCTGAAATCATGGCACTCGGGCCCTAGTGACAAGCATTAAGCACAACAAGTCGCAACAAAGTCATAAAGCACTAATAATAGATACTAGGCACCATGCCCTAACAATCTGATGCCATTACATGAACGATCTCATCCAATCCCTACCATCCCCATAGCCTACATCAGGGAATTACTCACTCATAGATGGGGGAAACATGGATGGTCGATGGAGAAGCGATGGTGATGATGATGGCGATGATCTCCTCCAATTCCCTATCCCGGTAGGGTGCCACAACGGAGTTTCTGGTGCTGTTTCGTGGAATCTGGTGCTGGCGGTGGAGCGGAACTCCTTCTAGAAAAACGTCGAACTGCCCGAGAGTTATTAGGTCAATAGGCTTCTTATAGGCAAAGAGGGAGACCGAGGGGGTGTCTGGGGCAGCCAGACCACCCCCTAGGGCGGCCTGGGCTAGCCCGCGCGGCCAGGTGGTGTGGCCTGGGCCGAACCCCCCTCCGTTTCGTATTCTGGCTCTGGGAGTCTTCTGGTGAAATAATATTTTGGGCATATTTTTCGGGATTTTTCCTGATAGTTGATTTTCTGCACAAAAAGTAGACACCAGGGCAATTTTGCTAAAAACAGCGTCAGTCTGTGTTAGTTGCATCCAAATCTCACAACTGTAGAGGAGAAACAATAGCAAAAGTGTTCGAGAAAGTAGATACGTTCTGGACATATCAATGATTCATGAAAACAACACACATGCAATGACTCTAGTGCTAGTTTTGTGGAAAGAACACACATGCAATGACTCTAGTGGATCCATATGTGGTTCATGGAAAGAACACACATGCAATAACATTGGTGGATCCATGTGGTTTGTGGAAAGAACACACATGCAATGACTCTAGTGGATCCATATGTGGTTCATGAAAAGAACACACATGCAATGACTCTAGTGCTGGTTTTAGGATAAGAACACACATGCAATGACTCTAGTGGGACTGGATGTGGTTTGTGGAAAGAACACACATGCAATGACATTGGTTGATCCATATGTGGTTTGTGAAAAGAACATACATGCAATGACATTGGTTTATCCATGTGTTTTATGAAAAGAACATACATGCAATGACTCTGGTGGATCCATATGTGGTTTGTGAAAAGAACATACATGCTATGACTCTGGTGGATACATATGTGGTTTGTGGAAAGAACACACATACAATGACTATAGTGGATCCATATGTTATTTGTAGAAAGAACACACATGCAATGATTCTAGTGCTAGTTTCATGAAAACAACACACATGCAATGACTCTAGCTGTGGTCCATGAAAAGAACACACATGCAATGTCTCTAGTGCTGGTTTTGTGGAAAGAACACACATGCAATGACTCTAGTGGATCCATATGTGGTTTGTGAAAAGAACACACATGCAATAACATTGGTGGATCCATGTGGTTTGTGAAAAGAACACACATGCAATGATTATAGCTGTTCCATATGTGGTTTGTGAAAAGAACACATATGCAATGACTCTAGTGCTTGTTTTAGGATAAGAACATACATGCAATGACTCTGGTGGATCCATATGTGGTTCATGAAAATAGCACACATGCAGTGACACTCGTGGATACATATGTGGTTTGTGAAAAGAACACACATGCAATGACTCTAGTTGATACGTGTGTTTTATGAAATGAACATACATGCAATGACTCTGTTGGATCCATATGTGGTTCATGAAAAGAACACACATGCAATGACTCTAGTGTTGGAGCACTGAAAAGAACACACATGCAATGACATTAGTGGATCCATATGTGGTTTGTGGAAAGAACACACATGCAATGACTATAGTGGATCCATATGTGGTTTATGGAAAGAACACACATGCAATGACTCTAGTGCTAGTTTCATGAAAAGAACACGCATGCAATGACTCTAGCTGTGGTTCATGAAAAGAACACACATGCAATGACTCTAGTGTTGGTTTTGTGAAAAGAACACACATGCAATGACTCTAGTGGATTGATATGTGGTTCACGAAAAGAAAACACATGCAATGACTATAGTGGATCCATGTGGTTTGTGGAAAAGAACTTACACGCAATGACTCTAGTGGATCCATATGTGGTTCATGAAAAGAACACACATGCAACGTCATTGGTGGATCCATATGTGGTTTGTGAAAAAGAATACAGATGCAATGACTCTAGCTGTTCCATGCGTGTGTTGTGGAAAGAACAGACATGCAATGACATTGGTCGATCCATGTGGTTTGTGTCGTTGTATTGGGAACGACAGTACCTGAAGAGGTTAGATAGAGGTGTGGGGACTAGCAGGGAAGCTATCAACGGTGTCTGCAGGCGGGATTGGATACAAGAAAGTGTAGCTGGACGCAGGAAGTACCCAGGTTCGGAGCCCTCGTGATGAGGTAAAGCTCCTACTCCTGCCGGATCTGACTATGTGGGATATACGAACTACAAGTGCTCCTCGATCTGTATTCTCTAGCTAATGCCTTAAATGCAATGAGACCAACCCTTTCTACTAAGGCCTTGCCTCTCCTTATATAGGCAGAGAGGCAACGGTCTGACCCATCGATCGGCCCATATGGTCCCATGCCGGTGGACATCTAGAGTATCCGGTATGGTATGTCGCATCGGAATACGAGCGGTATGGCTATCGCTGGCACAGTGGACGTCGTGCGAGCATGTCGTCAGCACCGGGCCACTGTTCCCGCGTCATCCCCGCAAAGTCTTCGGTATGGCCGAGTAGTGGCCGGTCTTGTCATCGTACAGGGCGTACCGTGCACTGATACGCACGTCGTCCTGTCTCCTTGATTGGTTCCGGCTACGGCGACGTAGTCGGCTGCTTCTTGTTGATCCGGCTACCATGAGGTAGCCGGCCTCTCCTGCTTTGTCCGTCTGCATCTGGTCAGCCGGACACGATCCGACTGCACGATTTCTTGTCCGGTTGGGGTATCTGGGGATCATCCCCCCGACACTAGCCCCCGAGCGCGTGTGGATTCCGCCCTCAGGCAAAATGTGCACGTGCTCCCTCCTAACTTTGAATTTGTGTCCGGCTACGCCTGGCGGTTGCCCTACCCGTGACGTTAGTGCTGACGCCAGCCACGCGCGCACGCGCCATCATTGCACTGCTGCGGGCAGCGTAACGTCTCGTCGCACGTCGCCTCGGGAAACTGCTGCCCGGCGCTTCGGTTCTCGCTCCCGGATCTTCTGCGCATCCCGCGTCGGCACACGGGATCTGGGCGGCGGTTGGGGTGGGGGTTGCCCGGATGCGCGCCATGTGGCGCCGTGGACGGTTGCGCTTCCGGCCCTTTAAAAGGATGCCGCGGGGGGAGCAGTTCCCTTCCTTCGCTCCCTTGCTCCAGTTTTCCTCTTCCCTTCCGCGCTCCTGCCCTCTGCACCCTTGCTCTGCTGCCGCTGTAGCCCGCAGCGCCGCCCGCTTTTCATCATTGGCGGTATGGGCCACCGTCACTCTTCCACCGTCGTGCCTCCTTGTCAGCCGGAAATGGCGGCTGAACACGGAGGCTGGTGTGGCTCCTCCCTCACGGAGGACCACATCTAGAAGTACCGCGCAACCCGCGTCCTTTTGCCGACGGAGTAAGTGGCGGTGCGGTTGGCTCTGGCGGGAGAGGTGTCGCCGCACTCGGCAGAGAGGGAGCACGTCATCTTCCTCTCGCATCTGCCACACGGGTTCGCGTTGCCGGTGCATCCCTTCTTCCTCACTTTCCTAGCGTTCTTTGATCTCCGTCTCCACCATCTCGGCGCCAATGCGATCGGAATGTTGGTGCACTTCATGGCCTTCTGCGAGAGTTACCTCGGGATCCAGCCAGATCTCGGGCTCTTCTGCCGGCTCTTCCGAGTCCGGTCACAGGTGCAGTACACGAAGGGGCCGCTAGTCGTCTGCAGCGGCACCTCCATCTACTCCCGCGCCCAGTCTGGCTATCCAAAGTTCTTGCTCCACGACACGGTACGACTGTGGCAGCAGTCGTACTTCTACATCAAGAACGTCACCAACGTCGACCGGATCAATCTTCCAGCTTTCCAGGATGTCGAGTCCAGTCGGCAGAACTAGGAGCTGAAGATTCATGGCGACAAGGCGGAGTCGGACGCGATGCTGCAGCGCATGCGCTCCCTCGTCACCTGCCGGCTAACCGGCCTGGACATCACCCTCAGCTGGATGTCCCGGCTGATGATGCCGCTGCAGCAGCGAGCGCACAAAATGTGCTACTACTCCGGTCGGCTGGACCCGACCCGGCTATCGCGCCGCGATCCCCGCTACCACAACCTGAAGGAGTGGGTGTGGACGATCACAAAGGAGCAGCTGCCGGATGGCTGGACCTTCAACCTGGCGCCTTACAACCGGGACAACCGCACGCCATGGGTAGGTCCTTTTAGCCGGAGCTTTCTTCCGTGTTTCTTGCATTTATTTCTTGTTCTGTCCGGCTAACTTCTTGTATTCGGCAGATCTTCGCTTGCATCCTTTGCGAGGAGGGTGAGGCTCCCCTCGAGATTTTCACGCCTGACTTGCCCGAGCCGCGTGCTCAGCGGTCCGGCGAGTAGTCGGACGGGGATGGTGATGCCTTCCCTAGCCGGAACGATGAACCGGTTGCCGACCCCCACACGGAGGTTCATGAGGAGGAGGAGGCCGCACCGACTTCCGATCTGGCGCAGCGCCCTGCGATGGATGGCAAAGCTGGCAGGAGCAGCTCCAGCCGTTCCAGCTCCCGCCGGCCTGCCGCGAAGGAGCCGGCCCCCAAGAGGAGCCGGACCGGTGCCCTTCCGCCGAGTCGCTTGGGCCAGAAGAAGGGGCCACCTCCGGCTGTGGAGGGGTACGTCTTTCTCTTCTTTTCTCATCATCTTCTGCCTGCGTCCTTTCCTGTCTTTCTGCCCTTGGCTTATTTGCTTTTGTTTCCTTTCTCATGTCTTCTGTTTTCTTAGCACGCTGGTCTCCTTTGGAGCCGCGAGCCTGGCGCGAGCGCCAACCGGGTCGCCACCTCACGCTCCGACATCGTCTGCCCGCGCCCCTCCTTCTCCCGCGGTGCCGCCTCCGCCACCACCTCGATCTGAACCGGCTGCCTTAGCCGGAGCGGAGGGTCCGCAGCCAGACGTGGTGGTCTAGCCAGAGGCGGGTCCTCAGCCGGGTGGCTCTTCCGCGGGCGTGCAGGGGGCCGCTACCGGGAAGGAGCTCGTGGTTGTCGGCAACGACAACTCCGACGACAAGCCGGGGGAGGAGTGTAGTACGGCGGTGATTGCCACGAAGGAGTCCTTGGCCACCAATGTCGTGGATGACGACGCCTCCTCCGCCGCCTCGCTGACGGACCTCGCCGCCACCCTCGAACTGGCGGTGAAGGAGATCCGGCTGCTGGAGGCCGCGGCCGGCGGGAACTGGTCCCTAGAGCAGAAGCTTGCTGCTGCCAATGGGACCTCCCAGAGTAAGTTTGCTTCATCCGGCTTGTCCATTTTTTCTACTGATACCCAGTTTCGTCGCAGCTATCCTCGTGTGCGCTTAGCGCAAGATCGATTGCTTGAAGAAAGCGAACGACCGGCTGAGCAAGTCCAACTCTACTCTGCGGCTGAAGAATAAGGATTGGCACGCAAAGGTAGACGGCCTGGAGGCCACCATCAAGGAGCACGACGCCTTGCTCGCCAGCCGGATCGAAGCCTTCAATCTTCTCGAGGCCCAGAACAAGGACCAAGAGAAAGAGATCAAACGGCTGGCGACAAAGGAGAAGGCTCTGGTAGAGGAGCTGATGCAGGTTGGCCACACGGCTAAGGGTAAGTTCTTGTTTTCTGTTTCCCTTTCTTTCCTGATCCGGTAGCCGAATCTGACTCTCTTTTCTGACAGCGTTTTATCCCGGCATAGACCTGCTGGCATACAACCGGCTGTAGGAGAACTGGCCGGGAGCGAAGCCGACGGCCCAGGAGCTCGTCGTCCTTCTTGGCAAAGAAGCTGCCAAGCTTCGTTAAGTGGCGCGAGACATCTTCTCCTTCCTGTGGCCAGATGCGCCGGTTCCGGAGACAATGGCATAGCTGGCTACGAAGGTGGGGGAGGTGCCAGCTGCGGTGGACCGGCTGCAAGACTTGGCGGCGCGAGCTGCAGCGGAGATGGCTCTGGCTCTTATGCTCTCCTGGTACAAGGACGCTCGCGTCGAGAAGATCGACGGAGGTTTCCGTGCCAGCGCCGACCTTGCCGCCATCCGCCAGGCCCATCCGGAGCTCCGAGGATCCACCATCAAGATCGCCTACTATGTGGACCCCGACGAGGTGCTCACCGATTCGGAGTCTGTCGGTACTCCTGAAGTGGAAGCCCCAACGCAGCCGGCTGCGGACGCCGGAACAGGATTGAGCGCCGCACCCCCTCCTCCGCCTGAAGCCTCCACCAGTCAAAACGCTCCTTACGGCAAAGGTCCTGCCGCGTAGCCACTGCCCCGGGAGGCCGGGTGTATATGTCTTGCTTTCATTCTATTTGAAACTTGTCCGTCTATACCGGCTGTCTCTGACACCGGGTAAACTTATGGGAGCTTCGCCTCCTTTTTCTTGTTAATTTTGAACTAGCTTGAGTTCCCTTCATCTTGTGCTTCGACTTTTCTTTTAATATTTCACCGGTTGACTTTATCCGGCTAACTTCACCCGGTTACACACCTTTAGCCGGGAGAACTACACCTCCAGTGGGGGCGCGCTCAGCGCACCCACTGGGTGTAGCCCCCGAGATTCATGGTAGCCGGTGTAGCCGGGTGCTTCGAATCTTTTCTTCTTTTCCTCAATTTTCTAACTTTGTCCGACTAGACTAGTCTTAGTCGGTTACTTTCGCTGGCTGAACACCTTTAGCCGGGGGAACTAACATTCAGTGGGGCGTGGCACTGCTGGGTGAAGCCCCCGAGATTCGGAGTAGCTAGCGTAGCTAGGTGCTTCGAATCTTTCTTTCCTTCTCTTGCTCCTGCCCTTGCCCTCGCCTGGGCTCCGAACGACCGACTAAACGCCTTTAGCCGGTCAGGAACTACAAGATTCCACTAGGGCGCGCGATTGTACCCAGTGGGTGTAGCCCCAAGATTCGGAGCGCTTGATGAAGGCAAGGACTTCGAATCTTCTTCTCCTTTTCTTGCTCCTACCCTTGCCCTCACCTGGGCTCCGAACGGCCGGCTAAACGCCCTTAGCCGATCGGGAACTACAAGATTCCACTGGGGGCGCGCGAGCGCACCCAGTGGGTGTAGCCCCCGAGATTCGGATCGCTTGATGAAGGCAAGGACTTCAAATCTTCTTCTCCTTTTCTTGCTGAATTCCGACTCAAGGTAGTCGGACAAGAATATACATACACATACATCCTCACCGGTTAATAGGTTAGTCTGCCAAATTGTATCCGGAAAACGGATTTGTTTTTTCGGAAACTAGCTTGCGCCTCTTTGGACACTTGGTCACTTTCCCGTGTGCTCTGCTGTTTTCGCTGCGTCCTTGTCGGGCAGCCGGGTTACGGTCTGCAGCTGGAATCGAAGGGAGCTGACAATACATTGCGCACGGTACTAACGGCTTAGCAACCGGATTAGCTTAAGCTAGTTGCAAGGCCGGGACGCCCGGTCTGTCACGTCTCCTCCCCATTTTTCGTGTGGGATGTCTCGGGATTTTGCTCTTGCTAGCCGGACAGCCGGGTTGCGGTCTGTAGCTGAGACGAAGAGTGGGCCTCTGACATCGTCGCACACTACTCAGTCGGTTTGTTGACTTAGCAGGCCGGACTAGCCGGCGAGCCTCCGGCTAGGGGTTGCCGGAGCCGGAAAACCATAAGCGGAAAAACAGATGCGAAAACACATTTCTAGCAAGGAGCCCCCGAGCATCTCGTAGGGGTCCGCATTTTCATTCATAGGGTTTGTGTGATACATACACTGTCTGGCGACTAGGTGTAAAACGGGTGCAGTAATGCCGCGTTCCAGGGTCGCTCGGTCTCCTCGTCTAATTTGTCCATCTTGTTCTTGCGCGGCTGCTGCGCGTCAATGAGGTAGTAGGAGTCGTTGGGCAGCGCCCGGCTGATGATGAAGGGGCCCTCCCAGGGTGGCGATAGCTTGTGCATGCCCTTCGTGTCTTGCAGCAGCCGGAGGACCAGGTCGCCCTTGCGGAACACGACTGGGCGGATCCGGCCTGAATGGTAGCAGCGTAGTCGTTGCTGGTACAGGGCTGATCTAGACAGAGCCAGCTCGCGGGCCTCCTCCAGGAGGTCCACTCCGTCCTCCCGGGCCTCCTGGTTGGCCTTTTCGTCGTATAGGAGCTTGCGCGGTGAGTCGAACTCGATGTCCACGGAGAGGACGGCTTCCGATCCGTAGACCAGGAAGAACAGGGTGTAGCCGGTTGATCTATTCGGCGTGGTGCGGAGGCTCCATAGCACAGCCGGAAGCTCCTCGATCTAGCATCCGGGTGACCGCTCCAATGGCTCGATGAGACGCAGCTTGATGCCGGCTAGCACCAAGCCATTTGCTCTTTCGACTTGCTCGTTGGACTGCGGGTACACGATGGAGGCAAGGTCTAGCCGGATGCCCTTGTTGCTGCAGAATCGGGCGAAGGCCCCCTTGGCGAAGTTCGTGCCGTTCTCGGTGATGATGCTGTTGGGGTAGCCGAACCGGTTGATGATGTCGGTGAAGAAGGTGACGACTGTCGCCCCGTCCAGCTTCCGGATAGGCTTGGCCTCGATCCACTTCGTGAATTTATCCACCGCTACCAGCAGATGGGTCATACCCGCGCGTGCTCGCTTGAAGGGACCGACCATGTCGAGGCCCCAAACCGTGAAGGGCCAGGTTATCGGTATGGTCTTGAGTACCGAAGTTGGCATGTGCCTGAGCTGCCCGAAGCGATGGCACCCATTGCATGCGCGGACCAGCTACACAGCGTCCTCGAGGGCGGTGGGCCAATAGAAACCATGGTGAAAAGCCTTGGCGACTATCGCCCTTGACGAAGCGTGGTGCCCGCACTCGCCCTGGTGGATGTCCTTGAGTAGCCGGTAGCCCGTGTCTACATCGACACATCTCTAGAAAATGTCGGATACACTGTGCTTGTACAGCTCGCCGTTGATGATGGTGTATGTGTGCACGCGGCGCCGGATTTGCCTGGCCTCCACCTCGTCATCCGGAATTTCTCCGTTGGCGGTGTAGTTCATGAAGGGTTGTTCCCAGGATGGCACTTCCCGAATGACGAGGATGCTCCCGCTCTCCGGTTGATGGATGTCGGGGGGTCGTCCGGGTGATGTACCCGGACGACATCCCCCGAGCTACTTGGCGAACCGGCAGCCCCCGGGTCTTGTGAGCCGGAGGGCACTGTCCTGCCGGAGTTGGTGCGAGGGTCTTCTTTTTTGGACGCTCCGCCTGCCCCGCTTCTGCCGCTCCGTCAGCCGGAGCGCTCCCTGCCCAGATGATGGAGTCTGATTCCGGTGACGGGTTGATGGAGGGTTTGCGCAGGTGCTCCAAGGAAACCCTTGGTGGGATCGCCTGCCTGGTGGATCTGATTCGGGCGAGCGAGTCGGCTGCCTCGTTGTTGGCGCGGGGGACGTGATGGAATTCACATCCGTCGAAGGATGCACTGAGCTTCTAGATGTGGAACCGCTAGAGGGCCATGTTTGCATCTCTGGCGTCCCATTCTCTGGACACTTGCTGCACCACCAGATCTGAATCACCGAAGCAAAGGATCCGGTTGACACCGATCTCCTTGGCCAGTCGGAGTCCGTGCGCCATTGCCTCATATTCGGCTATGTTGTTGGAGGCCTTGAAGTGGATCTGCAACACGTACTCCAGCCGGTCTCCCTTGGGCGAGGTGAGCACGATGCCGGCTCCCAAGCCCCCGAGCATCTTCGACCTGTCGAAGTGCATCTTCCAATGGTCCGAATCCGGAACCGGTGGGAGATATTGGGTCTTAGCCCAGTCGACGAGGAATTCCGCCAATGCCTGCGACTTGATCGTGAGCTGGGGCTCGTACTGGATGGAGTAGGTGGCGAGCTCGATGGCCCATTTGGAGACTCGGCCGGTGGCGTCCTTGTTGCCGATGATTTTCGAAAGGGGTGCGGTGCACACGACCTTAATCGGATGCTCCTGGAAGTAGTGCTTGAGCTTTTTGTATGCCAGGTACACGCCGTAGCACATCTTCTGGTAGCTGGGGCAGTTCTGCTTGGAGAGGGAGAGAACCTCGCTGAGGTAGTAGACGGGCCTCTGAACTAGCTGAGCCTTGCCTTCCTCGGGGCGGTCCACCACCAGGACGACGCTGACGACCCGGCTGATGGCTGCTATATAGAGCAACATCGGCTCCTTGCTAGCTGGCATGGCTAGAACCGGCATTGTGGATAGCATGCGCTTAAGGTCATGAAATGCGGTGTCGGCTTGCGAAGTCCAGGAGAACTTGTCCGTCTTCTTCATCAGCTGGTACAATGGGAGTGCCTTCTCCCCTAGCCGGCTGACAAAACGGCTGAGAAAGGCCAGGCATCCGGTGAACTTTTGGACTCCACGCAGGTTCCTGGGTGGCTGCATCCTCTCGATGGCCGCGATCTTCTCTGGATTTGCCTCGATGCCTTGTTGTGATATGAGGAAACCGAGGAGCTGACCGGATGGGACTACAAAAATGCATTTCTCCAGGTTTAGCTTCATCTGGTACTGGCAGAGGTTGCCGAATGTCTCTCCCAGATCTGCGAGGAGGGTGCGCTTCTCCTTGGTCCTGATGACCACATCATCCACATAAGCATGCACGTTTCGGCCTATCTGCGAGTGCAAGCACTTCTGCATGCAGCACTGATAGGTGGCGCCTGCATTCTTTAGGCCGAAAGGCATGGTTACGTAGCAGAAAGCCCCGTAGGGGGTGATAAATGATGTCTTAATCTGATCAGCCGGGTTTAACCGGATCTGATTGTAACTGGAATAGCAATCTAGAAAAGACAACAAATCATAGCCGGCCGTGGAATCGATGACTTGATCGATACAGGGCAAGGCGAAAGGGTCTTTCGGGCACACCTTGTTCTGGCTGGTGTAGTCGATACACATGCGCCAGGTCTTGTTCTTCTTCAGCACCAGGAATGGGTTCACCAACCAGCCCGGGTGGTACACTTCCATGATGAACCCGGCTATAAGGAGCCAGGTGATCTCGTCACCGATTATCTTCCTCTTCTCCTCTGCGAACAGGCGCAGAGGTTGTTTGACCGGCCTGGCATCCGGACGCACATGAAGTGAGTTCTCGACGAACTCCCTCGGCACACCCGGCATGTCCTTGGGAGACCATGCAAAGATGTCCCGATTCTCACGGAGGAAGTCGGTGAGCACGCCTTCCTATTTGTTGTCCAAGCCAACACCAATGGTGATGAACTTAGTCGGGTCGGAGGGGTCGAGCAGGATCCTCTTCGTCTCCTTCGCCGGCTGGAAAGCTCCTTCTCCAGCCGGTTTGCTGCTAGCCGGTATGTCCTGCTGGGCCATGGCCACATTGCGCATGATCACGCGCTTCTCCTCGGCTATGATGAGGGCCTCTGCCAGTTTGGAACCGGCTGAGGCGCACTCCATCGACCGCCTAAAGCAGCCGGCGACGGTGATCACGCCGTGGGGTCCTGGCATCTTCGTCTTGAGGTACGTGTAGTGGGGGATGGCCATGAACTTGGCGAGGGCGGGGCGCCCAAGGAGAGCATGGTAGGAGCTCGTCAGGTTTACCACCTCGAACCAGACTGGTTCGCGGTGGAAGTTCTCCTCAGTCCCGAAGATGACGTCCAGCTGGATTTTTCCCAGCGGGGCGCAGGCTGGCCCCGGCAGTACGCCGTGGAACGTCGTGGTAGTCGGGTGCAGGTCGCGGTCGCGAATGCCCAGCTTCTCCAATGAGGACTGGTAGAGGAGGTTGAGGCTGCTGCCTCCATCGATGAGGACGCGTGAGAATCGGCAGGTACGCGTGTTGGAAGCGATGAGGGGGTTGAGCACCATGGCATAGCTCCCGGGAGTCGGCAGCTGCTCCAGCTGGTCTGCGCGGCTCCAGGTGATGGGGGTTTCCGACCAGTTCAGGTACTGGGGGACCAGAGAGACGATGGCATTGACCTCCTTGGAGCGTCGGCTGCGGCTGTGCTTGTCATCTAGCTCTGTCTCGAAGATGTGGTAGGGGGCGTGCGACTGGGGTACCCATTGTTGTCGTTGCCGCCGTTGCCGCCGTTACCACCATTACTGGCTCCTCTAGCCGGTGGTGGTGGTCCACCAGGAGGGGGCGGGGGGATACGAGGCTGGTTACCCTGGTCTTTAAGCTGGCGGGTCCAGCTGCAATTCCGACTCGTGTGCGTAGCCGGTTTGAAGGCACCGATGTGCCACTTGCACGGGTCGTCAAACATCTGGTCGAAGGTGAGCCGTGGCTTCTGCCTCCTTGTATCGGTGGCCGGTGCGTCGGGCGCACCCTCCACAACATTGACCTGCCGCGCGTGGTAGCGTGGCTTCTGCTGTCCGGCTTGGCGGTCCCCATGGAACCGGTTGTCGTTGCCGTGGCGCCTGTAGGTTCCGGCTTCGCCAGCCGGATTGTTCGGACGATCGCGAACCGGCTCCGTAGGAGTCGGCCGCCCGTCAGCATTTACTCGGAGGGGCTTCTTCATGGCGGCATCCATCGTGGTGTACTGGTCCACAACCATCATGAGCTCCGCCATGGTTTTCGGCTCGTCACATAGTAGCCGGTGGCGAAGCATGGTGCCTTCTCGGCAACCCTTGATGAAGAAACTAATGGCCTGGCTCTCCAGAATGCCCTCATAGGTGTTGTGCATCTCCGTCCACTTGGCGAGGTACTCGGGGTCAGTCTCGTGGTCACCCTGGACGCACAAGGCCAGGTCGTGTGGATGCCCCGGACGCTTGTACATGCCGTTGAAGTTGCGAACGAACACCTTCTCGAAGTTTGGCCAGGCGTTGATGCTATTGGGCGCAAGGCTAGTGAGCCACGTCCTTGCTGACCCGGTTAGCATGAGGGGGACGTAGCGCACGACAGTGCGCTTGTTCCCATGGGCGATGCCAACTACCGTAGCATAGTCGGTCAGCCAATCTTCTGGCTTCATGCTGCTGTCCTACTTGGGGGTGTCCCTGGGCAGGGAGAACTTATCTGGAAATGGCTCGTTCCGGATGCGGGGTCCGAAACAAACCGGGCCAATAGAATCTTCTTCCTCCGTGACGCGCGCTTGAGCAAGGAGCTCGATGTGGTCACGGGCATCCGGACAATCCGGGTTGGGCGCTCCCACCTGGCCCGAGAGACGGGAACCAGCGGGTCTAGGCGCTCTGGTTGGGGGAGGGGGCGGCGGCGGGTTGCTGTTCACCGTCTGCTCCTGGCGTGGCTGGCCCTTGTTGCCAGAGTTGCGACGCCTGCTGCGGGCCTTAGCCGGCTGAGGGGAGGACGCCTGCTAGGTGTCGCGCGGCACGCCCCTACTGTTGGCAGGCAGCTTGCTCCCCCTGGAGTAGCTGGGGTCTGATGGCTCAATACACGGCGCCAAGAAAAGTGCTTAGTGCGTGGTTTTGATGTAGAGCTCGTTGGGAACCCCAAGAGGAAGGTATGATGACCACAGCAGCAAGTTTCCCTCAGTTATGAAACCAAGGTTTAATCGAACCAGTAGGAGCAAGGAAACACCTCAAAGGTGTTACTAGCTAAGCTTTGGCAGGACGCACTACCGGTGCTAGTAGCAGCGTGGAGACCTGCACAACACAACCACAGAACTTTGTCCCCAACTTGCGATGAGGTTGTCAATCTCACCGCGTTTTGCGGAAAACAAAGGATTAAACGTATCAAATGGAAAGAAGTAAAAGTTTGCAGAAAGTATACACAAAGCAGTAAAAGATTGTAGATTGTATATAAAAGACAAGGACCGGGATCCATAGTTCACTAGAGGTGGCTCTCCTTAGATAGATAATATGCTGGGTGAACAAATTACAGCGGGGCAATTGACAAACACCGAGAAAGCAATACATGCATATACTAATCATCTTGACTCCTCTGAGACTTGATTGGGCATTACAACATAATACATAGACCGCCATCCAACTGCATCTATGACTAATAATCCAGCTTCAGGTTATCATCCGAACCACCTCCAGTATTAAGTTGCAAGCAACAGCTTATTGCTTTACGAACTACGTGTCAAGTAAACAATACAATTTTTCTATGAACAAAAGATCGTTGTTTTCTCCCTAGTAGCAACAGCACATCTAGTACCTTAGAGATTTCTGTCACTTCCCCAGATTACTAGAGGCATGAACCCACTATCGAGCATAAATACTAACTCTTGGAGTTGCTAGCATCTACTTGGCCAAGATAGCTACTAACAACGGAAAGCATGCAAGATCTCAAATAACAAAGACATGATAGAATCAATAATCAATCTGAAATAGCATCTCAATATCCATCGGATCCCCGCAAACACAACATGTATGGATTACAAATAGATGATCTTGATCATGAACGGAGCTCACAAGATCTAAACATGAAAGCACAAAGGAGGAGAAACCAGCCATCTAGCTACTACATGGATCCGTAGTCCAAGGATGAACTACTCACGCATCACACCGGAGGCTTGCATGGTGATGAAGAAGGCCTGTGGTGAATTCTCTCCGGTGGTGCCGAAGAGCTTCAGATCCCTCCCGATCTAGGGATGGAGATGACGGCGGCTACAGACTCTTTCGTGAATTTTTGATCGGGTCCTTAGGGGTTTTGTCCCGAGGGAAACTTATAGGCGGAAGGAGAGGCCAAGGGGGTGCTGGGGTCGGCCAGACCACCCCCTGGCATGGGCCAAGCCTGGCCGTGTGGCCAGGTGGTGTGGTTGGCCCCTAGCCCCTCTCCTCGTATTCTAGCACTTGATCCCTTCCGGAAAAATAGGCACTTGGGCTTTTGTCCCGTCCAATTCCGAGAATATTCATTTTCTGACTTTTCTGGAACCAAAAACAACAGAAAACAGGCAGCTGGCACTGTGGCTCTGGTTAATAGGTTAGTCCAAGAAATCATAATAAAAGTACTCCAAAGTTGGAACAAAACACAAGAAAGTGGATAAAACGAAGCTTGGAACATCAAAAATTATAGATACATTTGCAATGTATCAACATCCCCAAGCTTAACTCCTGCTCGTCCTCGAGTAGGTAAGTGATAAAAAGAAATAACTTTTGAGGTGACATGCACCATCAAAGACTTGATCAAAGTATTTGCAAAACATTCAAGGCTGGGATCATAGTACTTCAATCATAACATGAAAGACAAAGTTCCAGCAATAAGCAAAGAAACTAAGATGCAACATGAAAAGGCACAAACAAAAGATTCATGAATAACAATGCTTTGCAAGACGTTTGTTTGTTTCACATAAAGAAAACATAGAATAATAGTATTCAGCTTGTCCCTCAATAGAGTAGCAAATATAAATGCATAGGACACCTTAAAAGTTCATAAGAGTGACTAGATACAATAGTTTCAAACAGGCAATAACAAGTTATGCATCAATCAACTAGTCTTGGGACAATGCACATAGAACTAAGAATGGCCACTATGCTCTCAAAGTAAGTGCATAAAGTTAGAATGGTGGAAGAAAAGCCTTTTGTAAAAAGGAAGTAGGGATTCAAGTCTCATAAAGAGCTTCCAAAAATTATGATACTTATAGCTTTCAGCTCTCATTGCCCCTATCATAAGCATCTTGAAATGATTAAGGTTAAAGTGAACAAACTATGGTGTACATGCTTGACAAAGTATAAGTCAGAAATCTCATGTCCCTTATATACGGGGGCCGCTCCTCATGCTACTCAAGTTTAGTCACCGGTAAGTTCTTGTCATCGTAAGTACATGTGTATCATAGAGAACCGCCAACGGGGTACCCCTTGCCCGATGATATGGAAGAATCCCCGTATCAAAATGACAAGGCAAGCAGACAACGAGCATCTGAGCATTCTTCTTATTTACCATGGGAATATGGTGCTTTTTTCTCTCTTTCCTCTTTTCATAGTATCTCTTTTTTTTCTCTTTTTTCTCAATAGGACTCTCTTTTTTTATAAGAATGCTTCATAGACAGGTCATTATGGTTACGCTGCAGGTTTCCACCATGTCAGCATGGATTAGACCAGCGGCCCAGGTGTTTCTCTAACACATATACATAACTCCATGGACTTACAAGCTCCCCTTTCATTTCACACTAACGACATCCATATACAAAAGAGCATGATATCAACTAGGTACAAGTACCAAGTGCAATGTTGAAAGCGTTCCCCATGAAAGCATGGTTCTGCTAATTCCCAACAAATAAGTGCAAGCATATACAACATAGAAGACACAATGGTTCAAGTTTATTAGAGGCAATAAAGTAAAGTGTGCCATCAAGTTCGTGAGAGCTTTAATCACTAGTTTTCTCATAACAAGTGAAAGGTAAACAAAAGCATGAATATACTTGGAATAGCATAAGCTAGTAGGTACGTATGGTGGACTCTTTGGAAAAACTTGGTTTAGGGAGTTGGATGCATGAGTGGAACTCATACTTTGTTGTGGAGGCTAGCAAAAGACTGGGAGTGACAAACTAAGAGAGCAATAATGGCCATAATCATGCAGAGCGACAAAACATCATTGATCAAAGCATAAAGTGATACTACAAGTTGAAAACTAAAGGATCATAAAGGCTATGGTGACTTGAGATAGTCATAACATGGTGTGAGCATGTGCCAAGTCAACCCAAATAAAGCATCAAAGGAGAATACCACTATACTATGCTTTAATATGCTAAAACAACACATGATTCATCCAAGGCACATTAAGAAATCTCAATTGCTAATAACAAGTCATGCTACAGCAAAGAATACTAAGCATAAATCCAAAACAATATCAAGCACGGCACGACAAAGCATGACCACAGTCAAAAACGAGCTCTTTTTACCACATAAGCATGCACTTTCCTACTCTTTTCCAAACCAAACCAAACTATTTGCAAACCAAAGTGTGAAAGAGGGGGTCCAACCAACTTATTCAGAAAACTAAAGAAACCAAGCAAACTAAAAACCAAAACCAAAACAAAAAAGAAGGCGCTCCAAGAGAAACACAATTGTGCACGAAACAATAAAAATGAAGCGTTTGGAAGAAACCTGGAATTTTTATTGATGAAGAAGGGGATGCCTTGGGCATCCCCAAGCTTTGACGCTTGTACTTCTTGGATATTTCTTGGGGTGACATGCGTGAAATCCCCAAGCTTGAGCTTTAGTCCATCCTTCATCTCGTTACTCATTCCTTCCATACACCTGAAAATTTTCCTTCATACAAAACTTCACACAATCTCATTAGCAACATTAGTCCACTTAAGATAAATAAGTCTCAAGGTTCAGTTCTAACACCAAATAAACTTCCATTATAATACTATCTACTGTAGCACTTCCCTCAGAAAGCTCAATTCCCCAAAGGAAGTCAATAAGGAACTAACAAAAAGCAAATGCAGAAAATGGCAGAAATCTGTCAAAACAGACCAGCAGGTAAAGACGAATTTTTTTGAAGACCTTCTGTTGCTCAAATCAAAAAGTGTTGAACTAACGAAAGTTATATAACAACCTGGGGCAGCAGCACAACAAATTACAGCTCAATCCGACGTATAGAGCTCTCTCAGGAATGTTTACGGTGAAGCACAGAAATCTGTTTCGGGACAGCAACTTTACCAATCATTACTTCACTCTCATTAGAGGTTACTCTTGGCACAAAAAGCAAATAAAAAGGATAAGGAGAGGTTATTACAGAGGTAATAATTTCCAAGACTCATCTAAAACTCTTAGGCTATCTCCCAACAAGTACTTTTTTTTAACGCCTTTAAGTTAGGCATAAGAACCAAAGAAAGAATCAAGTGTTCTCAAATGAAGAAACATTAAGATCAATACCAGAAATATTTTCAACAAGGCATGGTATATCATCCAAATAAGTTCTAGAGGATCCTCTCTCAATGCTCTTGGGTTCACTATTCTCATCAAAAGGGTTTGCAGGAACAATCCAATCAAGATTATTTTCTATGGCATCATGTATTGCTACTAGTTTAAAGGGTATTGGTATCTTAGGTTCCTCCCCATTAGGTTCGGTTTTGTTCATCTTTTCTCGCGTACCAACAACATCTACACATGAGCCTAGCATATTGAAACGTTCAAAAACTTTTCTAGCTTTCTTGGCAACATCATAGAACTCCTTAAACAAAGTTTTTAGAATAAAATCCCTCTTTTCAGGATCCTCAACTTCTTTAAGCTTAAGAAACATTACTTGCATTAAGGGGTTGAGGTTAATAAACCTAGCTTCTAACATGTGAATTAAAGAATCTACAGCAATCTCATAATTTGGAGCAAGTTCTACAAGGGATCTATCCTCAGTATCTTCATGTTTGCTAACATGATTAAAGAATTCTTCAATATTGTCTTTCCCAATTATAGAACCACTACCAATTGGAAGGTCTTTCAGGGTGAATGTAGGGATCAACATGGTGCTAAGGGAGAGGTGACAACTAAGGGAGACTTAATTTTTTTGTGTTTTCAAATAAGAAAGCAAACAAGTAAAACTAATTTTTTTGGATTTTTGAAGAACAAAAAAAGCAAACAAAGCAAAAAAGGAAACTAAGCAAAACAAAAACAACAAAGTAAAGAGATTGGTTATGAGGGACTCCCCTTGTGAAGATGTCCTTGACTCCCCGGCAACAGCGCCAGAAAATCGCTTGATGGCTCAATACACGGCGCCCAGAAAAGTTCTTGGTGCGTGGTGGTGATGTAGAGCTCGTTGGGAACCCCAAGAGGAAGGTATGATGAGCACAGCAGCAAGTTTCCCTCAGTTATGAAACCAAGGTTTAATCGAACCAGTAGGAGCAAGGAAACACCTCAAAGGTGTTACTAGCTGAGCTTTGGCAGGGCGCACTACCGGTGCTAGTAGCAGCGTGGAGACCTGCACAACACAACCACAGAACTTTGTCCCCAACTTGCGATGAGGTTGTCAATCTCACCGCGTTTTGCGGAAAACAAAGGATTAAACATATCGAATGGAAAGAAGTAAAAGTTTGGAGAAAGTAAACACAAAGCAGTAAAAGATTGTAGATTGTATATAAAAGACAAGGACCGGGATCCATAGTTCACTAGAGGTGGCTCTCCTTAGATAGATAACATGCTGGGTGACCAAATTACAGCGGGGCAATTGACAAACACCGAGAAAGCAATACATCCATATACTAATCATCTTGACTCATCTTAGACTTGATTGGGCATTACAACATAATACATAGACCGCCATCCAACTGCATCTATGACTAATAATCCACCTTCAGGTTATCATCCGAACCCCCTCCAGTATTAAGTTGCAAGCAACAGATTATTGCTTTACGAACTGCGTGTAAAGTAAACAATACAATTGTTCTATGAACAAAAGATCATTGTTTTCTCCCTAGTAGCAACAGCACATCTAGTACCTTAGAGATTTCTGTCACTTCCCCAGATTACCAGAGGCATGAACCCACTATCGAGCATAAATACTAACTCTTGGAGTTGCTAGCATCTACTTGGCCAAGATAGCTACTAACAACGGAAAGCATGCAAGATCTCAAATAACAAAGACATGATAGAATCAATAATCAATCTGAAATAGCATCTCAATATCCATCGGATCCCCACAAACACAACATGTATGGATTACAAATAGATGATCTTGATCATGAACGGAGCTCACAAGATCTAAACATGAAAGCACAAAGGAGGAGAAACCAGCCATCTAGCTACTACATGGATCCGTAGTCCAAGGATGAACTACTCACGCATCACACCAGAGGCTTGCATGGTGATGAAGAAGGCCTCCAGGGGTAATTCCCCTCTCCGGCAGGGTGCCAGGAAGAGCTTTAGATCCCTCCCGATCTAGGGATGGAGATGACGGCGGCTACAGACTCTTTCGTGGATTTTTGATCGGGTCCTTAGGGTTTTCATCCCGAGGGCAACTTATAGGCGGAAGGAGAGGCCGAGGGGGTGTTGTGGTCAGCCAGACCACCCCCTGGCGCGGGCCAAGCCTGGGCGCGCGGCCAGGTGGTGTGGCCGGCCCCTGGCCCCTCTCCGTCTCCTATTCTGGCACTTGATCCCTTCTGGAAAAATAGGCGCTTGGGCTTTTGTCTCGTCCAATTCCGAGAATATTCATTTTCTGACTTTTCTGGAACCAAAAACAACAGAAAACAGGCAGCTGGCACTGTGTCTCTTGTTAATAGGTTTGTCCAAGAAATCATAATAAAAGTACTCCAAAGTTGGAACAAAACACAAGAAAGTGGATAAAACTAAGCATGGAACATCAAAAATTATAGATACATTTGCAATGTATCAGGGTCCTCTTGCATCTGCCGGTTGGCGTCAGCCTGCTCGTCCACGATGCGAAGGAGCTCCTGCACACGGGCGTGATGGTGGGCTCGCTCCTCGCCCTCCAGCTTGGGTAGTTCCTCTGCTGCAGCTCGCGTCGCACGCAGGTTCTTGATGGGCGTGCTATAGGTGGGCCGGATAAGGGCGGGCGTGGGATCCGGCTCCCCATCCTTTTCCATCCTACCGCCTAGCTCGCCACCCCGGCGCCGTACCTGGCCACGCCGGCTCGGCTCCGCGGTAGCCAGAGTGAAGCCGTGTGCACGGTCGTACTCGCGCCGGGTGATCTCGAGTTGCTTGCGGGTTGCCGCCAGCTCCATGGCCTCCTGGAGGAGGATCTGTCTCTCCATGGCGAAGTTGGCCTCTGCCTCCTCCGGGTTATCCCTGAGGTTAACCGGCGTCTGGAGCCGATCAATGGCATCCTCCACCGGGTTCTGAGACTGCGGAGGGGCGGAAGTTCCAACCTCGTCCATGCCCCGCTCCCGCGGCTGGCGGGGATGAGAGCTGGAGCCGGCCATCATGACCTCCACGCCACAGGACGCGGCGGAGGCACTACCGCTCGGACGCGGCAGCTCCGCGACAGAGATTATTTCCCTAGGGAAACGCTTCGGGACGGTGGCAACATAGACAGGGAGGTCGCCGAATAGCAGGACGGTGCCGTTTGACGGGAAAGAGGTTCCGGCGAAGCAGGAAGCGTTGTCGATGACACAGTCGAATTTGCCGAGCGTGAGCACTAGGCCGGAGGCCACGCGCTGACCGGCTGAAGTGCGGGGTCCCGTGCGAAACGTGACTCCGGTCGAAGCCATCTTGCCCCATGGTGGGCGCCAACTGTCGTTGTATTGGGAACGGTAGTACCTGAAGTGGTTAGATAGAGGTGTGGGGACTAGCAGGGAAGCTATCGACAGTGTCCGCAGGCGGGATTGGATACAAGCAAGCGTAGCTGGACGCAGGAAGTACCCAGGTTCGGAGCCCTCGTGATGAGGTAAAGCTCCTACTTCTGTCGGATCTGACTATGTGGGATATACGAACTACAAGTGCTCCTCGAGCTATATTCTCTATCTACTACCTTAAATGCAATGAGACCAACCCTTTCTAATGAGGCCTTGCCTCTCCTTATATTGGCAGAGAGGCAACAGTCTCACTGGCCAGTCTGACTGGTGGGCCCCACATACGGGTCCCAGCTGGCTGGTCATCTACAGTATCCGGTATGGTATGTCGCATCGGAGTACGAGCGGTATGGCTATCGCTGGCACAGTGGACACCGTGCGAGCATGTCGTCAGCACCAGGCCACTGTTCCCGCGTCATCCCCGCAAAGTCTTCAGTATGGTCGAGTAGTGGCCGGTCTTGTCATCGTACAGGGCGTACCGTGCACTGATACGCACGTCGTCCTGTCTTCTTGATTGGTTCCAGCTACGGCGACATAGCCGGCTGCTTCTTGTTGATCCGGCTACCATGAGGTAGCCGGCCTGGCCTGCTTTGTCCGGCTGCATCTGGTCAGCTGGACGCGATCTGACTGCACGGTTTCTTGTTCGGTTGGGGTATCTGGGGATCATCCCCCCGATAGTTTGTGAAAATAACATACATGCAATGACTCTGGTGGATCCATATGTGGTTTGTGAAAAGAACACACATTTCAATGACACTAGTTGATCCATATGTGGTTTGTAACAATAACACACATGTAATGACTCTGGTGGATCTATATGTGGTTTGTGAAAAGAACACATATCTCAATGACATTGGTGGATCCATATGTGGTTTGTGACAATAACACACATGCAATGACTCTGGTGGACCCATATGTGGTTGATGGGAAGAACACACATCCAATGAACTCTACTGGATCTATCTTGCCATAATTTGATGTATGCCACGATGTATTTCATTGTACAAGACACTCACTTTCCATTTTTATACTACTTAGTTTTGCCCTTGGTTTTTTTATACTACACAGTTTTGCGCTCACTCTCTCTCTCTTTCGTAGAAGCCCAAACCTGTGCTCACTCTGTGTACTATGCCCTGATTGGTTGTCACAGTTGTCACGCAGATCATGCGCACCAACTGTTGATCCTGTGTGATCCAACGAGGATCGTTGCACACATCGTGCCCTTCACAGTACAGCGTGAGACAGCACGGACATCTCCCTCAACGAGACTTCTACAAGAAGGAACACGATGCCTTCCATAGAAAAAGTCGTCGAGTGGTCATGTCACGTTTAATCTAGTCTGCAAAGGCTACAAGTCTACTATACGGCAACTGGTCATCCATGTCCCATGGGCTATACCATTTTTACTACGCAAGGCGCCTGCACTCTCACTTGCAACAGGCCCCCACCACACGAACCTTCCACGCGGCATCCGTAGCTAGAAGAGCTGCCTACTAGGGCCCTCGAGGAGGCCTAAATTTCCCCGCATTAAAACCCTAGCCTATCGGGTCCTCCATTCAGACTCATCCACTCCTCTCTCTTCCCTATCTAGCAAAACCCCACAATCTTCAACATATAGCCATGAAACTTCTCCATGAAACCAGTGCGTGGGGGTGAGTGTGCGGGCATCGCCGCCGGGGTGGTGCTTCATGCGGCAGATCTGGAGGAGCATCATGCAGCACAAGGCGAGGAGGACGTGCAGTTCAACCCCTTGGGGGACCATGTGCTCGCTGGTGCTGACAACTTCGGAGGCCGCGATGAGGGCGTGGAGTTCGACGAACATGCTCCGCTCATGTATTCGGAGGTACATCTATTTCTACATGTTTCATATTTTCTGATCGAGCTTAATCTATCCTGGTTTCATAAAAAATCTAGTCCTAATGATTAGATGCACCGTACGAACCGGTACATGGAGAGATCTAGTCTGTTCTGAATGAATCCACATTAGTTATTTATTAATAAGTTATCAAGAACACAAACCACATTAATTTAGGAGCGAGCTGGGGAGACAGCCATAATAAACTGCTGAACCTGTATAAATATGTTATTGTATTGAAAGTAACTCGGAATGGTGGGAGGAATATATATTTATTATTTTGCTCATTTCGGTTTGCATATCATACATTACAGGTAGATTCAAGTGAGATGGACTCTGACAAGGAGAATAGAGACAACAATAGCCGCCATGTCATGAAGAAGATCAAGAGCGGGAGAATCCCTTTATGCACTTGACTTGGGGAGCTCAGGTGCCCTTTCTGTAAGAAAGGAGTCAACCCGAGGATTGTCAGCTTGATTCTGCATGCGGTTGGCATCGGTAAAAGCCCGTCTAGTAAACACAAGTCGGTGACCAAGGCTAAGCATGCTGCTTATGGCAAATTCCTGAGGGAGTATGTCAAGACCGGCCTGGTGTCCCCTTACTTAGAAATCAGCAACTTCTAGCCGACCAACTCGTCACTGTGCTAGCCCAGTCACTAATAATGTTTAATTCTCTTACTATTTCTATACCCTTAAACTATGTGGTGCGTTGAAACCTCATGCTTTTCCACCGACACGCGTGTTGCAAAGTTGTTTGATCATGCATGCTTACACCAGTGGCCTACCCAAAACTTATAGAAGCATGGGCAAACAAGCTTCAGTTTAGCAAATTCTGGACAAAATCACCAAATTAAAGAAAGGAAATTGCAAGCTTTATGCAATCGGCAGGGTTGCCCCGAGGTGCAGGGATGCTAGGTCCCTGTCTATGGGTACACTTCTTAAACTTGTTGGGAATAATAATCACAAATAGTTGTACACTTCCTTCTATCCTGTCACGTTACGTCGTGTCAGCAGCGTGCACTGGCTGCGGATCAGTAACGGGACGGTGGTCTCCATGACCGGTCTCTGCCACGCCAAAGCCACGTCGCACACCCGTCCCATCGCCTACCGGGCACGGCCGCCAAATTTAATCACTAGGATTGGAAACCAATGGTGCTCGCCTGGTCAAACTTGCTTCCGCTTGGGTATGACCAGAATATTTGTAAACACAATTTAAGCATCACCTTCCATATCCACAACATAGCACTGTGCAAAAATCCCCAACTCCTTCCGTCGCCGCCGCCGCCGTAGCCACCGAAAGAACCATCAACGCTGCTGCAGGCACCGCCTCCGTCGGGCCATACCACCACAACAGATCACTCCACTGCCACGCCCAGTCCCAGCCACTGCTACCGACCCTAGGCCACCGCCGCCACATTAGCTGCTGCCATGTATGCAGAGTACGGCGTGTTTGGCGATGGGAGCGGCTTCACTGACGGTCATCCACACAAATGCGTTAGCGGAGGTCGCCAAGGTCATCGCAATGTACGAGTGGTGGCTACAGGAGCCGATGGACAGTACAAGATCGTCGGCCTTGACCTCGAGTATACCGGAGATAGGAAGAGCGTGGCGCTTTTGCAGGTGTCCATCTGTAACCACTTCCTCCTATACCACGTATGCAGGGCCAAATATGTATGCCCGGAGCTTCGCGAGTTCCTACGCAGGAGGGAGATCTACTTCGCTAGCGTCGACATCAAGAACGACACTCCGAAGCTAGAGCAGGATGTCCTCATTCATGTCGTTAATCACGTCAATCTCCAATGTTTGTGGAGGTACTCGGATGACGATAGGGGGAAAGCCGACATGGCTAGACTCATTGCCGACATCATCGACCGTGAGTACACCGGAATGAAAGTCGAGTTCCCGAAGCACCTGCACGAGCAATGGGTGTGGAGGCACCTGAATTACAATGCGATGAAGTACGCAGCCAGGGACGCGTATGTCTGCTATGAGATGCTCAACAGGATCTGGCGGGTGGGTGAGTGTGTTGTTTACCACTAGTAGTTTTGCATTCCGTTCCTAGTTTTATCTCGCCTGTATTTTATCTCGCGTGTATTTTCTAAGCATTCTGTGTGTAAGAACTGAGATCGTATGATCCTTGTGCTATTAGGTAGTTAACCTATATGAATTACATTTCCCCCTTTTGTATGCTCAACATTCATACTTACAAATTCTCTCTGTGCCCTTTGCATGCGGCAGAATCCAGGACTAACATGCATAAGGTGGGATACAGTCATAAGTCATAACCAAACCCAGATTATAGCGAAGGATATAGTCATAACCAAACCCAGATTATAGTTCGACAAAGGTAATACACATTAGTTTGTAATAGCTCACATAGTGAACTTCTGAAAAATCATGTTTTCATAAACATAACAAGCCCCATACAAACACAACAGTCATGCACTAAAAGTCTACATCCCAGCCTGTTGGAGAAGGCAACCGATCCGAGGATGCCTTCGGTTGCTTGCCCTGGCTTGTAGATTCATCTACACTCCAGCATCTAGGGCAAACAACTTGCCTTGGTGGTGGTTCAATGGTGCGATACCTGGAACGAAAATTTACAATCTGGTGATATAGCTCATGGCTAACATACCCGTCAATTGCAGCGTACTTCAGATTAGGTTCAGAAAGTGGCTTATACTCCCAGTAATCGTGCCCTAAACGCCTCCACCAACATCTCGACAATTTGCCCTTCATGTGAGCGTACCACGGGTCGATGAGTTTGGCGGCAAGAGCGGCCATCCCGGTCCTTCTTCCCTTCATCCCTGGGTTCTAGTAAATTTTCTGGATATCCACTCTGCACTCCTTTGGGATTTTAATGTTGACAGTTGGGATTTCAAGCAGTATAGTGTCATTCGTGATGTCAACATTAGTAAATGTTATCTACTGGTTCACAAGAAAATCATGAAACAACAACCTAATCCTTTCGCCCCACCTGCATGAAAATGAATTTCGACAAATAATATAGCAATAACTTTTGCAAACAGACGGTCTAGGAACAAAAAGACAGCAAAGTCTACCAGTTCCCGTCAGCCCCCATCTCGCAAAAAGGCTGGTATACGAGGACGTGCCCCTTCATGGAAACTTGCACCACGACGATCCTACAGTGATCGCGGTTGTACTCGAGGTTGATACCTACGAACCTATTTTCTTCAAACTACAGCCAACTCATGTAATTATTCAGAGTGTTCCTCGCAGTCCGAGGGTCGGAGGTGTAGACGACATCGATCTTCTTCCCACCATGTACTTCTATGTCGAAGTATGCATTCCCTTGCCTGCCGTTGTTTCGGACATCCAACAAGTCCATGACTACAGGAAAGAGGGAAAGGATACGGAGGAAGAGGGTGATGCCGTGGCGGAGGAAATGGATGAGGCTGTGGAGGAGAAAGATGATGAGGCCATGGAGGAGGAAATGAGACGGAGAAGTGAAACTGCTTACTGCAAGACTGGAACCAACCTTACTAATATCTGGAATGGAGCACGACCGTTCGTAGTAGGGTGAAGGTGGAGAAAAACGACAGTTTTACATGTCAACGCTAGCGCTGCCAAAAATTTGTTCTGCGCCACTTGCATGCAGTGGAATCGAGGTCTGCCATGTAAGATCCAAGACAAACGTAGTCATGTTTGCGTGTGCCGACCTTCACTCACTAAATGGTGGGCCCCACATTTTTTCTCTCTTATGATTTATTTTTTCACTTCCTCTAGACAGTTCCGGTGCGTGCCCTCAATAATTATGCCCCCTTCCTTGTCTTCCACTCGGACGAGAACCAGCAGTGGAGGAGGTTCCTCACTGGGTCACTCCCTACTTGAACAACTGCCCCCTCCCAGATTCCATCCCCTCTCAAATCCATCCGCCTCCTTTTCACAACGCCTCCATTAATCTACCGGATTCGAGACTCCATTTGCCGCTATGGGTAGAACTTGGGGTAGCAGCAGGCTGAAGCGAAAGGCAAGAGACAATGACGGGGATCCTAGGGAGAGACGTACGGTGTTCCGGGACGGTGAGCACACAAGTTTACCCAGGTTCGAATCCGTCGGCTTTGGACGGATCCTACTCTTGCTAGCAATCTAGTAATATGGCAGAGCCGGAATATGGGTTACAAAGGTTCGCCTATGCGAGTTGAGATTGTGATTGTATGGGGTGCCCTAAAGGATCTCCCTAGGATGGCTTGTATAGATATCCGGCCTAGGGTTTATAGGAGAGATGTATCCGGCTACAACTAAGAGTCGGTTACAGAGTACATCTTGAACTACAAGTAACACTATGGGCCTATGTCGGTAAGTCTTCTAGGCCTTCCCGTAGCCGGATTGGACTCCGTCTCTTCTCCCTGACTGGGCCGACCGTGAAGCAAAGCTCTAACCCGAAGTAGGCCACCCTGGTCAGTGAGGACTATGAGGATACCCGGAAAGTATATCCCCAACAGCAACCCCCGGAAGTCTCGAAGATCCAAAGTCGGATTCATCATCGTCTAGCTTGATCTTTGGCTTGCAGAATCTTGAAGGGTTCCTGAAACTTCAAAACAAAAGATACGATCTGGGTCTCAAAAGTAAGTCGGACCTATCAATACATTATTCGGATTTCTAGCTTGATATTCAAACTAAGCCGGATCTTGTTCTCTGACGTCATCTGACACTGGTCACGGTCAAGTCACATCACTGACAAACATCCTGTCAGCACGACCATTGGTGGGTCCGCCGTTCGCGGAACCAAGGCTCCGTTTAATGTGTGCGCGGAGATCGAGGCGACGTAATCATCACGTGGGAACTTCCCAGTTCGTTCCACGACACGTGGCGTATTTACTGTGCCATTTGCAAGAATCTTGGCGCGGTTCGGTGGCTATAAGGGGTGAGGATTCCCTTTCCCTCATATTCTTCACCTATTCCCCGTGTCGTTTCCTTCTCCTCCACTTATCCCACACGCACAGAGCTCCCTTGCCTCCAGATTCCCAGCGCCGCCCACCGAAGGTCACCGGCGCACCCGAAGAATGGCTTCATGCTCATCATCCGGCTTGGCTGCGGCAGCAGCGGCGGCGACGGCGGCAGAGAAAGAAAGCAATCGCGGGGTTTGGATCCCGTGCGTCCTCGACGACGCCAAGCTCACCGGCATGGAAACGAATGACTCCTCCATGCTGGCGACTGGCGGAGCCGTTTCGGCGAAACCATCCCCAACCCACACGCCGACGAGCAGGTGCACTTCGGCACCCACCTTGACAAAGGTTTGTCTTTCCCTCCCTCAGAATTCTTTTCCGAGGTGATAGATCATTATGGCGTTCGGCTTCACCATCTCCCCCCAAACTCCCTTTTAGAGATGAGCGCCTATGCGTCCTTGTGTGAGGGGTATCTCGGTGTTAGGCCGAGTCTCATTCTCTTCCAGTTTTATTTCCATGTCCGAAGAAACTCTATCACCGCCGGTAATCCTTACATTACCGACACAATTAGTCTTTTGGTTAGACGTGAGCGCATCTATCCAAGGATTTTAGCTAGTGAGTCGGTCAAACAGTGGACGGCTACCTTCTTTTATCATAAGGATATTCCCGCTCCCAGCAAAGCTTCTTCTTTGCCGGCTTTCATCGACAGAGCCGCCACACCCCGAGCATCCTGGGACGAGGCTCCTCTGGCTCTCAACGATGATCTGATTCTCGCCAAGAGGCGGATCGAGTATCTGATGAAGCATAAGGGCCTGAGAGGGTCCGACTTGGTCCAATCTTAGGTGGCACGCCGGATCTAGCCTCTCCAGCACCACGGCGACCGACTGATGCATTCCATCACGGCGTCGAAAAACGACTCCCTCCGCATCAGCCCCAAGGCTTTAAAGCCACAAGACTACATAAGCCATATCAAATGGCTGATAAAGGAGCGGATTGAGAGGAAGATCCCAGATTTGTCCCTAGACATGCATACAGCGGAAAACCCTGTAGTGCCGGTAAGCTTTAGCAGTAAACCCTTTTTATATGTTTCACCTTTAAGTTATTTCGCAATAGTGAGATATTATCTTCTTTTCAGCTTGCCGACCTCCCCGAGTCGGAGTTTGCTCCTATCGAGGGATATCCTCCCGAGTTTTCTCAGGAGGAGGAATTGGTCCCACTGCCGGACGTTGTGCCCAGGAAGCGCAAAGCTCCGAGAGTGGCCATCGGCACAAAGGAAGTGCTAGTTGTGAAGAGGTAACTTTCCACAAAACTTCTGCCTTTGTACTTTACTTCATGATTTCTTCTGAGATATAATGTTCTTCATTCTATTACTTTCTAAGAGCTAAGCAGCTCATCAAGGGCAAGGGGAAGGGGAATATCTCGAAGCCCCTGCATCAGATGAAGTTAACCATGGCTTCTCCTACCGTAGCTCCTCCGACTCCTGCCCCTCAACCTTCTGCAGCGCTGGTGATTACTCCATCCCTGATCGTCGTAGAAGATCCGGCTCCCTCAACAGGGCCAGCGACCCTCGAGTCACAAACTGTCGTCACCATAGGTGGCTCAGGTTTTGATAAGGGTGAACCCTCTTCGGGTAATGATCCCTCGGCAGAGACCTTCGCTGAAAATCTCCTGAACAATCCGGGACTTGCCAAATTTGGTTTGTCTCGGAAATCTGCGGACAAAATCCAGCGGCTGGCCCGGCAATGTCTGGAGAGCCGTAATCTCTCTGCCGAAGAAGAAGCACAAGAAGCGGAGGACATCAAGTACTCCGATCTTCTCGAACAAGTCCGCCTTCACGACGAGGGACTAAGAGCTGGTGTGCTTCCACCACCTCCGGTTATTCCACTCACCCTCGCCGAGAAGGTTACCACTGAGGTGAACATGTGCTTGAGCAAGCTCACACATGAACATCATGTAAGTCGGAATTCCAACTCACGCTTTTCTTTATTGTACTTTATATCATATCCTCTAGCCCCCAAGCATGAAGTTGGATAAACAATCCGGGTTTATGCTTCATTAGGATGCCAAAGAATGAACTAGTATAGCCCCCAAGGCTCGTGCTGATATTAGCTACAATATTAGCCCGAGTCTTTAGTAGACCTCTGACTCAGGGTATTCTGACTTACAGAAAGTTAATTCATATAACCAGGATTTGTTGAAGAATGTCTGCAATAAGAGGAGAGAGATCAAAGCTCTCCGACTTAAAAATGCTAAGCTTAAAGTTTCCAAGGATGAGGCCGAAGGTAAACATTCCGAGACTCAAACCTTGTCTTGTGTTTTCATAGTCAAATATTTTTGCTGAACTGTTTTTCTTTTTGACTTACATCACTGATAAAGCAGTCCTGTGCTATGATCGAAGAGGCCGAGAATCTGAAGACCCTAGTGGTGGAAAACAAAGATCTCCGCCGAGAGCTAGACCAGCTTAAGGCGGATCATGAGAAGAGCATTTGTCAAGTTCTCGAAACCTCCTCCATGGCCACCGTGGAGCATGATCGCAAGATTACACTCCACGAGAAGAAAATCTCGGATCTCAATGACGAGCTTTTCAGAGAGAAGGACCTTTCCGAGGCACTCCGGGCTGAACTCCGGAGTCTTCATGAAGAGAAAACCAAAGTTGACAACATCATCTTTGGTATGTTTCCATCTTTCTGACTTGTTTACATTCTTCGACTCTTTCGATGTCAGATTGATTTAACTGTTTTGCGTTATATGCACAGGTCCTCTCAACTTGACGGACTCCACCTCTGCCGAGCCTCGCACCCACCGGCTTACCCAAGTCGGTGATTTGCTTCATGACTTCCGCCAATCCATCGAGGATATTAGCGAAACTCTCAGGGTTCCGGACATGCATAGCATGTCCGACTTTCAGGTGCGGGACAAGGCAAAGAAGATGCCGCAGCTTTTCTAGGGCTGGAACATGTCCTACGCACGATCCGTAGCGCAGAACGCTCTCACCATGGTCATGAGCCACCATGGAAGCATGGAAATCTGGCAAGTGACCAGAGGGTACTCTACTGTGGATGAAGATGGCCAGAAGCAAGATATCAAAGCCATCATGGACTCCTGCACCGGATATGGGTGCCACGTAGCTGACTTGACCAGCTACGACACTCCCTTCTTCAACCGCGTGGACACGCCGCCTCCGCCTCCGGAAGAAGCAGCCGAAGTTTCCGATGATGAACAACCCATATCGGATTTTGACATCTCGGATCGTTATCAAGCCGAGACCGATGCATCCAGCGAGCTGGCAACTTCTACCTCTTCTCCTGCATCATAGATTATCACAAACAAATGTGTTATTCTGAAAACATTATGGGTCTGTAAATATGTAGTATGATACTTTTGCTAGTGCTAAGTTTTAATCTATTTAGCACTTTTGGCTTAAACTTTTTGTGTGCCTAAAATGTTTGCATAAGCACTTATACTTTTTTGTCTATACTTATCGTTTATTTGGCTTTCTGCGTCGTCCCTTTTGTGAGCTGGCTAAACTTTCAGCACGGAAACTTTGCCGTGCAACGGAGCTCAATTGCTAAACCAGTTTAAACTCGGAAACAAAGCCGGCTTCCAGTACCAACAATTCACTACTCGGAAAATACCTGCATCCGGCAATCAGACAAATAACCAAAGTGTAGACTAGAAACTTTAGAATTATACCCGAAGGTAGCATATTTTAGAATCAGAAATCTAAACCAGAACAAACATGAGCATAAAGTACTTTCAAGTATTCTGGGATTTTTGACTGTGACATGATCATTCGGAAAAAAGATGGTAAATACTTCTCAGAAAAAATTAAAAATTTGAGGGAACCAAAACTTTTATTTCTCTCAGAACATGTACATATGTATGATTACAAAGAAGGATAAACTAAGGATAAAAGGGACGTAGCTGAGCAATATTCCATGGTCTGCCTAACTCATCCGGATTTGTACTGCCTCTAGCTCTCTTTCTCTTCTTAGTAGTAGGTCTTTCTTTGACTGGCCTCATATCAGTTAGGTAGTATGAACCATTGTGCAATACTCGACTAACTAAAAATGGCCCTTCCCATACTGGGGAAAGTTTGTGCTTTCTTTGCTGCACAAGACAAAGAACTAAGTCACCCTTATTGAAAGATCTGTTCCTGACTCTCTGGCTATGATACTTGCGTAACTTCTGCTGATAGGATGTTGATCTCATTTCAGCAACGACACGAACTTCTTTGACTAAGTCGAGATCATTTTATCGAGAAATCTTAGCATCCTCTTCGACATACGCGGCCACTCTAGAAGAAGTGTGAATCAAATCGCTAGGAAGAACTTCTTCTGCGCCATAGACCAAGAAGAAAGGTGTGTATCCGATTGACCTGTTCGGATTTGTTTGTAAACTCCATATTATAGAAGGTAATTCCTCTGCCCAAGCCCCCGCAGCACATCGTAGTGGTTCTTCGAGTCTCGGATTTAGGCCTTGTAGGATTAAACCATTCGATCTTTCGACTTGTCCATTAGCCTGTGGATGTGCGATTGATGCAATGTCAAGCCGGATATTTTGTTCGTTCCAGAATTCGGCAAGTTCTCCCATAGAGAAATTACTCCTGTTATCCGTAATAATACTATGCGGATAACCATACCGGATTATAACATCCTCGACAAATCTTTTGGCTGTTGCTCCATCACAACTAGTGACGGGTTTAGCCTCAATCCATTTTGTGAATTTATCCACCATCACTAAGAGTTGAGTAAATCCACTTGGAGCCCGTCTAAACGGTCCTACCATGTCAAGCCCCCAGACCGCGAAAGGCCATGTTATAGGTATTGTTCGCAGCTGATCAGCTGGAACGTGAGCTTGTCTGGCGTACTTTTGGCAGCCTTTGCACGTCTTGACCAGCCGTTCGGCGTCTGCCTTGGCTGTAAGCCAGAAAAAACTGTGCCGGAAAGCTTTTGCCACTAAAGATTTGGCTGCAGCATGGTGACCACTCTCGCCTTCGTGGATTTCTCTTAGGATTTCCACTCCTTCTTCCGGAGATACGGAGCGCTGAAAAACCCCAGATACACTCCGCTTATAGAGCTCACCACTAACTATAGTATAGGCTTTTGCTCGTCGGATGATCTGCCGGCTCAGAACTTCGTCTTCGGGTAATTTGCCATCTACCAAATCGTCAAGGTAGGGTTGAGTCTAGCTGGGAATTACAGCCAAAACTGCTATCAATGGTGAGTCGGATTTGGTCGGATATTCCTCATCCACTCCCTTTATTGAGGGAACTTTGAGGTGCTCTAAAAAAGCGCCATCCGGGACCTCTTTCCGTGCAGAGCCTATCCGAGATAATGCATTTGCTTCCTCATTTTCTGCTCGAGGGATGTGTTGAACCTCAAACCCTTCGAACGATTTAGATAGATCATCCACGACGGCTTTATATGCTGCCATGTGTTTATTTGCGTTACAAATATCCGACACTTGTTGAGCAACAAGATCTGAATCTCCATAACACATCAAATGTCGGATGCCGATATCCTTAGCAATCTGGATTCCATGCAGCAGTGCTTCATACTCAGCAATATTATTTGTCATTGTGAAGTGGATTTGCAACACGTATAGAAGTTTGTCTCCTTGGGGTGATTTGAGTACCCCACGAGCCCCTGAGCCCCCGCGAGCCTTAGACCCATCAAAATATAGGGTCCAATATTCCGACTCAGGGAGGGTCATATTCTCCTTCATCTCTGTCCAATCAGCAACAAAGTCGGCAAGGATTTGGGATTTGATTGTTGTCCGAGGTTTGTACTCAATATCGAAAGCTGAAAGCTCTATGCCCCATTTGGTGACGCGTCATGTGGCGTCGCTGTTATTGATTATATCTCTCATGGGAGCTGTGCTCGCCATGGTAATTGGATGTTCCTGAAAATAATGTCGTAGCTTACGAGATACTAAGAACACACCATAAGCTAGATTTTGATAGTGCGGATACCGCTGTTTCGATTCTGTCAAGACCTCGCTGACAAAGTAAGTTGGACGCTACACCAAGTGTTCCTGATTTTCCTCCGGTCTCTCCACTACCATAATGATACTGACGACTTTGTTTGTCGCAGCAAGAAAGAGAAACATCGGTTCCTGTGGTTCCGGTGCAGCAAGGATAGGAGCAGATGAGAGTACTGTTGTCAGGTCTTGTAGTGCAGCTTCAGCTTCGTCGGTCCACACAAGATCCTTGGTCTTTTTCAGGAGTTTGTATAATGGTGCGGCTCTTTCACCGAGTCGGCTTACAAACCGACTAACTGCAGCGATGCAACCAGTTAGTCTTTCTACGTCCTTCAGGCGAGTTGGCCTGGAAATATTGAGTATAGCCTTGATTTTGTCTCGGTTCACCTCTATGCCTCTTTGAGACACGATGAAACCTAAAAAAATTCCAGCTGGGATTCCAAAGAAGCATTTCTTCGGATTAAGCATTATGTTGTATTTTCATAGATTGGCAAATGTTTCCTCCAAGTCGGAAATCAATGTTTTGTTCTTTTTGGACATCACCGCAATATCATCCACATATGCATGCACATTGCGTCCGATTTGATCGTGGAGGCAACGGTGCATTGTGTGCTGGTACGTAGCTCCTACGTTCTTCAGCCCAAAGGGCATCGTAACAAAACAGAAGGTTCCGAAGGGGGTTATGAATGAAGTTTTGACTTTGTCAGATTCCTTGATCCAGATTTGGTGATAACCGAAAATATGCATCGAGAAAACAGAGGAGTTCCGAGCCTACCATAGAATCGATAACTTGATCAATCCTAGGCAGAGCAAACGGATCTTTGAGACAAGCCTTGTTCGAGGCAGTATAATCAACACACATCCTTAAATCAGTGGTGTCCTTTTTAGGGACCATTACAGGATTGGCCGAACACTCAGTGTGGATGACCTCTTCTATGAATCCGGCTAACTCGAGCCATTCTAGTTCCTTGGCTATTGCCTTATGCTTTTCATCGCCGAAACATCGTAAGGACTGTTTGAAGGGGTTTAGCATTCGGGTTTACATTTAAAGACTGCTCGGCAAGTTCCCTAGGTACTCCGGTCATGTCACATGACTGCCATGCGAAGATATCTTGATTTCCTTTGAGGAACTTGATGAGCGCGCTTTCCTATGCGCTATCTAGGCCTACGCCTATCTGGGTCACCTTGGAGGGGTCATCATCCTTCAACGGCGTCTTCTTCGTCTCTTCTGATGCCTTGAACTTTGGATTCGGCTTTGTCACCTCCTTCTTTGTTGCGGGCATCTCAGACGGATCTATGCTCTTCTTGATCTCCTGGTACTCCACAGGCGTGCAAGACGGCTTGACAAAGCGGCATTTCCATCCTCGCACTCTCGCGCTTTCTTCGGGTCTCCCCTGATGGTGATCACGCCGTTGGGACCTGGAATTTTCATCATATTGTAAATGTAACACGGACGAGCCATAAAATCCTAGTAAGCTGGACGTCCAAATATAGTGTGGTACGCGCTCTTGAATGGGACCACTTCGAAGGAAAGTGCCCCCTTCCAATAATTCTTTGGAGTTCCAAAGGTAACATCAAAAGTGATTTCTCCCAGGGAATTTGCTTGTCTTCCTGGGATAACCCCGTGAAAGATCACAGAGCTGTGGTTCAGCTGGGTCTCCGAGATCTTCATCCGGTGCAACGTTTCGACATACATAATATTAATACTACTGCCACCGTCCATGAGAGTCTTGGAGAAACCATAACCATCAATAAGTGGATTGATGATTAAGGCGTATTTTCCTCTCCTGTGCATCTTAGGCGGATGATCAGCGTGGTCAAAGGTGATTGCCACTTCCGACCAGTCCAAGAATTGAGGGACAACCGAAACTATTGCATTGAGCTCATGTAGAACTTCCTTTTTGACCTTTGCTGGTTGAGATCCGAGGAAGGTGACATAAGTGTCTTTCTTGGTCGGAAAATTTTTCTTTGCTTCCGGCTTGGGATTTGAAGCATCAGCTTCCTCCATGTCGGAATCTTCCTTGGTCTCTTTATCCTTTTCGGGATTCTTCTTTCCCGTCTTCTGCTTAGCTTTGTAGCCAGCGGTATCATCTCTTTTAATGTCGTCATTGAAACGACACTCAGCGTTTGTGTGGGACGAGCCCCCATTGGCGTCTAAGTGATGCACACATGGGTTATTAGCAATGTCGGCCCAAGAGTAGGTTTTTCCGGGTTGCTCGTCTCCTCTACCTTGAACTCTCGAAGTCCCACGGCCACGCCCGCAGCCTCCGCCGCGTCCTCCTCGTCCTCCAGACCCAAAAGTAGCAGTGACCACTATCGTTTCCGCGTTGGGTGTTTCTTCTGAGGTATTCTTGCGCTTCTGAGCTTGTTGCTTTGGTTGTTTTGCCGACTGTGGCACAGCCAGGGCATTAAGTAATCCCTCTGCATCGTCGTCAGCATCTGCATACTTGCTCGTTGTTTCTATCATCTCTCCCAAATCAGTGACTTTATCACACTTCAATCGATGATGTAGTAAACCAATTGGGAGACCTGCAATGAAAGCTTCAATCGCAGTTTGGTCATTTACTCCTTCACAGGAGTTCTTGGTGTCGATCCATCATCCGAGATAATCCCGGCAAGTTCCTCCGGTTTTCTGGGTGCAACGCTGTAGGTCTCCGACCGTACCGGGCCTCCTGTATGTGCCTTCGAAATTCTGAAAGAACGCACTTTGCATGTCATACCAGTTTTGGATGGTGTTCTTTAGAAGTTCATTGAGCTATGATCGTGCCGTCTTCCGCAACATAAGTGGGAGATATCGTGTTGCGACCAGGCTATTTCCGCCTTTGGCAATGCAGCAAGCTTGGAAAAATCCTGTAGCCAAGTATCTGGCCAAGCTATGCCGTCGTAGGCTTGAATATGCCTTGAGATAACAAATCCTTCCGGGAATCTTGTAGCTCTTATGCGTGGTCCGAAGCACTTTGGGCCCACATATATGTCATCATTTTCATAGCGCCACACCTCTATATTGGAGTTCATCATGTGCCTTGCGTCATTTGGGGATAGAGATCGTCCTGCGTGACGGATATGGCTGCGGTGCCTTGGAGCCGGACTTCGGCTTCTGCCACCACCTCCTCCACCATGACTCCCTCCTTGGCATCCTTGGGAGCCGTTGTGATGACTACTTGGCGGAGAGGGTGGAGCAGCTGGGTTATTTCTGGCTGATCGCCGGCCCCCGTCCGGAGCGTCACTATTCCGGTTCCGGGGAGGGTCTTCATTGTGACGAGCCCCCTGCCGGCTTGATTCGGCGCGGTGTCCGTCGTTCCTTCGCCCGTCATCCGGATGGCTTGCATGTCTAGGAGGTGGCATTCTTTGTCGGTCCTCCTCCCGACGTTTCTCTTTATCTTCTTCCCTGCGGTCCTTCGACTCTCGCGGGGGAGGATTCCTCAGATTCAGCATAGCAATTGCCTCTTGCTCCGCAACTGGGTTAACGTTACACCAGTCATGTGTAGCTTTGTGGTGTTATCCTGAAGATCCGGTTCTTGAGTAGTTGTCTTCCCGATGGTCGGAACGATGTTGCTGTTCCGAAACACGTTGGGGTCTTACGTCAGCCCATCTCGGGTCTGTGTGACATTGGTCAAAATCGGAGACCAGTTTTTGACTTCCAGACAGGGCGACCTTTTGTTATTCCAGTCCTTTTTTGAGTAGTTTGATTCCCAACCGGATCTACTTCGGGCCTGGATTAGCCGATAGGATTTCCTGAGCCGCAACGGTGTTCTGTACCGGTGTTGGATACACCCAATCCCCGTTGCTGTCACGTCGAGGCATCCCAAGTTCTCCTCCGAAAAGGACATTGTGAATCTGCGGGAATTGTTCGTCATGAGTATGACGTTTCCTGGTCTTCTGATGTTGCCTGGAGTTGTACTTCTCCATAGTTGGCATGCGTTTCTTTTCCTCCTCAATGTTTTTGGCTTCATCAAGGAGTACTTGGCGACGCTCTTCTAGGGCCTGGGCCCTCTCGTCCAGCGCTTCAGCAGTAAGTTCTGTAGCTGTAGGAATAGGTGTGGTTAATGCAGCATCGATGAGTTTACGGGCACCTTCAGTGATCATGTGTTCGTCCACCGACTCTTCTTTGGGCTTATCTAGGATAAGTGCTCCATCCGAGTCCTCCTCGTATTCCTTGGTAATCACCTCCTCTGCCGGAGGGTCTTTCTCTGGGGTCTTGTTCTTCTTCTTCTTCTTTGCCTTCTTGGCAGCGCCGGTAGCAAAGACGGCTTTGGGTCCGTTTCCCGGAGTCAAGCTCTGATTGGTAATTTCAGACATCTGGATCTCGGGATTATCTCTGATTTCCATGTCATCCTGCATTTTGGGATCCTTCATCCATGGCTTCTTCTTCCTCTGCAGCTTTCGAGTTATACTCCTCTTCATATTCCACGGAGAACTTTCGGAAATCTGCTGACGTCATCGACTCTTCCGAGGATGCGGGTATGTCGGTGTTTGTTCCGATCGCCTCTAGCACAGAGTCAGTGTTGTCTCCAGCATCGGCAGAGCCAGATCCCGATCCCACATATCCGATAAAGTGCGATGCGTCCCTCTTGAGATAACTGTGGTCTTCATAGTAGGCTTCGTCGAAACGTTTGATGGTCTCGAGGATTTCATCTACGCCTAAGTTTTGCATCATCATGCGTCTTAGTGTGTATCTCAGGAAAGGCCTATCTGTTCCGGCGTCATCAGATCCGGAACCAGCGTTGTTGCTATGCTCCTCCTGGATTTCGACTTTAGTGGGTGGGTCAATCTGGGATTCAATCTCTCCAGGGAGATCCACTCCAGATTCAACTTTGACCGCTAGGTCTACTTCAGGCTCGGATTTCTCCATTGTCTCCGCAACTGGTGCGGGCTGGGTGGGATTAGGGTTTTCTGAGATCCGGAATTCTGCCGCCTCCACGGACAAAGGGGATCCAGAAATTTCTTCTGCCTTTATCATCACCACTGGGGTGGGTGGGGCAGGTTCAGCAAAGCCGATGTAAACATCGATCTCGCCAAAAGACATGATGATGTAGGCAGTCACAGCCTCCCTAGACGGAATCCAGGTCTCGTCGAGAACGATGAGAGGGTCGTCGCTGGCGTAGAGGATGCGACCGACGGTGATAGTCTCGCCGATTCTGATTCTTGCAGATTCCGCTCGGAACGCAGATCTGAAGCTCACTTGCCCCATGGTGGGCGCCAACTGTCATCGGATTGATGACAAGTACGCCATGAGGGGGTCCTCGAGGTGTGCGGAAGAGAGGGGTGTGAGACGTACAGTGTTCCGGGACGGTGAGCACACAAGTTTACCCAGGTTTGAATCCGCCGACTTTGGATGGATCCTACTCCTGCTAGCAATCCAGTAATACGGCAGAGCTGGAATATGGGTTACAAAGGTTCGCCTATGCGAGTTGACATTGTGATTGTAAGGGGTGCCCTAAAGGCTCTCCCTAGGACGGCTTATATAGATATCCGGCCTAGGGTTTACAGGAGAGATCTATCTGGCTACGACTAAGAGTCGGTTACAGAGTACATCTTGAACTACAAGTAACACTATGGGCCTATGTCAGTAAGTCTTCTGGGCCTTCCCGTAGCCGGATTGGACTCCGTCTCTTCTCCCTGACTGGGCCGCCCATGAAGCAAAGCTCTAACCCGAAGTGGGCCACCCTGGTCAGTGAGGACTGTGAGGATACCTGGAAAGTATATCCCCAACAATGGCCACGTAAGTTCCAGTATCTTGCTTATTGGTTTAGTCATATTGTTGATTCATATGTACTGAACTCTCATCAGAATCCTATGTTCCTTTCATCGAACGTGTTGTGTGCATACATGGGTTGAACAAATTGAACCAGTTAAGACTATTCTGTACAGTGGAAGCTCTGCTCGTACCTGATATTATGGTATTTTTTTAGTGACACATTCTTAATTTAGGTGATAGACAAGTTGTCAATTTTGATTTGCAATGGAATGCCTGCTAGGTGATATTTTGTTTCCTAAAATAAAAATAAACAGATTAGACGATTGAAGGCTATTATGCCCCTAGCTGTTTATGATCATTGTCGGGAGTTTGTTCGTGGGGAGCTCGCTCCTACTCCATATATTGGGTATTTTCGTAGTGACATAGGCACAATTTAGCCGGTATCTGAGGAGACACTCGTATTTAGGCGATATTTTAGGTACTTTAATCTGAAGGTCTAGTTGTTAAATTGTATTTGCAATGGAATCCATGCTAGGTGATTGTACCAACTAACAACAAACTCTGCAGAATATTCATGCAAAAATGATGCTGCTGGATAAGTGGTCGGAATCAGTAGTGGTGAATATCAAGGAAGAAGAAGAGACGGAAATGGGAGATGACCAGAACTGGGTGGGTGGCAGCGGCGAGTGGCTGGTCCTTTTATCCCAGGATGGGAGTACTTGGACTCTAAAAAATGGCTACAGATTGTTGAGATTTATGTTGCCATCTTTGGAGGGTGTCAGCATTACTGCATTCAACAATGGGTGGCCGCCGCCCATTTCTAAATTCGCTTACAGGTTCATCATGGCAGAACTTGAGCTCCTGAAGGTACAGCTCCCACATAGACCACGGGAGGTGTGGAAGACCTGGGAGTATGACCTCTTAGCGGTGATCGACAAGGCAATCACATTCATTGCCCAGAAGACAAGGAATGGACAGTCTTGTGCGACGATTTCCTGTGGCCGGAGAAGTATGTCAACGCCATCTTTACCTCCAGCTACCATTCCAACAAACCGCAACGCATTTATGCGGTTACTGAACATAGTGGCGACGTGCGTGTTTGGGAGGCGTTCATCTGGGGTGAGTCATGGTGTCATATAGCATGTAAAATCCCATTCAAAATTCTGCTTCATAACAGACGACTGACTGTAAGTAACACGTAGGTACCCATGCAGCCCCATGCGTCATTCCAGCTCCGGTGATCGAAGATGTAGTAGCAGATGCTGAACTTGTATCAGAGCACTGGTTCGTGGCACCTCTCGGAGGAGACATGAAACAGGATGTTGAACTCATGTGGATTCATATCAGGGGAGCACTAAACAGCGTTGGTGATACAATAGAACATATGGGGACACAACTTTCTTCAAACCCATCGATGCAGTGTCACGTTTTCTCGAGGTCCGCAGGCCCATCCAAATACCTAGTAGAGCAAGTCTGGAGCAGAGTCGACAATCTGAAGGGAAAATCTGTGTTTCTTGGGATCAACTACCCTTTCTTTGTCGGAGCCCCTGGAGCTGTTGAACCTGTAATTGCTTAGGCAGCCCTGGCTCCTGATGATGCTGTTGCTGGTGGTGCTGGAGCTGACGAAGAACTAGCTGCTTCTGCTCCTGGTAAAGCTGACGAAATACTTGGTGATGCTGCCACTGGTGAAGCTGACGAAATACTTTCTAATGCTACTTCTGGTGAAGCCGATGAAATACCTGCTGAGGCTGTTGCTGGTGAAGCTGACGAAATACTTGATGAGGCTGTTGTCGGAGTCCACGAAGAACATGTTGGTGTTCTTGCTGAGGTGCCAGCACTTCCATTGTTGATAGCAGACTGTGTGTTTGCTGCACACTCATGCGCCTATCATGTTGACACTCCAGATCCAATCTGGAGCCAAATCCACGTTGAGGGGATGGGGCCTACAATTGGCTCATCAGCGGGGTCGTACGATTTGATGGAGAATGACATACGGCCAAACGCAGCATTCTAGTTTGTTCCAATGATACCACCATCTCCAGGGACCTAGTGCTCATACTGGCAGATCTGATGAACCATTTGTCTTTATCTTTATCTTTAGTTACGCTTATTTGTGTAAAGACTAAGTAATACATTACAAATGTATCTATAATTTTTGATGTTCCATGCTTGATTTTATCCACTTTCTTGTGTTTTGTCCACACTTTGGAGTACTTTTCATATGATTTCTTGGACTAACCTATTAATAAGAGCCACAGTGCCAGCTGCATGTTTTCTGCTGTTTTTGGTTCCAGGAAAGTCAGAAAATTAATATTCTCGGAATTAGACGGGACAAAAGCCAAAGTGCCTATTTTTCCGAAAGTCATCAGATGCCAGAATATGAGACGGAGAAGGGCTCGAGGCCGGCCACACCACCTGACCACACGGCTAGGCCTGGCCCGCACCAGGGGGTGGTTTGGCCGACCCCAGCACCCCCTCGGCCTATCCTTCCGCCTATAAGATGCCCTCGGGACGAAAACCATAAGTACCCGATAAAAAATCCACGAAAGTGTCTATAGCCACTGTCATCTCCATCCCTAGATCGGGAGGGATCTGAAGCTCTTCCCGGCACCCTGCCGGAGAGGGGAATTCACCCTAGAGGTCTTCTTCATCATCATGAAAGCCTCCGGTGTGATGCGTGAGTAGTTCATCTCTGGACTACGGGTCCATGTAGTAGCTAGATGGCTGGTTCTCCGCCTTTGTGCTTTCATGTCTAGATCTTGTGAGCTTCGTTCATGATCAAGATCATCTATTTTTAATTCTGCATGTTGTGCTTGCGCGGATCCGATGGATATTGAGATGGTATTTCAGATTGATTATTGATTCTATCATGTCTTTGTTATTTGTGATCTTGCATGCTTTCCGTTGTTAGTAGCTATCTTGGCCAAGTAGATGCTAGCAACTCCAAGACTTAGTATTTATGCTCGATAGTGGGTTCATGCCTCTGCTAATCTGTGGAAGTGATAGGAATCTCTAAGGTACTAGATGTGCTGTTGCTACTAGGGAGAAAACAGCAATCCTTTGTTCATAGAACAATCATATTGTTTACTTTACACGCAATTCTTAAAGCAATAATCTGTTGCTTGCAACTTAATACTGGAGGGGGTTCGGATGATAACCTAAAGTTGGATTATTAGTCATAGATGCAGTTGGATGGCGGTCTATGTATAATGTTGTAATGCCCAATCAAGTTCTAAAGGAGTCAAGATGATTAGTATATGCATGTATTGCTTTCTTGATGTTTGTCAATTGCGCCGCTGTAATTTGCTCACCCAGCATGTTATCTATCTTAAGGAGAGCCACCTCTAGTGAACTATGGATCCCGGTCCTTTCTTTTACATATTATCTACAAACTGTTTACTGCTTTGTGTTTACTTTCTGCAAACTATTACTTCCTTCCATTCGATACGTTTAATCCTTTGTTTTCAGCAAAACCGGTGAGATTGACAACCTCATCGCAAGTTGGGGACATAGTTCTGTGGTTGTGTTATGCAGGTCTCCACGTTCTTGCTTTGCGCAACGCTAGCGTTAGCTACACCTTTGGGTTGTTTCCTTGCTCCTACTGGATTGATAACCTTGGTTTCATACTGAGGGAAAACTTGCTGTTGTGCTCATGATACCTTCCTCTTGGGGTTCCCCAACGAGCTCGATATAATTTGGGCCGTCAAGCATATTTTCTGGCGCCGTTGCCGGGGAGTCAAGGACATCTTCACAAGGGGAGTCCCTCATAACCAATCTCTTTACTTTGTTTTATTTGTTTTTCTTAGTTTTTTTTTTGCTTTGTTTGCTTGTTTCTTTATCAAAAATACAAAAAACTTAGTGCCTACTATAGTTGTTATTTTCGTTGGTCTGTTATTGTCTTGCTTTATCATGCTTTCTATCGATGGTTGGTTTCTTTGAAACTGAATCTTATTGGCAAGGTGGGTTCACGGAAGAACCAAAAATATTATTATAAGGAACACCGCTTGTCACAAAAAGGGAAACACTTATGGGAACAAATTGATAAATTGTATACCATTGCTATAAACGTGTGCTCTACTTATAATGTTACTTATTGCTTTGATAAATCTTGTTGCTGTAGGAGGTATAAACACCTCCCTTTTCAATGTGAGTATAATGATAATTTTACCATATCTTCTTATGTTAAAGGAAATTATGACTTTTATGATGTGGAACAAATTGAAGAATTTATTGCTTGGAAGGGTGCATTCGAACTTGCTAGTTTGCTTGAAAATACTGATGATGCACCTTATAAATATGAGGTTTATGATATACTTAAATTTTTCTTTGATAATTACAAGGTAGAAAATGGCTATATTTTTGAATATCTTAATAGATGCTCTCCACCAATGGAAGAGACTAATGCCTTGCAGGAGCCTATGGAAGAAGAAATTGCTGAAACTGAAAGCTCATTGGATGAAAAAGAGGAGGAGAGTGATGATCAAGAGGAGGAAGAATGGATCTACCCATCCCTACCTTCTAATGAGAGTAACTCTTTACCCCTTACATTATTTGATTGTCCCCCATGCTTACTAAAGGAGGATGAATGTTATGTTCCTGAGGATTCTTTTGAAAATGTTTATAATAACGCTCTAGTGCTTGTAGATCATGAAAAGCATGCTTTATGTGATAGTTATATTGTTTAGTTTATTCATGAGGCTACTGAAAATTATTATGAGAGAGGAAACTATGGTTGTAGAAGTTTTCATGGTACTGAAACACCTCTCTATGTGCTGAAAGTTTTGAAGTTACTTTTGTTTTATCTTCCTATGCCTGTCACTTTGTTCTTTGTGAGTTTATTTGCGTATAATATTCCTATGCATAGGAAGTGGGTTAGACTTAAATGTGTTTTGAATTTGCTTCTTGATGCTCTCTTTTACTTCAATTCATATTTCTTATGTGAGCATCATCGAAATTCTTATGTCTAACTTAAAGGCGTTAAAGAAAAGTACTTATTGGGAGATAACCCAAAAGTTTTAGATGAGTCTTGGAAGTTATTACTTCACAGAGGTAATGGTTGGGAAAGTTGCTGTCCCGCAACAGATTTATGTGCTTCACTGTAAAAATTCGTGTAAAATCTCTGAACATCTTTTTGAGGCGTGAATATTTTTGCTTCTGCCCCAGGTTGTTATCTAACTTTATTTAGTTCAACACTTTTTGATTTGAGCAATAGAAGGTCTTCAAAAAAATTCGTCTTTACCTGCTGGTCTGTTTTGATAGATTTCTGCCATTTTCTGCATTTGCTTCTTGTTGGTTCCTTTTTGAGTTCTTTTGGGGAATTGAGATTTTTGAGGGAAGTGCTTCAGTAGCTAGTGTTCTAATGGAAGTTTATTTGGTGTTAGAACTGAACCTTAAGACTTATTATCTTGAGTGCACTAATGTTGCTAATAAAGATTATGTGAAGTTTTGTATGAAGGAAAAATTCCAGGTGTATGGAAGGAATGAGTAATGAGATGAAGGATGAACTAAAGCTCAAGCTTGGGGATGCCATGCGTGTTACCCCAAGAAATATCCAAGAAGTACAAGCGTCAAAGCTTGGGGATGCCCAAGGCATCCCCCTCTTCATCAATAAAAATCCCAGGTTTCTTCCAAACGCTTCATTTTTATTGTTTCATGCACAGTTGTGTTGTTCTTGGAGCGTCTTCTTTTTTGTTTTAGTTTTGGTTTTGGTTTTGGTTTTTCATTTGCTTTGGTTTTCTTAGTTTTCTGAATAAATTGGTTGGACCCCCTCTTTCATACATTGGTTTGCAAATAGTTTAGTTTGGTTTGGAAAAGAGTAGGAAAGTTCATACTTATGTGGTAAAAAGAGCTTGTTTTTGACTGTGGCCTATGCTCTGTCATGCCATGCTTGATATTGTTTTGGCTTTATGCTTAGTATTCTTTGTTGTCGCATGACTTGTTATAAACAATTTAGATTGCTTAATGTGCCTTGGATGAATCATGCGTTGTTTTAGCATATTAAAGCATAGTATAGTGGTATTCTCCTTTGATGCTTTATTTGGGTTGACTTGGCACATGCTCACACCATGTTATGACTATCTCAAGTCACCATAGCCTTTATGATCCTTTAGTTTTCAACTTGTAGTATCACTTTATGCTTTGATCAATGATGTTTTGTCGCTCTGCATGATTATGGCCATTATTGCTCTCTTAGTTTGTCGCTCCCAGTCTTTTGCTAGCCTCCACAACCAAGTATGAGTTCCACTCATGCATCCAACTCCCTAAACCAAGTTATTCCAAAGGGTCCACCATACCTACCTACTAGCTTATGCTATTCCAAGTATATTCATGCTTTTGTTTACCTTCCAAATTAAACTTGTTATGAGAAAACTAGTGAATAAAGGTCTCACAAACCTGATGGCACACTGTACTTTTCTTGCCCTTAATAAACTTGAACCATTGGGTCCTTCTTTGTTGCGTATATGCTTGCGCTTTATGAGTTGAAGTTAGCAGAACCATGTATCATGGGGAACGTTTCAACATTGCACTTGTACTTTGTACCCCGTTGATATCATGTTCTTTTGCTTATGTATCCCGGCGATGTGAAATAAAAGTGGAACTTGTAAGATCATGGAGTTTGTATGTGTGTTAGAGAAACGCCTGGGCCGCTAGCCTAAGCCATGCCTAATCATGGTGGAAACTTGCAGCATAACCATAATGAGCACTCTATGAAGCATCCTCAATAAAAACCTATGCAAATAGCAAATAAAAAGATTGCTGAGATGCTCATTGTTTGCTTGCCTTGTCATTTTGATTCTGGGATAGCTCCTGTATCATGTGCAAGGGGTACCCCGTTGGCGGTTCTTTATGATACATATGTACTTACAATGACAAGATCTTACTCGTGACTAAAGTTGAGTAGCATGAGGTTCGGTCTTCCTAAGTAAGGGCCATGAGATTTCGGTTTATAACTTGTCAAGCATATCCTCTTAGTTGTGTCACTTTAACCTTAATCACCTTCAAGATGCTTATGATAGGGGCAATGAGAGCTCAAAGCTATAAGTACTATAATTTTTGGAAGCTCTTTATGGTACTTGAATCTCTACTTCCTTTTATGAAGGCCTTTCTTCCACCATTATATTGAGTCTCCACCTTATACCTTTATGCACCTACTTTGAGAGCATAGTGGCCATTCTTAGTTCTATGTGCATTGTCCCAAGACTAGTTGATTGATGCATATCTTGATATTGCTTTTTTTAAACTATTTGTATCTAGTCACTCTTATGAACTTTGAAGGTGTCCTATGCATTTATATTTGCTACTCTATGAGGGACAAGCTGAATACTATTATGCTATGTTTTCTTTATGAGAAACAAACAAACGTCTTGCAAAGCATTGTTATTCATGAATCTTTTGTTTGTGCCTTTTAATGTTGCATTATAGTTTCCTTGTCTTATTGCTAGAACTTTGTCTCATGAAGTACTATGATCCCAGCTTTGTATGTTTTACAAATACTTTGATTAAGTCTTTGATGGTGCATGTCACCTCAAAAATTATTCTTTCTTTTTATCACTTACCTACTCGAGGACGAGCAGGAGTTAAGCTTGGGGATGTTGATACATTGCAAATGTATCTATAATTTTTGATGTTCTATGCTTGGTTTTATCCACTTTCTTGTGTTTTGTCCACACTTTGGAGTACTTTTCATATGATTTCTTGGACAAACCTATTAACAAAAGCCACAGTGCTAGCTGCCTGTTTTCTGCTGTTTTTGGTTCCAGGAAAGTCAGAAAATGAATATTCTCGGAATTGGACGGGACAAAAGCCAAAGTGCCTATTTTTCCGGAAGTCATCAGATGCCAGAATACGATACGGAGAAGGGCTGGAGGCCGGCCACACCACCTGGTCATGGCTAGGCGGCCCGGCCGAGGTGGTCGCTGACCATAACCCCTCGGCCTCTCCTTCCGCCTATAAGATGCCCTCGGACGAAAACCCTGGCACCATCAAAATCCACGAAAGAGTATGTAGCCGCCGTCATCTCCATCCCTAGATCATGAGGGATTTGAAGCTCTTCCCAGCACCCTGCCGGAGAGGGGAATTCACCCTGGAGGCCTTCTTCATCATCATGCAAGCCTCTAGTGTGATGCGTGAGTAGTTCATCTCTGGACTACGGGTCCATGTAGTAGCTAGATGGCTGGTTCTCCTCCTTTGTGCTTTCATGTCTAGATCATGTGTGCTCTGTTCATGATCAAGATCATCTATTTGTAATTCTGCATGTTGTGTTTGCGGGGATCCGATGGATATTGATATGCTATTTCAGATTGATTATTGATTCTATCATGTCTTTTTTATTTCTGATCTTGCATGCTTTCCATTGTTAGTAGCTATCTTGGCCAAGTAGATGCTAGCAACTCCAAGAATTAGTATTTATGCTCGATAGTTGTTTCATGCCTCTAGTAATCTGGGGAAGTGACAGAAATCTCTAAGGTACCAGATGTGTTGTTGCTTCTAGGGAGAAAACAACAATCCTTTGTTCATAGAACAATCATATTGTTTACTTTACACGCAATTCGTAAAGCAATAATCTGTTGCTTGCAACTTAATACTGGAGGGGGTTCGGATGATAACATGAAGGTGGATTATTAGTCATAAATTCAGTTAGATGGCGGTCTATGTATAATGTTGTAATGCCCAATCAAGTTACAAAGGAGTCAAGATGATTAGTATATACATGTATTGCTTTCTCGATGTTTGTCAATTGCCCCGCTGTAATTTGTTCACCCAGCATGTTATCTATCTTAAGGAGAGCCACCTCTACTGAACTATGGATCCCGGTCCTTTCTTTTACATATTATCTACAAATTGTTTACTACTTTGTGTTTACTTTCTACAAACTATTACTTCCTTCCATTCGATACGTTTAATCCTTTGTTTTCAGCAAAACCGGTGAGATTGACAACCTCATCGCAAGTTGGGGACAGAGTTCTATGGTTGTGTTGTGCAGGTCTCCATGTTGCTGCTGGCACCGGTAGTGCGCCCTGCCAACGTTCAGCTAGCTAAACCTTTGGGGTGTTTCCTTGCTCCTACTGGATTAATAACCTTGGTTTCATACTGAGGGGAAACTTGTTGTTGTGCTCATCATACCTTCCTCTTGGGGTTCCCCAACGAGCTCGATATAATTTGGGCCATCACTAAGCTGTGCTTATTTGTGTAAGCCTAAGTTAGGCCTAACTGCGTAATATTCAGTGAAGCCTAGCTTTTCTTTCCACGCCCATAACAACAGAATTGCAGCATAAAACAGACAAAGATAATGTGCATACTAGGCATTTTGCTCAGGATAACAATCACTTCAAGTAAAAGATACATGGTGTACGCATTTGAACACATCACTAGAATATGCCACCTATTGATGATTGATTACACAGATCTAGCTTGCGTGTATTTGCATTGAATTGTTCACATATTTTTGGCAACAACTGATGAACTCCACTCTCTTGGTAACATGCTTCGTCAGCGAGCACTTGTTGATGCAATGCAAAGTACAGAACATGGTCTTCATCGTCATTCCATTTAGGTTCTCTATGTTTCGTCATCACGGAGATACTAATTTCAAATGAAAATCTAGTAAGCAACATATGTGTACATTGTTAGATTATGATATGGACACGGTACATACATGTTTTTCTACAATAACAAGAAGAAAACTTGATGCATTTTCACCTTGTTAGTGTTGTGCCGAACTAGGTGGATGTGGCTTTGGGGTTTGGAGAGGAAGGCGCCATGGCTGGCGCGGGTGCGACCACGGTGATGACGAGCTCGGATTCTGGAGGAGGAAATCAGGACCGAGCATGGTCGACATGGTGACAGATCTCACCGGGAACCAATTCTCGTCCCCGCGCCGTGACATGGGTGCGGCCATGGTGAGGGCCAGCTCCGACTCGGGATGGGGAGGAGAGCGGGGCCGAGCAGGTTCGTCCACGTCCGAGCTCCGCGCCATGGCGGCATGGCCGCGACCACAAATTGCCGCTCCGAGGAAGAAGAAGACGCGTAATGGATGCAGGCACCAACGCTGCAAGCCTACAGGGAGGAGAGCGGGGCCGAGCAGGTTCGTCCATGTCCTAGCTCCACGCCATGGCCGCGATGCCACCAAAGATTGCCGCTCCGGGGAAGAAGAAGATGCATAATGGTTCCAGGCGCCAACGCTGCAAGCCTACATGGCAGTCACGACGGGAGCGACATAACGACGAGAACTGACAAGGGGGGCCCAACTTGACGGCCGTTAGTCTGATATTTTGTATTGAAACGTAAAGTTGAATTTGTGCCGAAAAAGACCCTCTGAGTATTTGGCACGCCAACTATGGTCATCGCGGCTGATTACAGGCAACTTGGATACCACGTTGCCTGGGCGCTTCAACTTTCGGGCTGCAAAATGATATTCTCCGCTATATGACCCTCGTTAGGTGGGTACAATCACTATAAGAAATGTGTTAACTAGTGACCGCAAATATTGGTCATAGAAAGGTCATAGTTGTTCATTTATGACCTTTCTATGACCAAAAGCAATAGGTCATATATCGAGCGTCACTATAGACAACTCATGACCTTTTTTGAATTGGTCATGGACTGTTATGACCAAAATAGATGGTCATAGTGTCCATGACCAAAATTTTGTTCACGCTAATCTAGCCTATCCATGTAAGCCAATCTGACGTGAAATCCGACGTGGCATCAAATTCAGCCCGGTCTAGTTCGACCTTTCAAATGGGCCTAGCCCAAAATTTTGGCATTTTTAACTTTCTAAACTGAAGCCTATTTATGCTACAATTTATTTTGGGCTTTGCCCTTTTACAGCCAATTTCACTCTGGGGCTTTTAGGCCTTTATGCAACATATTTTTTTGGATCATGGCCTTTTAACAATCCATAATTTTTAGGCCTTTTCGTTCTACTTTTTCTTAAATGTTCATGCTAATATTACTTAGGCTGGGGCCTTTTTTGAGCCCATATACTTGTCACGTTCCACCAGCCACGTTTCAATTTTCACATGTTGCCAGCAAATAAGCAATACACATGTTGACAACAAATAAACAATATTGAAATGAAAATAGAAAACAAATGAATATTTTCAATCCACAAGACAAATTGGGTTGATCGTATAATATTTACATAGTTTTTCTCCTAGATACTATCACAACATATAACCAACTCTTTGTTGAGAGGGGCTTCTGGCTTCTTCACAATTCTAGGCAGCAACTCTTGTAAATAGAGGAAACACAACTTCTAAGTCTCTAGATGCTAAACAAAGAAACCTAAAAAATAAAACAGAAGAGTTATCAACAAAATAAAAACAAAAACACAAAGCAACTATGGACTAAATCATGAAACATTTGTACATGAATAACATACCAGTACATATGCCTATGCACTGCATGTCAGGTGAAATAGAATGACATGAAAAACATACATGTAAGCGTGGGCCATTTTAATTTCAGTATTTCATAGACAATAAATGGATTGGAACATACTATACCATGGCATGTGCTATCAAATGTACACTCTAGTTTACTGTACAAACAACTAAAAAACAAGTTTCAATAGATCATATATGTGCCCTGGTATCAGAAATTTTTCTACCATCTAGCCAACCAATAATCGACTTGTGATATATCATGACCTTATAAACAATACACTAATTTTCATCCCAAATTTTGAGTTCTACAAATTTAAAACATGAAGTAAGGGGCTTTATGAGCACTCCCATTGACATTACCTTCGTCTTACAAAATCCCTTCTAGGTAGCCAAAAACTTCTATTGTTGTTGCAACACCAGCCATATCATCTAGATATCTCAAGGTTTCTCAAAGGATTTAACAGGGCGTAAATAACATAGGCCATGAATCCATAGACACAAAGAGCAGGCACCTGGGGCACACTCATGCACATGGCTGAGGACATCATTATTAACAAAAATATCATCAGCTGCAATGTCTTTAAGCAACTGAAGTTTGCAAATTACCTTACACAAGATCAAAATTAACTTACACAAGATCATTTCATACATATGGCAATAAGGCTAAAGTGCAGCTTTGGATTTTCCAATAGAAAGCATCCATAAATATAGTCCGGGCATTACTAAACTAAATTAAAGCCACTCTTAATCGGAGTACAGGACATTTAGTGGAAAGAGAAAAAATCGCATCTTCTGAAGTACAAACTAAACTGCAACCTTGACATGGGTATAAAAATCTTCATTGCTAGCAAAATTTATCAGCATAGATATCCAAACTGAAGCGAAGTTACGCAAAATCATAATTTAGCATTAAGCGAACAAGGTGTCGAAGTTGTGCATGCAATAAAAAGGCTTAATTAGGCTATTTCAATATTACAGTGTTACGTAGAGATAAAGGAGCAAAAAACCGTATGGTATTATTCACATGATTCACATTATTGAATTGACCACATGGACATCTCTAACATTTTTTTAAAGCTTATACTTCCAACAGAACAAATCTTGCTATGTAGTTGTATGCATTCATACGATGAGCATATTTAACTGGATACAATCAGTTACTATCTTCTACTATTTGAATCCATATGAACAGTCCACAAAGTTTTCGCATAGTGTGCCCAAAACAGCAGACCACATGATTTCAGTGGACTGTCTAAAATATTTGAGTATTGGACTGTTGTAAGCATAATTTCAGCGGACTCTAGAATCATAATATATATGTATAGGAATAAACTAAAATCATCTCTGCAAGTGCATGAACATAATGCACTAAGAACCATGAGGAACTTGACCTGGGAGGTAGCGGGGGATGACGACGTTCGCCAGCCCCCGGAAAATCTATACCCCATGATCTTATAGACACTTAAGGAAACAGACCCCATGATATTACCACCTGATTTAGCCATCTTCCTCTTTCAATTACTTGTCTCAACTTTTGCTACCACTATTGACCAATGAGCATCACATGCAAGACAACATTTTCTAAACTTCATAACAGTTCAAAATATAACCTAACTAGAACTTACAAACTAGCAGTCTCTCACTACCATCATGGGCTTGTTTGCAATCAAATATCACCAAAATAACAGCTATGCGAGTACATGCAATTGGGCATACCCTTCATTAAGCATGCAAGATCAAAAGCAGCTAATTTCTTTGCTTGATCTTCTCCTGGTTCTCGTTGATCTTGTGCTCTGCACATGTAGGTTGTTCCTCTGTAGCTCCAGGTTGTTCCGCTTCAAAGTTCTTGAGCTCCAGGTTGTTCCGCTGCTGCTCGACCTACACTGCCACAAAGAAACATCCTAGATAAGATAATCAACAGTGACATAGATCATCCAGCAAGCATTTATCTTGATGTAAAGAGGAGCATGATCAACAACCTTTTACGTTCATGTGGAAATTAGTGTATTAGTAATTTAGCAAGACAATAGAACATTGTGCAGATGAAAAGCAAGCATATACTAACTTTAAAGCAACAAGCTTGGAATACTACAGGTCATAAAGAAGCACCCAATGCAACACAAAATATCAGATTATTTTAAAATAACAGATGGTAACACAACATATCTAGAGAACTTTAGGTATAACTCAACCTAATTGTTCTACTGCCTCTTCGGTCATGCACTTAGTTACATTAATTTAAAATTACTACCTCAAGCATGCGTTGCAGCAAAGTTTACATATGGTGTTAATCGAGTAAATTGTTTAACTGAGTCTGGTGCACTCAACTACTGGTGATGCTGTACGCACGTAGCAGAGCTGGGAGGAGCCTGACATGGGTGGCAAAGGAATTGCATTTCAATAGTGATGCTGAACAACTGCTTTTATCCCTTCTCCACATAACATTTCTGTTCCTAGTAAGAAAAGGGGAAATCGAACAAGGATTAGTTAGGATTGATGGATCCAATTACTCATTAATTGGATCCATATAGAGAGTCAAGCAAGCAACGATAGTAAAAAAAGAAAATGCAGGCGTCCTGGTCATGTAACAACAAGTAGGTTATTCTTAAGCGTAGATTGACTGAGTTTCATAGACAAAATTCATTGGCAAGATGGAAAAATTACATTGTTATATAACAGAAACTAGAATCGACAGGAGTCATGTACGTTTCAGCAAGAAAAAACTATGTTTTTGATATATTATTGTTTCCTTGGCTAATCAGAACAAATAGATGAATAGAATAAGGATTTGTTGACATCAATACTAGTAGAAGGTACTTCGTGGAGTCATGTAGGTCATGGTTAAGTAGCAGAACATAGGAAAACTTATTTTCTTACAAGTATTCCAAATCTAGCATACAAATCAGTTGAGAGAAGGATAAAAATAGAACAACATCGGTGCCTACCCGATTAGGTTAATACCAAAACTATACCAACTGGTGATGGATCTAGATCTGTGTTCTATTCTCGGTCAGATATACAAGGCTGAGAAGAGAACAGGGGGTGGGAAAGGAGATGACATACGGGATTTGCTTACCAACATTATGGGGAGTTCATTGGGGATGGAGCGGAGATGCATCAATCTTCGCTTTCCAGATGGCGAAGTCCTGGACGGAATTGCGGAAGAACGACAATTATATGGTGTTCAACGTGTCATCGATCTAAACAGATAGGCACCAACGATGAAGCTGACAGCGGCAGGGATCGGAAGTGGAGACAGACGCCCTCCGCGGTGCCAACTACTGGCAGGGATTTAACCATGGCTTCGAGTGTGAGTCGGTGGGTGATTTCTTGGAAGGAGACTGCCTCTTGCTTGGGCGCCGACGGGGTCGAACTAGTTGGCCATGGCGGCGGCTAGGGTTTGGTGGATGTGGTGGAGATGGGGAATGGAGTTGGTGGGTGACCCGCCAAGGCGTCAATGTGTGGTGGAGAGACCGGATAAGGCCACGTTATTTATTTATTAGTAGGTACTGAAATTTTCTCCAAGTCACGGAGGGAAAACATGCGCGAACGAAATTTTGCATTGGAGGGAAAAAGAGATGAGACCAAAATTTCTCCACTGGTTGGGTGGCACACATGTCAGTTGCTGGGTAGGTCAACTATCGGTGGTAGTTCTTGGTCAACATATAAATGTGGGCCTCAAAAAATATATAAGTGTGGGTCCCATATGTCAAAGGTGGTTCAACCTAGTGCTATCGAGACACGTAGGCAAAAATTGACACTCGGACATGATTGTAGCTAAAACTCCTAAGTTGGTCGTCCGATCATTTTGACACATCACAAATTAGCAGCAATGACCATTTGAATTGGTCATGATCTCTTAAAATTAAGGTCGTAGACCAGTGTTGTCTATGTTATGACCAATTTGAGTAAAACAGTTATGACCTTTTTGTCAAAAAATGTCATTGTTTTCTGGGGTCTCGACCCTCCAAAATGCCTGATGACCATCTTGTGCCAAATGGTCATAGATCTATGACCAATTTACCCACGGTCACTACGAGAAGGTCACAAGTTAACACAATTCTTGTAGTGAATGTGGCGGTCGCCCTCTTCGCTAGAGCATTCTCTCGAGCCACCATCTTCTTATTCCTCGAGGTGCCCCTGATGTAATTGAGGGTGTCCACATCCTCCGGGTAGGCAGTGGCCACGCTTTTGTAGGTGTGCTCGAGAGAGCGTAAGGCTTCCTTTTCATCGCACCGAATGGTAATGACGTCTCCCTTGCCTCCTGACATCTTGACGATGTTGTAGGCGTGGTGAGTGGATGTCATGAATTTGGCGAGGGAGGGTTAGCGCAAGATGACATTGTAGGGGAGGCTGGTGTGCGCCACATCGAAGTCGATGAGCTCTGTTCGGTAGTTGTCGCGAGAACCAAACGTGATGGAAAGGTGCACCTTACTAATGGGTATGGTGGTGCCATTTGTAACCCTAAAGAAAGGCATGGTCGGCATCAGCCGGTCGTACGACACCCACAGCTTGGCAAACGTCTCGGTGGAGATTAGTTCAGTCCGGCTCCACCGTCGATGAGCATTTTGGCGACTGCGATGTTGTTGATGGTGGGCATGCAGATCATGGGAAGAGCTCCCACGGCCTTGGTGGAGACAGGGTGGTCATCCGTGTAGAAAGTGATGGGGCATTGTGACCACTTGATCTTCAAGGACAGGGCCCCAGGCCGAGCGGTGTCGACCTCACGGGTGAGCTGCTTGAAGTGCCTGTGGATGCCGGGGCCTGGGAGCCATCGAGGATGCAGGCTATGGTGCCCCTCTGCTCCTGATAGCCCCCGGTGCTCCCTTCGACTTTCTCGGGGGCACGGGGAAGCTACGCGGCGTTGGCTTGATGCCTCACGCGGGGTGTGTCGTGGTTGCCATGGTTGTTGTCCCAACGCCCCCACCTTGATTGCCACCGTGGTTGATCCCGCGCTACCCTTCCCGTCTCCCTTTCCTCTGGCCATTGCGTTGGTCGCGAAGCTTCTTGCACTCGTAGCAGTCATCTGTGGCATGCTCGTGATTCTTGTGGAAAACGCAGTATGAGTGGTCGTCGCGCTCCCTCTTGCCACCACCCTCGCGAGGGATCTTTCGCTCGGGTTCGGTGGAAAGGACGGCAGCGGGCTTCCTCTTGGGGTCCTTGCCCGTGCTCTTGGAGGCGCTCGAGGTCTTGGGAGTGCCCTTAGCATCGACAAGGTCGAACATCTGCCCCGCCTCAGCTTTGGCGTACTTATCCGCCATGAAGAACAGCTTGCCGCCATGATGAGGTTCTCCCTATGGATGCCAATCATTTCCCTCATGCGGACGTCCTTGACCCCCTCGGAGAAGGCGGTAATCACGTTGGACTCCGAGATCTTGGGGATTTTGTTGCGGATCTGCTGAACCTCTACAGGAACTTCAAGAGGGTCTCGTCGGGCTGCTGACGAACCTGGCGAAGGTCGTAGTAGGCGAGAGGGCATTCGTAGGTCCCCTTGAATTTGGCGATGAAGAGTGAGCAGAGGGAGGACCACGAGCCAATTGATTCCTCGGGGAGGTTCATCAGCCAGGTCCGAGCCATGTCCTTGAGGCTCAGTGGGAACCAGTTTGCCATGATGCGACCGTCGCCTCCTGCTGCCTCGATTCCCATGGTGTAGAGCTGAAGAAACTCAGACAGATTGGCAGTTCCATCGTAGCACGATGGTATCTCGGGGTGGAACTTGTGCAGTGATCCGTCCATTTTGCATCACTGTTCTATATCATAATTCACTGTTATTCATTGATATATTTCATATTAAGAGATGATAATTATGTTATTTCATCTGTTTTTGCATGGTTGATGACTTTTGGAGCATGGACCGCTGCAGTCAGGATTCTAATGGAAAAGGTGTTGTTTGGAGCCAAAATTCGCGAAGATCGGAAAATCCGGGAAAATATACGGAAAATCCTATTTTTCTAGAAGATGAAGGAAGCCATAAGGAGGAGTGGATATGGGCCACGGGGGGCCCACACCACCCCCTGGCGCGGGCCACCCTAGATCTCATCAAGAGAATACCACCACCACCAAAGGAGTAATTCGTCATCAGGTTTGGCATCCCCTTGGTTTGTTCCAAGCTTGGGGGAGTGCCATGGTATCACATCACTATCTTCTATCTTTTTTACCTTTTTAGTAGAGTCATATCATGAATAGAGAAGTTATCATATAGGATGGTTTGCATTACGGAAGTGTCCCCTCTCTCGTTAGATATGTATCCCTTGGTGTGAGTTGCCGTTATGGAATATTAATGAGAAGTTCTATCATTTACTCATTTGCATAGCTTATATTAGTTTTCAATTCATGGTTATATGATTGATCTTGTTGTTAGTATTGGTTCACTTTGGGATCATTGAGTTAATTTAGTTGGTTTTGGCAAACCTGGCTCGGTCAGTAGCAACACTATTTTTGAGAGTTGAATGAAAAAGGTAAAAGTGCTCTAAAGAAAAAATAATTTCATCATCTTTCTTTCTTGATTTGCTCATAAGTCTAGTATTCTCTAGTTAAGATCTTTTGTGCTTCCAAGGAAGATTGCATGTTTGTCTTTATCACTTGTATGTTTGTTTGTTTCCTTCAACTCTTATACTTGCTACCCAGCCTTGCTAGCCAAAAACCTGTACTGAGAGGGAATTCTTCTCGTGCATCCAATCCTTAAACAAAAACCTCTGCCATTTGTGTCCACCATACGTACCTATTAGCATTATTGCTATTCCAAGTAAATTCTTGTTTTTATCTACCTTCCAAATTAAAATTGTTATGTGAAGATTAGTGATTAAAGCTCTCACGAACTTGATGGCACACTTTATTTTCTTACACTTAATAAACATGAACCATTGGGTCCTTCTTTGTTGCGTATATTCTTGCGCTTTATGAGTTGTAGTTAGCAGAACCATGTATCATGGGGAACGCTTTCAACACTGCCATGGTACTTTGTACCTAGTTGATATCATGATTCTTTTGGCTATGGTGTGAAATAAAAGGGGAACTTGTAAGATCATGGAGTTTATATGTGTGTTAGAGAAACGCCTGGGCCGCTAGCCTAAGCCATGCCTAATCATGGTGGAAACTTGCAGCATAACTATAGTGAGCATTCTATGAAGCATCCTCAATAAAAACCTATGCAAATAGCAAATAAAAAGATCGCTGAGATGCTCCTTGTCTGCTTGCCTTGTCATTTTGATTATGGGATAGCTCCTGTATCATGTGCAAGGGGTACCCCGTTGGCGGTTCTCAATGATACACATGTATTTGCAATGACAAGAGCTTACTTGTGACTAAAGTTTAGTAGCATGAGGTTTGGTACTCGTAAGTAAGGGGCATGAGATTTCAACTTATAACTTGTCAAGCATATCCTCTTAGTTGTGTCACTTTAACCTTAATCACCTAAAGATGCCTATGATAGGGGCAATGAGAGCTGAAAGCTAATAAGTACCATAATTTTTGGGAGCTCTTCATGAAACTTGCAATCCCTGCTTCCCTCTGCGAAGGACCTTTATTTTACTTTTTAGTTGAGTCAGTAAACCTAATCCCTTCTATCTCAGCAAGTATTTTGAGTTGTTGTGTTTCATTCATTCATATGATGATTTATTCAATCATGTTTCTTATGTTCCTTGTTTTTCACATTGCTCTTATCTTGGTGATTACTACTTTGAAAGCTAGCATTGAAAATCAGTTATTTGTGAACTCTAGCAAATTATCAACTATTCTTTGACCAAGAGCTAAGTTTGCCATTACCAATTACGATTTACTTTATGTATCTTTATTGTGTTTCCTTTACTCATTACAAGTTGAGTTATATAATAGTGAGTTGTCTTCTATTATGATCTATGTATTGATGAATGTGATGCTTCTTGTCCGTATTATTTTATCGACTCTTCACTCCATAAACCTGAGGACATGTTTATTGAGCTCAGTTTCGCTTGGGGACAAGCAAAGTCTAAGCTTGGGGGAGTTGATACGTCCATTTTGCATCACTGTTCTATATCATAATTCACTGTTATTCATTGATATATTTCATATTAAGAGATGATACTTATGTTATTTCATCTGTTTTTGCATGGTTGATGACTTTTGGAGCATGGACCGCTGCAGTCAGGATTCTGATGGAAAAGGTGATGTTTGGAGGCAAAATTCGCGAAGATCAGAAAATCCAGGAAAATATACGGAAAATCCTATTTTTCCAGAAGACGAAGGAAGCCAGAAAGCGGAGTGGATATGGGCCATAGGGGGCCCACACCACCCCCTGGCGTGGGCCACCCTAGGTCACGCCACTAGGTGGTGTGGCTGCCCTGGCCCACCTCTGGCTCTCCTCTCTAGCATATATATTCCTTCCGAAACCCTAAGACTCGGGGAGCGACCACAGAAAGATTTCGTCGTCTCTGCGGGGCGAAAAACACCGAGAGAGAAAGATCTCTCCGGTAGACAGATTTCTGCCGGGGGAATTCCTTCCCAGAGAGGGGAGATCGTTGCCATCAACACCACCATCAAGCTGGACTTCATCGGGAACATCATCATCACCACCACCATCAGCACCCTCATCACCATCTCCATATTGCTGTAACAGTTGGGTTGAATCTTGCATAGTTCTTAGGGGAAACTTTCCCGGTGTTGATTACTCTTTATAGTTGATGCTATTGAGTGAACCATTGAATTATTGTTTATGTTCAGATTGTTATACATCATTATTCCATCTCTGATTATGATCCATATGATGTCTTGTGAGTAGTTCGTTTTGTTCTTGAGGACATGGGAGAAGTCATGTTGTTAGTAGTGGAGTTGTGTTGAGAAAGATTCAATAGTTTGATATTTAAGTTGTGGTGTACTTCTTCTAGTGGTGTCATGTGAACGTCGACTACATGACACTTCACCTATATGGGCCTAGGGGAATGCATTGTGTATTTGGCTACTAATCGTAGGGGTTGCCGGAGTAACAGAAACCTGAACCCCTGTTAGGAAACCATTGCACAAGGGACGTAAGGGTCTTAGAGTTTAAAGTTGTGGTTAGGTTTCTACCTTAATTAATTTCTTGTACTTACTGATGTTTGCAAGGGGTATAATCACAATTATGTATTAGTCCTAGGAAGGTTGGTACATTATCATAGGTTCACCCACACAACACTTAGCAAGCTAAAGAAGATTAATCAACTATATGAAGCGAAAGCACTTGACAGAATTCTCGTGTGTCCTCAAGAACGTTTGGTCATCTTAAGTAATACAACCGGCTTGTCCTTTGCTGAATAAAGGATTGGGCCACTTGCTGCATTTATTCCTACTATCTTTTATTTACTCGTACTTTATTTACTTGCATTATCAAAAAACCCTAAAAATCCGTTTGCTAAGTATTTGCAGAGAATTCCTGATCCATACCACTAGCCAGCACCTTCTGCTCCTCGTTGGGTTCGACACTCTTACTTATCGAAAATACTGCGATACACCCCCTATACTTGTGGGTCATCAAGACTATTTTCTGGCATCGTTGACGGGGAGTGAAGCGCTATTGGAGAGTGGAACTGGTAAAGGAAACTTCTACTGTGAGTATTGTTTACTTCTATTAGTTGCTTTATTTTTATTATGGATAATTCCCTGAGTTTCTTATTTGGTAATGCTACTACCATTGCTAAGGTAGTAGATGAACCACCACCTGCTGAGATTGATGCTTTTAAAATACCTACAAGAATTATTGATCATGTTATGGATAACTACAATGTTGGGGATGGAACAGTCCATCTCGGTGATCATTACTCTTTATACACGAATTATGCGGGTTGTTCAAGTGTGCAGGTATCACTACAGATCAAGTTAAGAAGAAGTTATTCTCATTATCACTGAAAGGAAGAGATGAGGAATAGTATAAGCTGCAGAAGAATGGTCAAGCTCTGGAATGGGAGGAAATAGTACCTCTCTTTTATTCAAAGTTTTATCCTCCTAGTGAGATTCATAAAGATCGGAATCAAATATACAACTTTTGGCCTCTTGATGGAGAGAGTACAGCTCAAGCTTGGGGGAGATTGAAGTTACTAATGCTCAAATGTACCATTCATGAGCTCCCCAACAATATTATTATCAATAAATTTTATGCAAGGCTTTCTCTTCATGATAAGGATTTATTGGATGCTTCTATTGCTGGATCATTCACTCGCATGGAAGAAGAAGCTAAATGGTATCTTCTGGACCATATTCAAGATAATGCTGAAGCATGGGAGAATGACAAAGGAAGAAAGTCATGTATAAATTATGATTATGAATGCATTGAATCTTTTATGGGAACTGATGACTTTCAAAATATTAGTAATGCTTATGGTCTAGACTCTCAAGCCATTGCTTCTTATTTTAAGGCTTTTGCTTCTTACATTGAAGTGCCTAAAAAGAAGTGGAATAAGTATCATGAACCTTATAAAGATATTGCTAAGGGTGTTCCTGCAAGAAATACTAAAGTTTATATTGCTAATCATGTTTTACCTGAACCTTACATTGAGAAAAATGCCTTTCCCGATTAAGATAAAGGAACATTCTATGATAGCTAGTATGGTTAATGAAAGTACACATAAAGCTATTGAACCTGATAAACAAATGGTTGATGAACCCATAATAGCAAATGTGAAAGACTTTGTTACTAAATATGAAGAAGAGGGACACCCTATCCTTTGTAAGGATACCTCTAATATTGTTTCACAGAGTAGTGTTATGAGAGCTAGTATTCCTGTGTTTTCTGTTAGAATAAGTGATCATTGTTACGATGGTCCTTGTGATAGTTATATTGTTAAGTTTATGCATGATACTGAAAGCTACTATGAGAGAGGGAAAAGTGTTCTTATGCATCTCAATAATATCAAGTTTCCTCGTTTTATGCTGAAAGTTTTTATGTTGCACTTCTTTTGCTTTCCTATGCTAGTAGTTTCTGGTTTCAACAACTTGTTTGCTTACAAAAATCCCTTGCATAGGAAGTGGGTTAGACTTAAATGTGTGTATTTTTGCTTCTTAATGCTCTCTTTCACCTCAATTCATATTCTTATGTGAACATTTTCAAAATTATCGTGCCCATCTTAATGGCTATAAAGAAAGAGCTTTTTGGGAGACAACCCAGTTTATTTTTTCTTTCAGTTTGTTTTTGTTTCTTTGAGTCTTGGAAGTTATTACTTCAGTAATAACCGCTCCTTATCCTTTTTGTTTGGTTTTTGTGTCAAGATCAACCTCTAATAAGAGAGAAGTAAGATTTGGGGAAGTTGCTGTCCCGAAACAGATTTTTGTGCTTCACCGTAAAAATTCGTGAGAGATCTCTATATGTCGGAGTGAGCTGTAATTTTTTGTGCTACTGCCCAGGTTGTTATTTAACTTCAGTTAGTTTTGCACTTTTTGATTTGAGCAACAGAAGATTTTCGAAAAAAATTATCTTTACCTTCTGGTCTGTTTTGACAGATTTTGCCACTCTTGCATTTGCTTCTTTAATCGATTTCCTTTTTGAATTCTTTTTGGGTTTTCGGAAGGATTTGCTATAGTAGCCTATGTTTTGATGGTTTTCAGTTGAAGTTGAACTCAAAAGGTTTTATCATTCCACTTATACTAATGTTGCTAATGAGAACTGTGTGAAGTTTTGTGTGAAAGAAATTTCCAGGTAATGGAGATAATGGTGTAATAAGGAAGTGAAAGGTTTACGACTCAAGTAATAAGTGTATGAAGATCAAGATATTGATGTTATTCAAGTGGTAACTCCAGAAGAATCTACTAGATACCAAATTCAGAGACCTGCAGAGTCCGTTTTCAAATAGGTAACAGTTCTGGTAAGAAAAGTTCCACAAAAATACTATCCAACTATATTTTTGCAGTTTTTAGACAATAAGGAAAGCTACGAAGCGAAAGAGGGATGGAAACGGAGCCCCTGGCCGCGCCACTAGGTGGTGTGGCCACTTCGGACTCCGTCTCCGACCCGTTTTCTCCCAGTACTTTCCTTTTGTTGTGAAACTTCGTAATATATAATCCCTCGGATCTCTCGAGGTTCGTATATCGTGTTTTCATCGTGTTTTCGTTTCGATCTATTTCTGCCAGGAACTATCTTTGAAAGCTTTGAAGCACAATGGTGTCTGCCAACGATAAATGAAAGGAGCCTATGGAGGAAGATCTCAAGAACCCCGGGCAGGAGAAGGAGATCAAGAGTGAAGATGAAGAGGAGGCAAAGCACACCGGCACTACCATTGCGAGCATTGGAGTGGTGGAAAACCCTTCCAGGACTATGTCAATTGGAGGGAAGCCTCCTCATCACCGTTCAGATCCCTGGTCACTTCCTCCATGCACCAAGAATCCTTTCCATACTCTTATCTATGAGCATCAATACCAGAATATGCCCAAGGGGAAATTACCCTCCAATTGGGATTTGCCTCGTCCTAGCCATGTAGGAAAAGAAGACTTCAAGGAGTAGAGTGGGGAAAGAATCGCAGGAGCTGGGATTCCCAACCCGGCATGATCGTGAGCCACGTTGAGCAAAACTCACAGCTTATTCATAATCTCACCTTCGAGATTGAGGACTTGGGGAAACTGATCAAAGAGCTCATCAAGAGAATACCACCACCACCAAAGGAGTAATTCGTCATCAGGTTTGGCATCCCCTTGGTTTGTTCCAAGTTTGGGGGAGTGCCGCGGTATCACATCATTATCTTCTATCTTTTTACCTTTTTAGTAGAGTCATATCATGAATAGAGAAGTTATCATATATGATGGTTTGCATTATGGAAGTGTCCCCTCTCTCGTTAGATATGTATCCCTTGGTGTGAGTTGCCGTTATGGAATATTAATGAGAAGTTCTATCATTTACTCTTTTGCATAGCTTATATTAGTTTTCAATTCATGGTTATATGATTGATCTTGTTGTTAGTATTGGTATCACTTTGGGATCATTGAGTTAATTTAGTTGGTTTTGGCAAACCTGGCTTGGTCAGTAGCAACACTATTTTTGAGAGTTGAATGAAAAAGGTCAAAGTGCTCTAAAGAAAAAATAATTTCATCATCTTTTTTTCTTGATTTGCTCATAAGTCTAGTATTCTCTAGTTAAGATCTTTTGCGCTTCCAAGGAAGATTGCATGTTTGTCTTTATCACTTGTATGTTTGTTTTTTCCTTCAACTGTTATACTTGGTACCCAGCCTTGCTAGCCAAAAACCTGTACTGAGAGGGAATTCTTCTTGTGCATCCAATCCTTAAACAAAAACCTCTGCCGTTTGTGTCCACCATACCTACCTATTAGCATTATTGCTATTCCAAGTAAATTCTTGTTTTTATCTACCTTCCAAATTAAACTTGTTATGTGAAGATTAGTGATTAAAGCTCTCAAGAACTTGATGGCACACTTTATTTTCATGCACTTAATAAACTTGAACCATTGGGTCCTTCTTTGTTGCGTTTATGCTTGCGCTTTATGAGTTAAAGTTAGCAGAACCATGTATCATGGTGAACGCTTTCAACACTGCCATGGTACTTTGTACCTAGTTGATATCATGATTCTTTTGACTATGGATCCGTGATTGTGAAATAAAAGGGAACTTGTAAGATCATGGAGTTTATATGTGTTAGAGAAATGCAGGCGCTAGCCTAAGCCATGCCTAATCATGGTGGAAATTTGCAGCATAACTATAGTGAGCATTCTATGAAGCATCCTCAATAAAAACCTATGCAAATAGCAAATAAAAAGATCGCTGAGATGCTCATTGTCTGCTTGCCTTGTCATTTTGATTATGGGATAGCTCTTGTATCATGTGCAAGGGGTACCCCGTTGGCGGCTCACAATGATATATATGTATTTACAATGACAAGAGCTTACTTGTGACTGAAGTTGAGTAGCATGAGGTTCGTTACTCGTAAGTAAGGGGCATGAGATTTCAACTTATAACTAGTCAAGCATATCCTCTTAGTTGTGTCACTTTAACCTTAATCACCTAAAGATGCCTATGATAGGGGCAATGAGAGCTGAAAGCTAATAAGTACCATAATTTTTGGGAGCTCTTCATGAAACTTGCAATCCCTGCTTCCCTCTACGAAGGGCCTTTCTTTTACTTTTTAGTTGAGTCAGTAAACCTATTCCCTTCTATCTCAGCAAGTATTTTGAGTTGTTGTGTTTCATTCATTCATATGATGATTTATTCAATCATGTTTCTTATGTTCCTTGTTTTGCACATTGCTCTTATCTTGGTGATTACTACTTTGAAAGTTATCATTGAAAATCAGTTATTTGTGAACTCCAGCAAATTATCAACTATTCTTCGACCAAGAGCTAAGTTTGCCATTACCAATTACGATTTACTTTATGTATCTTTATTGTGTTTCCTTTACTCATTACAAGTTGAGTTATATAATAGTGAGTTGTCTTCTATTATGATCTATGTATTGATGAATGTGATGCTTCTTGTCCGTATTCTTTTATCGACTCTTCACTCCATAAACCCGAGGACATGTTTATTGAGCTCAGTTTTGCTTGGGGACAAGCGAAGTCTAAGCTTGGGGGGAGTTGATACGTCCATTTTGCATCACTGTTCTATATCATAATTCACTGTTATCCATTTATATATTTCATATTAATAGATGATACTTATTTTATTTCATCTGTTTTTGCATGGTTGATGACTTTTGGAGCATGGACCGCTGCAGTCAGGATTCTGATGGAAAAGGTGTTGTTTGGAGGCAAAATTCGCGAAGATCAGAAAATCCGGGAAAATATACGGAAAATCCTATTTTTCTAGAATATGAAGGAAGCCAGAAGGAGGAGTGGAGATGGGCCACAGGGGGCCCACACCACCTCAGCGTGAGCCACCTAGGCAGCGCCACCGGTGGTGTGGCATGCCCACCTCTGGCTCTCCCCTCTAGCGTATATATTCCTCCTGAAACCCTAAGACTCGAGGAGCGACCACAGAAAGATTCCGCCGCCTCTGTGGGGCGGAAAACACCAAGATCGAAAGATATCTCCGGCAAACAAATTTCTGTCGAGGGAATTCCTTCCCGGAGAGGGGAGATCGTCGCCATCAACACCACCATCAAGCTGGAATTCATCGGGATCATCATCATCATCACCACCACCATCAGCACCCTCATCACCATTTCCATATTGCTGTAACAGTTGGGTTGAATCTTGCATAGTTCTTAGGGGAAACTTTCCCGGTGTTGATTACTCTTTATAGTTGATGCTATTGAGTGAACCATTGAATTATTGTTTATGTTCAGATTGTTATACATCATTATTCCATCTCTGATTATGATCCATATGATGTCTTGTGAGTAGTTCGTTTTGTTCTTGAGGACATGGGAGAAGTCATGTTGTTAGTAGTGGAGTTGTGTTGAGAAAGATTCAATAGTTTGATATTTAAGTTGTGGTGTACTTCTTCTAGTGGTGTCATGTGAACATCGACAACATGACACTTCACCTATATGGGCCTAGGGGAATGCATTGTGTACTTGGCTACTAATCGTAGGGGTTGCCGGAGTGACAGAAACCTGAACCCCCGGTAGGAAACCATTGCACAAGGGACGTAAGGGTCTTAGAGTTTAAATCTATGGTTAGGTTTCTACCTTAATTACTTTCTTGTACTTACGGATGTTTGCAAGGGGTATAATCACAAGTATGTATTAGTCCTAGGAAGGTCGGTACATTAGCACAGGTTCACCCACACAACACTTAGCAAGCTAAAGAAGATTAATCAACTATATGAAGCGAAATCACTTGACAGAATTCCCGTGTGTACTCGAGAATGTTTGGTCATCTTAAGTAATAAAACCAGCTTGTCCTTTGCTGAATAAAGGATTGGGCCACTTACTGCATTTATTCCTACTATCTTTTATTTACTCGTACTTTATTTACTTGTATTATCAAAAACCCCTAAAAATCCATTTGCTAAGTATTTGCAAAGAATTCCTGATCCATACCACTAGCCAGCACCTTCTGCTCCTCGTTGGGTTTGACACTCTTACTTATCAAAAATACTGCGATACAACCCCTATACTTGTGGGTCATCATGCAGCCACACCATGCGTCGGAGCTCCCTGGTGAAGGGGAGGCGAGGGCGACGCAGCTCTCCTGTCCCGTGGTGGCAATCTCCTCGACGATGTGGTCCTCTCGCCCGCGAGGGAGGCGGTGACCAAAAGGGCAGTAGCCGGAGGGGGAGATAATCTAGCAGCTGTGGCCCGGGCGGGACGCAGCGTCGCCGACCTTGGGGGACCCGCTAGAGCCCAAGCCGGAGGCTGGCTGACCTCCCCCGGCGCCTTGTTCTCGGTCTTAGCTCCCGGCCCCTGGGGGCAAGGGTGGCGATGTCGAGGAGTTCCGTGAGCTGCTTACACCACTTCACATGTCCCGTCTCCGCCGGTAGGTGGTTGAGCAGCTCGTGCACCATACGCTTGGCGGCCTCCGGGGTGGGTCGTTCTAGCTGGCCGCGAGAGGACGCGGTGCAGGAGAGCGATGTGTTGCCGAGGGAGGAAAGAAGGAGGTCCCGTGATAAGCGGAAGGAGGAGCCTTGCTCGTCCTCCGTCCATGAGGACTGCTCTGGTGATGGGCGTCGGGGGCGGGCTCTGTCTGATCCCGGCTCGCTGCGCGGCGAAGGGCACGCTCCGCCCGTGTCTCGGTGCGAGCCAACATGCCGGAGGCATTGGTGAAAGTCTTCGAAACACATATCAACCCCCTACCTAGCGCGCCAAATGTCGGAGAAAGTGTCCCGCATTGGAACAAGGGATCCGACAAGCCCTGAGTTTGAGCGGGGGCAAAATCACGTGTTCTGAGCTTCTCAGTGCCGCCGAAGGTGGTGGCGCGTGAGCACGATAGAGAGGTTGACACGGTTCTTTTACCCAGGTTTAGGACCTGCGAGAGGAGGTAAATCCCCTACTCTTGCTTGCTTATATTGCTCGCCGTGCTTCGCGAGGGTACAATGGTGTGCCAATGTCTAGGGTTATAGATCGCTGGGATTGACCTCTCCTAAGATAGGAGAAGGTCTCCTTATATAGGGCGGCCGGGCCTCTTCCCCCCAAATTCGGGGCGGGAAGGGTCACCACATTCCCGTCCTGGAAGACCCGGTCTACCAGGCTAATTTCTGTGAACTCGGTCCATCGTCCCAGGCGCTCTCTAGTCCTTCGCAAAGCGGGGGTGTCTGACGCCGTCCTTCCCTCGCTAAAGCCTGTCTTGTCTAATTGGCACCGAAATGTCAAGGGACAATTTCTCTGGCATCGGTGACGACCGGGATGCCTTTGTGCCAGAAGAAGATAGTCCTCCTCCTCTTTACCAACGCGGTCCACCGTGCCCTAGCCATTCCTACAGGGTTTTGTCCTCTTCCTTCCTTTTGCCCCGTGATTACGAACGTACCCCTGGGGCACGCTCCGAAGCATTCGAGGCCCACTGAAGGACCTGGGCGAGCCAGCGCTCCACCACAACAGATGGGAGGACTCGGGTGAGTCTCCCTCTCGAGGCGATACCCTTAGGTTTCCCTCTCGAGGACGTTTGCCTCGTGCTCCCGCTTTTGGAGGGGGCAATGGCCCTACCAGTGGGCCCGTTGGCCACAGGATCGTGGTACCCCGTGTGCCAGGACTCGGACAAATACCTAGAGCACTTGGACCTAACGAGAAGCTACGGGGGAGCCGAGAGTGAGCTTACGGCATAGACGCATGTGCATGTTGCACCGTGGGGACTAGATCCGGCCTCGAGCGTCAGATGCCGTCAATATTTTTCGTCCCTAGTCTCTTGGTGACCTGAAAACATCTATCTATATGATGCCCTCGATTTCATGACAGAGAGGCAGCGAAGGGACAAAACATAAAAAAGAGAAAAAGGTGGGAGCTTCGAAGATTGGAGGGGGAATCGCTGTCAGTGTTATCCCAATTGCATCTCCACCCTCTCCAACTTCATGAACATCGTCTCCATGATGAAGGGGGATTAGTCTACCCTCGGGCTATGGATTTGTGGAAGTATCTTGATCTCTCTCTCATGCTATCATTGTTTTAGATTCATATGATCTACCCTACATGATTATGATGATGCATGTAATTCCTTTATGGTGAATATTTTTTATGAGATGAGTATATGATATTGCAATTTAAAAATGTGTTTGATGTATCTATATATACATATTACAATCCTGTTCATGTACGCATGTTTTGATCAACTATTATGTATGGACGTGTGAGGGAGAATGTGTGTTAGATAAAGTAACTGGTACTAGGAACTATATAGTGGTAGAAAATTTGGGACCTACTATGATCTTTACCTTTACCTTACCTCACATGTTATAATCATCTATGATGGATAAGATGATATCTTTTGTTAGTGGCAGCATATTTGTTATTCAACATCATGTCAAAGAACTAAAACAATACTTTGTTTATCTTAAATCTAGTATGTGTCGTTTTCTCTTACTATAGGAATATTAGAAAGATGTGTTGCATTTTATTATAGTATGTGATGCCCATATGAATGTGTAGCAAACACTCTGTAGCAAACACTACATAGGAAGTTGGATCAATTATCTTGTTTTTGTAGAGCTATTTTCATTGCTACCATGTTCATGGGAGAGTAGACACGTGATACCATGAATCCTAGTCCATTTTTAATTATAGGAAACACATTTTACTTGCATTTATATCACTTTTCAATTTTCTGCAATTATTTAATCCGAAATTATAAAAACACTTATATTACTTGCTTTCATCAACCACAGATCAAAACTATCACTACGATTACCATTACATTTAGTTTTATCATTGCATATTGGTTTGTTTTAACATTTATTTCTTGCATATAGATTTAATGTACTCTATTGTTTATTTTATTTTAGTTTTCGATTCTAATATATACTGTGTGTCGACAACCATATTGGTGGAGTTGGGGACACAAGACAAGTTATTATTTTCCAGGTTATTAGAAGAGAGAAAAAATGGTTTTACTATTTCCCTAAATGTTCAATATTAAACCCAGAGTTACCTTTGTGTGGAAAGCACCTTTGAACATCACTTTGGTTGCATCCATGATCTGGAAAGACAATCTACGATGAAAGATAAAAAAAATAAAAAAATAGAAAGTTGATTTTGTGCGAGCTCCATTTGAAATCGTTAAATATGTTGCTAAGTTTAGAATATAGTACATGCCTAGATTTCTCTTTGGATTGGAAAATGTAGAACTATTATGGATACATGAATTTCAAATTAAGAAATAAACTGTACCATCAGATCCTGATGGTATGTCCGAGATGGATGTGAATCTCTGTTTCACCCCCGGGTTTATAAACTGGCTCAACCTCTTGTGAACAAGAAAGGTGGGACTAAACATCCCACGTTGAGTATGTCCGCGCGACAGTGATATCCTGGTATTGTGTCAGAAGGTGTATCACTGTATCATCAAGGTCGGAAGTCCTATCTATCAACGCAGTTTGGTGTAGATATTCACGAGACTGAGCTATAGCGAGGAAGGTAATAATGAGAAGTGTTTTCAGCCTTGGGCTAAACTAAGTACTAGTTGTTATCCCATCAAAGAAAGAGGCCATATTGATGCGAAACACAACCTATATGCATGTCAAGGGCATGCATGGCATTTGATTTAGTAAGAAGAATGGACGAATCAATGTAAGTGTTTTATGGTGTGAGCTAGCTTATCATGCAAAGCTAGAAACATGGCCTCGTGGAAGCAACAATTAATATTGGTTGGAATCCAGGCAAAAACAATAAAATTTGAGAGCGCAAATGGTTTAGATAAGTAATACTCTCTCCGTCTAGAAATAAGTGACTCGAATTTGTCTAGATTTGCATGTATCTACACACTAAAATACATCTAGATATATACAGATCTAAATAAATCCAAGTCACTTATTTTCGGACGGAGGAGTAGATATAATGAATATTTTCTTGAGCGAACAACATTAGCACAATCAGAATATATACATCGATGGATACACAACCTTAGATTGTCATGCGACAATGCAAGAAAATTCATTAACGAAATTGCAATACCGCTGACAAAGAGACATCTGAAGAAAGATAGCACACAACGTTTACCTTATATTTTTGGTTCAACATACCCTAGAAGATACTTAAAAGGCATCGTAATAAGGTGCGTTCATACTTTAACTTATCACTATCTGACAGTGAATTATAAGTGTATAAATTGAGATGAATATGCACCTTTCCACGTATTGAAGACCTTCCTAAATCTAAACAAATATTAACATTGTTGTATGAAAATCTAGCTCTATAAATGTGCGGATCAGTCCACTAGTTCTTATAATCAAACAGGCATTCAATATTCTTTTTCCAAAATAAGAGGCTATACACATGTTATGATTGACATTTTAGTTAGTTTGTTTTTCTTTTATATGTTTTATAAAATCGTGTGTCTTCTGGCAGGTTCTAAATTTATCCATAAGCAGCAGGATGTAAACATTTTTCCTTGATCTAAAAAAAAGTTGTCGTGGAATGGTGGTTCTACTACCTGGTGCATTTCCAGGAAGCAAGACATCTCACAATGCATATGATGTATCTGCATTTCTGCTCAAATATCTGTCGTTATGTCTTGATCGATAGTATCTATTCGGTTCTCCAAGGAGCCACGTGTACCACGACAAGCTCTCAACAGTGACCGTTTCTTCCATGACTGGTATCGTGTGCATTGTCTTTCTCTGTGAACAATATCGAAATCATAAGCGCCTAGCTGTTTATTGTCCTCTTATGAGAGCAAGTACTTTGGATGGTTCTAACAACCGATATGCAAAAGCTGTGGACAACCTCACGGTAAGACCAAGATCAAAAAAAAAAACTCACAACAAGACTTGTCGAATCATGCATATGGTCGAGTGGAGTATTTTCTTTCGAACAGTGAGAAACAAAGTTTCAATAATCTGAGTTGCATTGGAGGGTTTAATATGGGGACCCTTGAACTTGACAAGATACTTACCATATTGTTAGAAATCTTTATTCTGAATAATTCCATATTGTCCTTGGAAACGCTTGTCATGTATAAGTACATAGACACTTGAGCTTGTCCTCTTGCTGCATAGAGGATTGAGCTTTCTCTCATTTGAGAGCATTCACTCATTACAATTTACTGTTAGCAATTTACACTACTGCAAACTACAAACCCAAAACATAAAACTATTGCATCTTTTATTGTTTTACTTATCAAACTTGCTAACCAATATCTTCAGCTCCTTTTGGGTTCGACAATATTTTTTTATTGAAAGGTACTACAATAGATCTCCTGCACTTGGGAGATATCAGTGGACAATAGTTGAGATTTGCATTTTATCTCACCCACTCATGTCCACCTAGGACCCGAGTACTTGATTCCCATTCCTTGACTATCACACTATTCACATGAGGTCGGCATGAACTTGATTTGAAGTTTGCTTTGAGGGTCACAATTAGTTTCGAGGTTTATTACTATCATGTACTTATGTCATGATTTGCTGCTTTATTTATTATTGTTGCTCGAGGAGCATTTATGATTCAATACTGTTTTGGATGAGGAATGTTTACACTATCTGGACAAGTCCAGACACACTTTCGGGTTTCCTGTCTTTTTCAACCATCGACACAAACTTTGGGTCTGTATCTGAAGTACTCCGACTTCGTAGCGGGTAGCTTTGAGGGGTGGCCCCCCTAAAACAACGGTTCTGGGATTGTTCTATCGTGAAACCTCGTTTCATTCTTTTGCCTTCCTTTGTTATTTCTAAGGTGTTCATGTGTGTGTTGCTATTTGTGCACCCCTATAGGGTAAATCTTTTTAAAAAGCCGTGTCAGCGGGTATGGACTACTTGGAGCATAGTTTCTCGATCATAGACAATTTATACTAAAGTAGCACTATAAATTTTACCTTGACATGACTAGTAATCAATTCCACTACAATAGAATGGTTAACTAAAAGTATCAACAACTGGTAATATGGGGATGTTCTCACTTATGCTATCTATATCCGACTAGTAAATAGTGCAACTACCACAAAGAAGTAATAAAACTGCCAACTGTGTGAGTGCCTACGGTATTGCTCCTGAGTGGTTATGCTGACATAGGTAATGCATTGGTTGGGTTATGTTTGGTGTTAGTATCTAGTTGGTTCCACTTAGAGCTCTCTTACCTCTCTCTAATAGACGAATGTTTTATCATGTATATTGGTTTAGTGCATGCTTTGCTGCCGCTTAAGTCCACCTTACCCATGTAGGCGAGAGAAGCTGAACTCTAAGTCTTGATAAGTACTTGCCTAAGTACTTATTGTTGGGATCGGTGCGGAAAACAAAAAATTTCCTACGATGTAACCCCAGAACTGCCTAGAATCTATCTATGTAGTAATGCGGTAACGGCCGAAGCGTAGAGAATACATAACCTTGTAGACCGTACGCGGTCAACGTTCCGCGGGGAACGTGGTTGAAGTAGTCATACTCGTAGCCGACCTCAAGGTCACGAAGCTCCTCGCAGGTCACCCCTTGCTCCTTCTTCATCTTCATCGTGCAGCCGCTCCGGCTCACGACATTTAAGCGCCCAAGTGTTGCGCCTTGTGTATTCGTACACATCCGGTGCACGATGAGACCTCCGGCTCCCCGATCCCGCCGGGAGTGCGGAATTTGATATCCGGCTAGGAATCCCTGCAACGCAACGGCGTGCTGCAGGTGTGTCTCGATTGCACAACCCAAACTTGGGGCCATGGTCACAAGGCATAGAGAGAGAGAGGGAAGGAGGAAGTCAACCAAAGGACTTCTCCAAATATTGGTGTGTTTAATCCCACCCATGGGCACCCCTTTATACAGGGGGAGGGGGTGTGCCCTCCCCTTTGGGTTTCCCATGTGGGACTATTCAAGGGAGAGAGGGAGGAGGCGCATGGGCCTCATGGGCCAGCCGGCCAGGGGTGGGCCCCACCCCGCGCACAGCCCTAGGCTGGCCGGGTGGGCCCCCTTGAGGCGCTTGGGCCTTGGCCCTTTGGCCCTTGGCCCTTCCCTCCTCCGGTTTTCCCTCATGGGCCTTTATTCACTAGGAAGTTTGGCCCATTAGTAGAATAACTCTTCAAATAAGATTTTAATATTATATTTAATATTAATTACATTAATTAATATGTAAATACATATTACAAAATCTGCCTTGACCCGAAACACCTTTCGGTTCCCTTTCGATTTCCTCCGAACGACTTCGGATCTTTCCCGGAATGATTCCGATCCTTTATTCTTTCTCCGAACAACTTCGGATATCTCTTCGGAACAATTCCAGCTTTCTCTTTCTCTAATGTGATTCCGTCTTATGAATGATCGCTCTCATCGTACCCTTAAGTGTATCCTCTCACGGCTCGGGAATGCTCTAGACATGATCTGTATCAATGATCAACAGAGGGACCAGGGATGTCCATGTGACCCCTATGCATTCCTGATGACAATGTCGTTTGAACCGCTAAATTTAGCATCCTCTTCCTTTTATTTCTCGATACAACTTGTTCGAGATCCGATCATTGGTACCCCATACCTTGTCCAATCTCGTTCACAACAAGTTATGTTTTCTTGTTACCGTGATATTACATCCTTGTGACCTAGTCACATGTTGCAACATTTATAGATGTAATCTCACCAAGCCGGCCGTATGTATCTTTACCCATCATGTGGGTGAACAAATCCCGCTCTTGCAGTCACATGTCATCTACTGTTCCTTCGGAATACCCAACGTACACCTTTATGGCCACTGTATTACTAGATGATGGTTGATGCAGTCTAAGCATCCTAGGGAAACAGTGAGTAATATGAGCTCACGGTCTAAGGAGGTATAGATGTTGCAACAATGAACTATATGATTTGATCGTGTTGCAATCCTTTGAGGAATGTCCAATCACATCATTCTCCAATGATATGATCTCGTTGTCAGTCGGCATAAATGCCCATGATCTTGAAACCCAGATCATCTTCGTGACCAACGAACTAGTATGAATAGAGGCTACTAGGGACTTGGTTGTTTCATACCACACCTGTACCAATGTTTCTACTTGGCACAGTTATAGCACAATATGAAACTATTATAAAGTAATTGAGATATGATAATAAAAACCCATTTATTATTTGCCTCTAGGGCATATCTCCTTCAGTCTCCCACTTGCACTAGAGTACAAATAATCCAGCTCGCATTTTACTCGTATAAACCATATTCCATATGCGTTTACAGATCATGCATGCTCATGGGAAATGTCATGTCCATGTTCTGTTTTACCAGATCATTATGTATTTTGCAAATCATTAATGTCTTCCTAATTTTGACATTCACACCATTATCTTATAATGGGTCGAAGCATTTGTTTGGCAACAAAGTGAGACTTTTGTTTCTAGTGTTTATGACGATGGTCGTTTTCACCGTTGTCATCTAAACTTCGAAACACACTTTGCTATCCTTTGTGTATATACTATAGTCATGGCAGCAGAACGAGGCCGGATTTCAGGAGCTTACAGTGACGTTAGATCAACCTCGAGGGCTTTCTCATGGGCACTGGGCCCTGGGACACATCATTCTACGTTAAAAGCGAACTAGCCCTACCATAACATTATACATCACATCAGATGTAGCCTTTATACTTCTATATCTATGTAGATCCTAGTGCATGAAATGCATCTATGCCACTTTAATTGCTTCTTGTCATTTATGTACAAACTTAATTCTGGTTTAGTGATCAACTTAGGAATCACTTAAAGACTCGTTCTTATAGTTAAGACTTTGTCCTACCAACCAGAACCTTAGGTCACATTACGTCGAGTATACAACATGGTTATGTGGAAGAACCTATGACTGAGGCATAGGAGATGCAACACATCTCTTTCTTTCAACCATAGTTGCAATACTCAATGCTTCATATAGTAAGAACTACTTTCTCACCTTGTTCCATTCTGAGCTACTTCAGAATCTTGCTCAGGACATTATGAACTACTTTCAAAATCAAGTCCAGGAAGCATTCGACATTCAGTGTTTATTAAACTCACCGATCTATCTCGATATATCTTATTGTTTAATAACTTCAACTTCAACATTATTAACATCAATCACATCATTCACATATGTCGTCCACATATCACAGAATGATTTCACGCTCCCACTCAAATATGACATTCATGTTTGAGATCCAGGGATTTCACTTAGCTCCCACTCAAAATATGTCAGCTACATATTATGAATTAGCCAAGCTGATTTGCTCCCACTCAAATCTAGGTCCTCTCAATAATCTTGGACATTCCAAAATTCTTTGATCACCATCATGTCGAGAATTCCACTAACGAGATTTCAATGACAATTCATTTCTCGTTCTTAGGTCAATCACGCTTCTTTGTATTTCGTAGGTATGTCTTGTTCAAAACATGACTAGTGAATCAATAATATAATTCCACAAACTTGTAGAATATATAGCTGAATCCTACTTTCCTTAGTAAAAGTATTCACTGAAACTTTATGATCATTATCATTGGTTTCTCCTCTATCTGCAGAGTTTGGTTTCACGAAACAAATTCCGCTGCTCCACTCAACAATTCGGAGGTAAGGCCAAATACCTTGTTTTGATCTGTTACTTTCTTCCACCTGTATCTTCATCAAGACATATCAACTTTGGACAACGACAGGTTTGCCCCTTGTGGATGATGCATTCATAGCTTCCTAAGAATACTCTACAAAGACTTGTTTATTCGCCATGACTTCGACTTATCGAAATCTCTAGAAACTCGAACTTGCCATAACATTTATGGTGTTGTTTCCACGAATCTTTAGATGTTCCTTTGTATTTTAAATGAGTGTTTCCTTATTTTGATCTCGAACTCTAAACGACAACTATAACCCCGATAAGAGATAATACTATACCATATGTATCCAATACATAATGATTATGATGTTTATATATTTCAACAAAGTTTGAATTTGTCCAATTATCATAATTTGTGAAACATATTTCACAGGTTCCTTTTATGCTAAACTTAACTTGAATACTTTAGTCATGTCGATCAAATCAAAGAGACTTCGTATTCTTGTTAATTTCAATATCCTCTTATTGTTGTGAACTCATTTGAATAATTCAAATCGTTTCAAACTCATGTTTCATTAAGTAAATATGCTTATTCACTTAAGTCCACAATTACCTAATGATTTCCACTACTTGTTGAAAATACGATACATCAATATGTATAAGATTCAACATTTCTTCGCATACCACCGTTTTACCAGAATGCGGAGTTTTAGTCATTCTGCCCAAGAGGCATGGTTTTGCAAAGTCTCTAGATTAAGCATCTAGGACCCCGATCTTTCATAAAGAACCTGCAAAACCAAAATGACTTAAAATGTAGTGTCATTTCATTATTAAACGTTGGATATCTTTTAGCATTCTAATCCTTTATAAATGTTTAAACTATTATCATTAACATAGTGATGAGAATAACTTGTTTGTAATCATAATGTGACCATAATGGTATTGTTCATAAGAATAGTACAACGGTCTTGTAACTCGTTCGTATGAATAATCGTCTCGCTAAAAGCAAGACACACAAACTAGGATTACAAAATTATATTCAAGTCCACTAATCCAAATGATAAACTTTGAGGGAAGAGGTGATGTCGGCCATCAACTGTTTTGCTTGCCATCATCAAGTCATGTTGCCTCAAAACCAGCAATTCTCAAGCAGATCCTCCTGTTTTCACAAAGCAGGACAAGTATCAAATACTTTGCAAACTACAACGAGTTTTGCAAGAACCACATTTATAATTTGTATATCTAACATATACTTTTTTATCCATGACCTCCATTGCAATCAAGCCTTCTAAGAGTTCTCAACTCTAATGCAAGATCACTAAGTGTTTTTCCAAATATTCCTTTTTCATCCATGATGGAGGAAAACCCATCCAACTATGTGCCTTATTCTGTAGAATACACAATGTAGCCCAACTCTCAATCGAATGGAGAATGGCTTATTGGATGATTATGGACAAAACACAGACATTCTGGAGTCATCGAATTATCTCCTAATGGTTATTGTAACAAGAAGAGAAGATCACCTTTTACGAGAATATCCCTTAGGCGTGGGTATTAATCTATGAAGTTGGACCCTTTTGCTAAGTTCTAAATTAAGAAATATATTCCCATGGTCACAAAGGACCTCAATGGGATAGGCCATGATCTACTAATATATTTGCAAATAGACATCTAGACTAAGTTTATAATAAGAGATCAATTTATAATTGGTCTCCACTAAAATTGTCATCCCCTGGACGATTTTAGTGATCGCATGATCCCTATCCTCTGCACCTCCCCCGATCATCACGGTCATCCGTGCATTATCAAAGGTAGACATTCACTAATGTCAACCACATCATCCATGTGACTCATGCTCGATCTTTCGATCTCTTGTGTTCCGAGGCCATGTCTGTAAATGCTAGGCTCGCCAAATCTAACTTGTGTGTATTCGCTGTGCAACATGGCTTACACCCACTGTATGCGAACGTAGATAAGTCTGACCCCCGATCATCACAGTCGGTCTCATAACGAAGAACTTTATTGGTGGTGCACACATAAGGGGAACACGGAACATTGGAATTAAATAAGGATTATCTTATTTGCTACCGTTGAGTATCTAAATACTAGCACACAATAAGATGTAAAACAGGTATCAACCTCATATGTACAATGTGATATGATATGGTCTTTCTTGCGCCTTGATCTCCATCGAGCGCTCTGGCATGATCTCCATCTTGCCCTTGGTTTGACGCCAAGTCCACGATGCCTCCACCAGGTCGTCCATCGGAACGATGACTATTACTATACTACTTAGTAACAGAAAAGTAAACTACTTTACCTTTGTAATGACCAATGCCATATCATAATCACATGCCCCCTGCAAAATAAAGTTAGACGCCTCTACTTTATCTATTGCAAGTTTTACGTGGTTGTTAGGGCTTTCGCACTAGAACCGTTTCTAAACTACGAACTTTCCAACCATAACATGGATCCAATAGTTGTCTCTACTACACCCCTTTCGGGGCCCTCTGTTGTAAATGCTATATCAACTATCGAATGAGAGACAGACACCCGCTAGTCACTTATACGGTACAAGTCATATGTTGAGCGTGGAACTAGTCTCGCGTACGAATACGTGTAAGGTCGGTCCGGGCCGCTTCATCAAACAATACCGCGATATAAACAAGTACACGTTAGAGGGTAACAACTAAGGGATCAATGCCCGCACAATACTTGTGCGTATTGGCCGTACATCACTCCTACGCATAGATCGGCTCTGATACCACTGTTGGGGGTCGGTGCGGAAAACAAAAATTTTCCTACGATGTAACCCTAGAACTGCCTAGGATCTATCTATGTAGTAATGCGGTAACGACCGGAGCGTAGAGAATACATACCCTTGTAGACCGTACGCGGGGAACGTGGTTGAAGTAGTCGTACTCGTAGCCGGCCTCAAGGTCACGAAGCTCCTCGTAGGTCACCCCTTGCTCCTTCTTCATCTTCATCGTGCAGCAGCTTTGGCTCACGACATTTAAGCACCACAAGTGTTGTGCCTCGTGTATTCGTACACATCCGGTGCACGATGAGACCTCCGGCTCCCCGATCCCGCCGGGAGTGCAGAAGTTGATATCCGGATAGGAATCCCTGCAGCGCAATGGCGTGCTACAGGTGTGCCTCGATCGCACAGCCCAAACATGGGGCCATGGTCACAAGACATAGAGAGAGAGAGAGAAGGAGGAAGTCAACCAAAGGACTTCTCCAAATATTGGTGTGTTTAATCCCACCCATGGGCACCCCTTTATATAGGGGGAGGGGGTGTGCCCTCCCCTTTGGGTTTCCCATGTGGGACTATTCAAGGGAGAGAGGGAGGAGGCGCATGGGCCTCATGGGCCAGCCGGCCAGGGGTGGTCCCCACCCCGCGCACAGCCCTAGGCTGGCCGGGTGGGCCCCCTTGAGGTGCCTTGGCCTTGGCCCTTTGGCCCTTGGCCCTTTCCTCCTCCGGTTTTTCCTCATGGGCCTTTATTCACTAGGAAGTTTGGCCCATTAGTAGAATAACTCTTCAAATTAGATTTTAATATTATATTTAATATTAATTACATTAATTAATATGTAAATACATATTACAAAATCCGTCTTGACTTGAAACACCTTTCGGTTCCTTTCGATTTCCTCCGAACGACTTCGGATCTTTCCCGGAATGATTCCGGTCCTTTATTCTTTCTCCGAACGACTTCGGATCTCTCTGCAGAACAATTCCGGCTTTCTCTTTCTCTAATGTGATTCCGTCTTACGAATGATCGCTCTCATCATACCCTTAAGTGTATCCTCTCACGGCTCAGGAATGCTCTAGACATGATCTGTATCAATGATCAACAGAGGGACCAGGGATGTCCATGTGACCCCTATGCATTCCTGATGACAATGTCATTTGAACCGCTAAATGTAGCATCCTCTTCCTTTTGTTTCTCGATACAACTTGTCCGAGATCCGATCATTGGTATCCCATACCTTGTTCAACCTCGTTCACAACAAGTTATGTTTTCTTGTTACCGTGATATTACATCATTGTGACCTAGTCACATGTTGCAACATTTATAGATGTAATCTCACCAAGCCGGCCATATGTATCTTTACCCGTCATGTGGGTGAACAAATCCCGCTCTTGCAGTCACATGTCATCTACTGTTCCTTCGAAATATCCAACGTACACCTTTATGGCCACCGTATTACCAGATGACGGTTGATGCAGTCTAAGCAGCCTATGGAAACAATGAGTAATATGAGCTCACGGTCTAAGGAGAAGGAGTCTAGGTATAGCTGTTGCAACAATGAACTATATGACTTAATCGTGTTGCAATCATTCGAGGAATGTCCAATGACATCATTCTCCAATGATATGATCTCGTTGTCAGTCAGCATAAATGCCCATGATCTTGAAACTCAGATCATCTTCGTGACCAACGAACTAGTATGAATAGAGGCTACTAGGGACTTGGTTGTTTCATACCACACCTGTACCAATGTTTCTACTTGGCACAGTTATAGCACAATATGAAACTATTATAAACTAATTGAGATATGATAATAAAAACCCATTTATTATTTGCCTCTAGGGCATATCTTCTTCACTTATCCTCGTTTGCTTTTCCCTCCTTTGTGTTGGCAACCGTTACCCCGACTTTGACAGGCATGTGATCAACATCGTTAGCTTGGTTACCCTTCCAGCTTGGCCTGGACAAGATTATGGATGCCATTGGTTATTCTTCGGTACTCTTAGTCCCATTTGCATTCTTATCCATACTCGAATGATGTATCGCTTTCAATGTGATTTGGATCTTTGTAATGTATATTCGTATTCTTGATACCTGGAGTCACTGTTGTATATATATATATATGTGTGTGTTTCTTGTGGGTTCCATCGTAAACTAGTGTGTAATGGTATTACTTTGTTTTCCACCCGCACGCAAGTGCTTCATGGGCGTCATCGAATCGTTTGGTTTTAGCGGGGATCGCCAAAATCTGCATAGGACTGATTCAAGGGTGTTATAATCTCTATACCCACGCCATGTACGGAATCAACCTAAGGCTATGCAAGCTATGCGTCGACGACCTTCCTCTAGAAGCCATGAAGATGGAGGGCCCGAAACAGATGCTCCACAACTTTGGTGGGAGGTGCTAGAGATGCTTCCCCAGGAGATCCAGTTCTTCGAGGTGAAGGCTTGGTTTGAGGACCCTGACACCCTCCCAAAGCAGTACAATCTTGACATCGTCCGCGACTTATCTGGATCGCGGAGCTCCTTGAAGCATCGGGTCACCATGCTTGTCGCCGATAGTCTCAGTAGGCCACCACACAAGGCTAAAGGACATAGCCATGAACCTTCAACCAGTAATAAAGACAAGTGTACAAAATATGTAAATCAGTTGGGGCTACATTCTGAAGATGGACAAGCACAAAAGCATCGAAGACCAAGCAGATTGTGATCTAATAATCGTTGTATTTTTATCTGTGATGGTTTAATAAGTGGAGAAATTTAAGATTCGTTTGATTAGTTCCCATCTAGTTCATCATCAAACACCTAACATGTAGTATTGACATTGAATCCGAACTAGGCTCAAAGTATTTTCTTTCCATGGATTTAATATCTCTTTACCAATAGACATGTGCTTCCTAGTGTGTACGATCAATCATATTGTGATGCCGAGATAAGCAAAATGTGACCAACATGGATATGTTGCCGTTCGGCATGCTTAGAGCAGCCACTTAGGGGGTTGGTAGGCTTCGTGGATAGACTTTGTTGACCATTATTTTTCCACTGCTGACGAGGCTAAGTGATAGGTCCCGCACATCAGAAGGAGTACAAATCCAATTGCTTTCGCTTCTGCTGGCAGGTTGTGTGTTGGGTCCCACTTGTTGGAAGTCAACATATCTATTTGTTTTTATCATTGCTGACGGGCAAAGGAAGATCCCGCATGCAACAATACGATTCAAATAGATGGCAGCTAAGCTCAACGCAACGACAGTCAGCATCAGGTATGTCCAGGAGTACATATGTATTGAATCCGCATCAGCTGGTGGAATTTTTCTAGTTGGCTGATTAATAGTGGCACAATTTCTTTCTAAGCGTGAACTGGATACATAGTCGTAATAAACCCTATTTGCAAAGTCTAGAGCCAACCCCAATAATTCCCAAAACATACTCGGGAGAGGAAACCGCTCGAGTGCGGAAACTTTGCCGCGTGGCTAGCTCCCGTTGGCCACCGGCCAGCCGCCTCCTCCACTGATGTTCGCCCCTCCCTCCACGTCCCTGGAGATTCCCCGTTGCCTTGCACATGCTCTCCCGACCACCGCGAGGCTCCCCAGCACTGAATCTTAGCTTCGCGCGCCCGCAAACATGCCAACCGATGCGGCCCGATGGAGGGCGTCACCGGTGCGGGAGATCATCGGCGTGTCCCCTAGGTGCCTCGCCCGCATGCCCCTGCGCAGTCCCGGTGGATGACGACCATGCCTTGTCTCTGACCCGCTCACCTGCAGAGCTTGATATCGGCTGGATTGGGCGCCACCGACTCATGATCCATCGACACACTACCCTCCCGCGGCATCCTGCCGTCTTTCGCTAGCGGTGGCTACCACCTAGTTGTCGGGTGCGGCGGGAAGGAAGAGAAGAAGAGAAAAAAATAGTGTGACCACTAACATGTGGGTCCCATGTGGCCATTGCCACTTTTATATACCAATCCAATTTAGGAAGACTACCAAAGCAGAATACATGTTGGACTGATAAACCTTCTCTCTCCTCTTGCTATACCAGTACTCGCTGTGTCCAAAATATAAGATGTTTTAGCTTCTGTATCAAATCTATCTAGACTGCTTTTAGTGCGTAGGTTCGGACAGAACTTGCATATTAAAAGGAGTCATACATTCGTTCTACAAAAGCTAAAACATCTTATATTATGAAAAGGAGGAGTATTTAGCAATCGAAAATACAAAGGTTGTTTGAGATGCTCTTGCAACTGATAGGAACATTGCTTATTGAGTCGTGGATTTCAACTATAACTCAGAAAACTATAAGTGCTGGACTGGAGTCTTATTTATACCGTTCCATGCACTCTATGAACGACCGACGCTAGCTCCCGCTTAATTAATTTGTCTGCCTCCTCGCAAATGGAGTCCCGTGCTATTGCTCTCGTCTTCTCCGTCCTCTGCCTCTCTCTGCTTCGTGCCACACGAGCCACCAGCGCCGGAACCGCCGACGGCACGGAGCGCTGGGGTTATGTGGAAGTGCGGCCGAGTAAGTCCGATCCTGTACCAAACGCAGCTAGCTTGTTTCATGTCGCTGAATCGCTGATGCTGCTTGGGTGCAGAGGCTCACCTGTTCTGGTGGTACTACAAGAGTCCCCACAGGGTTTCAACGCCGACGAAGCCATGGCCGACCGTCGTGTGGCTGCAGGGTGGCCCGGTACGTTCGCCTCTGGGCATTTTGAGGTCGTCTGAAAGCCCCATAATCAGGGAGCGTCGGGCGTCTGTCAATGTCTGAAAGCCCCATCATCACCATCCTGCTGTCTGTCAATGTTTTTCTCAGGGAGCGTCGGGCGTCGGGCTGGGCAACTTCCTGGAGATCGGGCCGCTCGACGGCAAGCTCAAACCACGCAACTCGACGTGGCTGCAGAAGGCCGACCTCATCTTCGTGGTATACCTGCTAGTGCTAGAAACCACGACACCCTACTCTTGTTCGTCTCATCTCGTCTCTCTCTTTTGCACCAAGTTACCAACCGAGCCGTGCTCGTACGTGTCTCGTGTTGATGGCAGGACAACCCTGTGGGGGTCGGGTACAGCTACGTGGAGGACGACAGCCTTCTGGTGACGACTGACCTTGAGGCGGCGTCGGACATGACGACCCTCCTCAAGGCGCTCGTCAAGGAGTTGCCCACCCTGCAGCAAGGGAGTCCCCTCTTCCTCGTGGCCGAGTCGTACGGCGGCAAGTACGCTGCCACGCTCGGCGTCTCCGTCGTCAGGGCCGTCCGCGCCGGCGAGCTCAAGCTCACGCTCGGGGGCGTGGCGCTCGGAGATAGCTGGATTTCGCCCGAGGATTTCGCGGTAAAAAATCTTCCGCCCACTGCATTATCGTGTTACTATCTGATAAACTTGGCGTATTGGCACGGTGCGTGCATTGCAGTCTTCTTATGGGACGCTTCTGTTGGAGGTGTCGAGGCTAGACAGCAACGGCGCGGAGCACGCAGACAAGTAGGCACATCACATTAATTATTGCTCTCCTCCTATATATGTTCTTTGATTTTTACCGCACATTCTTTGGTGATTCTTCGATCTTACCTAAAATCTCCATTGCTCAACTTAACAGGGACGCGCAGGTGGTGAGGCAGCAGATTGCGGCGGGGCAGTACAGGCAAGCACAGATCACGCTCAGCAGAATGCTCAACTGGATCGTCGTCCATAGCGGCCACGTGGTAAGCAAAGCCCCGTGAAATGAAACTAACCTGGGATATATATATATATATATATAGGAAAAATACTTCTTACTTCCGGGTGTAACTACACCCATGTCTTATATACTGTCTTACGAAAGTATTTGTAATACTTTATCTATTGGAGTATATTCATATACTATATCTAAGATACTTTCAAGCAAGTTAAGTGAAAAAATTGCAAATGCATCCATATTTTTTAGTATATATGTAAAATACCATCATATTTATATGTATAAAAGGAGTATGTGAATAAAAATTACATACTAAGAAAATAGTATATATGCTGCTCAAATATTTTTATATACTTCATACTACCTATATATAGTCTCATGTATGATAGATACTGCCTAAATTACGTAAAACACACGTGGGTGTAACTACATCCGGGTGTAGTATGAATATGTCATATATATATATATATATACGGATGTAACTACACCCACGTGTGTTTCACACCATCTAGATAGTATCTGTCATACCGAAGAGTATGTACGTATAGTATAAAGTATTATAAGACTATTTGGTGGTATATATACTACTTTTGAGGTAGTATGAATAAGTTTTTCATATAATCTTATTTTACATACAAATATGAGGTATTTCGAAAATATAGTGCAAACTATGGCTCCACTTACATTTTTTTGGCGTAACTTGATTTGAAATATCTTAGATGTAGTATATGAACATAATTAAACCGATAAAGTATCACGTATATTTTTGTATGAAAGTATATGAGACGTGGGCAGCCAGGAGTGGAGTAAGAAGTATTTTATATATATAGAGAGAGAGAGTACTGTTCGTCCGGTCTCTGATCGATGGACAACGGCTATTAGGACGTGTACAACTTCTTGCTGGACGCCGGGATGGACCCGGTCGCGGATGCTTCGGCTGCGAGCTCAACTTCGGCGCCGGAGTACTCCAGGTACCTTGAGAGTAAGTCCGTGGGGGACACAATTGAGGGAGCCATGAATGGAGCAATCAAGAAAAAGCTCAAGATCATCCCCAAAGACCTAGTGTAAGAAGCACACCCTGATTCTGATTCTGACAAACAAAAACTGCTGCTGGCTGGCTGAACCCAACCATTTGCAGATGGCAGGCGCAATCCTACACGGTGTACTACGCGCTGATCAACGATTTCATGAAGCCCAGGATTGAAGAGGTCAGTTGGGATCAGATATTCTAATTGCGGGACGTGCGGAACATTGCAGTTTTCTGAAACTGAGACTCTGCTGCATGCAGGTCGATGAGCTCCTGTCGTATGGTGTCAATGTGACGGTGTACAACGGCCAGGTGACCCATTATAGTTTTTTAATATGATTACCGGAGGATTTAAACAATATGCTAGTTGCTAAATTAATGCAAGTTCATCACTAGTACTATTTAGTCCCTTCAGTTCCAATTAGATGAAATTTTACTCATCGTATTAGTCCCGTTAAATGTACAAAGTCTTCAGACTTTGTCAGAAGATTACTGCCTAGCATTTTGTATGTCCCACATAATGGTTTACTAGTGTATAACTAGGGGAAAAAATACAGTAGTGGTCAAAAGCGCATACTGGATATGTGCAGTGACGTACTGAAGACTAGCGGGTATTGCGGTGTGGCGCTCACCCCCTGGATTCACTTGCATCGAGGTAGGGAGGGAAGGCATGAAGCTTCGCCTGCACATGGTCTGCTGCTTCGGTTCAACTATCCAACGTCAGTGAGCTGCCTCTGTTTCGTCCGCTTCTTCAGGCTTATTTGGACCTTTTCAGGCCATGACAAGCTTGGATATTTGTCTGCTTCCCAGAAAGATAATTTTCTTTTCTCAGATTGGGTGTCCGTACGTTAGAACACGCAAATCAGGACTGATGGCTGAAAACTAGGAATGTGTAGAATTTTTGTTTTGTTTTGTAGATTTGGCCAGCCAAATACTACATTGTCAATATGTTCGGCTTTGAAAATGAAAACACCCTCAAACTGTCATTTCAAGTACTCTATTCGGTTCTCCCCCCAAAAAGTGATGTATTCAGGGTTTTTTTTTCTTTCGAAAAGGGGCCATACCACCTGCATCTGCGTCATTCGATGCACATAGCCATTCTATTACAAGTTTATAACGCATTCATCCCATGCATCCAATTTCCTTGCAAAAGGTACTAAATACAGTGGATTTTTTTTATCTGAAGCTTGATGTAATATGCTCAGCCGTGGGCGCAGAGGCATGGGTTCAGAAGCTCAAGTGCGTCTTTTCTAGTTTCCGGTGTAACTTTTGAACTTTCTTGAACAATAACATTTAACGGGAATACCCCTGAACTCCTTACTTGATGACCTGTTTCAGGTGGGATGGCCTGAAGAATTTCTTGAGCTTGCCAAGGCAGCCTCTGTACTGTGGCTCTCTTGAAGCCACCAAGGGCTTTGCTAGATCTTACAAGAACCTCCATTTTTACTGGATCCTTGGAGCAGGGCACTTTGTAAGCAACCCTTACGATTCTTTGCTTTAATTAAATATATTTTGTTTCAAAATGTCATGAACAGAATACAATTTGGAGAGGGAAAGTGCATCATTTTCTCATCTAAGGTGCAAATTTCTCACTAGTCACAACGATCTACAGGTGCCTGTTGATCAACCTTGCATTGCACTTGACATGATCGGGAACATTACACGGTCTCCAGCTCTTCCTCGTTCATAGAAGTTGACGAGCACAGAGCAAAACGCAGTTTGCGTCGCACCATGCCCTGCTGCTGCTGGTCAAGGTGGTGGGGTCGTGGAGTGCAGCACGGCGGACCGACCTGGATTGATCCCACTGACGTGGCATCACCAGTGTTTTCTAAAAGAAAAATACACTTTCAGCTTGGTTGTTTTGTTGTCGTCTATTTTAAATTTCCTCAAAAAATGCGATTGTATCAACTTAATTTTTATATAAATTTTCATTTTCCAAGTGAGCAAAATAATGAGATGAGAATAAGCAGAAATCGGTATGAAGATGTTTCGTGTTGCATGAAAGAGTTCTTGAGCGCGTTTGGTATTCCGTATTGTATGGGATCGCGGGAGCTTTCCTCGCCTAGGATAGATTCATGTGAGATATAAACCCCGCGTTTACGTTTGTTTGCACCAGTTGGTTGTGATCGGCTCTTCTCACGAGTAATAAGCTTACATAAAACAGTCCATGAAGTGTAAAGTACAACAATATATAGGATATAATTAATCCCTTATAATCCTACCAAGTTCTACTTAATTGACTACAGTCCAACTAAATTACGAATGTTCTCAACCAGAAAAAACGTCAGCGTACAAACAAAATCTTTATACCGTCAGATCCTCATGTTGTCTATGTTCTAGTTAGATGGGTATGGAATGACTTCTGATTTAGAATCTTAAAATATTCTTCCTTCGTGTAAATGTCGTCTCAACTATATTCCTAAGTTGACTTAGTTTTTCATAATATGGTCTAGCCCATTTAGTAGGTTAACCATCACGCTAAGAATAACACAAATGTCCTTAGGGCTCGGAGCAATAATGATTGCTAAGAATCTCAGATGACCATATTATTATACACATGCATCATTCACGAGCATGAACAGCTCAGAAGAAGGGTGGGTAAAGACGTGTAAGAGCATCACTTTATTAAGGGGTCATGAAACTCAACACGACCTCCTAATATATAAGAATGTGATACTTTAAGGTAGAACAGAATAGAAGGTAATCATTGCCTCTTAATCTACGAAATACAACACTTTGACATGGTCCTAGAAATGACGAGGTACTAGAGTTTGTTTCTCCTGGCATTCCGAAATGGTTTGTCTTGATGGACCACGGAAGTATCTTGCATCGGAAGGCACCAATGCACGTTTACTACTTGGCTACCAATTCGTAGACAAAGGTCGGAAACAACAAGGGAAAGGAAGAACATGCTCATGATAGAATCCCGACATGTGGATGCATAGATTAATAATCTTCCGAAAACCAATGCAAGAAGGGGAAGTGTGGCAGAAGCATGGAAAGATGTGAGACTCACGAGGAGTACTCTTGTCATAATCTATTTGGTTCCATTAAAGAACATCTGCCATAACTAGTGGTAGGGGAAGTCCTTAATTGTCACAACTAAATCATGACAATAACTACAAGCTTGAAGGCTATACTAGAAGGTACTAGCCATCCTAGGTAATGTTTAAACATTAACAACATGGATCAACAAAATGGATCTTGGGTTAAAGATCAACTTCATGTACAAAGTTCACAACACCAGAATCTAGTACAATCCAGGACCTTCGGTTCAAGTCCAAGGGTTAACACCCAAGAAAGGATTAACTACTATTTAAGTAGTCCAGAGGGTACTACAAGCTAGTAACCACGAGGTAGCTTCCAAGTGAAGAAACAACTTCTGAAGTACCCAAACAAACTGAAAAGGAGGCACACAAGGTGAAAGAAAACTTCGAGGCCTAGAACAGATCACTGTGGAACCATCAGCATGATGTTGTGACCCATAAGATAGAGAGTTCATGATGGAAAGGAATCTCTCAGCTGAAGCAAAGAAAAGGGGAACAAGGAACACACACTATCTCTATAAACTGAACACTAGGTCAACTGGTTAAGAAACAACATGCCAAAAAGGCACATAAGCTTTGAAAGACGAAACGAGATAGCAAAACTTTTCAAAGTCAACATAAGATAAGATGACCTAGAGTTAGAGAGAAACTGGATGAGGACAAAAATAAGTATACTAGATTTTCGCACATAATTTTCAGCTTTCAAATAGTTTTCACAACACTAGACTCAGCAACGACCAGTAGAAATGTTTTTCTATAGACGGTGATGCTCTGATACCAAAACATGTGACACCCCCAGGATTAAGGCTAGACAAAATCCCAGACCTTAGTCTGACATAAGCGTAACCTAGAGCACGGAAGTGTACAGTGAGAGAATCGGTAACATTACAGTGACCGTACGACACAAAGGTTATTACAACAAGCTCATAACTGAGCTAGAAGCAAAATATTACAAGCATAGGTCACTTACCATAAACATCAAACAACAGAAGGCAAATTACTCTATCAATTATAGAAAACTTAACATATGGCCTAAGAGGCCTGAAGCATAATGATGACATCCCAATCCATAGATTCTAGGCTACCGCCTAGGAACCCCAAGCTACTCGTCGATGTCGATGATGTAACGAACTCATCTTCTATGGTAGCACTTACTCTGCAACAAAAGTATCAACAAAGCAAGACTGAGTATAGGGTGTACTCTGCAAGACTTATGGCTGGTGGAGCTCATTTGCATAAATCTATATTTGTTTGTAAAACAAGAGGTAGTATAAGTTCGTCTAATCAAAACATTTTAAAAAGGGTAAGAAGGCGGTATCTTTAGCTTCGATCTTCTTTTATATCCACCAAATCTTTATTAGCTGAACCTACCAACTAGGATCATCCCCTCAACGCCTGAGGAAGCATCCTTAAGCACACTTTTCTTACAAAGTTTTATGATTAGGTTATTTTTCTCTATGATCTTCGAATCCGTTCCCAAGTCATCCATAACCGCGAACACAAATTTTCGAAAAGATTAATACCCTGCAGGGTTATACAACTTTACCCACATGTACCAACCAACTCTTAGTGCCACAATTGATTAGCCCTCTTCCTTGGAGGGCCAAGAGAAGGTGGTTTACAACAACCTTTACCTTGCTTTCGCCAATACCATGAGTCACACACTAAGGAGATGCCATCGTAACAGGTCGAGTCCTGAAGCCGGTCCCTAGAGATGTGAACAAGGTTCGAGATTATGGAGGTCGTGCCTCTATAGTTCCCTACCACGCTTACCTACCTGTCATGAATGCACCTCCTTCGAGAATAACCAGAATGCATATGTCGAATGGAACACTCGAACTATGTGACTCATGGAATCTACTAGGCAAGTTAGTTAGTCGAGGGGGTTTTCGGGCCCCGTGTGGCTGTACGCCCGTCTTGGTTCAAGAGGAAAGAACTCAGGTCCTAGTGGTGGCAAGTATGGGACTGCAAAAATCACAACCCAACGTGGCCTCCTATACAAGCCTTAGCATGTTTAAGATTCATCTCTGATCATACCATGCCATCCTGTCCAACTAGGTTCATTTGTAGATCTGATTCGACAACCAGATGGACTAGTGGTAACATTTAAGCATGGATAATCACAACAAATATAACAGCTCTAGTGAAGCTCATAAGCCAAACCCTAGTTATGCTAGGAGAAGTGGATCGGGGAGTATAGGCTACAAAGGTAACATGCATCAGATAGGATTATTGCATGTATTGATAAAAGACTTTGGAATCATATGCACTTGGTAAGAATTAAATACTTTGAAAGATAAGAGTATATCATGTGTGGGGCTATGCTTGCATTTGCCTGTTGATACCCAACACAGAGCTTTGGGTTCATCTTCTTGTCATTTTTCGTCGATAATCTTCGATGGTGTTGATCTCGGACTCAATCTCGTTGCTCATATCAACTCCGAGGTTTACCGATAAGAGGTAGAAACACCGGAAAGGAAAGTAATAATCAACACATGGCATCGATGCAATGCTCAAAAAAGTATGATGATATGACAAGTTAAAGGGTGTTGAATTGTAACCCTAAACATGATCATCAATTTCATTGGGGTAGAAACATCCTAGAGATGGCATTTCTGGAGGAGCCCCAAATGCACCTACGGGGTTGCTATTGTTCTTCTAACAAAATTCTTGATTAAAGTTGGTTAACAATGCATGATTATAATGCTACTGTGTAGACCTTATTTTTCTGAATATTTTGATATATTATTTGTATATTTCTGACTTAAAATGAATTAGTTATGTTTTTCCCAATATAAATCCATTTTATATCATTTAAAAAAATAAACATTTTGGGGAATATTTATAAATTATTTTCCGTATGGCCCCACATGTCATAAGTTTAATAATTTCAGAAATCATTTATGAAAAAGATAAAACATCTTACATGTAGGGCCCACATTATTTCCAGAAATAAAATACAAAACAATAAATAAAAAGAAAACAGGGAATTATGATGCCAACATGACACCATGTTGACGTCATCAATGGGGAGGCTCCTAGGTGGTGCTTCGATCTGGCGATCCCGAGCGTGCCTGGATGCACAAAGAGGTGCGTTGGACTCATCTCGTCATGGGCGACCAGAAATGGTGGCATCGCTTCCTGGAGGTCACCGAAGCTTCGAAGACGACGACCTTCTATGATGGCAGCTGCGGGTGGATGGCGCAGGCACGATACAGAGGAGGAGGGAGATGGTGGAGTGGTGCGGGAGCACCAGTGGATCAGCAGGAGGCCGATGGAGGGTTTGGCAAAGCTGGAGGAGGTCGGGCAGAGCAGAATCGATGGTGACCGGAGTTTGGGAAGGCGAGGTCGTCGGTGGCGATAGAGGACGCTCCAGCCCGATTCCTTTGGCGAAGGAGGTCATGGTGATGAGGCGGAGCTTCATGGATAGACGGTGAGGCTCGGGTGGTCCGAATTGATGGCCACAGGCGGCTACTACGAGCTAGGGTTGCGGCCAGGAGGGGGATTCGGAGAAGAGAGAGGATAAGGGCCAAGCTAGGGATCGTAGTGGCCGTGGAGGGGCTCTTAGGGCATGTTTGGTTCAGTGGCTATCCACTGAATGGCGAGGGATAGCCACTTTTTCAGTGGATGGCCTTCGTTTGGTTCGGAGGATGGAAGGGATGGAGATAGCCAGATTCTAGGAATATTCCCACAAAAAACTGGTTGACCTCATCCGCTCAAATCAGTGGGGTGAATCCAACCACTTCGGGTTGGCATCTCTAGCCTTAGTCCGAACAATTTTCTTCTCATTCACCTTCCTCTTTTTGTCCCTTCTTCTTGTTTCCTCCCTCTCTCTCTCTCTCTCTCTCTCTCTCTCTCTCTCTCTCTCTCTCTCTCTCTCTCTCTCTCTCTCTCTCTCTCTCTCTCTCTCTCTCTCTCTCTCTCTCTCTCTCTCTGACCGTGGCTAGATTGAGCTCACGATGGCCGGAGCTAGCACTAATGTACCATGGACATGGTGGCCTTCTGGTGCAGCGACCCTGCTATACTCCACCACGACGGCGCCGACCTCCTATACCTTGCATCGATCATTGGTGATGGTAGATTGAATCCATCAAGCGGCCATGGTAGAGGCCATCCCTGTCAACGATGATGTCCTATGCAAGCACGGTGGAGCTCTGTGACTTGGCTTGAGTCACTGACTTACCTCGCCCCGATCCCCACCTACGGTCGGCAGTGGGCTCTTTCTTCTCCATGCGGCGACCATGTTCTTCTTCATGTGTCGGCCATAGAGAAGAAAAGGAAATATACCATTTTGGTATTGCTAAGGATATGATGGGTGGTCCCTAATCACCTCACCACGTCTCATCCCTTCAACCAAACAAAAAATTGGCTATCCCTAAACATATCCCGTCCTTCCAACCAAACATAAAAATTGGCAATCCCTAACCAGGTGGTTGGGGATATCCTCATCCCATAATTCATATCCTCTGAACCAAACCGCCCCTCATAGACGACGACAGGTGGCGGAACGCATCTTGGCGCACGACGGCGGCAGAGGCGTGGCCGGCAAGCAACTTTGCTCAATTTGGCAATAGAGAAGATGATGGACAAGACGACGAAGGGGTATCAAGCTAGCTGGGCTATGCGTGGGCTGAAGATGGGATGCAAGTGGGATATGGAAAAGGTTGAGAGAAGGAAGAGTAGGATGGGTTGAGGCCTAGTTGGTGTGGAATGTGTTTTTCCTTTGCAAAATATTTTTCTTTTTCTAAAACCTTTTCTCTTGTAAATTCATTTCAATTCTGTTTTGAATATTTCCAAAATACCAGAACTTTGCAAACATATTAAAATACTACAGGGGCCCTTAAAATCAATTTGGGCTCCATACATTTTTGTAATTTTTCATAATTCAAAACCATTTGAATGTATTTCAGAGAGGGGGAAATAGGGTTTAGGGTTTGCTTTTCTCTCTCGGTACAATTTAGATTTTATTTAGTTCATATGCATGTAATGCAATGCTCATGATGCACAAAAGCAAGACCTAATTAGGGTTCGCAAAACTAGGGTTGTTACAAAGCATCTTCGCAACACATCCTTGGTAGCTGCTTCAGAAAATACACCCTTTCGGGCACCGGGAAAATGAAAAATGGATTTTCCATGCGTAGAAAGTGAAAACTTCCTAAAGAAATATTGTTTTACATCACAATATACACACTTGTGTGGAATATGGGAACATTACAACAAACTGTTCCATGATTGTGGTCATGACCTAGCTCATTTGCCTTGAAAACCATGAATCCTCGAAGGCAGTAGCTCATTTCTGTGAACACTTTTTTCAAATAATCCCCATATCACATGTGTTTTATTTTTACCTACAACTAGGTAACATAAAATGACAGAGTGTGTAGGGTTTGCATTTTTTAGTTTTTTTGAATTCTTGAGTCTAGTTTCAAAATGCAGCCAAGATTGCGGTAATCAAGGTTGTTAAGCTAGGTACCGAGTCTTGATAATCTCATACTAGATCCCTAAATAAATGTCATGTTTTGTATCAAGAAATGATTTTTTGGAAAATTCTTAAGCAAGCTACGAGGTATCTCCAGGCTAAATCTGAGCCCCTTCCAGCGAAACTGACAGAAACTTGTCTAAATTGCGGGGAGTGCACCGTAAGCCTTGAGGTGCATCAAATTGGTGAATTGTATACAAAATGCTCTCTAATATTTATTAAAAATAGGGTGAAGCATCTTCGCAACACATCCTTGGTAGCTGCTTCAGAAAATACACCCTTTCGGGCATCGGGAAAATGGATTTTTCGTGTGCAGAAAGTGAAAACTTCCTGAAGGAACATTGTTTACCTTCACAAGATATACACTTGTGCGAAACATGGGCACATTGCAACAAACTATGCCATGATTATGGTCATGAGCTGGCTCATTTGCCTAGAAAACCATGAATCCTCGAAGACGATACCTCATTTCTGTGAACACTTTTTTCAAATAATCCCCATATCACATATTTTATTTTTAACTGCCACTAGGTAACATAAAATGAAAAAGTGCGAAGGATTTGCATTTTTTGAAAAAAAATTGAATTCTTGAGTCTGGTTTCAAAATGCGGCCAAGATTGCGGCAATCAGGGTTCTTAAGCTAATTAACGGGTCTTGATAATCTCTTACTGGATCTCTAAATAAATGTCATGTTTTGTACCTAGAAATGATTTTTTGGAAAATTCTTGACCGAGCTACGAGGTACCTCCAAGATAAATCTGATACCCTTCCAGCAAAACCAACAGAAACTTCTCTAAATTGAGGGGGTGCACCAAAAGCTTTGAGGTGCATCAAATTGGTGAATTGTCCACCAAATGGTCTCAAATATTTATTAAAAAGGGGGTGAAGCATCTTTACAGCACATCCTTGGTAGCTGCTTCAAAATATACACCCTTTTAGGCACCGGGAAAATGGGAAAAGGATTTTTCGTGCGTAGAAAGTGAAAACTTCCTGAAGAAACGTTGTTTGCCATCACAAGATACACACGTATGCATAATATGGACACACATTGCAACAAACTGTGTCATGATTGTGGTCATGACCTAGATCATTTGCCTTGTAAACCATGAATCCTCGAAGGCTGTATCTCATTTCTGTGGACACTTTTTTCGAATAATCCCCATATCACATGTGTTTTATCTACTATGTAACATAAAATGACAAAGTGCGAAGGATTTTCATTTTTTGATTTTTTTTGAATTCTTGAGGCTAGTTTCGAAATGCGTCCAAGATTTTGGCAATTAGGGTTCTTAAGATAGGTGCCAGGTCTTGATAATATCTTACTGGATCTCTAAATAAATGTCATGTTTTGTACCTAGAAATGACTTTTTGGAACTTGAGCGAGCTACGAGGTACCTCTAGTCTAAATCTGAGCCCTTTCCAACGAAACCGCCAGAAACTTGTATAAATTATGGGCGGTGCACCGTAAGCTTTGAGGTGCATCCAATTGGTGAATTATCCACCAAATTCTCTCTAATATTTATTAAAAATGGAACGAAGCATCTTACCAGCACATCCTTGGTAGCTGCTTCAGAAAATACACCCTTTCGGGCACTGGGAAAAATGGAAAATGGATTTTCTGTGTGCAAAAAGTGAAAACTTCCTAAAGTAACATTCTTTTCCATCACAAGATACACATGTGTGCTAAATATGGGCACATTGCAACAAACTGTGCCATGATTGTGGTCTTGACCTAGCTCAGTTTCCTTGAAAATCATGAATTAACTATTTATTTCTAAAAATTTTAGAAGGTAGATGTTAGAGAGGGTGTTTTTGCATAACAGTTATCTACTACACCTGTGTGGCCTACGGCTAAAAATTTCTTCTTTCTCTCGCCTCTGTTCCTTGTAGGGTAATGGGTAGGCTACACTAGTGTAAATCAAAAAAAATCTACCGCATCAACCAGGAAAACTATTGTCGTAGATCACGGGATTACCACTAGACGCGCAGTTGTGGAACTCGATGAAGTACGTTGGGGCAGTGTAGATGTTCTACATCTCCTCCTTGTCCTCATACCACGAGCATCTCCCCTTTGTGCGGCTTGTCCAATTGCTACAGCTTCAGCACCTCCGAGGTATCCACACGTCCGGAGTGGAGCGTCACATGGCAGACTGCTAGGTCTGCTTGTGCAACACAGGCGGAAGAGGAGTCACTACAAGAATCTGGATGATTCATGACGTTTTATTCATGACACGCCATAAAACCGTCATAGATTCCCGATGTTCTGGGCCAATTCGTCGCGACGCACTCAAAGGGCCTCCAGCCCGGGTATCCATGACGTTCGAGGTTTTCATCGACAAAAAATCATTGTGGATTTCGTCCGAGGCCCTGAAGCCTAGTTCAGCATTTCGTCCCGCATAAAATTGTCACGGAATTCATCAAGGGCCTTTGGTTGACTGTTTGTTTTTTCGACGACCGGGCCATCCGTGCCTGCATCCCAACTGTCAGCTCGATTTGAACGACAGGGTTTAACGGGTTGTTCTTAGAGTGTTAGCCGGGCCCAGCTATCAGTCCATCTGGTATAAATTATAGATGGCATAAAAACAGAGTACGCTAACCAGGGTTTGAACTCACGAGCACACTCGTTGGTCGAGGGTTCGTAATCATTGGACCAGCGGACTCTGTTCCGACAGATCTACTACTTTCCCATTCTTATAAGAATGTCCTAAATCAGTAGTCCTTCAATAAATAAACTGATGTTTTGACTCAAAGACGCAACAGCTAGGCAAGACAACTACGTTTCAAACATAGCACTACTTCGTATTTCTTATACACATGTTGTCGATCACACGAAGAAGCAAAATGTGAAAGTATAGGAAACTACAACAACAATAAACACAACACATAGCAACATGGAGATAGAACACAATCTTACAAATATATAGAGAACATGGTTGACATATAGTTCCAAACCAACTAGAGAACCAGAATCACAAAGAGTTCCAAACCAAGTACACGACCTGCAGGTTCACATTCAGTTCCAAACTAACTACGAGTTCACATGAAGCCAACCCGCATAACCAGGTACTATGTGCCCTCATTTCACGTGACCTACATGACACATGAAGCCATACATGAGCTCCTCAAAGAAGGTGAAGACGATCAAATCCCCTTTTTTGATTCGAGCAGCCTCGACAACCTTTGACCAGTTGCTTGCCATTTGGGCAACATCATTCCTGCCTTGGATGAACTGAACATGCTTACATCCTACATGATCTGCGATTATGACAGGAATCTCCAACGTAAGATACCTGTTGAGGTGGGCATTGCTGTACCTAGCTGAAAAGTACTGGATGTGAAGAATAAAGTTAGTTGCTGAAGTATAGTTCAATGTGCATAAGTAGATTTAGGGCTCATTTGGTTCAAAGGATTTGTAAAACACTGGGATAGGAAAAGTGAAGGAATAGAATGACCTGACAGTAAGCATCCTATAGGAATGAAAAATGCAGGAATCGGTAAGATAAGCTGTTTGAAAAATGCACCATAGGAAAAACACAGGTAATTTTATAGGGTTTAGGTATATGTCATAGTTGTCATAAACACGTAGGAATCTTTCCAAGAGGTCTCACCTCTTGTTTGAAAATCCTATAGGATTGTAGTGTAGGAAAGTTATGCATAGGAATTTTGTAGGATTTATTCCTTTGAAACAAACACGCCCTTAAAGAGTCAAATCTCAAAAGTTTACCATATTGGCCTTCCTAGGGATGACATTTGACTTTTTCATCTTGCACACATAGTGTGGTATAAGTGGCTTGTGTCCTGAAATTGCTCTGAGATACACAGCTTGGTTTGAAGTGAATTCCATGTTGTTTCCAAACACGTAGTAATCGTCGAAGTCCTCCCCGCCCTTCATCGATGGACCTAGAAAGAATATATTAGAAAGTAATTTGTAGCGGCATAAGAATGACTATAACTTTAAGCCAATGTCAATGACTCTAACCTCTAGTGAGGTCCCTCGGTTTCTCAACTTTCTTGGCTACAAGTTGCTTCACCTCGTCATAAGATGGAACATTGTGGCGACGCTTGCAATTTCTCGGGACCGTCACCATGATGTTTTGCACAATAACTTCCAAATTTTCGGGATTCAGCACCTTGTGGTCCATCTAAAGATCATTAAGAAGTCCGAGGACGACTATTTCTATGATAGAACGGGGATGCGATGTGTATAGTTAGTGGTAGTAGCAACAATTTTAGAACCTGCGCATGTATCTCCCTAGCCTTCATGCCGCATAACCTACAATCCTCATAGTTCATCCTACCTGGGGCCTAGACCTAGATCGTGTGTTTACCTGGGGACTAGACCTAGATCGAGTGCTTACTTGGGGCCTAGACCAAGATCGAGTGTTTACCTGGGGCCTAGACCCGTTGTTGGTGACCTAGAGCACATACACGGTGACCTAGATAGAACACAGACACGCAGTAGTAGAGATGCGTGGACATAGTTCGAGGAGCCTTACCCATGATCCTACAGCCCCCGCTGCCGCTGCCATCGCCGGTGAGGGGGAGGAGGGGTGGGGGGATTTGGTGGTCACCGGGGAGGGAGGGGATTTGGTGGTCGCCGGGCAGAGCGAATGTGTGCAAAGTGGTAGGGATTAGGGAGGGTCAAGCGAGCAGCAGCATGACGAGTGGGTCTCACACGGTGGATTTTATTATTTGCCATAGTGGATTTTTCAGTTTTATTATAGATAATTGCATTTGTGTTATATAGTCTCAAAAGCCACAGCTTTATGACCCATAGACACTCAAGTTGGGTGTGGTGACGCAACTTCTTCTGTCACACTACAGGTTCACCCATCTCCTAGTGACACTTGCATATTCTAGGGGCTCTTTGGTCTTTCTGACCACCATGGTTGTTTGACACAAATGGAGTCCCTACAGATCAATGCATCTGCGTTATGGAGTCTCAAAAGCCACACCTTGATGACCCACACACACTCAAGTTGGGTATGGTGATGCAACTGCTTCTGTCACACTGCAGATTCACCCATCTCCATGTGGCAGTTGCATATTCTAGGGGCTCTCTGGGCTTTCTGACCACCATGGTTGTTTGACACAAATGGAGTCCCTAGAGATCAATTCATCTATGTTATGGAGTCTCAAAAGCCACACCTTGATGACCCACACACACTCCAGTTGGGTGTGGTGATGCAACTGCTTCTGTCACACTGGAGGTTCACCCATCTCCATGTGGCAGTTGCATATTCTAGGGGCTCTCTGGGCTTTCTGACCACCATTGTTGTTTGACACAAATGGAGTACCTACAGATTAATGCATCTGCGTTATGGAGTCTCAAAAGCCACACCTTGATGACCCACGCACACTCCAGTTGGGTGTGGTGATGCAACTGCTTCTATCACACTTCAGGTTCACCCATCTCCATGTGGAAGTTGCATATTCTAGGGGCTCTCTAGGATTTATGACCACCATGTTTATTGGACACAAATGGAGTCCCTAGAGATCAATGCATCTGTTTGATGGAGTCTCAAAAGCCAAACCTTGACGACTCACACACACTCAAGTTGTGTGTGGTGATGCAACTGTTTCTGTCACACTGCAGGTTCACCCATCTCCATGTTGCAGTTGAATATTCTAGGGGCTCTTTAGGCTTTCTGACCACTATGGTCGTTTGACACAAATGGAGTCCCTACAGGTCAATGCATTTGTGTTATGGAGTCTCAAAAGCCACACCTTGACGACCCACACACACTCAAGTTGGGTGTGGTGATGCAACTTCTTCTTTCACACTGCAGGTTCACCCATCTCCATGTGGCAGTTGCATATTCTAGGGCCTGTCTAGGCTTTCTGACTACCATGGTTGTTTGACACAAATGGAGTCCCTATAGATCAATGCATCTGTGTTATAGAGTCTCAAAACCCACACCTTGATGACCCACACACACTCTAGTTGGGTGTGGTGATGCAACTGCTTCTGTCACACTGCAGGTTCCCCCATCTCCATGTGGAAGTTGCATATTCTTGGGGCTCTCTGGGCTTTCTGACCACCATGGTTGTTTGACACAAATGGAGTCCCTACAGATCAATGCATCTGTGTTATGGACTCTCAAAAGCCACACCTTGATGACCCACACACACTCCAGTTGGGTGTAGTGATGCAACTGCTTCTGTCACACTGTAGGTTCACCCATCTCCATGTGGCAGTTGCATATTCTAGGGGCTCTCTGGGATTTCTGACCACCATGGTTGTTTGACACAAATGGAGTCCCTACAGATCAATGCATCTGTGTTATGGAGTCTCAAAAGCCACACCTTGATGACCCACACACACTCCAGTTGGGTGTGGTGATGCAACTGCTTCTGTCACACTTCAGGTTCACCCATCTCCATGTGGAAGTTGCATATTCTAGGGGCTCTCTGGGCTTTCTGACCACCATGGTTGTTTGACACAAACATAGTCCCTAGAGATCAATGCATCTGTGTTATGGAGTCTCGAAAGCCACACCTTGATGACCCACACACACTCTAGTTGGGTGTGGTGATGCAACTGCTTCTGTCACACTGTAGGTTCACCCATCTCCATGTGGCAGTTGCATATTCCAGGGGCTCTTTGGGCTTTCTGACCACCATGGTTGTTTGACACAAATGGAGTCCCTAGAGATCAATGCATCTGTGTTATGGAGTCTCAAAAGCCACACCTTGATGACCCACACACACTCTAGTTGGGTGTGGTAATGCAACTGCTTCTGTCACACTGCAGGTTCACCCATCTCCATGTGGAAGTTGCATATTCTATGGGCTCTCTGGGATTTATGACCACCATGGTTTTTTTACACAAATGGAGTCCCTGCAGATCAATGCACCTGTGTTATGGAGTCTCAAAAGCCACACCTTGATGACCCACACACACTCTAGTTGGGTGTGGTGATGCAACTGCTTCTGTCACACTAGTTCACCCATCTCCATGTGGAAGTTGCATATTCTAGGGGCTCTCTGGTCTTTCTGACCACCATGGTTGTTTGACACAAATGGAGTCCCTACAGATCAATGCATCTGTGTTATGGAGTCTCAAAAGCCACACCTGGATGACCCACACACACTCCAGTTGGGTGTGGTGATGCAACTTCTTCTGTCACACTACAGGTTCACCCATCTCCATGTGGCAATTGCATATTCTAGGGGCTCTCTAGGATTTATGACCACCATGGTTGTTTGACACAAATGGAGTCCCTACAGATCAATGCATCTATGTTATGGAGTCTCAAAAGCCACACCTTGATGACCCATACACACTCTAGTTGGATGTGGTGATGCAACTGCTTCTGTCACACTGGTTCACCCATCTCCATGTGGCAGTTGCATATTCTAGGGGCTCTCTGGGCTTTCTGACCACCATGGTTGTTTGACACAAATGGAGTCCCTAGAGATCAATGCATATGTGTTATGGAGTCTTATCGTCGGATTGATGACAAGTACGCCATGAGGGGGTCCTCGAGGCATGCGTAAGAGAGGGGTGTGAGACGTACGGTGTTCCGGGACGGTGAGCACACAAGTTTACCCACGTTTGAATCCGCCGGCTTTGGACGGATCCTACTCCTGCTAGCAATCCAGTAATACGGCAGAGCCGGAATATGGGTTACAAGGGTTCGCCTGTGCGAGTTGATATTGTAGACTATTGAGGGTGCCCTAAAGGCTCTCCCTAGGACGGCTTATATAGATATCCGGCCTTGGGTTTACAGGAGAGATCTATCCGGCTACGACTAAGAGTCGGTTATAGAGTACATCTTGAACTACAAGTAACACTATGGGCCTAAGTCGGTAAGTCTTCTGGGCATTCTCGTAGCCAGATTGGACTCCGTTTCTTCTCGCTGACTAGGCCGCCTGTGAAGCAAAGCTCTAACCCGAAGTGGGCCACCCTGGTCAGTGAGGACTATGAGGATACCCGGAAAGTATATCCCCAACAGCAGCCCTAGGAAGTCTCCAAGATCTAAAGTCGGATTCATCATCGTCTAGCTTGATCTTAGGCTTGCGGAGTCTTTAAGGGTTCCTGAAACTTCAAAACAAAAGATACGATCCGGGTCTCAAAATATGTCGGACATATCAGTACCTTATTTGATTTTTCCAACTTGATATTCAAACTAAGCTGGAACTTGGTCTCTGACGTCATCTGACACTCGTCATGGTCAAGTCACGTCATCTGACAAACATCCTGTCAGCACGACCATTGGTGGGTCCGCCGTTCGCGGAACCGAGGCGTCGTTTCAATGCGTACACGGAGATCGAGGCGACGTAATCATCGTGTGGGTCCTTCCCATCTCCTTCCACGACATGTCGCATTTACACAGTGCCGTTTGCACAAATCTTGGTGCAGGTAGGTGTTTATAAGGGGTGAGGATTCTCTCTCTCTCATCTTCACCTGTTCCCTTGCCGTTCCTTCTCCTCCACTTCTCCCTCGCGCACATAGCTCTCCCACCTCCTAGATTCCTAGCGCTGCCCATCTAAGGTCACCGGCGCTCCGGAGAAATGGCTTCTTCTGCATCTTCCGGCTTGGCTGGCTTTGCAGCGGCGGCGACGGCGGCGGTAGCGGAGAAATAGAGCAACCGTGGGGTATGGATCTCGTGTCTCCTCGATGACGAGAAGCTCCACGGCATGGAGAATGAAGGTCTCCTCCGCGCCGACGACTAGCGGAGTGGCTTCGGAGAAACCATCCCCAACCCGCAAGCCGGCGAGCGGGTACACTTTGGCACCCACCTTGACAGAGGTTTGTCTTTCCCTCCCTTGGAATTCTTTTCCGAGGTGATTGATCACTATGGCGTTCAGCTCCATCATCTTCCCCCGAACTCCATCTTAGAGATGAGTTTTACGCAGCTTTGTGAGGGGGGTATATCGACATTAGGCCAAGTCTTACTTTGTTCCAGTATTACTTTCATGTCCGGAGAAACTCCATCACGGTCGGTAATCCTTACATTACCGACACTATTAGCCTTTCTGTTAGACGCGAGCGTAGTTATCCTCGCATTTCTGCCAGTGAGTCTGTCAAACAATGGTTGGCCACTTTCTTTTATCATAAGGACATTCCTGCTCCCGGCAAAGCTACTGCTTTGTCGGCTTTCACCGACGGAGCCGCCACGGCCCTTCCATCTTGGGACGAGGATCCTCCGACTCTCAGTGACGATCTGATCCTCGCTAAGAGGCGGATCGAATACCTGATAAAACACAAGGGCTTGAAAGGATCCGACCTGGTCCAGTGTTGGGTCGCATGCCGGATCCAGCCTCTCTAATACCACGACGACCGTCTGATGCACTCCATCACGGCGTCGAAGAATGATTACCTCCACATCAGTCCTAAGGCTTTAAAGCCACAAGACTACATAAGCCAGATCAAATGGCTGATCAAGGAGCAGATCAAAAGAAAGATTCCAGACTTGTCTCTAGATATGCACACAGCGGAAGACCCTGTAGTTCCGGTAAGCTTCAATAATAAACCCTTTTATGTGTTTCACCTTTTAAGTTATTTTGCAATACTAAGATACTTTCTTCTTTTCAGCTTGCCGATCTCCCCGAGTCGAAGCTAGCTCCTATCAAGGGATATCCTCCGGAGTTTTCTCATGAGGCACAACTGGTCCCACTGCCGGACGTTGTGCCCAGGAAGCACAAAGCTCCGACAGTGGGTGTTGTCACAAAGGAGGTGCCAGTCGTGAAGAGGTAACTTTCAACACAACTTCCGCCGTTGTACCTTACTCGAATTTTCTTCTGAGATGTAATGTTTTCCATTCTATTACACTCTTAGAGCTAAGCAGCTCATCAAGAGCAAGGGCAAGGGCAAGGGGAAGGGAACTTCTTCAAAGCCTTTGCGGCAGACGAAGCTGACTATAGCTTCTCCTGCTGTGGCTCCTCCGACTCCTGCTCCTCAACCTTCCACAACGCCGGTGATAACTCCATCACCAGTTGTCGCAGATGATCCGGCTCCTTCAATGGGGCCAGTGATCCTTGAATCGCAGACTGACGCCACCACGGGTGGCTCAAGTTTAGATAAGGGTGAACCCTCTTCGGATAATGATCCCTCGGCAGAGACCTTTGCCGAAAACCTCCTAAACAATCCGGGACTTGCCAAATTTGGCTTGTCTCGGAAATCCATAGAAGAAATCCAGCTTCTGGCTCGGCAATGCCTGGAGAGCCGGAATCTCTCTGCTGAACAAGAAGCACAAGAGGCGGAGGACATCAAGTACTGTGACCTTCTTGAACAAGTCCGCCTTCATGACGAGGGACTTAGAGCTAGTGTGCTTCCACCACCTCCGGTTATTCCACTCACCCTCGCCGAGAAGGTTACCACCGAGGTGAACATGTGTCTGAGCAAGCTCACACATGAACATCATGTAAGTCGGAATTCCAACTCACGATTTTCTTTATTGTACTTTATATCATATCCTCTAGCCCCCAAGCATGAAGTAGGATATACAATCCGAGTTTATGCTTCCTTAGGATGCCAAAGAATGAACTAGTGTAGCCCCCAAGGCTCGTGTTGATATTAGTAACAATATTAGCCCGAGTCTTCAGTAGACTTCTGACTCTAGGTATTCTGACTTACAAAGAGTTAATTCATATAACTAGGATTTGTTGAAGAATATCTGCAACAAGCGGAGAGAGATCAGAGCTCTCTGGCTTGAAAATGCTGAGCTGAAGGTTTCCAAGGATGAGGTCGAAGGTAAACAATCCGAGACTCAAACCTTGTTTTGTGTTTTCATAGTTGAATATTTTTTGCTGAACTGTTGTTCTCTTTTGACTTACAGCACTGGTAAAACAGTCCTGCGCTTTGATTGAAGAGGCCGAGAACCTCAAAACCTTGGTGGTGGAGAATAAAGAACTTCGCCAAGAGCTGGATAAGCTCAAGGCAGATCATGAGAAGAGCATTGCTCAAATTCTCGAATCCTCCTCCATGGATACCGATGAACGTGATCGTAAAATTTCAGTTCAAGATCAGAGAATCTCGGATCTCAACAATGAGCTTTGTAGAGAGAAGGACCTTTCTGAGGCGCTCCGGGCTGAACTCCGGAGTCTTCGAGAAGAGAAGACCAAAGTTGACGATGTCATCTTTGGTATGTTTCCATCTTTCTGACTTGTCTATATTCTTCGACTCTTTCGATGTCGGATTTTTCTTAACCATTTTTGTGTTATGTGTATATGTCCTCTTAACTTGACGGACTCTGCTTCCATCGAGCCTCGCACCCATCGACTTACACAAGTCGGTGATTTACTTCATGACTTCCGCCAATCCATTGAGGACATTGGCGAAGCTCTCAGGGTTCCGGACATGCACAACATGTCGGACTTTCAAGTGCGAGACAAGGCGAAGGAGATGCCACAGCTCGTCCGGGACTGGAACAAGTCCTAAGCGCAATCTACGACACAGAACGCTCTTGCCATGGTCATGAGCCACCATGGAAACATGGAGATATGGAAAGTGACCAGAGGGTACTGCAAGGTGGATGAAGACGGTCAGGAGCAAGATATCAAGGCCATCATGGACTCCTGTGCCAGATATGGGTGTTGCGTGGCTGACTTAACCAGCTACGACACTCCCTTCTTCACTCGCGTGGATACACCACCTCCACCTCCGGAAGAAGCAGCTGAAGTTTCTGATGATGAATAGACCATATCGGATCTGAACATCTCGGAGCGTTATCAAACCGAGGCCGATGCATCCAGCGAGCCGGCAGTGCCTACCTCTTCTCCTGCACCATAGATTACCAGAAACAAATGTATTATTTTGAGAAACATTATGGGTCTATAAATATGCAGTACTATAATTTTGCTAGTGCTAAGCATTTAATCTATTCAGCACTTTTGGCTTTAAATTTTTGTGTGCCTAGAATGTTTTACATAAGCACTTATACTTTTTCGTCTATACTTATCGTTTATCTGGCTTTCCGCCTCGTCCCTTTCGTGAGCCGGCTAAACCTTCTGCACGGAAACTTTGCCGAGCAACGGAGCTCAATTGCTAAACCAGTTTAAACTCGAAAACAAAGCCGACTTCTAGTACCAACAATTCACTACTCGGAAAATGCCCGCATCCGGCAATCAGACAAATAACCAAATTATAGACTAGAAACTTTAGAGTTATACCCGAAGGGAGCATTTTTAGATTCGGAAATCTAAACCAGAACAAACATGAGCATAAAGTACTTTCAAGTATTCTGGGATTTTCGACTGTGACATGATCATTCAGAAATAAGATGGTAAAAACTTCTCAGAAAAAACTTGAAGCAACCAAGACTTTTATTTCTCACAGAACATGTACATATGTATGATTACAAAGAAGGATAAACTAAGAATAAAAGGGACGTAGCTGAGCAATATTCCATGGTCTGTCTAACTCATCCAGATTTATACTGCCTCCAGCTCTCTTTCTCTTCTTAGTACCAGGTCTTTCTTTGATTGGCCTCATGTCAGTTAAGTAGTACGAACCATTGTGCAATACTCGACTAACTAAAAAGGGCCCTTCCCATACTAGGGAAAGTTTGTGCTTTCTTAGTTGCACAAGCCGGAGAACCAAATCGCCTTTATTGAAAGATCTGTTTCTCACTCTCTGGCTATGATACTTGCTTAACTTCTGCTGATAGGATGTTGATCTCATTTCAGCAACGACGCAAACTTCTTCGACTAAGTCGAGATCATTTTTTCGAGAAATCTCGGCATCTTCTTCGATATACGCGGCCACTCTAGGAGAAGTGTGAATCAAATCACTAGGAAGAACTGCTTCTGCGCCATAGACCAAGAAGAAAGGTGTGTATCAGATTGACCTATTCGGAGTTGTTCGTAAACTCCATATTACAGAGGGTAATTCCTCTGCCCAAGCCCCCGCAGCACGTCGTAGTGGTGCTTTGAGTCTCGGTTTTAGGCCTTGTAGGATTAAACCATTTGCCCTTTCGACTTGTCCGTTAGCCTGTGGATGTGCGACTGACGCAATGTCAAGCCGGACATTTTGTTCATTGCAGAATTCGGCCAATTCTCCCATAGAGAAATTACTCCCGTTGTCCGTGATAATACTATGCAGATAACCATACCGGATTATAACATCCTCGACAAATCTTTTGGCTGTTGCTCCATCACAACTAGTGACGGGTTTAGCCTCAATCCATTTGGTGAATTTATCCACCATCACTAAGAGGTGAGTAAATCCACTTGGAGCCCGTCTAAACGGTCCTATCATGTCAAGCCCCCAGACCGCGAAAGGCCATGTTATCGGTATTGTTCGCAGCTAATCAGCTGGAACATGAGCTTGTTTGGCGTACTTTTGGCAGCCTTTGCACGTCTTGACTAGCCGTTCGGCATCTGCCTAAGCTGTAAGCCAGAAAAAACCGTGTCTAAAAGCTTTTTCCACTAAAGATTTGGCTGCAACGTGGTGACTACACTCGCCTTTGTGGATTTCCCTTAAGATTTCCACTCCTTCTTCAGGAGATACGCAGCGCTGAAAAACCCCAGACACACTCCGCTTATAGAGCTCACCTTTAACTATAGTGTAGGCTTTTGCTTGTCGGATAATCTGCCGGCTCAGAACCTCATCTTCGGGTAATTTGCCATCTACCAGATAATCAAGGTAGGGTTGAGTCTAGCTGGGAATTACAGCCAGAACTGCTATTAGAGGTGAGTCGGATTTGGTCGGATATTCCTCATCCACTGCCTTTATTGAGGGAACTTTGAGGTGCTCTAAAAAAGCGCCATCCGGGACCTCTTTCCGTGCAAAGCCTATTCGAGATAATGCATCTGGTTCCTCATTTTCTGCTTGAGGGATGTGTTGAACCTCAAACCCTTCGAACGATTTAGATAAATCATCGACGACAGCTTTATATGCTGCCATGTGTTTATTTGCATTACAAATATACAAAACTTGCTGAGCAACAAGATCTGAATCTCCATAACACATCAAACATCGGATGCCGATATCCTTAGCAATCCGGATTCCATGTAGCAGTGCTTCATACTCGGCAATATTGTTTGTCGCTGTGAAGTGGATCTACAACACGTATACAAGTTTATCTCCTTGGGGTGATTTGAGCACCACACCAGCCCCCGAGCCCCCTCGAGCCTTAGACCCATCAAAATATAGGGTCCAATATTCCGACTCAGGGAGGGTCATATTCTCCTTCGTCTCTGTCCAATCAACAACAAAGTTAGCAAGGATTTGGGATTTGATTGCTGTCCGGGGTTTATACTCAATATCGAAAGCTGAAAGCTCTATGCCCCATTTGGCGACGCGTCCTGTGGCGTCACTGTTGTTAATTATTCCTCTCATGGGAGCTGTGCTCACCATGGTAATTGGATGCTCCTGGAAATAGTGTCGTATCTTACGAGATGCTAGGAAAACAACGTAAGCCAACTTTTTATAGTGCGGATACCGCTGTTTTGATTCTGTTAGGACCTCACTGATAAAGTAAGTCAGACGCTGCACCAAGTGTTCCTGACTTTCCTTCGGTCTCTCCACTACCATAATGATACTGACGACTTTGTTTGTCGCAGCAAGATAAAGCAACATCGGTTCCTGTGGTTCCGGTGTAGCAAGGATAGGAGCAGATGAGAGTACTTTCTTCAAGTCTTGTAGTGCAGCTTCAGCTTCGTCGGTCCACACAAAATCCTTGGTCTTTTTTAGGAGTTTGTATAATGGTGCGGCTCTTTCACTGAGCCGGCTTACAAATCGAGTGACTGCAGCTATGCAACAAGTTAGTCTTTGTACGTCCTTCAGGCGAGTTGGCCTGGAAATATTGAGTATAGCCTTGATTTTGTCTCGGTTCACCTCTATGCTTCTTTGAGACACGATGAAACCTAACAATTTTCTGGCTAGGATTCCAAAGAAGCATTTCTTCGAATTAAGCATGATGTTGTATTTTCGTAGATTGGCAAACGTTTCCTCCAAGTCGGAAATTAGTGTTTCCTTCTGTTTGGACATAACTGCAATATCATCCACATATGCATGTACATTGCGCCCGATTTGATCATGGAGGCAACACTGCATTGTGCACTGGTACGTAGCTCCTGCGTTCTTCAGCCCAAAGGGCATCGTAACAAAACAGAAGGTTCCGAAGGGGGTTATGAATGAAGTTTTGACTTTGTCAGATTCCTTCATCCGGATTTGGTGATAACCGGAATATGCGTCAAGAAAACACAGGAGTTCCGAGCCTGCCGTAGAATCGATAACTTGATCAATCCTAGGCAGAGTGAACGGATCTTTTGGACAAGCCTCGTTCAAGGCAGTATAATCAACACAGATCCTTAAATCAGTGGTGTCCTTTTTAGGGACCATTACAGGATTGGCCAACCACTCAGTGTGGATGACCCCTTCTATGAATCCGGCTAACTCGAGCCGTGCTAGTTCCTTAGCTATTGCCTTACGCTTTTCATCGGCGAAACATCGTAAGGAATGTTTGACGGGTTTAGCATTCGGTTTTACATTTAAAGAGTGCTCGGCAAGTTCCCTAGGTACTCCGGTCATGTCAGATGGCTACCATGCGAAGATATCTTGATTTGCTTTGAGGAACTTGACGAGCGCGCTTTCCTATGCGCTATCTAGGCCTACGCCTATCTGGGTCACCTTGGAGGGGTCATCATCCTTCAACGGCGTCTTCTTCGTCTCTTCTAATGCCTTGAACTCCGGATTCGGCTTTGTCACCTCCTTCTTTGTTGCGGGCATCTCGGATGGATCCATGCTCTTCTTGATCTCCTAGTACTCTTGGGCGTGCAGCACGGCTTCAGCAAAGGCGGCATTTCCATCCTTGCACTCTCGCGCTTTCTTCGGGTCTTCCCTGATGGTGATCACGCTGTTGGGACCTGTAATTTTCATCATATTATAAATGTAACACGGACGAGCCATAAAAGCCCAGTAAGCCGGACGTCCGAATATAGCGTGGTACGCTCTCTTGAACGGGACCACTTCAAAGGAAAGTGCCTCCATCTGATTGTTCTTCGGAGTTCCAAAGGTAACATCCAAAGTGATTTCTCCCAGGGAATTTGCTTGTCTTCCTGGGACAACCTCGTGAAAGATCACAGAGCTGTGGTTCAGCTGGGTCTGCGAGATCTTCGTCCGGCGTAGCATTTCGACATACAGAATACTAATACTGCTGCCACCGTCCATGAGAGTCTTGGAGAAACCATAACCATCAATAAGTGGATTGACGATTAAGGCGTATTTTCCTCACATGTGTAGCTTGGGCGGATGATCAGCATGGACGATCAATAAGTGGATTGACGATTGCCACTTCCGAACAGTCCAGGAATTGGGGGACAGCCGGAACTGTTGCATTGAGCTCATGCAGTACTGCCTTTTTGACCTTTGCTGGTTGAGATCCGAGGAAGGTGACATAAGTGTCTTTCTTAGTCGGAAATTTTTTCTTCCCTTCCGGTTTGGGATTTGAAGCATCAGCTTCCTCCATGTCGGAATCTTCCTTGGTCTCTTTATCTTTTTCGGGATTCTTCTTTCCCTTCTTCCGCTTTGCTTTGTAACCCGCGGTATCATCTCTTTTAATGTCGTCATTGAAACGAAACTCGGCGTTGGTGTGGGATGAGCCCCCATTGGCGTCTAAGTGATGCACACATGGGTTATTGGCAATATCGGCCCAAGAGTAGGTTTTGCCTGGTTGCTGGTCTCCTCTACCTTGAACTCTCGAAGTCCCACGGCCACGCCCGCAGCCTCCGCCGCGTCCTCCTCGTCCTCCAGACCCGAAAGTAGCAGTGACCACTACCGTTTCTGCGTTGGGTTTCTCTTCCGAGGTATTCTTGCACTTCTGAGCTTGTTGCTTTGGTTGTTTTGCCGACTGTGGCACAGCTAGGGCGTTGAGTAATCCTTCTGCATTGTCGTCAGCATCTGCATACTTGCTCGCTGATTCTATCATCTCACCCAAGTCAGTGACTTTGTCAAACTTCAAGCGATGACGTAGTAAACCAATTGGGAGACCTGCAATGAAAGCTTCAATCGTAGTTTGGTCATTTACTCCTTCACAGGAGTTCTTGGTGTCGATCCATCGTCGGAGGTAATCTCGGCAAGTTTCTCCGGCTTTCTGGGTGCAACCCTGTAGGTCTCCAACCGTACAGGGCCTCCGGTATGTGCCTTCGAAATTCTGAAAGAACGCACTTTGCATGTCATACTAGTTATGGATGGTGTTCTCTGGAAGTTCATTGATCCATAATCTTGCCGTCTTCGGCAACATGAGTGGGAGATATCGGGTTGCGACCAGGCTGTTTCCGCCTTTGGCAATGCAACAAGCTTGGAAGAAATCTTGTAGCCAGGTATCTGGCCAAGCAATGCCATCGTAGGCTTGGATATGTCGTGAGATAGCAAATCCTTCCGAGAATCTTGTAGCTCTTTTGCGTGGTCCGAAGCACTTTGGGCCCATGTATATATCATCGTTTTCGTAATGCTGCGCCTCTATAATGGAGTTGATCCTGTGCCTTGCGTCGGTCGGGGATAGAGATCGTCCCGAGTGTCGGCTATGGCTGCGGTGCCTTGGAGCCGGACTTCGGCTTCTGCCACAACCTCCTCCACCACGACGCCCTCCTTGGCCTCCTTGGGAGCCGATGTGATGGCTACTTGGCGGAGAGGGTGGAGCAGCTGGGTTATTTCCGGCTGATCACCGGCCTCCATCCGGAGCGTCATTATTCCGGTTCCGGGGAGGGTCTTCATTGTGACGAGCCCCCTGCTGGCTTGTCTCGGCACGATGTCCGTCGTTCCTTCGCCCGTCATCCAGACGGCTTGCATGTCTAGGATGTGGCATTCTTTGTCAATCCTCCTCCCGACATTTCTCTTTATCATCGTCCCTGCGGTTTTTCGACTCTCCCCGGGGCGGATTCCTCGGATTCAGTGCAACAATTGCCTCTTGCTCTGCAACTGGGTTAACATTACGCCAGTCACAAGCAGCTTTGTAGTGCTATCCCAAAGATCTGGTTCTTGAGTAATTGTCCTCCTGGCGATCGGAACGGTGGTGTTGCTCCGGAACGCGTTGGGGTCTTACGTCAGCCCATGCCGGATCTATGCGATACTGGTCGGAATCAGAGACCATCTTTTGACTTTCGGACATGGCGACCTTTTGCTGCTCAAGTCCTTTGTTGAGTAGTTTGATTCCCAACCGGATCTCCTCCGGGACTGGATTAGCCAATAGAATTTCTCGGGTCGCCACGATGTTCTGTACTAGGGTTGGATATACCCAATCCCCTTTGCTATCTTTCCGAGGCTTCCCCATTTCTTCTCCGAAATGGACGGCGTGAATCTGCAGGATTTGGTTGTCATTAGTATGACGTTTCCTAGTCTTCTGGTATTGCCTGGGGTTGTACTTTTCCATAGATGCTATGCGTTTCTTTCCTCCTCAATGTTTTTGGCTTCATCGAGGAGTACTTGACGACACGCTTCTAGGGCCTGTGCCCTCTCGTCCAGTTCTTCAGCAGTAACTTCTGTAGCTGTAGGAATAGGTGTGGTTAATGCAACATCTATGAGTTTACGCGCACCTTCAGTGATCACGTTTCCATCCATCGATTCTTCTTTTTTGGGCTTGTCTGGGATAAGCGCTCCATCCGAGTCTTCCTCGTATTCCTCGGCAATCACCTCCTCTGCCGGAGGGTCTTTTGCCAGGGTATTATTCTTCTTGTTCTTCTTCTTTGCCTTCTTGGCAGCGCCGGTAGCAAAGACGGCTTTGGGTACGTTTCTCGGAGTCAAGCTCTGATCGGTACTTTCGGACATCTGGATCTTGAGATTATCTCCGATTTCCATGTCATCCTGCGGTTTGGGAGAGTGTTCCCCGGATCCTTCATCCATGGCTTCTCCTTCCTCTGCAGCTTTGGAGTTATACTCCTCTTCATATTCCGCGGAGAACTTTCGGAAATCTGCTGATGTCATCGATTCATCCGAGGATGCGGGTACGTCGGCGTTTGTTCTAATTGCCTCCAGCACAGAGTCAGTGTTGTCTCCAGCATCAGCAGATCCGGATCTGGATCCCACATATCCGACGAAGTGCGACGCGTGCTTCCTGAGGTACATGCGGCTCTCGCGATCGGCCTCGTCGAAACGTTTGATGGTCTCGAGGATTTCATCTATGCTAGGGTTTTGCATCATCATGCGCCTTAGCGTGTATCTCAGGAAAGGTCTATTTGTCCAGGCGTCATCAGATCCGGAATTAGTGTCGTTGCTATGCTCCTCCTGGATATCGACTTCAGCGGGTGGGTCGATCTGGGATTCGGCTTCTCCAGGGAGATCCACTCCAGATTCAACTTGAACCTCCAGGTCTGCCTCAGGCTCGGATTTCTCCACCATCTCCACAACTGGTGCGGGTTGGGTGGGATTAGGTTTTCCTAAGATCCGGAACTCTGCCGCCTCCGCGGACAAAGGGGACCCAGAAATTTCCTCTGCCTCTATCATCACCGCTGGGGTGGGTGGGACAGGTTCAGCAAAACCGATGTAAACATCGATCTCGCCAAAAGACATGATGGTGTAGGCAGTCACAACCTCCCTAGACGGAATCCAGGTCTCATCGAGAACGATGAGTGGGACATCGCTGGCGTAGAGGATGCGACCGATGGCGATAGTCTCGCCAATTCTGATTCTTGCAGATTCCGCTTGGAACACAGATCCAAAGCTCACTTGCCCCACGATGGGCGCCAACTGTCGTTGGATTAATAACAAGTACGCCATGAGGGGGTCCTCGAGGCGTGCGGAAGAGAGGGGTCTGAGACGTACGGTGTTCTGAGACGGTGAGCACACAAGTTTACCCAGGTTTGAATCCGCCGGCTTTGGATGGATCCTACTCCTGCTAGCAATGCAGTAATACAGCAGAGCCGGAATATGGGTTACAAGGGTTCGCCTGTGCGAGTTGAGATTGTAGACTATTGAGGGTGCCCTAAAGGCTCTCCCTAGGACGGCTTATATAGATATTCGGCCTAGGGTTTACATGAGAGATCTATCCGGCTACGACTCAGAGTCGGTTACAGAGTACATCTTGAACTACAAGTAACACTATGGGCCTAAGTCGGTAAGTCTTCTGGGCCTTCCCGTAGCCGGATTGGACTCCGCTTCTTCTCCCTGAGTAGGTCGCCCGTGAAGCAAAGCTCTAACCTGAAGTGGGCAACCCTGGTCAGTGAGGACTATGAGGATACCCGGAAAGTATATCCCCAACAAGTCTCAAAAGCCACACCTTGATGACCCACACACACTCTAGTTGGGTGTGGTGATGCAACTGCTTCTATCACACTGCAGGTTCACCCATCTCCATGTGGTAGTTGCATATTCTAGGGGCTCTCTGGGCTTTCTGACCACCATGGTTGTTTGACACAAATGGAGTCCCTACAGATCAATGCATCTATGTTATGGAGTCTCAAAAGCCATACGTTGATGACCCACACACACACTCTAGTTGGGTGTGGTGATGCAATTGCTTCTGTCACACTGGTTCACCCATCTCCATGTGGAAGTTCCATATTCTAGGGGCTCTCTAGGCTTTCTAACCACCATGGTTGTTTGACACAAATGCAGTCCCTACAGATTAATGCATCTGTGTTATGGAGTCTCAAAAGCCACACCTTGATGACCCACACACACTCCAGTTGGGTGTGGTGATGCAACTGCTTCTGTCACACTGGTTCACCCATCTCCATGTGGAAGTTGCATATTCTAGGGGCTCTCTGGGATCTCGGACCACCATGGTTGTTTGACAGAAATGGAGTCCCTACAGATCAATGCATCTGTGTTATGGAGTCTCAAAAGCCACACCTTGATGACCCACACACACTCCAGTTGGGTGTGGTGATGCAACTACTTCTATCGCACTGTAGGTTCATCCATCTCCATGTGGAAGTTGCATATTCTAGGGGCTCTCTAGGCTTTCTGACCACCATGGTTGTTTGACACATATGGAGTCCCTACAGATCAATGCATCTGTGTTATGGAGTCTCAAAAGCCACACCTTGATGATCCACACACACTCCAGTTGGGTCTAGTGATGCAACTGCTGTCACACTGCAGGTTCACCATCTCCATGTGGTAGTTGCATATTCTAGGGGCTCTCTAGGCTTTCTGACCACCATGGTTGTTTGACACAAATGGAGTCCCTATAGATCAATGCATTGGTGATATATAGTCTAAAAAACCGGTCAGAGATCTAGTAAGAGATTATCAAGACCGGTCACCTAGCTTAAGAACCCTAATGTTTGAAACCTAATGTTGATTTATTTCAGCCACACACTACTCATCCAACGTCAAATAATCTGTGGTTCCGTCGTCCCGCCAATCCAAAATTTCGGGTTCGGTCCTCCCGCCGATCCAAAATTTCGGGCACCCAAATTCTCGCGTGCTGATATTACGGTTCAGCCCATCCGCAAAGCGTAACCAATGCGTTGGCGCTAAGGTCATTTACGTAATCTAGTGGAAACCCTTCTTTATCCCCTCACCCAAAGGACACAGATCCAAATCTCCTACACCCGCCCGTCACAGCATGGACATCATCGTACCCTCGCCTGCTGCCATTAGCCCTAGTAATCATCTAACCGTCGACCTAGACCAAACCCTAGCCCGTCCTCAGTTTCCCGGTTTCTGACCAAGCCATCTAGCTCGCGGATCTTCCACCTCGCCGTCGAGCACTGCCATCTGGCCATCCTCCCCATCTACCACCTCGCCAACAAGGTCCTCCTCATCTCCGTGAACATCGGTGTCAAGGTTTGCTACCTCGCCATCCACCCCACCAACAATGTCTGTCTCCTCGCCGTCCACCTTGCCGTCCACCACGCTGTCAAGGCATGCCAGATCGTCATCCTCCTCGCCGACAAGGAAGGCCAGCAAGGTTCCCGGCAAGAAGACCACAAAGAAAAAGGCCGTAGCGCATGCAGGCAAGTAAACAACCTCCTTGCATGTGAATTCTATGCTCTTTTAAGCCTGCTCGATGTTCATGTGTTTCATTTTCCATGCCTGTGAAATTGCTTGTTTGAGAGAGGCAGTATGTTCATTTTCCTCCTCATGTTTGCTATCAGGCAATCAACACCATACATTATATTTTGTTTAATTGCCTATTTAATTTGTAGCCGACTTGGATTTCTTTATTAATGTTAGATACTCAAAAGCATCCCATGGAAGAAAGTCGGCTGAAAAACATCATGAGAAACAATGAGCGCTTGCAACAACTGGGTGTTAGGCCCTTTGCAAGTCTTTTCGCATCTCCAACTGTATTCTCTCCTAAAAAGACAAGAAATGACTGCTCTGGATCTGACTATGATCTTGAAGAGGAGGAAGATATCATTGAAGGAGACCTAGATGATGTCAGTGAGGACAATGAGTCACAGGTCGACCCCTTACCTTACTCATCTTGTGTTGAATTTTTTACTTACTGATTTTGACATATATCTGTTCCTTCTTTATTATCCCCAATTGACCGGTACACATGGAATTTCTAGCCACAGAAGAGGAAATGCAACAAGACAGCTGCCGTCAGGACATCGTTGGCTCCTTCTAGTCTAGCATCTACTCGAAAGCGTGTCTTGGCGGGCCAAGGTGCAGGCACAGAAACTTCCAGAAAAACCAGGTCCAAGGGTAAGCAACTAGTTGACCAAGGCAGCTGGGAAGCTCACCAAGCCGAGCACACACCTCCCCAAGGCCAGCAGCCAGATCCCTGGTGTCAGCGGGCACCTCCCCTAGGCCAGCACCCCGCTGCCTACCATCCGCGGGCACCTCCCCAAGGCAAGCAGCAACCCCCACCCGGCCATGCACGGGCGCCTCTCCAAAGCGACTGTGCATGTCCCCAGGGCAAGTAGCAGCCCCCACCTTGCCATGCACGGGCGCCTCTCTAATGCGACTGTGCACCTTTCCAAAGGGACTGTGCACCTCTCCAAAGGGACTGTGCATTTGAGGGTTCACCTACCAAAGGCGAGGGGCCTAATGTGAAATGTGATGGATGGTTATTTGACCGTTTTGACTGGGATCAAGAAGGTATCATGTTGAACAAATTTCTTGCTCTACTACAACCGATTAACATTATATTGTGTGAATCATACTCATTGCATTTAGTGTTGTAGAACACTAACTCATAACCATTATATTCTTGTAGATGAATTTGGGTATAATCATTTTGTAGACACTGTTACGCATGATGATCCTCTGTTGGTGGTTGACGACATGCCCACAAAAAGACTTCAACTTGTTGTTCCTCCAGGAAGAACTAGACCAGTTTCATCAGTGATTGCTGCCAAGTTTGCCACTGAGTGTGCAGTAACAGTCAGGACTCAGATGCCTATCTTCCCCCAGTGGAAAGAGTACAAGGAGAGGTCGGATGTCAGAGCAGACTTCTATGGCAAAGTTTCTGTATGTTCCGTAACACTCAGCTGTCCCTTTCTTCCTTTTGTTGTTAATGCAAAATCTGATAATCTTTGTTTTATTTTAGCAAAAGTTTGTCATGGACCCCTCTCTACCTGATGTGAAGTTTGCTTGTAACAAGTAGTTAATGAGACATGTAAGAAATCAACAGCATACTCTGAAGAAACAGTTTTTTGACAATTTCCCAGCGAATGAAGTTACAAGGATATCTCCTGTGGAACACATGAGCAATGAGGAGTGGTGCAGGCTTGTCGATTTTTGGTCCGACCCCAGAAACAAGGTCATGTCTTGTTTACTAAACTTCTCCTATTTGAATTCTTTAAGATGGACTTAACTGTATGATCCCTGTTTGTTTAGGCTCTGTCTGAAAAAACAAGATCAGCAAACAGCTCGTCAAGTACCCTCATGCCACTGGTGCTCGCAGCTACGAGGTTTTGTGCGACATGGAGGAAGGCTCCATTGAACTGCCCGAAAATGGCTTGACTGACAATATGCAAGAAGCCTGTAAGTCCTCCATAATACTTTCCATCTTCGTCAAATTCAATGCCCTTTTCTTCCCTCACATATATGATGCGCTTATTATTTGCTCGCTAGGTTTCTCATATTCTATTCTATTCCTAAAACTTGTAGGCAGTCGTGGAAAGCAAGTTGGTGTCATATCCTCCAGAAGATGGCACAGAGGATGAAGCAATTCCTTCCACCGATGTTGTGCACTTTGTGCTGTCTCAGAACAAAAGAAAGCCAACTATCCTGAAGAACATCAGCATATTTGCAAGTACTTCGAAACCAACCAAGTCTCAGCTAGAAACTCAACTCGAGGCTCATAAAGCAGGTAATGTGGAACTGCGCTGTGCCATTGAGGAGTTGCAGTAGGTGAACGAATCCGGTGAGACAGAGAGGCTGAAGTATTTGGAATACCTACAAGTAATGCGGAAGAAACAAGAAGACCTGAGGAAGAAACAAGAAGAGGCAAATGCATTAATACAACAAGTGTTAGCTCACCTGTCCGAACCACAACAGGCAATATGGTGAATCTGTGCAAATGTGTCTGGCATGAGTTGAACCTTCTGAGTCTGGTATTCATTTCTCGAGAGTGAAACATTTTTCCTAGAATTTTCTGTCAAATTATGTATTGTAATCCTATAAACGTCCTTAGTGTTTCTTTACGAAATATTTCCGTCATGGTTTGTAACGTCATGAGACTGATAACATCATCATTTCTTCTAGACGATACGTGTCTGGCGCTGATTGGTCCTCGTCTTGTCCTGCAATTGGCCCACGTGTTATCATTTCAATGGATCACGTGTCGACCTGTCGGCGGCCGGTAGCAACGAAACGAAATTCTTCAGGGCTGGCATGACGTCATAACGACGTGATGACGTAAGGAAGCAGCGGTTACGGAATCAAGTCATGACGAAAAATAAACTTCCCGATAGGGATGACATCACAGACGACAACAATGACGTCAGCAAACGTCCCTGACGGCAGTTTGTGGTGCCGTCCCGCACGTGGCATCATTCATGACGAAGTAAAAATGTCATGACAGACCGGGCATGGGCTGGGCCGGTCCAGTTTGCCGCGACGAAATTGGAAGAACGCCACGGACGGCCGTGACGTTTTCAGACAAAGAAAACGTCACAGATTGAATTATGACGTGAGGTCCGTGACCTATTTTTTTTGTCACAGAATTCATCATGGATGGCCATCTACGATGTTTTGGCCCTCATCCACGACGATATCAAATCCTCATGAACCGCCTAGATTCTTGTAGTGAGTGGCGGCTAGGTGGAATGCTCAACCCTATTCAGCTCGCCTCACTCTCTCTTATATAGGCATCCCTGGTGGGATTCTACATTAGCAGCCCATTAGTAGCCTAAGCCTAGTCTAATTCAGATCCAATCCTCATTAGGCTTCCAACCCCTAAAGTGTGTGACCTATAGGTTCATACACGTATAGACATGACACGAGTACACTTACTCCGTCAATAGTTGGTAGCGGCCTCTAGCAAGATGTGCCAACTCCTAAACGCATATAAAGATCATTCAGACAAACCATCACAAGGTTGAGTACATGTCTTTCCCTTTTCCCTATGATATTTGGTCTAGATCCAAGATGACCTCTCTTTCTTGATACTATGATTCAGAATCCCTTTACTAGGTTAAATCTTAACCATATGTAGCACGGCCATGCATTTCTAGATCTGATCACTCGAGGGGCCCAGAGATATCTCTCTCAAGTAGAGAGGGGAAAATCCCATCTTGATTGACCATTGTATTGTAGCATGTATCAAGACAAACCCGAAAGCTACCTTTATAACTACCTAGTTATGGAGTAGTGTTTGATAGCCCCAAAGTAGGTCGATCCACATCTCAAGTACATGCGACAATCTCAGGTCTAAGGACAAAACATACACGATGTGTAGATAGAGCTGCATGTATGATTGCCAGTCTCAAGTTGGGTCAGTCTAACCCCATGTTCATAACATGTGTCCACATCATTGGTTTGACATCTCCATGTCTATGACTTGTGAAACATAGTCATCAACCAATAGATGTGCTAGTCTAATATTCACGTGTGTCCTCGCATGAACTCTGACTAGGGACAACTATTAGATAACCATACAAGTAAAGAGTTTCACAAACAATTCACATAATTTCCAATCAATACAAGTTGCCTGATATATGGATATTCAAGGAACATTATAATAACTCATGGATACACTGAAATACAATCATCTCTATGATTGCCTCTAGGGCATATTTCCTTCATTCCCCTCCTCTGTTAGAACCCTTGATCTCTAAACTACTACTGGAGCACTAGTAATAGGAGAGGCCCTCGGCGATTCTGTCGGAGCACCACTATTTCGCCACCATGTCGACCACACGCTCGTCTCTCTCTACACTAAGCCGCCCAGGCCGTACTATTCCGCTCATCCTCTGCCCCGGTTGCGGGCGTGTGGTGAAGCAATATGTGTTTGGGATGGCAGATCACAAAGGATGGGTATTCTACAAGTGCAAGAGGCATGAGGTACGTAATCTCTGTAAATGATGTGTGTTCTACATGCTTGATTTAACTCATGTTGTTCTTCGTACATTTACACATTAGCTTAACTGAGATTGATTGTGTGTAAATGCATAAGTTTGGTTGCAAATTTTGGCACTAGAAACTGGAGTACGTTATTTACTTGGCGGAGCACAACTTCATCCAAGGAGAAGCTGCTATTGATGCCGTAGGCTAGGAAGAGAAAAGAAGGGAGGAACATGAGCTTAGAAAAGAGGAGAAAATCTGACTTTGGTGCAACCACAAGACGAAAACATGATGAAGTTGTTAGATGTAGTTAGGGAAATGCTTGTTCTACTAAATATTGTAGTGGTAGTGCTATGTGTGTTGTGTGCAATGTGCCTTTTAACTGATGACGTAGTGATGGCATAGATGATCTAGTGAAGTAATCTATTGAACCTATAAATTAATAATGTGTTGTGATACCATTTTAATCTGCATTTGTGAGCTGTGATATTATAGGATGGATTTATCACAAATTACATCCTTATAACTGAAGAACATTGTAAATGAAGATGATCTGCCCCTAATTTGGAAAGTTTCTGAAAAAATGTCCGTTATTTTCTATCTACCCTCAACTTTGCACACATCCTCTCTGCCCGGCGACCAACAAATCCCCATCCCTCCCCGGCGACCACCAAATCCCCTCCCCTCCCCGACAACAACGGCAGCAATGGTGGTTGTAGGCCCACGAGTAAGGCTCCTCGACCTATCTCAACACATCTCTACGACTGCACGTTTGTGCTCGATCTAGGTCACCACATCGGCAATGTTGTACTCGATCTAGGTGACCGCATCTATTCTCTAGGTCACCAGCAATGGGTGTAGGTCCCCACGCTCGATCTATGTCTAGGCCCCAGGTAAACACTCGATCTAGATCCCCACACTTTTTTAGTCACTTGGTGCTTGTTCCTCTAATTTAATTCTTTTGTATTTACTCTCTGGGCAGGTAGTATGAGCTGTGAGGATTGTAGATTCTATGGTATGATGGCTAGGGATATACAAGAGTGCTGACTCGTGGTTGATATCGAGCTCGTTGGGGAACCCCAAGAGGAAGGTATGATGAGCACATCAGTAAGTTTCCCTCAGTTATGAAACCAAGGTTATCGAACTAGTAGGAGCAAGGAAACACCTCCAAGGTGTTGTTTCCAACTTAAAATCCTGCACAACACAACCACAGAACTTTGCCCCAACTTATAGTGAGGTTATCAATCTCACCTGTTTTGCTGAAAACAAAGGATTAAACGTATTGTGTGGAAGAAAGTAATAGCTTGCAGAAAGTAAACAATTACAGATAATCATCTCGACTCCTATGAGATTACATCGAGAAAGCATACATGCATATACTAATCATCTTGACTCCTATGAGATTTGATTGGGCATTACAACATTATACATAGACCGTAATCCAACTGCATCTATGACTAATAATCCACCTTCAGGTTATCATCCGAACCCCCTCTAGTATTAAGTTGCAAGCAACAGATAATTGCATTAAGCATTGCGTGTAAAGTAAACAATACGATTGTTCTATGAACAAAGGATTGCTATTTTATCCCTAGTAGCAACAACACATCTAGTGCCTTAGAGATTTCTGTCACTTCCCCAGATTACTAGAGGCATGAACCCACTATCGAGCATAAATACTCCCTCTTGGAGTTGTTAGCATCTACTCGGCCAAAATATCTACTAACAACGGAGAGCATGCAAGATCACAAATAACAAAGACATGATAGAATCAATAATCAATCTGAAATAGCATCTCAATATCCATCGGATCCCCGCAAACACAACATGTAGGATTACAAATAGATGATCTCGATCATGAACGGAGCTCACAAGATCTAAACATGATAGCACAAAGGAAAAGAACCAACCATCTAGCTACTACATGGACCCATAGTCCAAGGATGAACTACTCACGCATCACACCGGAGGCTTGCATGGTGATGAAGAAGGCCTCCAGGGTGAATTCTCCCCTCCGGTAGGGTGCCGGGAAGAGATTCAGATCCCTCCCGATCTAGGGATGGACATGACGGTTGCTACAGACTCTTTCGTGGATTTTTTATCTGGTACTTAGGTTTTTTGTATTGGAGGAAATATATAGGCGAAAGTGGGGGCCTAGGGGGTGCCCTAGGCGGCCGCACCACCCCCTGGTGCAGGCCAGGCTTGGGCGGCCCCTGGACCCTCTTCGTCTCTTGTTCTGGCTCCATGTCCCCCTCGGTGAAATATTGACTTTGGCTTTTGTCCCGTCCAATTACGAGAATATTCATTTTCTGACTTTCCTAGAACCAAAAACAGTAGAAAACAGGCAGCTGGCACTATGGCGTCTTGTTTATAGGTTAGCCCAAGAAAGTGTATAAAAATTACTCCAAAGTGTGGGCAAACCATAAGAAAGTAGATATAAACCAAGCATGGAACATAAAAAATTATAGATACGTTTGCAACATATCAACATCACCAAGCTTAACTCCTGCTCGTCCTTGAGTATGTAAGTGATAAAAAGAAAGAATAATTTTTGAGGTGACATGCACCATCATAAACTTGATCAAAGTATATGTAAAACAATGATAGCTGGGATCATAGTACTTCAACATAGCATGAAAGATAAAGTTCTAACAATAAGACATAGCAACTATGTTGTAACATGAAAAGGCACAAACAAAAGATTCATGAATAACAATGCTTTGCAAGATGTTTGTTTGTTTCACATAAAGAAAACATAGAATAGTGGCATTTATCTTGTCCCTCATAGAGTAGCAAACATAAATGCATAGGACACCTTCAAAGTTCATAAGGGTGACTAGATACAAATAGTTTAAGAACAAGCAATATCAAAGTTATGCATCAATCAACAAGTCTTGGGATAATGCACATTAAACTAAGAATGGCCACTATGCTCTCTCAATAGGTGCATAAAGATAGAAGATGGAGACTCAACATAAAAGCAAAAGAAAGGCCTTCATAGAAGGAAGCAGGGATTCAAGTTTCATAAAGAGCTTCCAAAAATTATTGTACTTATTAGCTTTCAGCTCTCATTCCCCCTATCATAAGCATCTTGAAGTGATTAAGGTTAAAGTGAACAAAATATGGAGTATATGCTTGACAAAGTATAAGTTGGAAATCTCATGTCCCTTGAATACGAGGGTCGCTCCTCATGCTACTCAAGTTTAGTTACCGGTAAGTTCTTTTCATAGTAAGTACATGTGTATCATAGAGAACCGCCAACGGGGTACCCCTTGCCCGATGATACGGAGGAATCCCCATATCAAAATGACAAGGCAAGCAGACAACGAGCATCTCAGCAATGTTCTTATTTACCATGGGAAAATTGTGCTTTTTTCTCTCTTTCCACTTTTATCATCTCTTTTTTTCTTTTTCTCAATCTCTATCTCTTTTTTTATAAGAAGAATGCTTCATAGATTGCTCATTATGGTTACGCTCCAGGTTTCCACCATGATTAGGCATGGATTAGACCGGCGGCGCAGGTGTTTCTCTAACACACATACATAACTGCATGGACTTACAAGTTCCCCTTTCATTTCACACTGACGGCATCCATAGACAAAAGAGCATGATATCAACTAGGTACAAAGTACAAGTGCAATGTTGAAAGCGTTCCCCATGACAACATGGTTCTGCTAATCCCCAACATATAAGTGCAAGCATATACAACATAGACGACACAATGGTTCAAGTTTATTAGGGCAATAAAAGTAAAGTGTGCCAGCAAGTTCGTGAGAGCTTTAATCACTAGTTTTCTCATAACAAGTTTAATTCTGAAGGTAGATAAAACATGAATATACTTGGAATAGCAAATGCTAATAGGTAGGTATGGTGGACTCTTTGGAATAACTTGGTTTTATTTGGAGTTGGATGCATGAGTGGAACTCATACTTGGTTATGGAGGCTAGCAAAGACTAAAGTGATATTACAAGCCTTAGAGATTTCTGTTACTTCCCCAGATTACTAGAGGCATGAACCCACTATCAAGAATAAATACTCCCTCTTGGAGTTGCTAGCATCTACTCGGCCAAGATATCTACTAACAACAGAGAGCATGCAAGATCACAAATAACAAAGACATGATAGAATCAATAATCAATCTTAAATAGCATCTCAATATCGATCGAATCCCAGCAAACACAACATGTAGAATTACAAATAGATGATCTTGATCATGAATGGATCTCAGAAGATAGGTGAAAGGGGAGGCCCAGGGGGTGCCCTAGGCAGCCGCACAACCCCCTGGCACGGGCCAAACTTGGCCGCACGGCCAGGTGGTGTGGCTGGCCCCTGGCCCCTCTCCGTCTCGTGTTCTGGCTCCGTGTCCCCCTCGGTGAAATATTGACTTTGGCTTTTGTCCCATACAATTCCGAGAATATTCATTTTCTGACTTTCCTGGAACCAAAAATAGCAGAAAACAAGCAGCTGGCACTTGGCATCTTGCTAATAGGTTAGTCCAAGAAAGTGTATAAAAAGTACTCCAAAGTGTGGGAAAAACATAAGAAAGTAGATATAAACCAAGCATGAAACATCAAAAATTATAGATACGCTTGCAACGTATCAAGGAGCAGGTTCTAATTTTTTTTATCAGCACTAATTGTATCAACACATTGTCTCCTCATTCTATGGTAGTAATACTTGTCCTCAGATTTCTTAATTAACTTCAGATGGACTACACGGTGTTGAAACCCAAAAATTTGGAAGTCATCTCAGAAAACATCATGGCAATGGCACCGAGAAATTGCTCGATCCTGCTAAAGATCATAAAATGTGAGGATTCCAAGCTCTGGCACAAATATGATGATTGCAAGGCTATCGACAAATATGAGCAGGTTCTAAAATTGTTGCTACTAGATAATATTGAACCTACTATGTAGCATCAAAACAAAACATTCTAATTAGTGCAATGTCTATTTTAGGCTAAAAAGCAAGGCTACAATGTTCCATATTATGACGAGGTAAATCAACTGTAGTGAAGAAAGCTAAGAAACCGAGGGACCTTACTAGAGGTTAGAGTAATTGACATTGGCTTAAAGTTATAGTCATTCTTATGCCGTGACAGATTACTTTCTAATATTTAATTTCTAGGTCCCTCAAACAAGAGTAGGGAGGACTTCGACGATTACTACGTGTTTGGAAACGATATGGAATTGACTTCAAACCAAGTTTTGTATCTTAGAGGAATTTCAGGACACAAGACACCTATACCACACTATGTGTGCAAGATGAAAAAGTCAAATGTCATCCCTGGGAAGGCCAAGATGGTAAACATTCTGAGATTTGGCTCTTTAAATCTACTTATGTACATTGAACTATACTTCAACAACTAACTTTATTCTTCACAACTAGTACTTTTCAGCTAGGTACAACAATGCCCACCTCAAGCGGTATCTGCCATTGGAGATTCATGTCATAGTCACAGATCATGTAGGCCATGAGCATGTTAAGTTAGTCCAAGGAAGGAATGATGTTGCCTAGATGACAAGAAACTGGTCAAAGTCTGTCAAGGTTGCTCGAATCAAAAAAGGGGATTTGTTCATCTTCACCTTCTTTGAGGAGCCCATATCTGGCTTCATGTGTCATGTTAGTCTCCTAAAATGAGGGCACAAAGTACCTGGTTATGCTGGTTGGATATGTTACCACTGAACTTGTAGTCGGTTTGGAACTGTATGTGAACCTACAGGTTGTGTACTTGGTTTGGAACTCTATGTGAATCTGGTTGTCTAGTTGGTTTGGAACTATATGTCAACCATGTTCTCTATATATTTGTAAGATTGTGTGCTATCTCCATGTTTATATATGTTGTGTTGATTGTTGCTATAATTTCCTGTACTTTCACATTTTTATTCTTCATGTGATTGAGAAGATGTGTATAAGAAATATGAAGTAGTGCTATGTTTGAAACGTAGTTGTCTTGTCCAGCTGTTGGGGCTATTAGTGAAAACATCAGTGTACATATGTAAGGACGGTTGATTTAGAACATGCACATAAGAACAACAAAGTAGTAGAAACGTCCAAGGTAATCTAGCCCCCTAGTCCAGTAGTTCTGGTCCTTCAGGAAACGAGTGTGGTCGTGAGTTCAAACCCTGGTCAAGGTACTCTGACTTTATGCTATTTAATTTCTATCAGATGGACTAATAGCTGGGTCCGGCCAAAACTATGAGAACAACCATTAGACCCTGCCGTTCAAATCGGGCTGATAGGTGGGGTATAAGCATGGATGGCCCAGTCGTCGAAGAAAATAAAGTCAACAAAATGGCCCTTGATGAATTTCATGATGATTTTGTATGGGACGAAATGCCGAACTGGGCTTCAAGGCCTCAGACAAAATCCGCGACGAAATTTTTCGATGAAAACCTGGAACGTCATGGATAAGCAGGCTGGAGGGCCTTGAGTGCGTCGTGATGAACGGCCCAGAACGTCACGCATCTATGACATTTTTATGGTGTGTCATGAATAAAACGTCATGAACCATCTAGATTCTTGTAGTGTATTTAGGTCATCTCTGAATAATCACTACGATGTCTGCGAGTAAATCACTTCTACAGACTACCACAATTAAGGGTTTCCCCATGGATATCATAATGACCTTAGTGAATCTCTCTTGATCCCCCTTTGACCGTGTAGGTTATAAACCAATGCTTACAGTCACAAAATAGCACTAGACATGCTCCCATACACGTCCCAAGGGTAGCTCCCTCTCTTTAGTCCCGAAGGAAAATGTTATGTGGTCGACTTCACATAGCATATAAAGAGAGATATCTAACACAATATCATAAATCAATAGATCAAGGATCAACGTTATAGATCATCTTTATTTCAATGCATAATAATACTAGGGTTTCTCCATCTCTCCCCAAGAATAAGGCACCTACTCATACATGAAGGGGATCAACATCATGGAAATAATATGGATGATATATGAAGATACAATTGAATACAAGCACAAATCCACAATATAATTTGGATTACAACAAAGTAAACAAAAGGGATCAAAGTTGGAGACATTGTTGATGAAAATGATGATGAAGATCGATGCGTAGCCCTGAAAGATGCAAGCCTCCTCTTCCTCTTGAGTGGGGTGGTGCTGGAGATCTTGTGTGCAGCGGCTATGGAGGTGGTCTAGAAGAAGGGCTTCGCCCCAAGGCGTGGATGGATTGATTGAGAGGCGGGTAGGGTTCTCCTCTTTAAATAGGCATTCTAGAGGTCAGTTTCACGAATCAGCGGAGCTCGGGGCCGAATATGCCCATCATGCCTTAACAAATGGTGTTCTATTTTATGAAACGAAGCCAACGGAGGGTGGTATGACCATAAGGTACGGGCGGGCTCTGCCCATTCCACAGCTTGTTTAACCCCCTATCTATGCGATATTTTGGCCGCCATTTCTTTATACAGACTCTGATTGAGGTGTTCTTTGGCTCATTGGTTCATATGGACGAGGCTACAAAGTCATCATCTTGGATCATCAATATCAGATGATGGAAAAAATATGACTTTTATCCATATGGCTAAGTCTGACGCCTGTAAGTTCTCCATATTGAATCCTCTTTGCTCCTTTTATCCATGATCGTGCAGAGCACCTACACACAAGACAAAGACAATGAAAAGTAATGAAATACTACTAAAACTACTAGCGTTTCAAAGTTGATGGGGATATGCCAATCAGGGTATGCCTAGGAGGGAGATGCGACTGACCCTGGCTCATGGCGAGTGGGCCTACTGGCATAATGACTTGAAGGAGACTTCAAATGAAGACCGGCGACTGGAAGCTGAAGGCCCTAGACCCTAGCTAGGCCTAGTCGGATTAGGTCAAACCCTTTGAAACCTAAATTGATTCGGTTGTAATCTTGTAAACCCTAGCAAGGTGACCCTATATAAACCTCCCTATGGTACTCTATATACTTACGTGCTATTAGCTACCCCATCCAAGTGACTCGCTGCCTAGCTATCGAGCTTGCCAATCTTGTAATCCACTCACCATTAATACAATCTAGCAGGAAGTAGGTCTTTACCCTACGGGAGGCAAACCTAGGTAAACCCTTGTGTCTTCCCTAAATATCGACCCGCGGATGGCGACTCACTCTTGCCCCCAATCGTATCAATCGCTAACCCTAGTAGCAATTACCATGGCCATTCCCACGATAGTGGTGCCCACCGTGGGTCTTGGCCAGTCAAGCTTGAGATCTACGCCGAGACCCTATACTCCAGTCAATCGGCTGATCACCATAGGTTGCATGGTTACTAGCAGCGGATTCCTCCAGATCCTGCCGAGCAGTTACATACGGGCATCGTGCCTAGTCACCCACGCCATGGTGATGCCAGTTGGCACCATAAACCTCTTCGTCGGGTTCACGGACATCATCGACCCGGCGAAAACGACGAGCACCAGCACCACCAATGGATCACCTCCACGTGATTTGCTCTCGGAAGCGTAGGACCGCACCATCACCGTCCTCGCCTCCGAGTATGACCCGGCCTCTAGCGACGCAGCCAGGAGCGACGCAGCTCTCCATGACGCCGACTCGGTGACCCCTGCCACAGTCGCCGGGTCAATCACCACCACTTCGCACGTGGACCCCTTCATGCGAGTCTCCAAAGCTGACGATTTTGAGGATCCATCCGTCCTCGGGATCTTCGACTCTAACTCCTGATCGAAGTCCCCCGATGAGGCCTGCACCAGATCCAATCACTACAATGCCATCTACATGGTGGGTAGTAGTGCGCCTCCATATCCCTTCACCATTCCCCTTCTATCGATAGCAACGGCGACAAAAGTTGAGGAATACTGCCAACAGCTAGAGGCGGTGAAGGTTAGAGAGCAAGCCGAGCAGCAAATAGCGCGGGAGCTATCGCTCTACCACTAGCGCTGCATCAGGAGCTGCCTGAACCCCACCATTCATGGTCGTGCCCTAAACTTGATGATGAGCGTGACCCCGTATGCGCGACCGAGCTCGAAAACTGCCACAATGCACCACCAGACGGTAGTTGTCCGATAGTTGGGGCACCCGCACATGGAGCTCCACCACCACCCCGCCGCTCGCCTCCTCTAGAGCAGCCGCGAATCCTGATCACGCCTCAGGAGCTCTACACCAACAGGCTCCCACTCTACTCCACCCTAATGGATAACATCATCGTGGGACAGGCCGCAGTTGCAAACCTCAACCTCACGGGAGAGGGCACGCTGTAGGTCAAATACACTCAGGCCCTACTCGCTAGAGCAGTTGAAAAGCAAGCCGCGGGAATAGACCCGCAAGGACGGATGTACTCCTGTCGACTAGCAGTCGTGCGGCTTTGAGAAGCCGCCCCAGCGAATGGACAATCGCCAACTACCCTCAGCCCGAGCCACAACAGCTCCAACCACTGATAGCCAACCCCGCGAACTCCACCAACGAACCGCGACATGTGCACATCATAGTCGCTGCCAACGGACAGCCGATTGACGCGCGGACCCACATCATCATCAACCAATCCTGGCGAGATCGCCAGCAATACGACTTGTGACACAACCTATCCAATCCTGGCAATCGCGAGCCTGATCCGAGAGGTTTCCTCAGCCGAATCGGCCTACAATGCTCCAGACCAATGATCCGAGGCGAGAGGTACCCCTCCACCTTCAAGGGGCCCAAGGAGATCGAGAAGTACGATCTCACCTCGACCCGATAGTGTGTATAGACACATACCTCATGACGATGGTGATCGCCGGCCACACGGACCTACTCGCCGCCCGCTACCTTCCCCTGATGATGGAGGGAGCGACTCACCGGTGGATCAACACCCTCTCCAAGGACAGCATCGGCTCATGGGAGGAGATGCGGGACGCCATCATCAAGCACTTCGAAGGATCCTACACTCACACCACCACCATCGAGGACCTGGAGCATTGCATCCAGGGACCACATGAGTCGACTCACCATTAGGTCCAACGCTGGAAGGACTTGTGGATCATCGCCTCCGGCATCCACCTAGACACCAGCATCCACTACTTCAAAAATGCTTGCCGGTACGAACCCCTAGTCGCCAAGATCAAGAGGGTCTATCACACGCCCGCGAACATACCTGACCTCCTGGAGATCCCCAAGTGCTACACGGAGGAAGATCTGAACCAGGACTCGGATGACGAATCAGGTGGAAGACGCTGCACGGGTGAGCTGCGGTACATCAACACTCACCACACCGGAAAATTCCGCAACAACGGCAGGACCGACTTTGTCGCCAATGCCAACTACGGGCAACACGACCCCAAGAACCTCCACCGAGATGGAGGCAACTACCGCGTCAAAAACATCACGAGGCCGAAATTCAACCCCGTGCTTCTGCTCAACCAACCCTGTGTCTATCATAGCAGGGAGGGGAAGCCCGCCACCCACACCACCATCGACTGCCACTCTCTCAAGGAGATCGAGAAGGCAAGGTGAGCAAGGGAAGGCCCGAACGATGACCCGCCAATGGATAATGGCAACAACAGCGCATTCGACAACGCATTCAGATCGCTGCATACATTCACTGGGCTCGGCATGAAACTAGAGAAGAAGGTGCTCGCCCATGTAATCGCCGTCAATGTGGTGACACAAGTTGACGTCCCGCGCTGGCTCAACTGGTCGGAGCAAAGCATCACCTAGATCTGCAAGGATCACGCGCCCAGGATCAAGTACCTAGGGCGAGTCACCCTGGTGGTTAAGCCCAAAGTGGTTGACTACTGTCTCCCCAAGACACTGATGGACGGCGGAAGCTCCATCAACATAATATACCTGGAGACCTTCAGGCAGCTGCAGCTCCTGCACTTGATGGTCGAATCGACACTCTACACCTTCCACGATATCGTCCCAAGTCGGAAGGCATATCCGATTGGCAAGGTGACGCTGCCAGTCACCTTCGGCACCCCTGGTAACTACCACACCGAGTGAATCTTCTTTGAATTGGTGAAATTTCGGAGCCCGTACCATTGCATGTTGGGGGGTAGGCATTCGCCAAGGTCATGGAAGCCCCCACTATGCATACAACATGATGAAGCTCTCGGGGCCACGCAGAACCATCACCATCCACGGCGACCCTGATATAGCTGTGGAATGTGAAGACAAAGCTGCCCAGCTCGCCTATGCCTTCATCACCGAAGAAACGAACCACGCTGATGAGATCATGAAATACGCGAGTGGCATAGAAAAGGACGATCGGATGATCCTGAAGATGTTGTGGGAATGGCTACGGCATTTGCTACCCAGGGTAGCGATTGATACGATTGAGGGCAAGAGTGAGTCACTATCCGCGGAAAGAGATTGGGAGAAAACACAAGGGTTTACCCTGGTTCAGCCCCCATAGGGTAAAGACCTACTTCCTACTATATTGTATAATTGGCGAGTGGATTACAAGATCGGTGAGCTCAGTGTCCAGGCAGGGAGTCGCTTGGATGGGGGAGCTAATAAGACGTAAGTACAATGAGAGCCCTAGGGAGGTTTATATAGAGTCTCCTCGGTAGGGTTTATAGGATTACAACCGAATCAGTTCAGGTTTCGGAGGATTTGACCTACTCTGACTGGGCCTAGCTAGGGTCTTGGGCCTCCATCTTCAGTCATCGGGATTCATCCGAAGCCTCCTTCTAGTCGTCGTACCAGCAGGCCCACTCGCTATGGTCCTGGGCCAGTCGAATCCTCCTTCTAGGCATACCCAGATTGGCATATCCCCATCAGTAGTCCCCGAGTGCATCTAGAGTTCAGCGAAGGTGTTGACTTGGCAGTCGGAGTAGGCGAGTCCGAGTGGATGCCCATTTGAATCAGTGACATACTCCTCCAACAAAGGGAGAAGCTTCTTTTTTGCCTTCAGTCGCAGCTTCGGCGAGTCGAATGGTTCCTGAGTCGCCTCACTTAGTCGATTGGAATGGGCGAGTTAGTGCGATTGGTTCCCACCTCGACAAGCACCGTGCCAGCAACATTTGAGGCCTCGGCGCACACTCGCACCATCGAGCTCATCCTAGGCGACTCGAGCCAGAATATCACCGTCGGGACCAACATGAGCCCCGCATAGGAAAGCGTGCTCATCAAGTTTCTCCTTGAGCATCACGACATCTTCGCATGGAAGCCATCTGACATGCCTGGTGTCTCGAGGAAACTCGCTGAGCACAAGCTAAATGCTGACCCCAAGGGACGACATGTCAAGCCACCACTACGTCCCTTCAATGAAGAGCTCTGCCGTGCAATTGCCGAAGAGGTGCAGCGGCTACTAGCCGCAGGGTTTATTCGACCCATCAAGTACTCCAAGTAGATGGCCAACCCAGTCCTAGTTCTGAAAAAGAATAACACCTGGAGGATGTGTATCAACTACACCAACCTCAACAACGCCTACCCAAAGGAGGAATTCGTACTCCTGCGAATTAACCAAATCATCGATTCGACCGCGGGGTCCGAGTCACTGTGCTTCCTCGACGTGTATTCTGGCTACAATCAGATAAAACTGGCTGTCAAGGATGAAGAGAAAACGGCTTTCATCACGCCGTTCGGAACCTTATGCTACACCGCGATGACATTCGGCCTCAAGTGAAAGAACATTTCATTATCCCTAGTGTTTTGTGTGTTAGATAACAATACTAAGGATTATTTAATGTGTGCTTAGTGCTGCAGATTAATGTTCACCCAAGAAAGCAGCTAAACCAAAGTTTTGGGGGGAAGATTATCCGCCCCTGGTCGACCAACAAAGGAGGGCAAGGCGCGTCGCTCTGTATGGGGACGAATTTCCCCACGGATTGTCCGGGCAGGGCCACAGTTTTTTCCCGGGCCGGATAATCTGCCCAAGAGGGGGCCAAATAATCCTCCCCCCAAGAATTTTTCCCAAGGTATCCAACGCACATCACTCTGTATGGGGGGGGGGGGCGGATTTTTGGCCTAGACAATCCGATTCCGAGCCGGATATTTGGCCCGGTCGGATAATCCGGCCCCCACTTAGGTCGGATAATCTAGCCCCAAACTTCTACAACGGCTGGCTTGGCAGGTGGTATAAATACTCCAATTGCTCCTCGTGTCAGATCTCTTGATTTATTTGACAAAGTACTATGCTGTTCATCCAATCCCAAAACGAGATCTCCACTTTCAACCACCCGAAGGCTCTGATCTTTGGGGAATCGAAGGAGGAGGCTTCGATCTACTTCGACACCAACCAAGCTCTTCAATTCCCCTCCATTCACTTGGAGGATTCCTTATCTAGTATTTCTTGCAAATATCTAGATCTCAATTTCAGTTATTGATTAACTTGTTCTTGTGGTATCTTGTTGCCATCACAGAAGCCTCCAATTTAGTTGTGGATGTGTGCCCTGCTAGTGTTGTAAAGGCACTGGTTCTCCCCTAGAAGGGTGCCAAATAGTAGAAGGTGGGTAAGGCCTTTGGTGGCGAGATCCATCGGAGAACAGGGTGAGGCCTATTGTGGCGTGGTGGTCTTAGTACCACCCACCCCCCAACGCAGAAGTACTTCCCTTAATAAGGAAGGAACTATGGTAAAACAAATCATGTTTCTCCGCGTGCTCCACTATGGTTACTTCTTTCCACCCACTTCGCCTTTACTCGCTTAGTAGTTAGGTTTACATATAGGGAAATTCCTCTTAGTTGCATATCTAGGGAATTTACCTTTGTGTTAAGCCTAAAATTGAAAAAGGAATATTTTTTTCGATGTAGCACCTATTCACACCCCCTCTAGGTGCCCATATGATCCATTTCAATTAGTATCAGAGCCTCGGCTCTTTATTCGGGCTTTACCGCCTAAGAGAGTATGGGTACTAAAGAAGATGGTAGTGAGGCTGGGAGTAAGGTCACCATGGATGATCTCAAGTCCTTGGAAACAAGCTTGATTAAAACCGCGGAGACCCAAATGCAAGAGATGCGTGAAATGATAGCGCGTCTCTCACCATCCATAGCTCCTCCACCATCTTCCACGGAGGCTACAACTCCTATTTCTAAGTACAAAGCTAAGGCTAAGTCCGAAGAAAAGTAGTTGGAGAGTGAAGATAAAAATAAGGGTTCCTCTTCCAAAAAGGGAAGTGGTAAGGAGGACTATAGCGAGTTTTCTCACTTATATTCACCTGATCCACCAATCCCTCTCCCTCATATAAACAATAGGGGTGATCCACCCAAGCTTACTACATCTTCCTTTAATCAATGGCAATTTTTGCTGAACTCTCATGTATGCAGTTCGTCCATTGAGTTATGGAGAATCACTGAAGGTGGTCTCCACATTAGGGATCCAAACAACTTGACAAGAAGAGAATTTGTTGATAGTCAACTCAATGCGATCGTTGCACATGATTCAGCTGGTGTGGGTCCCAAGGACATGCCACACATTGAACATTTCAACACAGCTAAAGAAGCTTGGGATGCCCTCACCGACTTGTTCATTGGAAATGAGAGCATGAGAAGAAATAGGTATGATGCTCTAAGCAATGAAGATGAAGGATTCTATATGTTGGATGGTGAGGACCATGAAGATATGTATAGAAGGCTCAAGGGCATTGCCACCACCTTTAGAAAGCATGGTTCCACACACGTTAATGATGCATGGATCAAGAGGAAATATGTTAGCGCACTTATGCCATTTGAGCCCACTGATTTGACGAGCTTACAAGGTAGACATAACTATCACCAAATGACTTCCAATGAAATCATGCAAGAAATGGTTGCATTCAAAGTTGCGGCAAAGAACGCTAAAGATGCTCGTGCTAGAGCAATTGGAATGCAAAAAGGTGTGAATGTTGCTTTGAAGACCAATGTGATTGATCAAGAAGAAGATGATAGAAGCTTTGACATAGTATCCATGATCATGGGGTGACCGTTTGCACTTCATAGCTGAATGGCCCTATCAAAGTAGAGAATATCATGGGGGAAGACTAGATCTCAAGGAGAAATCAAAGGCTCCTCGCAAGAAACCAAGAAGAGTGCTCCCTACAAGAAGCAACCAAAGATTATGTTGGTAGCCCAAGAGGAGTATTCATCCGCAAGCAAAGACAAAGAAAATGAAGATAGTTCAAGAGAGGTGGCTCTCATAGCCACTACATCTACACCAACCGCTTCGCTCTTCTATTCTCCAAATGAGAATGTCTACAACAAGAACGTCACTTGCCTCATGGCAAGAGGTTCCAAGGTATCACCTTCCATCACTTCTTTTCCTAAGACTACCACGAACACCGATATGAATGACGCCACTAGTCTTAAGGTTAAGGAAGAAGTTATTGCTTTGGATTGTTTTATGACTAACTTGCAAGGTGAATACAAAATGCATTTTGAGGCTCTCATGAGTCAACTTTCTCACTCGGAAGAACTCCTAGAAGAAAAGGGCCGAATTGAAAGGGAGGATGCAATAGAAATAACATCCTTGAAAAATGCTCTAGAAGAAGAAGAGATTTGGGCCTCCCTTGAAGAGAGGCTTGAGTAAATTGAGGAGTCCAATGATGAACGTATGGACAAACTAATGAAGGAACGGGATCATGCTATTGCTAAAGCAAAGAAGATAAAAAGAGAGAAGGTTTAATTTGGGGCTGCTCATGCTAGACTTTTCGACAAGTATGAGGCACTTAACATTACTCACAAGGCTTTGGAGAGTGAATACTATACTCTTAGTGAGTCTCATGGTCAGCTCCAAACTTGACTAACCAAGTATGATGTTCCAAGATCCTCTACAACGATGTGCAATCATGAAGACATTCTTCAAGAAAATGCAAGATTGAAAGTTGAGCTTGCCAAGTCATCTCTGCCCAAAGGTAAGGGAGTCCTTGATGAGGTCTTGAGCAAGCAAAGGACAAAAAATGGAAATGAGGGACTAGGCTATTTCCCCAATACCAAGAAGAATAAGAATGAGAAAAAGAAGGCCAAGAATACTCAAGCAAAGTCAAGCACCATTTAAAATAACATCATGAAGGACAAAAATGATTATGTTGGTTTTGTAGGGTCTAATAATCCTCACTATGAGTTATTTTGTGATTATTGTGGTGATGTTTATGCTAGTTATGTAGGTCCTTATGATAATTACATTGCTTGGTTTATTTGGGTTCCAAAGACCCTTCTTACTAACATGAGAGGACCCATTGAAAAATGGGTACCTAAAACCAAGAAGTAATTTTCTTGTAGGGCTATGCTTCCGGTGGGTCGAAATGGGTGGTTGTAGTGGATGCACAAGTCATATGACCGGAAGCAAGGAGATCATCACGGAGATGAGCCCTAATCATGATCAAATAACCGTCACCTATGGTGACAAGTCCAATTCTAAGGTATTGGGTCTTGGCAAGGTTATGGTTTCCCATGATATATCTCTCGTGGACGTCATGCTTGTTGAGACCCTTGGTTATAATTTACTTTCCATTCGTGCCCTTGGTAAGATGGGTTTTGCAATTTTCATTGATGATGATATCGTGGTACTCTTGTGGAGCAAGTCTCTCAAAGTCGCTTTTGTTGGGTACGTCGAAAATGACATGTATGTGGTGGACTTTTCAAGGAAAACCACTGCAGGTCTGACGTGCCTATTCGGAAAGGTTGATGTGGGTTGGCTATGGCATCACTGGCTAGCTCATGCAATATGAGAACTTTGCAAAGTCTTCACAAGGGTGGCCACAACCTTGGACTAAAAGAAAATGTTTCCTTTGCCAAAGATCATGTTTGCATGGCTTGTGTTGAAGGAAAGATGCACGACTCTCCCATCGAAGGAAGACAATTATTTCATCAAAGAGGATCTTAGAGCTTCTCCATGTGGATCTCTTTGGTCCTTCATCTCATGCAAGCCTAGGTGGGAAGAATTATTGCCTGGTTATTGTTGATGACTATTCAATATATACATGGGTTTACTTCTTCAAGCAGAAAAGTGAAACTCAACAAACCTTCATCGACTTTGCCAATGATGTGCAACATCAACACAATGTCCCCATATTGGCAATAATCCGGCCATCTCCACCGCTTGTCACTCTTCAAACCGGCTTTACCTCCGCAAGGTCTTGGTGCCGAATCCCACACTTATAGAGTTTACAACAAGACCACCAAGATTGTTGTGGAATCTTGTAGTGTGGTGTTCGAAGAGAATGACGGCTCCCATGTGGGGCAAGTTGATGTTTGTGACACAGATGTTGAAATACCCCAAGATGCCATAAGAAGAATGGGTGTGGGATTCTACCACCCCATTGAGGAACCCCTTGTGGCGGATCGGGAAGGACAATTCTCTACTGAAGTAGAGCCCTCATCTACACAAGATCAACAAACTCCACCTATTGAAGCAACTACTACACCAACTTGACAATCTTCTAAAGATCATCAAGCTGGAAGTCCTAGGCCGGATAATCCGGCCAGGGGGTAGATTATCTGACCCTGCTTCTCCATCTAATACAAGGCACTAAGATCAAGATGGAAGTCCCTGGCTAGATTGTCTGGCCATGGGGACAGACTATCCGGCCCTGCTTCTTCCACCCCAGCAAGAAAAGAAGACGAAGCTAAAACTCCTTGGCCGGATTATCCGGCCACACCCACGTCCAGATTATCTGGCCCTGGAAGCTCTGTCCAGCAACCTCCTATTACGACTGCTAAACAAGATCAAGGGCATGTTTCACCTTCAACTACCAGCGCTGAACAGCCCGTTGATCCAGCTAATATTAAGGATGGGAACACGATGTGCATTTATCCCTGCAAGGAACAATGAAGAAATTGAGATTCTTTGCAAAGCACGAGCTGAACGGAACCTTGAACTCACGGGTCATGAACTTGATAAAGTGGTGGGTGATCTTTGGAGAAGGGTATCCACAAGGGGTGAGCTAGCAAGGTTCAGCGATCATCAAGAACATATATCCATGGTGGAACCCAAGAAGGTTTTTGAACCTCTTGAAGATCTGGACTAGGTTGTGGCTATGCATGAAGAGGTCAACAATTTTGAGCGCAACAAAGTTTGGAAGGTCGTTGAGAAGCCTAAAGAGTGCCGCAATGTTATCGGCACAAAGTGGATCTTTAAGAATAAGCAATATGACAATAGTATTGTTGTTAGGAACAAGGCAAGACTTGTGGCACAAGGTTTTTCCCAAGTGGAAGGTGTCCACACCCGAATTTTTAATCCCAGATGCCTGATATGTCATACATCGCAATCCCAGGACTACCATTTTTGCGAGACATAATAGATTGGATATCACAGTACCTCATCCATTACAAACCATAAATAAGGTCTTATACAAATAAGGATCTCCTGATCCAGTCTTAATACAACAAGCAGCGGAATAATTAATAAGCGTAGCGGTGGGGTCCATCTTCAGGGGCACATGCAATGCTGACGAAGGCAGATAGTCCTAGTTATCATAGCTGTCCTATTGTCCGTCATCTTGGTAGTCTCCTTCATAGTCTGGCCATGAGAATATCCAGGGACAAAAGCCATGAGTACTCTTTAAGTACTCGCAAACTACTTCACTAACAAGTAGTATAGTTCTAATGTAAATGCTAACTCTTAGTTTAACTATACGGTTAAGTTTGAAACCTAAGCTGAGTTCTGAAACAAAGAAAGATAAAATAAAGTTCTAGAATCACTTATGTTGGGAAGCTAGTGTCATAGTCACAACCCTGTTATGGTCAAGTCAAGATTCATCATTCATTTCATAAGTCATTTTGAAAATATCTGACAACGAAACTGTATGGCCACTCCAACTGTCCATAACCTATTCGAATAGTTTGACACTCTACAGAGGTGGTACACTTTCACCACAAGATTCGATACATCTGTCAGGGATAACCCTGAATCATCATAGTTGGTATGCAGATAATCAAACATAACCTTTCCTTTACACACCCTAGTATAAGCACCTCTCCTATGAGCATGGCCTCCCAACCATGACCATCTGTCATCTTGGGCACTGCATAGGTGGACAACATTGAGAGGTAGCCTCAGCTCAAACCTCTCCCGCGAGGGAACTAATATTAATGCATATAAACTTCCGGCTAAGCCTTACCCATTTCAGGTATTGTGGTTGTACGGTAAAATTTGGAATGGTATCGCATCCGAATCCAACCATCAGTTTTTGTAAAAGGGCTAAGGCTCATGCCTCAACATTTTCATCATAATAAACCATTTGTGTTTCTCAACACATGTCAAAACATCTCAATAGAATGACTCATCATTCCAAGGTTTTCACAATTCATTTTCACCAGTTGTTCCCATCTAAAATGACTCAAGTTTTGACTTAGCTCTAAGCTACTAAGTTAAGAGTGTTCACTAAGGTGGGATGCTAATCTCAATCTCATGCCATAGAATGACATCTAAGGTTATCTATATAGGTCAAGTTTTATACTCTTTATGCTACCTTCAAAACAAGTAAAGGACTTTGGTAAAGTAAAGAAGTAAAGGCTTGGAAATAAAACTTGGGGTAGGTAAGAGTCAAAGTGGTATAACCAAAGCATGCCTAATGCCTTTGCTTATATTATCTATATTGCAAGGGTTAGCTTGCATTGTTAATGATGTCTTGCCTTGGTTGGTGCAGTGGTTGAAGTTTTCTTCCTCCTCCTATTGGTAGAACTCCTCCTCCTCGAAAGCTTGGTCGGTACTATCGTCTATAAATACATACGGAGTACACAATCACCAAACATTACATAACTAGTCTACTTAGCACTCTAAGGCACACATTTGATGATCTATTATCATCACAAGCATCACAAGGTTTTATTAACTAGCTTCATTCTTTTGATTTAAGAAAAGTAATTTCTACTCATTGAAAATAACTAAGATTTAATATTCACCACTTAAAATATGGGATCATGTGGACACATGTCCTCACCACATATTCTAACATGTGGGAATGTGATTTAAATGTTGGATCACATTTAATTAAGTTTAAGTTTAATATTTAATGATTTAAAGTCACTAGAAATGCCTATATAGCATTATTTTGGTACTAGTCCAAAGACACTGCATGCAAACCTTAATATTATTACATATTCAGATAGGTATGGTTAAATGTGATTTTTGAGAGTTGGAATCAACTCAAAAGCTATTATGGTTGATTTAGTAAAAATGTTTGAATGTGCAAAAGCTTCTGTCTTGTTATTTTTACTAGGAGGGATCTCTAACTCTAAATGAGTTAAACCCAATGGGCTTGGATAGATCTTTTCAGTAGCGTTCTAGCAAAATTTGAATCACTCCATTTGGTTCAGTAGATCTTCTTGAATTAACTTTTGAACTAAGGGACAGAAGTGAGTTCAAACTAAAATAGAAAAACCTATATTTGAACTAACTGGTCGCGCGGGAAAACTAATGGGCCGACCCAGTGGTGCTCCGCGGCGCGGATGACAACTGACAGGGGGGTCCCGCAGGTCAGCGACACATCCAACATGAAGCGGTACGGGGTACTCTCAGTGCTACGATTAAAAGATGGATCGACGGCTGAGGATCGTCGTCCCCGACGAACAGGTCGCCGGCGAGAGCTAACCCTAGCAGCTCGGTGGGGGTACGTGGGGGCTTACTAGGGCTCCAGCTAGACTTGGCGATGGGGGCGATCGAACGTGCGGTCGACGGTGGTTCTAGGCATGGTCGCGGTGGCTCCTGGGATGGACGAAATCGACGGCGCCTCTCCTCCTCTACTGCGGCAAGCTCCGGCAAAATTCCGGCGAACAGCGGCCTGCCTTGCTCCGGGGATGGGGTGGAAGGATCAGTGGAGAGAGGGGAGTGAGATGGTGTGAGGAGTTGGTGCTGGGGTGGCCTCTATCTATAGCTCGACGAAGCGACTGAACAGGATGGGCTGGCGACTCCGGCGAGGGCTGCACAACATGCTATCGTCGTGGCTGGAGGTAGGGGACGGTGGCTTGCCTCCTGGCGGTGCTCTACGGTTTAAATGCGCTGCTAGGGGCGGTGGCGTTTGGTCGGGAGCGTCCCGCGCTCTGGGAGATAGAGGCGGTTCTCGACGCGGCGCTCTGCGACTATGGGTCGCGCGGCGGTGCACGACCGTGTCTGGCGGGGTGCTAGGGTCGAGGCAGAGCAGCATGCAGTCTGCAGTGAGGCGGTCTGTGGCGTCTTGGCGGCGGTGGCGCTCAGCTGCGCAGAGAGAATGGGCGAGGCTGGGAGTGTTCGATGGCGGCGATGGCCGTGGGGTGGACCGTGGGCGGCGGTAGGGTGGCGCCTAGCTTCCTGGAGCGGCGGAGAGGGGCTGGCGGTCTGCTGCTGTGTTGGCAACGTTGGCCGGCGAGCATGGTGTCGGGGCGGTGTTGCACTAGCGGTAGGGGCTAGAACTAGGGTGGGTTTTGGTCTGGTTGGGCTCAGGGGAGACCAGAGTGATCAATGCAAACCAAATGGCTCGACAAGAATTGATCAAAACAGTAATAGTTAGGCTAAATTTGATTCTGTCTGCCAGGTGTTCGACACAATGGCCGCATGAGAAAAGTTTTTGGATTTTTAGCTGAATTTTGGTGGAGTTGTTGATCACATGCTTGAGCATCTCTGGTTTCTTGTGATTTGAAAATGGAGTTCATTTGAGTGGTTTTTGAATAAGTGGGATCTTCTCACATGAACTACATTCAATTTTCAAATGCCATTTAAAATTAGTGTTTGAAAGTTTTTGGTAGATCACAAAGTGGGCCTTGGTACATCACTACTTGTACTAGCAAGGGGTGCAAATATCCATATTTGTTTCTGTTAGGTTTTGAGTTCTAGGAATAGCCAAAGTAGGGATGGTAGTTAAAATGGCACAAATGACCATTTGCTTCTTTTATTCATTTTGATTTGTTTTTCTTTGGGATTTGTTTTGGAATGATCTAGATGACGTTTAATTCACCTAAGAATCATTTTACAAGCAATGTATCACTTAAACATGGCAATTCAAATCAACTCCTAATTTATATGCACACACATATGAATGCTTTAATATTTTTAAATGGAAAAGTTTTTGTTAACTCTAAATTTGATGATTTGGATCTTGATCACTTGGATAAAAGATTTGGGATGTTACAGAAGGCATCGACTTTGGCAAGACTTATGCTCCAGTGGCTCATCTTGAGTCCATCTGTTTGAGATGTCTATGATGGGTGAGTTGAGGTTCTTTCTTGGTTTGGAAATCAAGAAACTACAAGAATGGACTTTTATCATCAAGAAAAATATATATACAAGACATGCTCAAGAGATTCAAGATGACCAATCTTAATGGTTTTTCCACCCCAATGCAAACTAAGTGTCACCTTGAATTAAATCCCAATGGTAAAGCTGTGGACCAAAAGGTATATAGGTCCATGACCGGCTCTCTTCTTTACATCTGCGCATCTATACCCAATATTGTGTTGAGTGTAGGTGTGTGTGCAAGGTATCAAGCGGCTCCTAAATAAAGCCACTTAGTGGTGGTCAAGAGAATCTTTTGATATTTGGTTCATTCCCCTAACTTTGGTCTATGGTATCCCAAGGGCTCTAATTTTTCTTTATGTGGATACACGGATTCTGATTGGTCTTGTGATAAGGATGATAGGAAGTCAACTTCTGGAGCTTTTCAATTTTTGGGAATATCTTTGGTTTGTTGTTCTTCCAAGAAGCAAAATTATATATCTCTATCCACCGCCGAAGCCGAATATGTGGCTTCTGCTAGTGCATGCACTCAGTTTTTATGGATGAGGCAAACTTTAAAAGAATATGCTGTCAATTGTGACAAAGTGCCTCTTTTATGTGACAATGAAAGTGCCATCAAAATTGCTTACAATATGGTGCAGCACACAAGGACAAAACATACTGAGATCAGCAATCATTTTATTCGAGACCATGTCGCCCGTGGAGATATTGATCTATCATTTGTGAGCATGAAGAATTATCTAGCAGATATTTTCACAAAGACACTTGATGAAGCAAGGTTTTGTTATTTGAGGAGTGCGCTAAGTATCGTGGATTCAAGGAGCTTGACTTGATTTCCCTTGCATACTCTCCTATGTCTCTTCCTCTATTTGGTTTAGATGTGGGCATGGATATAGGGGGAGTGTGGACCTAATTATTGGGACACCCCCCCCCATAATGTTGAAAGCAAGATAAATCATTTCTCTTTGTATCATTTTGTCATATGTGAGTTTATTGATGAGTATTGGCTATGAACCCAAGATACATCTTCGCGGTGTCATGCCATCTACTCCTACATGGTGCCTTCAGCCACCGCCCTCTTCTTTATGAAGAGTTTGTTCTTTGAGGGTTTTATTGGTTTTTATTTGTCCATCCTTTGTTCTTATGGAAAACACACCAATAACTAGCTTTTCAATATCTTGGTTTTTCCAATTGTTGGTGTGTAGTACCATCTCAGTTTGGCTCCCTAACCTAAGTCTTTCTCCCTCATCGAGCCATCTATCTTGCACACAAATACTTTGTTGAATCTTGCGAGGGTGTTGTTTGGGGTGTGCTGGTCTGAACCTATGTAAAACAGAAAATTTAGAGAGGGCCAGATTATCCAACCTGGGCGGAACTGCCTTCTTAGGGCTGGGCATCGGGTGGAAGGGCTCAAACAGACCAACCACTTCCACCCTGACCCCTTCCTCTCTCTCAGCCGCCTCTGGCCTCCCCGACCATCCACAATGCTATTCCGGCCACCGGATTCTCTGGGCCTCCCCTGGATCTTCCTCGTAACTCCTCCGGGTACCTTCTCCTCCGAGTACTTCTTCCAATGAGTGAGGGTAAATCCCCCATTCCTATCTTTTGTATGGAAGTTGTGGTTTTGTTGTGGAAACTCGGTTTAGAGGTTTCCCTTTGTTCCATATGCATGTTAGAAATCGTAAACTAGCAACCCTTTTGCCCGATCTATGTCGATACTATCAATCTGAGTAGTTCTGAATTTTTTTGCCAGGGACGGATTATCCGCCCCTGGCTAGGACGGATTATCATTTACGAGAGATGCTAGAGCGAGTGGGAGAAGGCCTCCTGTGTCGTCTAGTGCCCGTGAGGTTAAGCAACTCAATTGGTTTTAGTGTAACATTCTGTGCATGGGGGTAGATACTCACAAGGGATAGTATGAGACATACCGGAAGCACCATGATATTGCTCACACTCATCAGCTTATCCTTCACCATGTCTCCGGGGCATCAGGCCCCCCTCCTACCTAGGCTACTTCCACACTGTATGCTCAGTGGAAAACTTCAGGCACCGACTATGGTGAGCTCGAGCATCACTTATTCCCCGCCCCTACTCCTCCGGTTGTTGATGATGAGAACGAGGATGAGGAGTGTAACTACCTCGGTGAATTACGCTATTAGTTACATGCCTGGATGAGCGGGAATGGTTAAAATAGTACGGTGAGGCCAAATGCCACTCACAGGTAGACCTTTCGGCCGTCCTAACCATTTCCAAACATCGGGACAAGAACGAAGCGAATCGCAAAGCGAAGGGATCAACTACATACACAAATGAGTATGTATGCAAGCCACCATACAACAGTCCTCAGAGCCATTCCATCTAGAAGAAATAGAAATATTGCAACGCCATACGGCAAGATCCAAATATCCTAGATAGCTATAATAGTTTAGGATATCTCCTCATACATCAAACATCAGAGTATCAGGCGGAAGCGGAAAACAAGATCCGAGTACGGATAAGAAGCAAATCGGCATAAGATGCCCCATAAATAAACACATCCCGCCCATAGATCTCACGGATCCCCGTTCTCAGAATCTCTACACCGAGTGATCGTTGCCAACATCGTCTGTCTCCTCCACCCAGTATCCATCTTGTGAGTGTACCTGTTCATCTGAATCAAACAATTTATCGTGTGAGACCCTAGGGGTACTCAGCAAGTCTTTATTCCTCTAAAGGGGACATAACCTGGGGTGACGCAATTGCAGCAAAAGATAATACCTAACAATTCTAGGGATACTCGCTAACCATCCGCCTAACCAAAGATAGACGGATGTCCGTGAATTAATAACAACAGTTGTAACAGTAATATTAACAGATCCATCCTCCTCCTAAACACCAACGAGGAAGCGGACGAACAGCCCCCCATCCGTTGGCAGTTTTATTATCCATTCCATGAGTGTTGCACTATTTACTAGTCAGGTACTTAGTCAAATTAAAAGCGGTACTTTAGTTGTACTTGTCTATGATCGAGAAACTGTGCTCCAAGTCGTCCATAACCGCGGACACGGCTTTCAGAAAGATTTACCCCGCAGGGGTGCACAAATAGCAACACACACTCGATCAACCTCGGAAAAACCAAATCAAAACCCAACGAGGCATTCACGACAAAGCGATCACAGGATTCAGAAATATTTCAGGGGGCCACCCCATTAAGCTACCCGCAACGAAGTTGGCCGGCTCCGAGACGGACTTAAGGTTTGCGTCAATGGCTGTAAACGACTGGGAACCCGAAAGTGTGACTGGGCTTGTCGATACCGCGAAAACACTCCGCATCCAAAACAGTACAGGTGCTCCTCGCACAATCGTAAATAAAGCCCCAAACTACTTGTGGCCCCAAGAAATAAGAATGAATCAAGCTCTGGCTCAGGGGGGTTCATAAGCCTCCCGGATGTGGATAGCGCGAATATTCAAGGAACAGGAATCAAGTACTCGGGGTCCTACGGGACACAAGTGAGCATGAAAAACCAAATAGCAGATATTGCTCACCGATGCCACTTTCATTAGTTATCCCATTACTACTCAGGTTAAGTTGTTTAGGTACCTCATTATCCATCAGACACTCACATACCCTACACATGCTGTTCTACGACCCGCATGGCTCAAACAACTCCTGTAGTAATGGCTCATGGGATGGAGGAACAAGCTTCGGTGGGGTTTAAAAGTAAAGGCTATGCAGTACTTGGGATTCAGTTTAATGCAATCGCGACTTAATGATGCAAGAATAAGAGAGAGGCAATAGGTACTATATGTGTGCAAGCATGTGGTAGTGCTTGCACAGCGCTCAGATTGAAGCGAGGACGGATCTGGGTAGTGCTCCTGGGTTTCTTGATATATCCCCTGCTCAGCGTCTATTCGAAGAAGAACCAAACAAACAAGGGCCAACATAAATAAAGTGCACAAGCATATGAATAAAATGCGACACATCATTTGTCAAATTTGGAGTTATAAAACAAAAGTTATTAATTAATTAGGGAAAAGGGTATTTTATTGTAATTTTGAACAACTCGAAATTTAAAGTGTTCAAAATATCTTTTGAAGGGCATGTTTGAATTCCTCACATTTTCCTGAGTCAAAAACATATATCATTTGTATTATTTGGATTAGCTAATAAAAAGTTATTAATTTTTGGATATAAAACATATTTAACAATTTCTGAAAACATTTTTATTAAACAGAAAAAGATCAGAGGTTTTTGTACACAGAGGGAGCTAGCCACAACCACTGACGGGTGGGCCCGAGATGCTGAGTCAGCACGGCGGGCAGCGGGGTACTCCTCTGGGCTTTTTTGCACCGCTGTCCGGCCCAGACCGACTTGCGGGCCCTGAGGTTGGCGGGGCCACAACGCGCGCGACCCAGCCAGGGCGTGCCACGCGGCATGGACAGGGGCACGCTTGTGATGGCGCAACAAAACCCGGGTGCTTTTCTGTAAAAGCTCCACAGAGGCAGACAGGTGGGACCAGGCTGGACCGCGGGTTGAAAAAGCTAACATGAAGGGGGTATGTGCAAAAAGGACATGCGCTACTGTTTTTCTTCCTCCGTTTCTGACGAAACTGACGGTGCCGCTCAACAGAGGAGAACAGGGGCGCCCAGGGCTCGATCCCATGACCTCACGCTGGAGCTGGCGGGTCGGAGCCACCGCGGTACTAGCGGGCTGATGCTAGGTAGTGGTTGCGCGGCCAGGTGAGGTGTGGCGAGGCGTCCGTCGTCTACCTCGCGCGCGTCAACTACAGGCATGCACGGAGGCGACGGAGACGAGGTTCCCGGGACGCACGGATAGGGTTGGTCGATGCGGCTAGGCGGGGCGGAAGCGGGCGTGTGCGCAATTGCCGAAGCAGAGCACGGCAGCGACGGCAAGCGGCTGGGGTTTTAGCGAGCAGCGACGACCACAGGGCGTTCGACGAAACGATCGACGCAACCGGGAAGCAAAGATGGACAGGGGCATGTCTAGGGGGGTCAGTGGCTCACCGCGGGGCTCTCGGTGGCGCTGGATCGGCTTGGTTTGCAGGAGAGCGTCGATGATGCAAGCGGACGGCGAGCTAGGGTTTGTGTCGGGCTCGACGGTGATCTTCGGCTCTGGTCCTTTTCCTCCTCATGACAGCTGAAAGTGACCTTCTAGGAGTCTCCTCGACCTTCCTCGACACACGGCTCCTCTTCTCCTCCTCTCCAGCACCGGTGCTACGGGGTGGCCGAGATAGACGGCGAGGTGGCAGGTAGGCTAGCAACAGGGGACGGTGAGGAACTGGGGTGGTGAGGGCAGAGCCCAGGCGAGATCTGGATGGTACTGCCAGGACAGGGTGGGGTAGATAAGAAGGAAGGCTCGGGAGATGCCGTGGGGAATCAGTAGAGAGGAGAAGAAAAAGGTGGCTCGGGTGCCACCTTTCCTCCTTGTCCTCTCGAGCAGGGGCTCGGCGTGGGAGGCCAGGGCAGGGTAGGTGGAGGCTGCCAGGTGGGTCAGGGAGTGAGGGGAGCTCGGGGTGGGGCTGCTGAGGCAGGGAGAGAGAGCTAGAGAGAGAGAGATGGGAGGCTCGGGTGAGCTAGGTTAGAAGGGTGAGGCTCGGGTTAGGGTTTGTGCTAGGGTTGGGGTAGGAGGGTAGCTCGGCCAGGGGGAGTAGGGTGGCTAGGTTTTGGCTAGAGGGGGTGGTATGGTAGATGGTGAAAGTGGGGTAGGTGATTAGGGTTAGGGTTTTGGATAGAGAGGAGGGATTAGAGAGAGGGTGTAACTAGGGTTAGATGGATGGGGTGGCTCGGGTTGGGGTTCTAGGGTTGGGGTAGGGGTAGCTGGGGTGGGGCCAGGGAGGAAGGGTGGCCAGGTGGGGCCAGCATGATAGAGAGAGGAGAGACAGAGAGGTGTGGTAGGGGTTGGGGTTGATACTTCGGCATGGAGGGGGTAGGTCATGGGGTAGGGTTTGGAGAGAGGGCTTAGGAGAGAGGATAGAGAGAGAGGGTGATGTGGTGGAGTGTTTTTGACAAGATCAAGCAAGATCAAGCAAAGATCAAACAGGATCTAGCAAAAGGAGTAGAAGAGATAAAAAGATGGTGAGGGGTGTTGGTATGCATGATCAAGTGAGAGAAAAGGATGGACAAGGTGATGATCTTACAAGCTCATGCATGGCACTACTCAAGTGAGGTTGTTGAGGTAGAGGCATAAGGCAAGAAACAAAGCAAGGTAGAAAGGATTGAGAGAAAGAGAGAGATGAGAAGATGATCCACTCAAAATCAAATAAAACCAAAGGAGGACAAAAGATGGTGATGGTTGCATGGCCCATGCAAGATAATAAATGCCATGATTATCCTTGTGAAAACAAAATAAAATCTCATGGCATTTATTTATGTGCATCCTCAAAAGATGGAGTAAGGGCCAAGCTACGTATTTATAGAATTAGATCCACCCAACCCACATGAGCTAGAATAAAAATCAAAAGAAAAGAATTACAAGCTCATGGGTTATTGGAATGGTGGAAGTATAAGGTGGTGACAAAGAAAGGTGGTGGAGTGGAATAAAAGATGTGCCCCCAACTCAACTTGGGCATTAAACAATATATCAATAACCAAATACAATATCAAGAGGCAAATACAATTTACAATGCATATGAGAGAAGAACCAAATCAAAAGGGTTTTATATGATGCTCAAATGCAAGGTGGCATGATGACATGAGCATGATATAATTATGATGCAACAATTATATGTAGGAAGTAGCATTTATATAGACTAGCTAGTAGCATTGCAATTGTTAGACAATTGGGATGCTACAACTCTCCCCCACTAAACAAGAATCTCGCCCCGAGATTCCTAGGAAAAAGAAAACAACACAAGGAGAGGTGGGTGTTCGAACGAAGGTGACCCTCACGTTCCCAAGTTGATGAACAACGGAATGGTGCGACCACTACACGTTGCAAAACTTGCTAGACTTGTTGCGAGTCTTGCGTTTTGCTTGAGAAACAACGGGTTAGAAGAATTGAAGGATTGTCGTGAGACAAGAAGGATAGGATGGACATAGCTTCGGTTTCATCAAAAAACATGATAAAAGAAAAAGAACCACTTGTGAAAGAAAGGACAAGATGATGTATCATGGATAAAGAAAGACACACCATTAAGCTTAAAGATTTACCGATACTAGAGATGATGAAATCTTTGTCTCGCCGGAAGAAAGAGCTAGGTTGGAGAGGTTTGAACCACTATGACATTAGCATTATCTCTTCTCTCGGATTTGGGAAAAGAAGTTCGGAAACCATATCGCCTTCAAACAATAGAGTTCCTTGATATCAACGGAAAGATTTAGTTAGACATAGTCGGATTAGATTCTTCTTGCGCTGGTAAGACCCAACGGATCACGCAATTGAGGTGCGCGGATATAACTTCCAGAGACAGATGTGAAGCTAGATCATGGTGGAATCCTAAGACGCAACGAATATGGAGGATCTAGAGTTTATTGTAGAGATACTTATTTCTTTCTTTAGCCTTGAGGCTAACGCAATAGATTTGCGGCTGATGGCCTCAACCATAATTGGCTTTACCACAGAAAAAGAATTGATGAAACAAAGAGAGAGATAGTTTCCTTTCATCTTGTTTGGGGATGTCGAGCATCGATCGAATGCCGAGGACAGAAAAGAGTTTGTGTTTGTTTCCACCAGATAATTGAAGATTTTGCTCCATCTAGAATAGACAGACCACCAACCAGAGATTATTGATTACTTTCTTCGAGAGAGCACTCCGGAAAAACAAGGACGGAAGTAAAAGTATCAAGGGATAAAGGCCACTTCTAACTTCCATGAAATGAGTTAAATTACATTAATTCACCAATTCAATGTACAAGAGCGAATGATAAGAGTAGTGGTATGGTAGCTACTCCATCCCGCACTCAAAGCATTACTCCGCACATGAATAAGAAAACCATGCAACCCAACTACCGAAACAGACTGAAGGTATTGACAATAACTCATGGAACTTCGTTAGAAAACAAGGATAGATGCAAACGATTCGCCGGATTCATAGATAGATAAGGGTGATGCTGTTGTCGTCATATCGGAAGTACCAAGCCACCGGAAAGATATGAAGGAAGATTACGGAGAACAACTTCAAGATTCAACAGCTACAGAAAGGATAGCACCACTTGAACATAAGGATTACAAAAGATCTGAAAAATCTTCATGGCCTCCGGTGGATTGAGCATAGATGATAGAACGAGAGGGTTTTAAAAGATCACTTGACGAGATTGAGGTGAAAGAACTCCATGTTCTTCTTGAAATGATTGAGAGAGATTTAGCAGTTTTGAGGAAATCTATGGCGGAACGACGATGATAACTTGCCAACAAGGAACGACTCTGGATTGGTTGAAGATGGAGGATGGAATTAACAATGGACTTGCTAATTCCAGAATTGAAGCAATGTATTTAGCAGAAGGACGTGGCCGAGATAGGTGACTTCAAAAAGTCAGAATTCTCATTTTGAGACTTTGCACACAGGCAGTGCTCACGAAGCTCGAGAGAAAGAGACACAGATGATCTTCCATGTTCTTCCATTGATATCGAATAGGCAAGCATATTATCAACATATACCACCATGGATTAACAGGATATTCCCAGAATATCAAGTTCAAGAGGCGGGAGAAACGAACAAATGCTCGAAACACTTTCTGAGCTCAACGCTCTTTGAAAGATCAATGTTACGAGTAAGGATTCATGTTGGAAAGATGCACTGGTAGAATAGATTATCTGGTCCTTCGGAAGAGAACAGGAAATGCCACCTGGTTCACATTGTCGATCGGATCACCGGTTACAAAGATAAAGAGATCTTGGATAAAGAAAAGATGATAGATCATACCTTAAGCAAAGCTATCAGAGACGAAAAGATCCAATTCCCTCGTCTCAAAGAGAATTTTGCAGATATGGAGTTCAAAAAGATGTGCAGCATGATGGACAGATGATAGACCGCCGTAGTGCTTTGGGAAACTCCGGATTGCCAAAGATGCTTGAATATGCATAGATATGATCACGGTGTAATCGAAATCATAGGAGATAACCGTCACCATTTGGAGGATAGAGGTGATTGCATTTTCCATATTCCACTCATGATAAGTGTCATATAGCTATGCCGAGAACCAAATTACAATTACCAGCATCGGATCGACACATGTTATGTAATTAGCCCAAGAGAATTGGAGATGAAATGAAACTCTAGGATTAAGCGCCGGTGACAAAAGAATGAGTTAGCATGGACATGCTGATAAAAGGGAGATAGATAATGTTTCACACACGACTGGAAAGGAGTGTGGAAACACAGCTGTATCAAAGAAATTTTTTCCGCATTTTTCGGCATTAAAATACCAATAGATGCGCAAAAACACTTATCAGGTAGAGATTAGCAACTCCACATTCTGTGAAAGCATGCTGGAAGGAAGAACACCCTTAAGAGGATGGCACCGGTTAACAAGGAGTCAGATAGATCGCGCCGGTTTTCAAAAGCACACAAGATGGAATGTACCAACAGTTGATAACCAAAGGCAGATTGTGATAACAAATTGGATGCAACAGATAGACAAAGAATTACACAGACACGCACACACACACACTTTCTATGGTACTACGGAAACCCAGAACACGTGAATCCTAGTTTGAATTTTAAGAAGAGGATTGAAAACGTTACACTTCCTTACCAGAAAAGGTGGGTGGGTGGGTAAGAAGAAAAGTGGAAGCAGTCCTACTCTCACGTTTTTCTTTTCCCTAGTATACATAGCTACCAAAAATATTTGCTAAACTGACAACGACCATTTGGCTGAGACCCTGAAGGGCGGGATGGCTCTGATACCAATTGTAACTACCTCGGTGAATTACGCTCTTAGTTACAAGCCTGGATGAGCGGAAATGGTTAAAATAGTACGGTGGGGCCAAATGCCACTCACAGGTAGACCTTTCGGCCGTCCTAACCATTTCCAAACATCGGGACAAGAACGAGCGGCGTAATCGGCAGGCGAAGGGATCAACTACATACACAAATGAGTATGTATGCAAGCCACCATACAACAGTCCTCAGAGCCATTCCATCTAGAAGAAATAGAAATATTGCAACGCCATACGGCAAGATCCAAATATCCTAGATAGCTATAATAGTTTAGGATAGCTTCTCATACATCAAACATCAGAGTATCAGGCGGAAGCGGAAAACAAGATCCGAGTACGGATAAGAAGCAAATCAGCATAAGATGCCCCATAAATAAACACATCCCGCCCACAGATCTCACGGATCCCCGTTCCCGGAATCTCTACACCGAGTGATCATTGCCAACATCGTCCGTCTCCTCCACCCAGTATCCATCTTGTGAGTGTACCTGTTCATCTGAATCAAACAATTTATCGTGTGAGACCCTAGGGTTTTCGGCAAGTCTTTATGCCTCTAAAGGGACATAACACAGGGTGACGCAATTGCAGCAAAAGATAATACCTAACAATTCTAGGGATACTCGCTAACCATCCGCCTAACCAAAGATAGACGGATGTCCGTGAATTAATAACAACAGTTATAACAGTAATATTAATAGATCCATCCTCCTCCTCGCTTACCAATGAGGAAGCGGACGAATAGCCCCCCATCCGTTGGCAGTTTTATTATCCATTCCATGAGTGTTGCACTATTTACTAGTCAGGTACTTAGTCAAATTAAAAGCGGTACTTTAGTTGTACTTGTCTATGATCGAGAAACTGTGCACCAAGTCGTCCATAACCGCGGACACGGCTTTGAAAGATTTACCTGCAGGGTGCACAAATAACACACACTCGATCAACCTTGGAAAAACCAAATCAAAACCCAACGAGGCATTCACGACAAAGCGATCACAGGATTAAGAAATATTTCAGGGCCACCCCATTAAGCTACCATAGCGAAGTTGGCGGCTCGAGACGGACTCAAGGTTTGCATCGATGGTATGTAACGACGGAACCCGAAAGTGTGGTGGGCTTGTCGATACGAAAACACTCCGCATCCAAAATAGTACAGTGCTCCTCGCACAATCGTAAATAAAGCAAAGAAAGCATGGCATAAACAGGATAGTAATAAAGCCCCAAACTACTTGTGGCCCCAAGAAATAAGAATGAATCAAGCTACGGCTCGGGGGGTTCATAAGCCTCCCGGATGTGGATAGCGAATATTCAAGGAACAGGAATCAAGTACTGGGTCCTACGGGACACAAGTGAGCATGAAAACCAAATAGCAGATATTGCTCACCGATGCCACTTTCATTAGTTATCCCATTACTACTCAGGTTAAGTTGTTTAGGTACCTCGTTATCCATCAGACACTCACATACCCTACACATGCTGTTCTACGACCCGCATGGCTCAAACAACTCTTGTAGTAATGGCTCATGGGATGGAGGAACAAGCTTCGGTGGGGTTTAAAAGTAAAGGCTATGCAGTACTTGGGATTCAGTTTAATGCAATCGCGACTTAATGATGCAAGAATAAGAGAGAGGCAATAGGTACTATATGTGTGCAAGCATGTGGTAGTGCTTGCCTGGCAGCTCAGTTGAAGAGAGGGACGGATCTGGGTAGTGCTCCTGGGTTTCTTGATATATCCCCTGCTCAGCGTCTATTCGAAGAAGAACCAAACAAACAAGGGCCAACATAAATAAAGTGCACAAGCATATGAATAAAATGCGACAAGCAAACAATCATGCCATGATGAATGATGCACAATTTGCATGGCAATAAAGTAGCATGGCATGGGTGAGGTGTGAAATACAAGAATAAAGCATTTTATGGAGTTTTAGTCACCTTTTATACTCAAATAAGTTGCTGTATACTTTATATTTATATGATGCATGCTGCAATTCAGAACAAGGAATGCATAAACAGAAAGGTCTCGTCGAGCTGATCATTTTAGACACATCATTTTTCAAATTTGGAGTTATAAAACAAAAGTTATTAATTAATTAGGGAAAAGGGTATTTTATTGTAATTTTGAACAACTCGAAATTTAAAGTGTTCAAAATATCTTTTGAAGGGCATGTTTGAATTCCTCACATTTTCCTGAGTCAAAAACATATATCATTTGTATTATTTGGATTAGCTAATAAAAAGTTATTAATTTTTGGATATAAAACATATTTAACAATTTCTGAAAACATTTTTATTAAACAGAAAAAGATCAGAGGTTTTTGTACACAGAGGGAGCTAGCCACAACCACTGACGGGTGGGCCCGAGATGCTGAGTCAGCGGTGGGCATGAGGTACTCTCTGGGCTTTTTGCACCACTTATGGCCCAGTGATCGACTGACGGGCCCCGAGGTTGGCGGGCCACAAAGACGCCGAGGCGTGCCACGCGGCATGGACAGGGGCACGCTTGTGATGGCGCAACAAAACCCGGGTGCTTTTCTGTAAAAGCTCCACAGAGGCAGACGGGTGGGACCAGGCTGGACCGCGGGTTGAAAAAGCTAACATGAAGGGGGTATGTGCAAAAAGGACATGCGCTACTGTTTTTCTTCCTCCGTTTCTGACGAAAGTGACGATGCCGCTCAACAGAGGAGAACAGGGGCGCCCAGGGCTCGATCCCATGACCTCACGCTGGAGGTGGCGGGTCAGAGCCACCGCGGTACTAGCGGGCTGATGCTAGGTAGTGGTTGCGCGGCCAGGTGAGGTGTGGCGAGGCGTCCGTCGTCTACCTCGCGCGCGTCAACTACAGGCATGCACGGAGGCGACGGAGACAAAGTTCCTGGGATGCACGGATAGGGTTGGTCGGTGCGGCTAGGCGGGGCGGAAGCGGGCGTGTGCGCAATTGCCGAAGCAGAGCACGGCAGCGACGGCAAGCGGCTGGGGTTTTAGCGAGAAGCGACGACCACAGGGCGTTCGACGAAATGATCGACGCAACCGGGAAGCAAAGATGGACAGGGGCATGTCTAGGGGGGTCAGTGGCTCACCGCGGGGCTCTCGGTGGCGTTGGATCGGCTTGGTTCGCAGGAGAGCATCAACGATGCAAGCGGACGGCGAGCTAGGGTTTGTGTCGGGCTCGACGGTGATCTTCGGCTCTGGTCCTTCTCCTCCTCCGCGACAGGTACAGGCGGCCTTCTAGGAGTCTCCTCGACCTTCCTCGACACACGGCTCCTCTTCTCCTCCTCTCCAGCACCGGTGCTACGGGGTGGCCGAGATAGACGGCGAGGTGGCAGGTAGGCTAGCAACAGGGGATGGTGAGGAACTAGGGTGGTGAGGGCAGAGCCCAGGCGAGATTTGGATGGTACTGCCAGGACGGGGTGGGTAGATAAGAAGGAAGGCTCGGGAGATGCCGTGGGGAATCAGTAGAGAGGAGAAGAAAAAGGTGGCTCGGGTGCCACCTTTCCTCCTTGTCCTCTCGAGCTGGCGCTCGGCGTGGGAGGCCAGGGCAGGGTAGGTGGAGGCTGCCAGGTGGGTCAGGGAGTGAGGGGAGCTCGGGGTGGGGCTGCTGAGGCAGGGAGAGAGAGCTAGAGAGAGAGAGATGGGAGGCTCGGGTGAGCTAGGTTAGAAGGGTGAGGCTCGGGTTAGGGTTTGTGCTAGGGTTGGGGTAGGAGGGTAGCTCGGCCAGGGGGAGTAGGGTGGCTAGGTTTTGGCTAGAGGGGGTGGTATGGTAGATGGTGAAAGTGGGGTAGGTGATTAGGGTTAGGGTTTTGGATAGAGAGGAGGGATTAGAGAGAGGGTGTAACTAGGGTTAGATGGATGGGGTGGCTCGGGTTGGGGTTCTAGGGTTGGGGTAGGGGTAGCTGGGGTGGGGCCAGGGAGGAAGGGTGGCCAGGTGGGGCCAGCATGATAGAGAGAGGAGAGACAGAGAGGTGTGGTAGGGGTTGGGGTTGATGCTTCGGCATTGAGGGGGTAGGTCATGGGGTAGGGTTTGGAGAGAGGGCTTAGGAGAGAGGATAGAGAGAGAGGGTGATGTGGTGGAGTGTTTTTGACAAGATCAAGCAAGATCAAGCAAAGATCAAACAGGATCTAGCAAAAGGAGTAGAAGAGATAAAAAGATGGTGAGGGGTGTTGGTATGCATGATCAAGTGAGAGAAAAGGATGGACAAGGTGATGATCTTACAAGCTCATGCATGGCACTACTCAAGTGAGGTTGTTGAGGTAGAGGCATAAGGCAAGAAACAAAGCAAGGTAGAAAGGATTGAGAGAAAGAGAGAGATGAGAAGATGATCCACTCAAAATCAAATAAAACCAAAGGAGGACAAAAGATGGTGATGGTTGCATGGATCATGCAAGATAATAAATGCCATGATTATCCTTGTGAAAACAAAATAAAATCTCATGGCATTTATTTATGTGCATCCTCAAAATATGGAGTAAGGGCCAAGCTACGGATTTATAGAATTAGATCCACCCAACCCACATGAGCTAGAATAAAAATCAAAAGAAAAGAATTACAAGCTCATGGGTTATTGGAATGGTGGAAGTATAAGGTGGTGACAAAGAAAGGTGGTGGAGTGGAATAAAAGATATGCCCCCAACTCAACTTGGGCATTAAACAATATATCAATAACCAAATACAATATCAAGAGGCAAATACAATTTACAATGCATATGAGAGAAGAACCAAATCAAAAGGGTTTTATATGATGCTCAAATGCAAGGTGGCATGATGACATGAGCATGATATAATTATGATGCAACAATTATATGTAGGAAGTAGCATTTATATAGACTAGGCTAGTAGCATTGAAATTGTTAGACAATTGGGATGCTACAAGGAGTGATCCCTTGGGACGCTAGCATCGCTCTTTTCCCTTTTTGGCATTTCGATTCCAAAGGGGGAGAAGTAGTTCTATTAGGATGTCGAGGATTTGCATGGGTCGGGCACAATCACATTTTCTTTTTAATCATTTCCTTTATCCTTGCTTGTGCCCATTTAGAGTTGAACTTTTAAATTTTCTATTTGGTTTGAGATTGTTTGAGACTATGTGGTTGTGTGAGACTATGGATCTATCCCTGTTATATTTGGAATTATCACTATGGATTTATCTCTATGAGAGTATGGATTCATCCCCATGCCATGGAATTACAGTATTATCTTTATGGATGCATCCCAATGGTATTACTCTTGGAAGTCTCAATAAGTGATTATTATAGTGTATATCTCTATATTATTAAGGACTTCATCTTCTGATGGTATGATACATTCTTCCCTAACTCATCATTTGATCTTAGGTTTCAAATAATGAAAAGCCCTGTACCTTCATGTGTGCATTTGTATTCAAATGCAAAATTGTTGTGTGCACACATCTAGGGGGAGTCTTTTTATTTCTTGGAATGATGTTGTTAGTGGGACTTCTTTTTGCAAATCCTAGTATTGTCTTCTAACACCAAAAAGGGGGAGACTGAAAGAAAATTGCATGATCCCTAGTGTTTTGTGTGCTAGATAACATTACCAAGGATTATTTAATGTGCCTTTAGTGCTACAGACTAATGTTCACTCAAAAAGTAGCTAAACCAAAGTTTTGGCGCATGGATTATCCGCCCCTGACAAGGGCCGGATTATCCGCCCCTGGTCGATCGAGAAAGGAGGTCAAGGCGCGTCGCTCTGTATGGGGGGCGGATTTTCCCACGGATTATCCTTCCAGGGCCGGAGTTTTTGCCCGGGCCAGATAATCCGCCCCTCGAGGGTGCCGGATAATCCACCACCGGGAATCTTTCCCAAGGCAGCTAAGGCACGTCACTCTGTATGGGGGTGGATTTTTGGCCCGGACAATCCGATTCTGGACCAGAGATTTGGCCCGGCCGGATAATCTGGCCCCAAACTCCTCCAATGGATGGCTTCGGCAGGGGGTATAAATACCCCAATTGTTCCTCCTATCAGATCTTTTGATTTATTCGAAAAAGTGTTGTGATGTTCATCTAATCCCAAAACGATATCTCCACTTTCAACCACCCGGAGGCTCCGATCTTTGGGGAATCGAAAGAGGAGGCATAGATCTACTTCGGCACTAATCAAGCTCTTCAATTCCCGTCCATTCACTTGGATGATTCTTGATCTAGTATTTCTTGCAAATATCTAGATCTCAATTTTGGTTATTGATTAACTTGTTCTTGTGGCAGCTTGTTGTCATCACGGGAGCCTCCAATTCAGTTGTGGATGTGTGCCCTACTAGTGTTGTAAAGGTACCGGTTCCCGCCTAGAAGGGTGCCAAATAGTGGAAGGTGGATCATGCCTTTGGTGGCGAGATCCATCGGAGAACAGGGTGAGTCCTATTGTGGCATGACGGTATTAGTATCTCCCACCCCTCCAACATAGACATACTTCCCTTAACAAGGAAGGAACTGCGATAAAACAAATATTGTTTCTCCACATGCTCCACTACGGTTACCTCGTTCCACTCACTTTGCCTTTACTCGATTAGTAGTTAGGTTTACTGATACATCCATTTTGTATCACTATTCTGTACCATAATTCTCTATTATTCATATATATATTTCATATTAATAGATGGTACTTATGTTATTTCATCTATTTTTGCATGATTGATGATTTTATGGAGGATGGATCACTACAGCTAGGATTCTGATGGAAAAGGCACTGTTTGGAGGCAAAATTCGTGAAGATTAGAAAATCCCAGAAAATATACGGAAAATCCTATTTTCCAGACGACGAAGGAAGCCAGAAAGAGGAGTGGAGTTGGGCCACAGGGGGCCCACACCACCCCCTGGCGCGGGCCAGTCCTGGCCACGCCACCAGATGTTGTGTCCACCCTGGCCCACCTCTAGCATCGCCCTTTGGCGTATATAATCCCCTCGAAACCCTAAGACTCGGGGAGCGACCATAGAAAGATTCCACTGCCTCTGCGGGGCGGAAAACTAAAGAGAGAGAAAGAGCTCTCCGACAGGCCGAAATCTGCCGAGGAAATTCCTTCCCGGAGAGGGGAGATCGTCACCATCAACACCACTATCAAGCTGGACTTCATCGGGATCATCATCATCATCTCCACCAGCACCATCATCACCACTCCATACCGCTATAACAATTGGGTTGAATCTTGCATAGTCTTAGGGGAAACTTTCCCGGTGTTGATTACTTGTTGTAGTTGATGCTATTGAGTGGAACAACTGAATTATTGTTCATGTTTAGATTGTTACTTATCATTATTTCATCTCTGATCTTGATCCATATGATGTCTCGTGAGTAGTTCGTTTCGTTCTTGAGGACATGGGAGAAGTCATGTTGTTAGTAGTGAAATTGTGTTGAGAGAGATTCAATGGTTTGATAATTAAGTTGTAGTATTATTATTCTAGTGGTGTCAAGTGAACGTCGAGTACATGATACTTCACCTTTATGGGCCTAGGGGAATGCATTGTGTATTTGGCTACTAATCGTGGGGTTGCCGAAGTGACAGAAACCTGAACCCCCGTTAGGAAACCTTTGCATAAGGGAGTGTAGGATCTCAAAGTTTAAGGCTGTAGTTAGGTTTTTATCTTAATTACTTTCTTGTAGTTGCAGATGCTTGTAAGGGATATAATCACAAGTATATATTAGTCCTAGGAAGGTCAGTACATTAGCATAGGTTCACCCACACAACACTTATCCAACCAAAGAAGATTAATCAATTATATGAAGCGAAAGCACTTGACAATATTCCCATTTGTCCTCGAGAACGTTTGGTTATCTTAAGTAATACAATCGGCTTGTCCTTTGCTAAACAAAGGATTGGGCCACTTGCTTCAATTATTATTATTGTATTTTTAATCGCACTTTATTTATCTGCATTATCAAAAACCCCTAAAAATCAGTTTGTTAAGTATTTACAGAGAATTCCTGATCCAAGCCACTCGTCAACACCTTCTTCTCCTCGTTGGGTTCGACACTCTTAATTATCGAAAATACTGCGATACACCCCCGATACTTGTGGGTCATCAAGACTATTTTCTGGTGCCGTTGCCGGGGAGTGAAGCGCTATTGGAGAGTTCAACTGGTAAACAAAACTTCTACTATGAGTATTGTTTACTTCTGTTAGTTACTTTATCTCAATATGGATAATTCACTTAGTTTCTTATTTCGTAATGCTACTACCACTGCTAAGGTAGTAGATGAACCTCCACCTGCTGAAAATGATACTTTTAAAATACCTACCAGAATTATTGATCGTGTTATGGATAACTATTATGTTGGAGATGGAACTATCCATCCCGGTGATCATCTGCTCCTTATACACGAATTATGCGTGTTGTTCAAGTGTGTAGGTATTACAACAGATCAAGTCAAGAAGAAGTTATTCTCATTATCACTAAAAGGAAGAGCTGAGGAATGGTATAAGCTGCTAAAGAATGCCCAATCTCTTGAATGGGAGGAAATTGTACCTCTCTTTTATTCCAAATTTTATCCTCCTAGTGAGATTCATAAGGATCAGAATCAAATATATAACTTTTGGCCTCGTGATGGAGAGAGTACAACTCAAGCTTGGGGGAGATCGAAGTTACTAATGCTCAAATGTCCTATTCATGATCTCCCTGACAATATTATTATCAATAACTTTTATGCAAGGCTTTCTCTTCACGATAAGGATCTATTGGATGCTTCTTGTGCTGGATCGTTTACACGTATGGAACAAGAAGCTAAATGGGATCTTCTAGACCGTATTCAAGACAATGCTGAAGCATGGGAGAATGATAAAGGAAGAAAGTCAGGTATAAATTATGATTATGAATGCATTAAATCTTTTTATGGGAACTGATGACTTTCATAATATTAGTAATGCTTATGGTCTTGATTCTCAAAGTATTGCAAATTATTTTAAAACTTTTGCCTCTTATATTGAAATTCCTAAAAAGAAGTGGAACAAGTATCACGAGCCATATAAAGATATTGTTAATTGTGTTCCTACTAGAAATACTGAAGTTTATACTATGGATCATATTTTACCTGAAACTTACATTGAGAAAATACCCTTCCCGGTTAAGGTAAAGGAACATTCTAAGACAACTAGTATGGTTAACAAAAGCACAAAGAAAGCCATACAAACTAATGAACAAATAGATGATGAACCTGCAGTAGCAAATATGAAAGACTTTGTTGCTAAAAATGTAGAAGATGGGCATATTATCCTTAGTAACAATAATTCTAAAATTGTTTCACATCCTAATGGAACTAGGAAAGCTAGTGTCCCTGTCTTTTCTGTCAAAATAAGTGATCATTACTATAATGGTTCATGTGATAGTTATATTGTTATATTTATGCATGATACTGAAAGTTATTATGAGAGAGGGAAGATTGTTCTTATGCATCTCAATAATATTAAGTTTCCTTGCTTTATGTTGAAAGTCTTTAAGTTGCACCTGCTTTGCCTTCCTATGCTAGTGGCCTCTAGTTTCAACAATTTATTTTCTTACAAAATCCCCTTGCATAGGAAGTGGGTTAAACTTAAACATGTGTCTAATTTCTCCTTGATGCTCTCTTTTATTTCAATTCATACCCTTATGTGAGCATCATTGAAATATATTATGCATATCTTAATGGCTATAAAGAAAGAGCTTCTTGGGAGACAACCCAATATATTTTTGCTTTCAGTTTATTTTGGTCTTTTTGAGTCCTGGAAGCTATTGCTTCTATAATAACCTGTCTTTATCCTTTTTGTTTGGATTTTTCTGTCAAGATCAATCTCTAATGAGAGAGACGTAAGACTTGGGGAAGTTGCTATCCCAAAACAGATTTTTGTTCTTCACCGTAAAAAATCGTGAAAATTCCCAGAAAGTCGTACTCATCTGTACATCTTTGTGTGCATACCCCAGGGTATTATTTAACTTTCGTTAGTTTTGCACTTTTTGATTTGGGCAACAGAAGATTTTTGGAAAAATTGATCTTTACCCGCTGGACTGTTTTGACAGATTTTTGCCATTGTTGCATTTGCCTCTTAAATCGATTTCCTTTTTTGAATTCCTTTTGGGATTTTGAGAGGAGTTGTTTCAGTAGCTTATGTTTTGATGGATTTCAGTTGAAATTGAACCTAAAGGTTTATTATCTTGCATGCACTAATGTTGCTAATGAGAATTGTGTGAAAGAAATTTTCAAGTTGTAGGAGAAAATGGTGTAATAAGATGGTGAATGGTCAAAAGACTCAAGCACTATATTTCTGGAGATTCTTACAATGATGATATTGGTGTTATTCAAATGGTGACTTCGGAAAAATTCATTAAAGTCCAAGTTCAGAGACATGCATAGTCCGTTTTTTAATAAATAACAGTTCTGGTGAGAAAAGGTCCGCGAAAAACTTTCCAATTTATAGAGCCCGGGTGGCTCACACCACCCCGTGGCGCGGGCCCACTTGGCCGCGCCACCAGGGGGTGTGGCCACCCCGGAGCCCATCTCCGACCTGTTTTCTCCCAATACTTTCATTTTGTTGTTAAACTTCGTGATATATAATCCCTCGGATCACCCGAGGTTCGTATATCGTGTTCTCATAGTGTTTTTGTTTTGATCTGTTTCTGTCAGGAACTATTCTCAAAGTTTAGAAGCACAATGGTCTCTGCAAACGATAAGGGCAAGGAGCCTACGGAAGATGATCTCCAAGACTCTGAGCAGGAGGAGATTGAGTGTGAAGTTGAAGAGGTGGCAAAGGAAGACCAGCATCCGCACACCAGGACCACCATTGCAAGCATTGGAGTGGTGGAAAATCCTACTAAGTTCAAAAGGACTGCACGGATGTCCACTGGAGGGAAGGTTCCGCGTCATTGCTTGGCTTCACGATCACCTCCTCCACGCACCAAGAATCACTTCCATACTCTTATTCATGAGCAGCAATTCCAAAATATGCCCAAGGAAAAAGTACCCTCCAATTGGGATATGTGTCGTTCTTACCATGCAGGAAAAGAATACTTTAAGGAGGAAGAGTGGGGAAAGGATCGCAAGAGCTGGGATTCACAGCCCGACATGATCATGAACATCATTGAGGAAAATTCGGAGTTGATTCTTACTCTCACCTTCAAGATTGAGGATTTGAGGGAATTGATTGAAAAGCTCATCGAGAGAACACCACCACCACTGAAGGAGTAATTCGTCATTAGGTTTTGGCATCCCCTTGGTTTGTTCCAAGTTTGGGGAAGTGCCGCGGTATCACATCACTATCTTTTATCTTTTTACCTTTTTAGTAGAGTCATATCATGAATGGAGAAGTTATCATATAGGATGGTTTGCATTATGGAAGTATCTCCCCTCTAGCTAGTTATATATGTATCCCTTGGTGTGATTTGCCGTTATGGAATATTAATGAGAAGTTCTATCATTTACTTTTTGCACATCTTATTTTAGTTTGCAATTTCTGTTATATGATTGATCTTGTTGTTAGTATTGGTATCACTTTGGGATCATTAAGTAAATTTAGTTGATTTTGGCAATCCTGGGTATGGTCAGTAGCAATACTATTTAAGAATTAAATGGAAAAGAGAAAAGTACTTTTAGAAATATAATTCCATCATCTTTCTTTCTTGTTTGGCTCATAATCTTAGTATTCTCTAGTTAAGATCTTTTGTGCTTCCAAGGAAGATTGCATGATTGTTTCTATCACTTGTATGTTTGTTTGTTTCCTTCAATTCTTATGCTTGCTACCCAGCCTTGCTAGACAAAAACCTGCACTGAGAGGGAATGCTTCTCGTGCATCCAATCCTTAAACCAAAACCTATGCCATTTGTGTCCACCATATCTACCTATTAGAATTATTGCTATTCAAAGTAAATTCATGTTTTATCTACCTTCCGAATTAAACTTGTTATGTGAAAATTAGTGATTAAAGCTCTCACAAACTTGATGGCACACTTTACTTTCTTGCGATTAATAAACTTCAACCATTGTGTCCATCTATGATTGCGTATATGCTTGCGCTTTATAAGTTCTGAATTAGCAGAACCATGTTACCATGGGGAACGCTTTCAACATTGCACTTATTTAGTTCATATCATGATCTTTTGCTTATGGATCCTGGCGGTGTGAAATAAAAGGGGAGCTTGTGAGCTCATGGAGTTTGTATATGTGTTAGAGAAACGCCTGGGCGGCTAGCGTAAGGCATGCCTAATCATGGTGGAAACTTGCAGCATAATCATAGTGAGCAATCTGTGAAGCATCCTCAATAAAAATCTATGCAAATAGCAAATAAAAAGATCACTGAGATGCTCATTGTCTGTTGCCTTGTCATTTTGATATGGGATAGCTCCTGTATCATGGGGCAAGGCGTACCCTGTTGGCGTTTCTCCATGATACACATGTATTTAGAATGATAAGAACTTACTCGTGACTAAAGTTGAGTAGCATGAGGTCTGGTACTCGTAAGCACGGGGCATGAGATTTTCAATTTATAACTTGTCAAGCATATGCTCATATTTGTGTCACTTTAACCTTAATCACCTCAAGATGCTTATGATAGGGGCAATGAGAGCTGAAAGCTAATAAGTACCATAATTTTTGGAAGCACTTTATGAAACTTGAAATCCCTGCTTCCCTCTGTGAAGGGCCTATCTTTTACTTTTTAGTTGAGTTAGTAAACCTATTCCTTTCTATCTCAAGCAAATATTTGAGTTGTTGTGATTCAATCATCCATATGATGATTTATTCAATCATGTTTCTTATTTTCCTTGTTTTGCACACTGCTCTCACTTAGTGAATATTACTTTGAAATCTATCATTGAAAACCCCATTATGATTGAACTCCTGCAAATTTAACTATTCTATGACCAAGAACAAAGTTTGCCATTTCCAATTATGATTTACTTTGTGTATCTTTATTGTGTTTTCCATACTCATGGCAAGTTAAGTTATATAATAGTGAGTTGTTTTCTATTATGATTTGTGAATGTGATGCTTCTTGTCCATATTCTTTTGATCGACACTTCACTCCATAAACCTGTGGACATGTTTATTGAGCTCAGTTTCTGCTTGGGGACAAGCGAAGTCTAAGCTTGGGGGGAGTTGATACGTCCATTTTGCATCACTATTCGATATCATAACTCACTATTATTCATTGATATATTTCATATTAAGAGATGGTACTTATGTTATTTCATCTATTTTTGCATGATTGATGATTTTATGGAGGATCGATCACTGGAGCCAGGATTCTGATGGAAAAGGCACTGTTTGGAGGCAAAATTCACGAAGATCAGAAAATCCTAGAAAATATACGGAAAATCCTATTTTTTAGAAGACGAAGGAAGCCAGAAGTAGGAGTGGATATGGGCCACAGGGGGCCCACACAACCCCCAGGCGCGGGCCAACCCTGGCCGTGCCACGAGGTGGTGTGGCCATGCTGGCCCACCTCTGGCATCGCCCTTTGGCGTATATAATCCCCTCGAAACCCTAAGACTCAGGGAGCGACCACAGAAAGATTTTGCCGCCTCTACAAGGCGGAAAACTACAGAGAGAGAGAGAAAGAGCTATCCGGCAGGCAGAAATCTGCCAGGGAAATTCCTTCCCGGAGAGGGGAGATCGTCGCCATCAACACCACCATCAAGATGGACTTCATCGGGATCATCATTATCATCTCCACCAGCACAATCATCACCACTCCATACCGCTATAACAATTGGATTGAATCTTGCATAGTTCTTAGGAGAAACTTTCCCGACGTTGATTACTTGTTGTAGTTGATGCTATTGAGTGGAACCATTGAATTATTGTTCATGTTTAGATTGTTACTTATCATTATTTCATGTCTGGTCTTGATCCATATGATGTCTCGTGAGTAGTTCGTTTAGTTCCTGAGGACATGGGAGAAGTCATGTTGTTAGTAGTGGAATTATGTTGAGAGAGACTCAATGGTTTGATAATTAAGTTGTTGTGTTATTCTTCTAGTGGTGTCATGTTAACGTCGACTACATGATACTTCACCTTTATGGGCCTAGGGGAATGCATTGTGTATTTGGCTACTAATCGTGGGGTTGCCGGAGTGACAGAAACCTAAACCCTCGTTAGGAAACCTTTGCATAAGGGAGTGTAGGATCTCAAAGTTTAAAGCCGTGGTTAGGTTTTATCTTAATTACTTTATTGTAGTTGTGGATGCTTGCAAGGGGTATAATCACAAGTATGTATTAGTCCTAGGAAGGTCATTACATTATCATTGGTTCACCCACACAACACTTATCCAACCAAAGAAGATTAATCAATTATATGAAGCGAAAGCACTTGACAATATTCCCATGTGTCCTCGAGAACATTTGGTTATCTTAAGTAGTACAACCGGCTTGTCCTTTGCTAAAGAAAGGATTGGGTTACTTGCTGCAATTATTATTATTGTCTTTTATTTACTCGCGCTTTATTTATATGCATTATCAAAAACCCCTAAAATTCCGTTTGCTAAGTAATCACAGCGAATTCCTGATCCAAGCCACTCATCAACAACTTCTGCTCCTCATTGGGTTCGACACTCTTACTTATTTAAAATACTGCGATACACCCCCTATACTTGTGGGTCATCATTTACATATAGGGAAATTCCTCTTAGTTGCATATCTAGAGAATTTACCTTTGCATTATGTAGCACCCCGCTAAAACCACTACTAGAAAATCGCGGTGTTTTTGTGCATTGCATCATCCTGACCGCATGCTCATGTCATCATGCCACATTGCATTTGAGCATCGTCATCATCATGCATGGTTTTGGATAAAACTATTTTCGAAAACCTATTTTGTTTCCTAAATAAGCCCTGTCTTTATTCAAATACAAATCCCGGGCTTCTCCGGATTATTTTGTTTCGTCTACCAACAAATTTCAAAAGCCCTGTTTTAAGCAAATAAAATATTTATATTATTTTAGGGGGCAACCGAACCAGGCCCAAACCGGCCCAGCCGCCACCCGCAAAACACCCTAACCCTAGATCTACCCAAACCCCAGCCTACCTACCCCCCTCCTCCCTCCAACTCCCTTTTTCAGCCGCCTTGCTCACGCCTCAGCCACGCTTCTCCCCGCCTCACCAGCACCATCTCCCGACAGCATCTGGCCCCACCTCCTTTTTCCCGCCTGGGCGCGCAGCCCACCACCACTCCCGTCGCCCGGCCCCACCACCTGGGCCCAATCCTGATCGCCACCTACCCCGCGTGTCCCCTCTGTCGATCTCCCGCTCATCCTCCCGCGCGCGCAGCTCTCCCCTGCCCACCACCCTGCAGCTGGCCCCACACCCCCTCACGTGTCAACCACCGCTACACTGCGCCTGCCCGCGCACTCCCGCTCGAACCACCCCACCTACCGTGCCTGGCCCTACCCTACTACCCGACGCAGCACCCGACCCTGGCCAGCGATGGACACGCGACCCCCACCCTGCCTCGGTTCCATCGCCCGCATCCCTCGCCACCTACCCTGTCTCCACCGTCCTCTCTAGAGCCCCGCGCCGCCGCCTATGCGGCCCGCCTCGAGCGTCGGCCCGCCGCGCTCGCCGCCCCCGTCTCCTCCTTCCCCGGCTGCCGACCCCTGCGTCGTGCCTTCCTCGCGCCGGCCAGCGACCCGGCCGCATCGAGCCGAGCCACCACCAGCGCGCCCCGTCGACGCCCCAGCCTCCCTCGACCTCGCCCCACCTCACTGCCATCCTCGGCAGCGCTCGGCCCCATCGACCCTGCTGTCTGCACCGTCGTGTGCCTCCCTCGCAGTGCTGTGGCTACCCCTGCACCAAGCTCATCCGCCGCGGCCGCTCCCTCATCCTCGCCGCGGCATCGAGCTCGCTGGTGCCCCAACCCCGAGTCTGCCCCTCACAGCGTGGGCCATGCCCGAGCTCGCCCCGCCACCATGTCCGTCTCCGCGCCGGTCGTTACTTGCCGTTGTCGGATCCTGATCTGCCACCCACCTCTCTGCCTCTCGTCGTGGCACCACAAGCGCCGGCCCTCCTCTGCCCTTCTTCCAGCGTGTCGCCGGCCTCCGCCGCTTCTCCGCCAAGCTTGCCACCCGAGGGACTGGCCGCCTCGGCTCCCGCCTTGCGTCCTCGCCTTTGGCGCAACCACTTTTACCCGAGGAAAAATAAAGGCTGCCTACTTGATGAACCGACGATGATGGTATGGCTATCCAAGATCTACATCGGACAAGTACGACGACCACCGGCGCAAGTTCAACATCGAACAAGGTCCGAACCACAAGATCTGCCTCACGGAACCGCAGACGCCGAGGCCCCGAGTGCGTCAACAAGGATCCGAAGCCCGGACACCAAGACCTTCGATCCTGAAGTCCGAAGATCGAACCATGAAACCACGCCGGACCCCTCGGCGCTCCAAGGTCTCCCCGGAATCGCCAAGAGCACCGACGACAAGACCTCCTTCCTGGAACCACCAAGTACTTCCTCTTAGACGCCAAGACCCGGATCCGAATACGTCGAGATCCTCGGACGCCAAGGCCGCCGACACGGAACGCCAAGTTCTTCATCCTGAACGCCAAGACCGACCCAATACGCGGACCCGACAAGATCTTCATGATGACAAGATCTCCTTCTGTTGTTCGAGAACAATCCCGTCGAACCGAACGCCAGATCCGGACCCGGAGAGCCGACCCCGAACCCCCGGAACCCAAGATCTTCTGAACCCAGATGTGTGACCCTAAGACCCTATTTTTATAATATGACATTATCAACTGTCGCATAATAAATTGTTCTTGCTTGCATACATGTTTGTGGTTTGGGGGAATTATGCCGATTCACCTAATAAATATATATGGGGATGACATGCGGGCTATTCTAGTCTTATATTGGCCCCATTTAAATTTGTGTAGCGAACCGATACCATGTTTTGCCTTGTTAAGACAATATTTAATTTGCGGGGTAGATAAATAACTCGAACCTATTAATTAATTGTCGGGACCCCGGTTCCGCTTAATACTGCCTAATTGCACCGCATCTTCATCATATCATAATCATGCCGGATCTTTTGCCGTAGTATTAAATAGTGCATCCGGTGTTTGTTCTAGTGTTTGCTTCTTCGCGGATTAGACTGATGAGTTGATGCGAGTATCGACAAGTTCTCTGGATGTGATTCGTCGGCAGTGTTTCCCAGGCAAGCATCTCTTCCCCTTCTACCTATTTTGCATTTATAGTCTTTATTTCCTCCTGTTGATCTATTTCTATCCGTGTCGCGATGCTTTAGTTTCCCTACACTAGTTATATCCCGTGGAGCCTCTATATTGCCATGGACACCTCCTAATACCTGTTGTTTGGCAGATAGCTGGCCTTGCGAGTCATAGTTGCTTGCTCAGGGGCGATCTCGTGTTGTCGAGTACCACAGTTGTTGGAATGCTGGCAGATGTTTATGGTGGAGATGATCATGTCTTTAATTACAACTATTAACTTGTTGTGATAAGTAATGAAAGTGGCACCGGTGGGCAATTATATGTTATTTGGTTTTTCATGCCCACTTGTGTCCCGTAGGCCCCGAGTACTTGATACCTGTTCCTTGACTATTCGCACTATGCACATCCGGGAGAGTCTATGAATCCCCCTTAGCCAGAGCTTGATTCATTTCTTATTTCTTGGGGCCACAAACTAGTTTAGGGTTTTATTACTATCATGTACTTATGCCATGCTTTACTGCTTTATTTACGATTGTGCGTGGAGCACCTGTACTGTTTAGGAATTGCGGAGTGTTTTCGTGGTATCGACAAGCCCAGTAACACTTTCAGGTTCCCAGTCGTTTACAGCCATTGGCACAAACCTTGGTTCCGTCTCGGAGCCGGCCAACTTTGTTGCGGGTAGCTTAATGGGGTGACCCCCTGAAATAATTTATGAATCCTGTGATTGCTTTGTCGTGAAAGCCTTGTTGGGTTTTGATTTGGTTTTTCCGAGGTTGATCGTGTGTGTGTTGCTATTTGTGGACCCCTGCAGGGTAAATCTTTCTGAAAGCCATGTCCGCGGTTATGGACGACTTGGAGCACAATATCTCGATCATAGACAAGCATAACTAAAGTAGTGCTATAAATTTGACTTAATATGTGAGTAGTATTCAGCTTCACTACAATGGAATGGATAATAAAAGTGCCAACAACTGGTGGAACTGGGGTGTATAGTGTCATGTTATACCTGCCTAGTAAGTATCGCAACTCCAATGGAATGAAATAAAAGTGCCAACAACTGCTGGGTTTGGGATGTCACATGCTAATTGTATCTGACTAGTAAGTACTGCAACTACAATTGAATGGTTAACTAAAACTGCCCACTACTTATGCCATCAAGATGACTCATGATATCTATATCTGACTAGTAAGTGCTGCAACTATAATGGAATGAATAAAACTATCAACTGTGTGAGTTCCTCGGTTCGACTTCCTCGTTTGGTCTCGAGGGGGAAATACCAGGATGGGTATGATTGGTGTTAGTATAAGTTTGGTTCCGAACAGGTCTTTCTTATCTCTCTCTAATAGCCGACAGTTTATCGAGTCTCTATAGGTTGTTTAGTGCATGCTTCGCTGCCGCTTCAGTCCACCATACCTATGTAGGCTAGAGCCACCGAATTCTAGCCTCATGTCTTTGGCCTCGATCTTGGCCTCGCTTCCCTTCGCCCTTTGTCGGCACCTTTTGTTTAGCAGTCTGAGTTCAACGTCGTTAGAGGTTACCCTTGGCTTGGCTCGCAGGTTATGGACGCCATTGGTTATTCTTCAGGGCTCTTAGCCCCATTTGCATCTTGTCCGTACTCGGACGTTGTATCGTTTTCAAGGTGATTTGGATCTTTGTATTGTATATCTGTACTCTTGACTCATGGAGTCGTGTTGTATATATCTGTTCGGTGGGTTCCATCGTGGACTATTGTGTAATGGTATTACTTTGTTTTCCACCCGCATGAAAGTGCCTGGTGGGCGTCCTTGAATCGTTTCTATGCGTGTTTGGCGGGAAGCGCTCAAACTTGCATAGGGACGATTTGAGGGTGTTACACATTAAGGCTAAAATTGAAAAGGATTTTTTTTGGTGTAGCACCTATTCACCTCCTCTAGGTTCCCATTGATGGCTCGGTGTTGATGTGGAGCTCGTTGGGGAACCCCAAGAGGAAGGTATGATGAGCACAGCAGTAAGTTTCCCTCAGTTATGAAAACAAGGTTTAATCGAACCAGTAGGAGCAAGGAAACACCCCAAAGGTGTTGCTAGTTGAGCCTTGGCAGGGCGCACTACCGGTGCTAGTAGCAATATGGAGACCTGCACAACACAACCATAGAACTTTGCCCCCAACTTGCGATGAGGTTGTCAATCTCACCGGTTTTGCTGAAAACAAAGGATTCAACGTATCGAATGGAAGGAAGTAATAGTTTGCAGAAAGTAAACACAAAGCAGTAAACAGTTTGTAGATTGTATGTAAAAGAAAGGACCGGGATCCATAGTACACTAGAGGTGGCTCTCCTTAAGATAGATAACATGCTGGGTGAACAAATTATAGTGGGGCAATTGACAAACATCGAGAAAGCAATACATGCATATACTAATCGTCTTGACTCCTTTGAAACTTGATTGGGCATTACAACATTATACATAGACCGCCATCCAACTGCATCTATTACTAATAATCCACCTTCAGGTTATCATCCGAACCCCCTCCAGTATTAAGTTGCAAGCAACATATTATTGCTTTACGAATTGCGTGTAAAGTAAACAATACGATTGTTCTATGAACAAAGGATTGTTGTTTTCTCCCTAGTAGCAACAACACATCTAGTAACTTGGAGATTTCTGTCACTTCCCCAGATTAACAGAGGCATGAACCCACTATCGAGCATAAATACTAACTCTTGGAGTTGCTAGCATCTACTTGGCCAAGATAGATACTAACAACGAAAAGCATGCAAGATCACAAATAACAAAGACATGATAGAATAAATAATCAATATGAAATAGCATCTCAATATCCATCGGATCCCCGGAAACACAACATGCAGAATTACAAATAGATGATCTTGATCATGAACGGAGATCACAAGATCTAGACATGAAAGCACAAAGGAGGAGAACCAGCCATCTAGCTACTACATGGACCCGTAGTCCAGAGATGAACTACTCACGCATCATACTGGAGGCTTGCATGATGATGAAGAAGGCCTCCAGGGTGAATTCCACTCTCCGGCAGGGTGCCGGGAAGAGCTTCAGATCCCTCTCGATCAAGGGATGGAGATGACGGCAGCTACAGACTCTTTCGTGGATTTTTGATCGGGTACTTAGGGTTTTGGTCCCGAGGGCAATATATAGGTGGAAGGAGAGGCCGAGGGGGTGGGCTGGGCCTGGCCGAACTGGTGTGTGGTGTGGTGGCCCCACCTTTCTTCGTCTCGTATTCTGGCTCTAGATGTCTTCCGGAAAAATAGGCACTTTGGCTTTTGTCCCGTCCAATTCCGAGAATATTCATTTTTTGACTTTCTTGGAACCAAAAACAACAGAAAATAGGCAGCTGGCACTGTGGCTCTTGTTAATAGGTTAGTCCAAGAAATCATATGAAAAGGACTCCAAAGTGTGGAAAAACACAAGAAAGTAGATAAAACCAAGCATGGGGCATGAAAAATTATAGATACTTTTGCAATGTATCCACATCCCCCAAGCTTAACTCCTGCTCGTCCTCGAGTAGGTAAGTGATAAAAAGAAAGAATAATTTTTGAGGTGACATGCACCATCAAAGACTTGATCAAAGTATTTGTAAAACATTCAAAGCTAGGATCATAGTACTTCAATCATAACATGAAAGACAAGGTTCTAGCAATAAGACAAAGAAACTATGATGCAACATGAAAAGGCACAAACAAAAGATTCATGAATAACAATGCTTTGCAAGACGTTTGTTTGTTTCACATAAAGAAAACATAGCATAATAGAATTCAGCTTGTCCCTCATAGAGTAGCAAATATAATTGCATAGGACATCTTGAAAGTTCATAAGAGTGACTAGATACAAATAGTTTAAAACAAGCAATATCAAGTTATGAATCAATCAACTAGTCTTGGGACAATGCACATAGAACTAAGAATGGCCACTATGCTCTCAAAGTGAGTGCATAAATGTAGAAGGTGGAGACTCAATATAATGGTGGAAGAAAAGCATTCATAGAAGGAAGTAGGGATTCAAGTCTCATAAAGAGCTTCCAAAAATTATGGTACTTATAGCTTTCAGCTCTCATTGCCCCTATCATAAGCATCTTGAAGGTGATTAAGGTTAAAGTGACACAACTAATAGGATATGCTTGACAAGTTATAAACCGAAATCTCATGCCCCTTACTTACAAAGACCGATCCACATGCTACTCAACTTTAGTCACAAGTAAGCTCTTGTCATTGTAAGTACATATGTATCATAAACAACCGCCAATGGGGTACCCCTTGCACATGATATGGGAGCTATCCCATAATCAAAATGACAAGGCAAGCAGACAATGAGCATCTCAGTGATCGTTTTATTTGCTATTTGCATAGGTTTTTATTGAGGATGCTTCATAGAGTGCTCATTATGGTGATTCTTCAAGTTTCCACCATGATTAGGCATGGCTTAGGCTAGTGGCCCAGGCGTTTCTCTAACACACATACAAACTCCATGATCTTACAAGTTCCACTTTTATTTCACACCGCCGGGATCCATAAGCAAAAGAACATGATATCAACGGGGTACAAAGTACAAGTGCAATGTTGAAAGCATTCCCCATGATACATGGTTTTGCTAACTTCAACTTATAAAGCGCAAGCATATACACAACAAAGAAGGACCCAATGGTTCAAGTTTATTAGATGCAAAAAAGTAAAGTGTGCGATCAAGTTCGTGAGAGCTTTAATCACTAGTTTTCTCATAACAAGTTTAATTTGGAAGGTAAACAAAAGCATGAATATACTTGGAATAGCATATGCTAATAGGTAGCTATGGTGGACTCTTTGGAATAACTTGGTTTAGGGAGTTTGATGCATGAGTGGAACTCATACTTGGTCGTGGAGGCTAGCAAAAGACTGGGAGCGACAAACTAAGAGAAAAATAATGGCCATAATCATGCAGAGCGACAAAACATCATTGATAAAAGAATAAAGTGATACTACAAGTTGAAAACTAAAGGATCATAAAGGCTATGGTGACTTGGGATATCATAATATTGTGTGAGCATGTTCCAAGTCAACCCAAATAAAGCATCAAAGGAGAATACCACTATACTATGCTTTAATATGCTAAAACAACGCATGATTCATCCAAGGCACATTAAGCAATCTCAATTGTTTATGACAAGTAATGCTACAGAAAAGAATACTAAGCATAAAGCCAAAACAATATCAAGCATGGCATGACAAAGCACAGGCCACAGTCAAAACCAAGCTCTCTTTAGCACTTAAGCATGAACTTTCCTACTCTTTCCAAAACCAAACCAAACTATTTGAAAACCAATGTATGAAAGAGGGGGTCCAACCAATTTATTCAGCAAACTAAGAAAACCAAGCAAACGAAAGACCAAAACGAAAACGAAAAAGAAGACGCTCCGAGAACAACACAACTGTGCATGAAACAATAAAAATAAAGCATTTGGAAGAAACCTGGGATTTTTATTGACGAAGAGGGGGATGCCTTGGGCATCCCCAAGTTTTGATGCTTGTAATTCTTGGATAATTATTGCGGTGACACGGGGTGGCATCCCCAAGCTTGAGCTTTAGTCCATCCTTCATCTTATTACTCAATTCTTCCATACACCTAAAGTTTTTCCTTCATACAAAACTTCACACAATCTTTATTAGCAACATTAGTGCACTCAAGATAATAGGTCTTAAGGTTCAGTTGTGACATCAATAAACTTACATTAGAACACTAGCTACTGAAGCACTTCCCTCAAAAATCTCAATTCCCCAAAAGAACTCAAAAAGGAACCAACAAAAAGCAAATGCAGAAAATGGCAGAAATCTGTCAAAACAGACCAGCAGCTAAAGACGAATTTTTTCGAAGACCTTCTGTTGCTCAAATAAAAAAGTGTTGAACTAACGAAAGTTATATAACAACCTGGGTCATAAGCACAAAAATTCACACCTCAAAAAGACTTTCAGAGATTTTACAAGAATTTTTACGGTGAAGCATAGAAATCTGTTTCGAGACAGCAACTTTCCCAATCATTACTTCTCTCTCATTAGAGGTTACTGTTGGCACAAAAAGCAAATAAAAAGGATAAGGAGCGGTTACTACTGAAGTAATAACTTCCAAGACTCATCTAAAACTTTTGGGTTATCTCCCAATAAGTACTTTTCTTTAACGCCTTTAAATTAGGCATAAGAATTTGACAAGATGCTCACATAGGAAATATGAATTGAAGTAAAAGAGAGCATCAAGAAGCAAATTCAAAACACATTTCAGTCTAACCCTCTTCCTATGCATAGGAATCTTATACACAAATAAATTCACAAAGAACAAAGCGACAAGCATAGGATGATAAAATGAGAGTAACTTCAAAACTTTCAGCTAATAGAGAGGTGTTTCAGTACCATGAAAACTTGTACAACCATATTTTCCTCTCTCATAATAATTTTCAGTAGCCTCATGAATAAACTCAACAATATAACTATCACATAAAGCATGCTTTTCATGATCTGCAAACACTAGAGCTTTATTAGAAACATTTTCAAATGAATCCTCAGGAACATGACATTCGTCCTCCTTTGGTAAGCATGGGTGACAATCAAATAATGTAAGGGGTAAAGAGTTACTCTCATTAGAAGGTAGGGATGTGTAGATCCATTCTTCCTCCTCTTGATCATCATTCTCCTCATCTTTTTCATCCAATGAGCTTCTAGTTTCAGCAATTTCTTCTTCCATAGGCTCCTACAAGGCATTAGTCTCTTCCATTGGTGGAGAGCATCTATTAAGATATTCAAGAATATAGCCATTTTCTACCTTGTAATTATCAAAGAAAAATTTAAGTATATCATAAACCTCATATTTATAAGGTGAATCATCAGTATTTTCAAGCAAACTAGCAAGTTCAAATGCACCCTTCCAAGCAATAAATTTTTCAATTTGTTCCACATCATAAAAGTCATAATTCCCTTTAACATAAGAAGATATGGTAACATTATCATTATACTCACATTGAAAAGGGAGGTGTTTATACCTCCTACAGCAACAAGATTTATCAAAGCAATAAGAAAAATTATAAGTAGAGCACACGTTTATAGCAATGGTATACAATTTATCAATTTGTTCCCATAAGTGTTTCCCTTTTTGTGACAAGCGGTGTTCCTTATAATAATATTTTTGTTCTTCTGTGAACCCACCTTTCCAATAAGATTCAGTTTCGAAGAAACCAACCATTGATAGAAAGCATGATAAAGCAAGACAATAACAGACCAACGAAAATACCAACTATAGTAGGAACGAATTTTTGTGTGTTTTTGATAAAGAAACAAGCAAACAAAGCAAAAGTAAACTAAGCAAAACAAAAATAACAAAGTAAAGAGATTGGTTATGAGGGACTCCCCTTGTGAAGATGTCCTTGACTCCCCGGCAACGGTGCCAGAAAAATACTTGATGGCTCGGTGTTGATGTGGAGCTCGTTGGGGAACCCCAAGAGGAAGGTATGATGAGAACAACAGTAAGTTTCCCTCAGTTACGAAACCAAGGTTTAATCGAACCAGTAGGAGCAAGGAAACACCCCAAAGGTGTTGCTAGCTGAGCCTTGGCCGGGCGCACTACCGGTGCTAGTAGCAACATGGAGACCTGCACAACACAACCACAGAACTTTGCCCCCAACTTGCGATGAGGTTGTCAATCTCACCGGTTTTGCTGAAAACAAAGGATTAAACATATCGAATGGAAGGAAGTAATAGTTTGCAGAAAGTAAACATAAAGCAGTAAACAGTTTGTAGATTGTATGTAAAAGAAAGGAGCGGGATCCATAGTTCACTAGAGGTGGCTCTCCTTAAGATAGATAACATGCTGGGTGAACAAATTACAGCGGGGCAATTGACAAACATCGAGAAAGCAATACATGCATATACTAATCATCTTGACTCCTTTGGAACTTGATTGGGCATTACAACATTATACATAGACCGCCATCCAACTACATTTATGACTAATAATCCACCTTCAGGTTATCATCCGAACCCCCTCCAGTATTAAGTTGCAAGCAACAGATTATTGCTTTACGAATTGCGTGTAAAGTAAACAATACGATTACTTTATGAACAAAGGATTGTTGTTTTCTCCCTAGTAGCAACAACACATCTAGTACCTTAGAGATTTCTGTCACTTCCCCAGATTAACAGATGCATGAACCCACTATCGAGCATAAATACTAACTCTTGGAGTTGCTAGCATCTACTTGGCCAAGATAGATACTAACAACGAAAAGCATGCAAGATCTCAAATAAGAAAGACATGATAGATTAAATAATCAATATGAAATAGCATCTCAATATCCATCGGATCCCCGGAAACACAACATGCAGAATTACAAATAGATGATCTTGATCATGAACGGAGATCACAAGATCTAGACATGAAAGCACAAAGGAGGAGAACCAGCCATCTAGCTACTACATGGACCCGTAGTCCAGAGATGAACTACTCACGCATCACACCGGAGGCTTGCATGATGATGAAGAAGGCCTCCAAGGTGAATTCCCCTCTCCGGCATGGTGCCGGGAAGAGATTCAGATCCCTCCCGATCTAGGGATGGAGATGACGGCATCTACAGACTCTTTCGTGGATTTTTGATCGGGTACTTAGGGTTTTGGTCCCGAGGGAAATATATAGGCGGAAGGAGAGGCCGAGGGGGTGCTGGGGTCGACCAGACCACAACCTGGCACGGGCCAGGCCTGGCCGCGTGGCCAGGTGGTGTGGCCGCCCCCCAGCCCTTCTTCGTCTTGTATTATGGCTCTAGATGTCTTCTGGAAAAATAGGCACTTTGGCTTTTGTCCCGTCCAATTTCGAGAATATTCATTTTCTGACTTTCCTGGAACCAAAAACAACAGAAAACAGACAGCTGGCACTGTGGCTCTTGTTAATAGGTTAGTCCAAGAAATCATATGAAAAGTACTCCAAAGTGTGGACAAAACACAAGAAAGTAGATAAAACCAAGCATGGAGGATCAAAAATTATAGATACATTTGCAATGTATCACCCATATGACCCATTTCATCAAAAAACGCCAGGGCGACCTACCAGCGGTGCATGCAGGAGTGCCTAGCGAGCCAAATTGGCCGCAACATCCACGTCTATATCGATGATGTGGTGGTGAAGTAGACTCGCCAGAGCGACCTACTCGCCGACCTGGCCAAGACTTTCATGAATCTATGGAAGTACAACATCAAGCTCAATCCGGAGATGTGCATATTCGGTGTACCCACCGGCTAGCTGTTGGGGTACATGGTCTCCAAACGAAGCAATGAAGCAAACCGATGCAAGATCAACACCATCGTGCGACTCGGGAAACCCGAGTGCCTCTGTGATGTCCAAAAGCTGGCAAGGTGAGTCACGGTCCTCAGTCGCTTCATCCCCTGACTCAACGAGAAGGCAATGCCTCTCTATCGCCTGATGCAGAAGAACTCCACATTTGAGTGGGACAGCAAGGCCGACAAATCGCTCAACACACAGAAGGAGGTGCTACTTGCGACACCAGTACTCTCCGCGCCTCTCAACAAGGAGCCAATTCTCGGCGACATCGCAGCCTCCAACCGAGTCATCAATGCCGTGATGGTCATCGAGCGACCCGAAGAGGGAAAGGAGCGCCCCGTACAACGCCACGTGTACTACCTCAGCAAGGTCCTCACCGACTCAAGGCAACGCTAACCGCGGTACCAGAAACTGGTCTACGCGGTCTTCCGAACCCAACGACGACTTCCTCACTACTTCCAAGAACACCCTATCATGATAGTCTCCTCCGCCCCGCTATAGGATATAATTTACAATCCCGACGCGACAGGGCGAGGCGCTAAGTGGGCCGTCGAAATCGGCATCCACAACGTCAAGTATGAGCCATGCCAGGCCATCAAGTCTCAATCCCTAGCCGTCTTCCTCGCCAACTGGGAAGAAGCGCAGCAGCCCAAGACGCTTCCCTATCTCCACCACTGGTCCCTCCACTTTGATGGGTCCAAGAACTCGGATGGTGCGGGGGATGGGGTAATCCTCACCTCCCCCAAAGGTGATAAGCTCCAATATGTGTTGCAGGTCAACTTCACCTCCTGCACCAACAAATCTTGGGCCACGCAGAGATAAACAAAAACTTTTCCCCCTACACGGTACTCCCAAGATCCAGCTCAGGTGATAGGCCACGAGATTTACCACTAGACGCGCATGTGTGGATTGTTGATGAAGCGCGTCAGTTGATGCCGTGTCGAACGATCCCACGTGCAGCACGTCCAGATCCCCACGGACCTCCTTGTCTCCAGCGCCGCACAAGCAACGCCTCCACCGGTATCCACCCATACAGGAAGGTGCTCCTGGCAGAGGACTGCTAGATCCTGTCTAGCCCCTGAAATGGGAGTGGAGAAAGTGACGGCTAGGTCAGGGACAATCCCCTGTCGCTCCACTTATATACACTCCTAGCTGGGCTCAATGCTTGAGGCCCATCTAGGCCGTACCCCAATCTCCACATGGATCTAATCCACATGGGCTCCTTACCCTTAAGTGTGTGACCATGTAGGTGCACGTACACCTAGACACGACACGAGTCACTACTCCGTGTCGATATCTGGTAGCGGTCTCTAGCAAGATGTGGCAACTCCCAAGCGCCGTAAAGTCAGAAGACAAAAGTTTCTCAATGTGACTTTTGTCCAAGTCCCTTTGCCTCACGATATATCTTGTCAAGCTATATGCGAGTTGTTGCCATCCCTTTAATAGCTCGAGTCTCTCTTCTTGTTCCGTGATATACGATTCATTGGAGTAACACTTAGTCCGACTCCTTGGTTAACACTTAACTAAGTCGCGCATGGCCATGCATCCGAATCATATCACACAAGAGGGCCCAGAGAATATCTCTCCAATACAGAGGGGCAAATCCCATCTTGGTAATCCACGTCATGCAGCTTGCGTCACAACCAAGCCGAACCCTACCTTTATAACTGCCCATTTATGGAACAACGTTTGATAGGACCTAAGCTGGCGATCCACAACTCGGATTATGCGATCACCTCAAGTCGAAGGATTCCATTGCTTGAGACTACAAATGACAACATGCTCGTTGCATCTCAACTGTGGGTCAGTCCGATTCGCTAAACTCTTTAACCGAATCAGTGTAAGTCGGAATAGCATCTCCATGCCCATGACAAGTGGAACCGAGTCATCGGTCCACTTTCACATTAGTCTAAGTTGTGTGTCCAACACAACCTCAACGACCAAGGACAACTAGTATGAACAACATGAATATATAGTTCCACAATTGAATCACATATTCAATGATACATATCAGTAGTTCATACATGGAAAATAACTTTATGAATACATTGGGAATAACATCATCCATGGTTGCCTCTAGGGCATATTTCCAACAGTCTCCCACTTGCACTAGAGTTAATCATCTGACATCACATGTCTAGGCATCTAATGCCTATAGCTCTCAGGTGCGCCTCATGCTTCGGCTGTGGTAGCGGATTTGTCAACGGATCTGCAATATTTGCATCCGCGTGTACCTTGCATAATTTGATATCACCTTGATCCACGAACTGGCGAATCAGGTGGTACCGCATGAGTATATGTTTGTTCTTCTGGTTTGTCTAGGTTCCTTGGCTTGTGCGATAGCACCATTGTTGTCACAATACACGTCTAACGGATTGGACGAGCCCTGAACCACACCAAGATCTATGAGGAAATTCCTCATCCAAACGGCATCCTTTGCCACCTCCGAGGCAGCAATATACTCAGCCTCTGTCATAGACGTAGACACCGTCTCTTGCTTGGAACTCTTCCAACTCACAGCCCCTCCGTTTATCACAAACACATAACCAGATTGCGAATGAGAATCATCTGAGTCAGTGAGATAAATCGCATCCGTGTAACCCCTTACACTGAGTTCATCCTCACCTCCATAAACCAGGAACATATCCTTAGTCCTTCTCAAGTACTTAAGGATGTTTTTAGCCGCTGCCTAGTGGATCTCTCTAGGGTTAGCCTGGTATCTGCTCACAACACTTAGATCATAGGAAACATCTGGCCTAGTACAAATCATAGCGTACATGATGGATCCGACTGTATAAGCATACGGAATCGCACTCATCCGACTTTTCTCATCATTTGTCGAAGGACACTGAGTCTTGATAAGTTTTACACCATGGGACATCGGTAAGAACCCCTTCTTAGACGATTCCATTTTGAACTTCTTCAACACATTGTCCAAATATGTACTCTGACTCAATCCAATGAGCCGCCTTGATCTATCTCTGTAGATCTGGATTCCTAGTATGTAAGTCGCTTTCATTGAAAAACTCTTTTCCAATGATTCCTTGGTTTCTTGCAACATCTAGACATCATTTCCAATCAGTAATATGTCATCCACATATAAGATCAGAAAGTTTACTTTGCTCCCACTAAACTTCTTGTATAAACAAGAATCATGATCACTCTTGATGAAGCCAATTTATTTGACTACCTCATCAAAACGAATGTTTCAACTCCGAGATGCTTGCTTCAACCCATAAATGGTTTTCTGAAGCTTGCATACCTTGTAAGCATTAGCCGGATCGACAAAACCCTCGGGTTGTATCATATACATGTCCTCGGTTAAATTTCCATTAAGGAAAGCTGTCTTGACATCCATCTGCCATATCTCATAGTCGAAATAGGCTGCTATAGCTAACATGATCCAAACTGACTTACGCATCACTATGGGTGAGAAAGTCTAATCGTAGTCCACTCCTTGAACTTGTCGGAACCCCTTCGCGACAAGCCGTGCTTTATAAAGAAATATTTCCATCCATATCAGTTTTCTTCTTAAAGACCCATTTGCACTCGAAGGGTCTTGCACCGTCTGGTAGATCAACCAAGTTCCAAACTTGATTTTCATCCATGGACTTGAACTCGGATCTCATGGTTCCAAGCCACGATTCAGACTCAAATCCCACCATCGCTTCCGAATAAGTTACCGGCTCATCACTGTCCAACAGCAACACATCACGAACACTTCGCAATCTGGCCGATCTGCGCAGTGTCGGTGCAGTTGCCGGCTCAGGTGCCACGACCATCTCAACCTCTAAGGCTTTTGACGACTCGCTGCTGGCCGGTACCTCTCGAATTTCTTCGAGCTGCACCGTGCTCCCACTGACTTCCCGAATGAGAAAGTCCTTCTCAAGGAAGACACCATTCCGAGCGAGAAATACTTTGCCCTCTTCTCGGTGGTAGAAGTAGTAACCCAAGGTTTCCCTCGGATAGCCCACAAAAATACACTTATCAGACTTGGCTGTAAGCTTGTCCGACTGAAGTCTCTTGACAAAAGCTTCACAACCCCAAATCTTAAGAAAATACAAACTCGGCTTCTTGTCAGTCCACATCTCATGGGGTGTCTTCTCTACCGACTTTGATGGTACTCTGTTTAGTGTGAATGCTACAGTTTCTAGACAATAACCCCAAAATGATAAAGGCAGATCTGTCTGACTCATCATTGATCGTACCATGTCCAACAAGGTCCGATTCCTCCTTTCCGGCACACCGTTTCTCTGTGGTGTTCCTAGAGGAGTGAGCTGGGGAACTATTCCACAACTCTTCAGATGGTCATCAAACTCATAGCTCATGTACTTGCCTCCTCGGTTCGACCAAAGAAACTTTATTTTCTTGCCGAGTTGATTTTGTACCTCATTTTGGAATTCCTTGAACTTTTCAAAGGCTTCCGACTTATGTTTCATCAAATAGATATATCCATACCTACTCAAATTATCAGTGAAGGTAATGAAGTACTCATAACCACCTCTGGCTGTCGTGCTCATTGGGCCACATACATCACTATGCATTAGTCCCAATAAGTCGGACGCCCTTTCACAACTCTTTGCAAAAGGTGTCTTGGTCATCTTGCCGAGAAGGCAGGATTCGCATGTCTCGAACAACTCTAAGTCGAACGAAGTTAGGAGTCCATCATCATGGAGCTTCTTCATGCGTTTCCAACTTATATGACCAAGCCGACAGTGCCAAAAGTAAGTCATATTCAGATCATTTGGTTTTAACCTTTTCACATTTATATTATAGAAAGAGTCACCATCAAGATTCAAAATAAACAACCTGTCCTGGACGGGTGCAAAGCCATGCAACATATCATTCAAGTACAAAGAACAACCATTATTCTTAATATTCGACTCATAGCCTTGTCTCATCAAACATGAGGCAGAAATAATGTTTCGACTAAGCACTGGAACATAATAACAATTATTTAGCTCCATTAAGAATCCAGAAGGTAAATGAAGTTGCATCGTGCCGACTTCCAACACAGCGACTCTCGCTTTTTTGCCAACTCATTTGTCAACCTCACCTCTCGCCACACTCCTAGTTCTTACCAGTCCCTGCAACAAGTTGCAAATGTGAATAAATGATCCGGTATCATATACCCAAGAACTATTAGGTGCATCTGCGAGATAGATGTATATAACATTGCAAACAAGCGTACCCGAGCCGGAAGTCACACCTCCACTCTTGGCTTTATAAGCCAGATACTTGCTGCAATTCCTCTTCTAGTGGCCATCCGCCTTGCAATAGAATCAAGTGGATCTAGCTGCAGGAGATGGCTTAGTCCCTGAGGAAGCGCTTTGGACTGGGTCCTCGGCCTTACCTCCCGACTTTGCCTTCTTCTTCTTAGTCCAAGAACTCTTCTTTAACTTAGCCTTATTCTGCACCATCAACACCTGACTGGCGCCTTTCTTGAGATCTGCCTCAGCCTGCTTGAGCATCCCATGTAATTAAGTGAGCTTCTTATCCATACCATGCATGTGGTAGTTCGAAATGAACTGACCATATGCACTAGGAAGAGAGTTCAGAATTATGTCTGTAGCGAACTCTTCGCTAATGGGGTAGCCCAGCCTTTCCAGAGACTACATGTAACCAACCATCTTGATCACATGCGGACTCAGTGCATCACCATCCTTAAGCTTGCAACACAAAAAAGCCTGAGACACTTGATACCTCTCAGTCTTTTCTTGAGCCTGGAAGATACTTTTGAGGCTTTCGATCATATCGTAGGCCTCAACATTCTCGAACTGCTGCCGCAAGTCCTATTCCATGTGGGCAAGCATAACATAGCTAAGCTCCATAGACTCATCACATGTCCTACGGTAGGCATTGGTGGCTGCGACAGTCGCATTCTCATTCGGCTCATCTGGAAGTGGGTTGTCTAGGACATGGTCCCTCTTTTATTGCTTGAGAACAATTCTCAGATTACGATACCAGGTGGTGAAGTTAGTTCCGTTTAGCTTATCTTTCTCTAAGATGGTTCTTGGACAAAAACTGGAAATCTGAGGGAGACTGCTAGGTGCCATTGATCTGCAACAGAAAAATATGCAACATACTTAAGACATGTATCCATAAAAGAGCAAGCATATAAAACACTTTAATACTTATGCTCCCACTAGAACCAACACCCCTCCGATGGTTACTTAGTGATTCAGGATCCTAAATAAGCAAGCCGACTAGTGAGATTTAGCATCACCGCAAGTCGTCAAGTGATCTAGGTAGACAACTCCTTGTCAATCGTGTCTCATATGACTCCTATTGGACAGGTGGCATCACATGCCCCGGCTCCCATCCGACTTTTCCCCGAGTCCCACAACCATTATGATAGACCCATCTAGATTACCAAGTGCTTCCGCTATAAGAGTCCGACTCGAACCCACCTAGTCGAAAAGAATTGATAACACCTCAATTTTATGAGCCCACTAGCAAAAATGTCTGACTAGTGATGGTGCAGCACTTATGGGGAAACCGACTAGATCTTCTTTGAGGGATAACTTTCTACCAACTATCTAATAGAGGTAAAACAGAGAGATAACAGTAACACAGAATAAAGGAATTATAATGTGAAATGGTATGGCTCTCTTCATGGCAATCTCCATCTCCGCAAAGCTCGTAATTCGACTCATGTCAACTCTTGTAACGTGCCGTCTTACACTATGTAGCTGACTTGTACATCGACTTTCATGCCATCCGAGTTCTCCAAACAGCTACACTAGCTAGTAATGTAAATTACATAGAGAATCTGACACGCGGGTCGTTATACAATAAAATGACAGCAGCTAGGCTCCAGCCGGCTAACAAAACCATGATACGCAGATCATGTATGGATTACACACATCAAATGCACATAAGCCATACCATTCACAACATCATCCTACAAAAATAAGTTATGCATAGATACGATATCTACCGGTGTTGTGACACTCGCAACAACATCTAAGACGCTACGATAGGGCGAAGCCGGTGGTCCCAATTTCCGAAAATGCAGATCTCATCTGCCTTCCGAACATGGATTTCATCATCGGATAAAACAATTTTACCCAAATTAGATCAGTCCTCTTATTCGACCAAACTCTTTGATCTTCGATCACCGCATCCGGATTTACGTGTCACAGTTTACCCCGATGGCAGAAGCCAAGTAGTAGGGGTATGTCATTCCACGACCTTAGCAGTTAGATAACGGAAACCAGATCATCCATTCCACGAGTACAGTTGATCCAATCAACTTCGTACAAAACCGATCTATCTCATAGACCGACCACCAAAACTGCAATTAGATCCAATCTAATGCTAATTGCATATCACATATGCATGATTTCGAGCCTAAAACCAGAAGCTAACGCTATGATACCACTGTTGGGCCACATAGAGATAAACAAAAATGTTTTCCCCTACGCGGTACTCCCAAGATCCAGCTCAGGTGATAGGCCACAAGATTTACCACTAGACGCGCAGGTGCGGATTGTTGATGAACCACGTCAGTTCATGATGTGTCGAATGATCCCACGTATAACATGTCCAGATCCCCACGAACCTCCTTGTCTCCAGGGCCGCACGTACAATGCCGCCACCGGTATCCACACGTATAGGAAGGAGCTCCAGGCAGAGGACTGCTAAATCCTGTCTAGCCCGAAATGGGAGTGGAGAAAGTGACAGCTAGGTTAGGGACAATCCCTTGTCACTCTACTTATATACACCTCCTAGCTGGGATCAACACTTGAGGCCCATATAGGTTGTACCCCAATCTCCACGTGGATCTAATCCACATGGGCTCCTTACCCTTAAGTGTGTGACCCTGTAGGTTCACGTACATCTAGACACGACATGAGTCACTACTTCGAGTCGATAGCTGGTAGCGGTCTCTAGCAAGACGTGCCAACTCCCAAGCGCCATAAAGTCAGAAGACAAACCTTTCTCAATGTGACTTTTGTCCAAGTTCCTTTGCCTCACGATATATCTTGTCAAGCTATAGGCGAGTTGTTGCCATCCCTTTAATAGCTCGACTCTCTCTTCTCGTTCTATGATATTCGATTCACTGGACTTACAATTAGTCCGACTCTTTGGTTAACACTTAACTAAGCCACGCATGGCCATGCTTCCGAATCATATCACACGAGAGGGCCTAGAGAATATCTCTCCATTACAGAGGGGCAAATCCCAATCTTGGTAATCCACGTCATGCAGCTTGCTTCCCAACCAAGCTGAACCCTACCTTTATAACTGCCCATTTACGGAACAACGTTTGATAGGACCTAAGATGGTGATCCACAACTCGGATCATGCGATCACCTCAGGTCGAAGGATTCCATTGCTTGAGACTACAAATGATAACATGCTCGTTGCATCTCAACTGTGGGTCAGTTCGATTCGCTAAACTCATTAGATGAATCAGTGTAAGTCGGAATAGCATCTCCACGCCCATAACAAGTGGAACCGATCATCAGCCGACTTTCATATTAGTCTAAGTTGTGTGTCCAGCACAACCTCAACGACCAAGGACAACTAGTATGAACAACATGAATACATAGTTCCACAATCGAATCACATATTCAATGATATATATCAGTAGTTCATACATGGACAATAACTTTATGAATACATTTGTAACATCCCAAAATTTTCATCTGAAAACCATCATCATTGCACTCATATCATCATGGCATGTGTTGCATTGCATCTAGTTTGTCCTCCAAAAAAATTTGGTGAAATTTTGAGGCAATTTGGAACACTTTTGCTAATTCAAAAAAGCTAAAAAGAAAAAGCAAAAAGGAGAAAACAAATGCAGCAGCAGCATCTGGCCTATTTGGCCCAACCCAGCCCAGCAAGCCCACCCGGGTCACCCTTTCCCCCTCTTTATTTTTCTCATCGTCCCCCTGCACACCCCCTCCCACTTACCCCCAGGCCCCGCCTCCACGTCATCGCCAGCTCGTCGTCTTCAACCCAGGCGACGAACAGACACCCACTCCCCTCTGCCGTTTCTAAACCCGGTCGAATTCGGGCGTTTCCGTGATTAATTCGCCACTCCGACCCCTCTTCTTAATCCCCTCTCCCTCCTCTTCATTTTCCTCACGGACGCCACCCCCGGAGAGCCTCCAGGCTCCCTAATTGCGAGCTCGAACCGACGCTGTCCGACGCGACTCCGGTGACGATTCTGGTGAGCCTCGACCGCGACGCGCCCTCCTCTCTGTCCTATCCCCTTTACCATGTTCTGGCGCATCTTTTAACCTTGGCCACGCATTTTTTCTCGCCCTAGGTCGACGACATGACCATCGTCGGCGAACTCTCTCTGCCGTCGCCGTCTGTCGATTTTTCCGGTAAGTCTAGGGTTCCCGCCGCCTCTCTGTGACCACCACTAGCTTGCGCTGGACCTGGTACACGTCGCTGACCCTTTCCTTTGCCTGTTCGAGCCCTAGATCAACGCCGTCGTCACGAGAACGCGAACTCCACCATCGGCAGAACTCTGGCGAGGAATCGTGATCGAGGCAGAGCACCCCTCTCTCCACCGTGACCTCCATCGAGACCGCCACGACCACCTCGACCTCTGGTAAGAGTCCACGGACCCCCTGCCCCTTTAGAACCGTTGGAGCACTGCCGTCCGACGCACCGCCGCCGTGCGCAGTAAGTCAGCGCCGCCCGTTCTTGGCCGAGTCGTAGGAGCCGTTGGATCTGTCGCCAGCGGCTCAGATTAGATCATTGATCGAGCGGGTACGGGCTGATCTGGACCATCCGTTGCCACTTAAAATCTGACGGCCCACAGTGATCGATCGGACCGAATCGGTACGGACCAATAGGGTTGCGCCACGTCGGCTAGGATATCTGTTTAATTAGAAAATAGACAGATTATATATTAAACTTAGAAATTCAATAACTTTTGATCCACAATTCAGAAAAATGCAAATTTGGTGTCTATGGATTCAGAAAAATGAGACCTTTATTATTGAGGCCTTGTTTCACACTTTTGCTTCTGAAAAATTGGAATTATTGGCACAACCTTTTTAGGAGTATTTTGCCCATAAAAATTACTTCATAAATTGTTTTTAGGTATTCCTTATGCCTTTAGATAGAGTATTTAAACCTCTGTACTGTAGACTCTATAGGTTTTAGATTTTTGATCATATCATCGCATTTTGCATGCATTCATATTTTTGTGATGCTATATTGATTGAATTATTGTTGTTGGATTGTTCCTTGTGTAGATTGTGTGGATTGTGAAGATTGTTGCTGTCAGGATTGTACCTATTCCCCTAGCTACCAAGGCAAGTGATATTTCATCTCATGTCCTATTATTTTCACTATTGCACTAGTGTTATTTTTGGTATATCTTAGCATGGTAGGATTATTTATATGTTACTATGCTATGCTATCCTATAGATATCTTGATAGTATTTCCTAGTTGAAAGACTTCGTATGCTAGAGTGCTTAGCCATGCTATTAGATTTCATGGGTGGAAATTCATATCAAGAAAGTATGGAAAGATATTATTTTTAACTAAGAAAAACAACTAAGGTTAATGAAATACCTGGGTGGAATGGGTTGAGTGGTTACTCAGGGGCCATGTCTATGGTCAGCTGGTGTATCGCACTTGTGGACGGCTACCCAGGAACAAAGAGATTGGAGACCTTCTTGTCGTGAAGCTTCTAGTGCAGCCACATGGCATATGGGTCTGCCTTGACCGACTAAGTTGTAAGAACTCAGCCAAACAGACAGAGTGTGGTAGATATGATAGGATGGAACATGTCCGTGGTGGTCTGAGGGATTGCTTCTGAAAAGTCTCGTCTTGATGCATGTCGAGTCTTGTGGGGAAAGTTCACCACCTCTCGAGAGGGTAAAACTAAGTACTTAGCCATGTCCCCGGTTATGGATAATTCCTGAGCATCAAGATAGTGAAGCAGTTCAATAATCTCCTCATCCAAATTTTTCTAAGTTAAAACTTGTGGGTGAACAAGGGTAGAGGTTCAGTGATGTCTATCATTGGTACCTTAGTGTTTTGAAAGATAAAACTTACTCTTCAAAAACTATGAGATAAAACCTTGCTTTTAGCAAAGTCAGCCAAAACCACACTTAGCCATATATTCATGTAGTTGTTGGATTATACTAAGTATCTATGGTATCACTTGCCAATACAATTCCAAATGTATTGACCCTTGTGGCTATAACTTATTATGTTGCAGGATACTCTGATGATTAGTAGGGTTGCGGGTATGCACTCGACATGTTTGCCTATGGTGCATGAAGACAAAAGACTCTATTATTATACTATGTATTGTGAACCTTGAATAATGTTTGCCTTGGGCTAAGTGAGTTGTAAGAACCATTATATTCCTGGACATGCGATGTAATAATGACCTTTGTTTCTGTGTACTTCATCTTAAACTGTGGGTGCTAGCATTTTGATCCAGGGACTAGCACTGCAATCACAGGGATCTTACCTTATTATGGTGAGATCTTACAGATGGTATCAGAGCACTGTGTTGCCTGTAGGTTCATGACCCTAGGTTGGATTAGACTAAGGAAAACCCTTAGGAAAAATAACTCTATTCCAAATTTTACACTTGTCTTTTCATCTCATAAAACTTTTCCTGATCATCCTTCCTCATCTATTTTTGTAGATGTCCACCATCAATGAATCTATCAAGAAGGGACCACTGATGACTATGACCCTTGAGTGTGAGACGGAATTTCCCAAGGCACTCAAGAACCTCATGATCGGCTTAGGGATGGATGGTGAAGCCGTGTACAAGGGATTTCCTCTGATAGACAAGGGACAAGAGTATTGGTGGGTGCAACTCCATTTGTATAAGAACAAGAAAGATGATCCCAAGAGTACAGGATTCTGCATGTTCACCAACTCTGAAATGCACACGTCATTCTTTGACTCTGGAAGGAATGCTGCGTGGACGACAATTGAGGAACTTGGGGAAAGACTTAAGTATAGAATTCTCAATACTCAGGAGGATCTCAAGGAGGAGAAACGTCGTGTCCAAGATTCAAACGCCACGGTAAAACGACTAAGTAAGGATATCATAGGCTTGGCTTTGGAGCTATGCGACCAAGACAAGCAGATTGCTGCCAAGGATGCCTAGATTGCTACCTTGGTTAATAAGGAGTGAGATACTAGTTGGACCACCACCCTTGGCGTATTATCACGTTAGTACTTTGATCATACCGACCTATGTGGTATGGAAAAATTAAGTTGTGTTTGGAACCTTGATTGCTTGAGTTGAATAATGTATTGCTACTTGGTTTGAGGAATATTTTGTTGTTTGATTTTATTTTATCTTTACTTATTTTTGCGACTTGTGTTTTATTTCTCTAGACTTGTGTTATTACTAATTTTTCTCCATGCTATGCAAAAGATGCCTAGTGTTGTCTACAGCACGACCGAGGATTTCAAGGGAACTCGCTTCCGGACTCGTATGTTGGAGCTCGTCCATGTGCTTGCTCTTCCAATCCCTACCGTTCAGGGACTTCAGCTGAAGAAATTTCAGAGGAAGGACTTATGGGGATTCAGAGTTACCCAGCCAGGACGCGAGACAGAGCCCCAAACTAAGGAGATCGCCTTCAAGATACTCCACGATGACTTAGAGAGAGGCCTCGACGTCGCTATGCAGGAGCTGTTGGGATGCCTATGTGGACATCACTCTTCCGAGATCAAGAGCCACTACTTTCACTTCTTTGGGAGACGCGACGAGGACGGAGAGCCTATTGTGCTAGACGAGGTCACTAAGGAGACTATCAAGCCTAAACGTCACCACCTCCAGGACTTAGAGAGCCTTATCAGGAGCCTTGACACTGATAGGACTAATGTGATGCTTAGCAATGATGAACTACGAGTTCAACTAAAGGAGAAAGACAAGGCCTTCTAGGAACAGGAGAAGCGAATCAAGGAAATGGAGAAGAAGTTTGAAGACCGGGATAAGAAATTCAAGAACCAAGAGAAGAGGGTTCAGGAGAAGAATAAGAAGATTAGAGACTTGGAGGCCGAGTTAGAGCTGGAGGACATTGAGCTGGAGGTGGATCACGAGGTGATAGAGAGGCTACGCACACAGAAGAGAGATTTACAGGCGAAGATCAATGCTTTGTCTACTAGCTTGGAGGAATACAAGGCAGGATTCGCTGCAGCAGGACTTGCACTAGTGGAGGAGGAAGTTGACATGGAGGAGTAGTGATATCTATCCATCTATCTATCGTTTTATTATCAAGTCGCATAGATCATACCGACTTGTGGGTGACTATGCTAGTATGTTTATTTTCGCAAACTTTGTTATTGTCGTGATGTTGAACCTGCATGTGCTTGTTTGTTTGCTTGTTGTTATTTTACTTGGGTTATCTATCTTTACTTACCCTTATTAAACCCACAGATGCCTCCCTGTCGCAACAACCAGGACAATAACGACAATGGCAATGGAATGCATCAAATGATGGCTGCGCAGACACAGTTGATGTAGATGATGACTCAGTTTATGGTGAACCAGAATTAGAACAACAACAATAACAATAATAACAACCAGAACAATCCACCACCTTTGGATATGCTCACAAGATTTCTAAGGATGAGACCTGCTAAGTTCTCTAGTACTACTGATCCCATGGTAGCAAATGACTGGCTATGCTCTGTGAATAAGGAATTAGTCACAGTTGGATGCACTGATGCAGAAAAAGTCAGATTTGCAGCACACTTACTGGAAGGTCATGCAGCTACTTGGTGGGACAATTTCCAAGTTACTCACCCTATTGAAGAAGTAACCTGGGCAATGTTTGAGGATGGATTTCGTACCACTCACATCTCTTCTGGAATAATGGGGTTGAATAAAAAGGAGTTTCACAACCTCAAGCAACGCCACCGCAGTATTTCTGAGTACATCGAAGAGTTCAACAATCTGTCACGTATGCACCAGATGATGTTGACACTGACGCAAAGAGAAAGGAGAAGTTCCTTGATGGGTTGAATTATGAGATATCTATGCAACTATTTGTTGCCTATGTTCCAACCTATCAATCTTTGTGTGACAAAGCTACTATCCTAGAAAACAAGATGAACCAAGTGGAAGGTAGAAAGAGGAAGCACCATTTTGATAAGTTTAGATCAGGATCACCCCACAAGCATTCTCATGGTGATGGAAGCGAGAGTTTTGGATTCCATAATAATGGGAATCATAACAACCATCGTAACAATAACCACCACCATGATGGAAACAATCATCATGGACACAACAAAGGTGGGTACAGGAATAACCACAATAGTCATGGCCATGGGAATCAAAATGGTCAGAATCACCATAATCAACCAGCAAAGAAAGACATCAGTCAGGTTGAGTGTTTCAAGTGCAAGAAGACATGGCACTATGCTAATGAATGCCCAGATAAGAAGACTGATGGGGCTAAGCCGAACCCATTTCAAAAGGGTCATGTGAATCACATCAATGTGGAGGAAATTCAAGAAGGATATGATGTCGTGATCGGTAAGTTCAACATTAAATCCTTTCCTACACTTATCCTTTTCGATACCGGCGCATCGCATTCATTCATTTCAAGAGCATTTGTAGTCAAAAACAAACTCTCCACTAAAACTATTGGATGTCCCATTAAGGTAAGCTCCCCGGGTGGAGAAATGATAGTAAACTCAGGTTGCCGACAGATAACCCTAGAGATTGGAAAGAACAAGTTTCCAGTTAATTTAATAATCCTAGAGTCCCAAGGATTAGATGTAATATTAGGGATGGACTGGCTGACACGTTATGAGGGAGTGATTGATTGTGCCAAACAAACTGTTATGCTCACCACCCCATAAAAAAGGATCAGGTTCAAGTCCAACTTTGAACCCAAGGGGAGCAAGGTTAATTCTCTTAAGGGGGTTAGCCTAGACAATGTACCAATAGTGAAGGAGTACCCGGATGTGTTCCCAGAAGAATTACCTGGCATGCCACCAGATAGGCATGTGGAGTTTCTGATAGACCTACTACCAGGAACTGGACCTATAGCAAAGAGACCTTACAAAATGTCGGTGGACGAGTTAAAAGAACTAAAGAAACAACTGGGAGAACAATTGAAAAAGGGATTTATCCAACCAAGTTCTTCGTCTTGGGGAGCACCAGTTTTGTTTGTTGAGAAGAAGGAACGAAGTCAAAGGCTATGCATATACTATCGATCACTTAATGAAGTGACCATAAAGAATAAATATCCCCTACCTAGAATTAATGATCTTTTTGATCAGCTGGAGGGAGCATGTGTGTTCTCAAAAATCGATCTTCGATTAGGATACTTCCAACTGAAGATTAGAGAACATGATATACCAAAGACTGCATTTACCACTAGATATGGGTTGTATGAATATACAGTGATGCCGTTTGGATTTACTAATGCACCGGCCTATTTCATGCACATGATGAACAAGGTATTCATGGAATTTCTTGACAAGTTTGTAGTGGTATTCATCGATGACATATTGGTATATTCCAAGAGCAACAAAGAACATGAAGAACATCTGCGCCTAATTCTGGAGAAACTCAGGGAACACAAACTATATGCCAAATTGAGCAAATGTGAATTTTGGCTGAATGAAGTGGGTTTTCTTGGGCATATAGTATCTGGAAGTGGTATAGCTGTCGACCCAGCAAAAGTGGCAACTGTGACAGAATGGTAACCTCCTAAATCGGTTAAAGAAATCCGTAGTTTCCTAGGCCTAGCAGCATACTATCGGAGGTTCATTGAAAATTTCTCAAAGATAGCAAAGCCTATGACTGATCTGCTAAAGAAAGAGAAGAAGTTTAACTGGACAGAAGCATGTGAAGCCAGTTTTCAGGAGTTAAAGAAGAGATCAGTGTCAGCACCAGTGTTATGTTTGCCAGATCTTGAGAAAGACTTTCAAGTCTATTCTGATGCATCTCACCAAGGACTGGGAGGTGTACTAATGCAGGAAGATAGAGGTCTAGCTTATGCATCAAGGCACCTCAAAAATCATGAAGTGAACTATCCTACTCATGACCTAAAGTTGGCATCAGTTGTGCATGCCTTAAAAACATGGAGGCATTATCTTATGGGAAAGCGTTGTGAAATGTTCACCGATCACAAGAGTCTAAAATACATTTTTACACAGAAGGAACTCAACATGAGACAAAGAAGATGGCTAGAACTGATCAAGGACTATGATTTAAGTTTGCAATACCATCCTGGAAAGGCAAATGTCATAGCCGATGCATTAAGCCGCAAGGTTTATGTAAATGGCCTCAATAAAGGAGAATTGACGGAAGAGTTATGTGCCCAATTTAGGGAGTTGAGATTAGAGATAGTGCCTGAAGGATACCTTGCATCCTTGGAAGTGCAGCCCACACTGATGAATAGAATCCAAGAAGCTCAAACGATGGACAAAGAAATGGAAGAGATCAAAAGTAAAATTAGTGAAGGCAAGGCAAAAGGATTTCATGTAGACGAACAAGGAACCTTATGGTACGAAAAACGTATTTGTATTCCTGATACATTGCAAATGTATATATAATTTTTGATGTTCCATTCTTGTGTTTTGTCCACACTTTGGAGTACTTTTCATATGATTTCTTGGACTAACCTATTAACAAGAGCCACAGTGCCAGTTGCCTGTTTTCTGCTGTTTTTGGTTCTAGGAAGTCAGAAAATGAATATTCTCGGAATTGGACGGGACAAAAGCCAAAGTTACTATTTTCCTGGAAGATTCACGGAGCCAGAAGGAGAGCCGGAGGGGGGCCACACCACCCCTAGGCGCAGGTCCACCTAGGCCGCACCAGGGCATGGTGTGGGCCCCCTGGCCGCCCACCGACCTTGCCCTCTGGCCTATAAGAAGCCTCCCGATGCGTAAACCCTAAATAGTCAATTAGAAATCCACGAAAAGTTCCGTAGCGCCGCCGCCACCGAAGGGGAGATTCGGGGGACAGAAAGTCTCTGTTCCGGCACCCTGCCGGGACAGGGAAGTGCCCCCAGATCCATCTCCATTAATCTCCACCGCCATCTCCATCACCATTGCTGATTCCCATGATAAGGAGGGAGTAGTTCTCTCTCGAGGCTAAGGGTTCTACCGGTAGCTATGTGTTCATCTCTCTCTCTATGCATGATCTTATTGAGATCATGAGCTTTGTAATCAAGTATATCTACTTTGCTACTAAAGTGCTTTAATAGATCTCTGCTCTCCTCATGTGTGTGAAAGTGACAACGTGTACACCATGCTGGCACTTAGGCTAGAGATTACAAATACTTTTTATGAGTTATATTTGGAGTTGGATGTCTCTATGAAATTGTGGTGTTTGTTGGAAACATCTAGAGCTCAAGGTGCCAGTGTGGGGTTATCTAGATGGGGAAAGTGGACTTTGAGGTGTGCTTTTATAGCCCTACCATGGATTAGAGTGTCCAACCGGAGAGTAGTTAAGAGTAGTATCATAAAGAAAATATATTTATATGAGAGTGTTCACTAGTGAAAGTATGATCCCTAGGCCTTGTTTCTAAGCATTGAAACACCGTTTGCAACTAGATTTGTTACATGTGTGCTTGCTTCCATCTTTATTTCAGTTTGCCTTTAGTCTCTTCTATGCCATCAAGCTATTTTCTGGCACCGTTACCACTTATAATTATCCATACCACTTGTATTTCACTATCTCTTCGTCGAACTAGTGCACCTATACACCTGACAAGTGTATTGGGTGTGTTGGGGACACAAGAGACTTCTTGTATCCTGATTGCAGGGTTGCTTGAGAGGGGATACCTTTGACCACTTCCTCCATGAGTTCGATAAACCTTGGGTGATCCACTTAAGGGAAAACTTGCTGCTGTTCTCCAAACCTCTGCACTTGGAGGCCCAACAACTGTCTACAAGAATAGAAGTGCATAGACATCAATTCCGCATGATCTTGAACTTAAGAAGTTGATCTTACAAGAAGCTCACAACTCACCCTATTCAATTCATCCTGGCAACACCAAGATGTATATGGATGTTAAGGAAAGATTCTGGTGGAATAATTTAAAGAAGGATATATCAGAGCACATTGCCTTGTGCGACGTGTGTAGTCGTGTAAAGGCAGAACATCAGAAACCGGCGGGGTAATTACAACCACTGCCAATACCTGATTGGAAATGGGATAAAATCGGTATGGATTTTATCACCGGACAGCCAAGGACTAAATCTGGATATGATTCTATATGGGTTATTGTTGATCGCTTGACAAAAGTGGCTCATTTCATACCGGTGAAGACCACTTACACAAGTGCCAAGCTAGCCAAGATATACATGAATAGAATTGTATGTTTACATGGGATGCCTAAGAGTACCGTGTTAGATAGAGGAACTCAATTCACTTCGGACTTTTGGCGACAACTTCATGAGTCATTGGGAACTCGACTAGAATTTAGCACTGTGTTTCATCCACACACTGATGGGCAGACAGAAAGGACCAATTAGCTATTGGAAGATATGTTAAGAGCTTGTGCGTTAGACTATGGTTCTAGTTGGGATGAAAGTCTACCATATGAAGAGTTTTCCTACAACAATAGCTATCAATCAAGCATAGAAATGGCTCCGTTTGAATTCCTTTATGGAAGGAAGTGTACTACACCATTGTTGTGGAATGGAGTAGGAGAAAGAAATTTGTTCGGACCAGACCTAATCAAGGAGGCCGAAGAGAAAGTCAAGATGGTGAGGGATAGGCTAAAGGTAGCCCAATCTCGCAAAATAGCTATGCAGATCCAAAACGTAGAGAGGTCACCTATGAGGTTGGTGATAGAGCTTATCTCATGGTATCACCCCTTCGTGGTGTGAAGAGATTTGGAATCAAAGGAAAATTAGCGCCACGCTATGTGGGACCCTTCAAGATTTTCAGCAGCAAAGGAGAAGTGGCATATGAGATAGAATTACCAAAATCTCTGTCAGCAGTTAATAATGTATTTCATGTCAGTCAGCTGAAAAAGTGTCACCTAGAGATGGAAGAAACTTCGTTAAAAGACACTATACCGTTAGAGGAAGTTCAGCTAGAGAATGATCTCACTTATGAAGAGAAACATATTAAGATTCTAGAGATAGCAGAAAGAATTACACGTAGCAAGACAATCAAATTCTGCAAAGTGCAGTGGAACCATCACACTGAATCAGAAGCAACGTGGGAACAAGAGGATGAACTTCGGAGAGATCACCCTCACCTATTTGCTAGCCAACCCGAATCTCGAGGGAGAGATTCATCTTAAAGGGGTTACATTTGTAACATCCCAAAATTTTCATCTAAAAACCATCATCATTGCACTCATATCATCATGGCATGTGTTGCATTGCATCTAATTTGTCCTCCAAAAAATTTTGGTGAAATTTTGAGGCAATTTGGAACACTTTTGCTAATTCAAAACCTAGGAAAAGAAAAAGCTAAAAAGAAATAGTAAAAAGGAGAAAAAATGCAGCAGCATCATCTGGCCTATTTGGCCCAACCCAGCCCAGCAAGCCCACCCGGGTCACCTTTCCCCCCTCTTTCTTTTTCTCACCGTCCCCCTGCATGCCCCCTGCCACTTACCCCCTGGCCCCACCTCCACGTCATCGCCACCTCGTCGTCTTCAACCTAGGCGACGAATAGACCCCCACTCCCCTCTGCCGTTTCTAAACCCGGTCGAATTCGGGCGTTTCCGCGATTAATTCGCCACACCGACCCCTCTTCTTAATCCCCTCTCCCTCCTCTCCATCTTCCTCACGGACACCACCCCCGGAGAGCACCCAGGGTCCCTAATTGCGAGCTCGAACCGCCGCTGTTCGACGCGACTCCGGCGATGATTCTGGTGAGCCTCGACCGCGACGCGCCCTCCTCTCTTCCCTATGCCCTTTACCATGTTCTGGCGCATCTTTTAACCTTGGCCACGCATTTTTTCTCGCCCCAGGTCCATGACACAATCATCGCCGGCGAACTCTCTCTGCCTCCACCGTCCGTCGATGTTTCCGGTAAGTCTAGGGTTCCCACCGCCTCTCTGTGACCACCACTAGCTTGAGCTGGACCTGGTACACGCTGCGGACCCTTTCCTTTGCCTGTTCGAGCCCCAAATCAACACCGCTGTCACGAGAACACGAACTCCACCGTCGGCAGAACTCCAGCGAGAAATCGTGATTAAGGCAGAGCACCCCTCTCTCCACCGTGACGTCCATCGAGACCGCCACGACCGCCTCGACCTCTAGTAAGAGTCCACGGACCGCCTGCCCCTTTAGAACCGCCAGAACACCGCCGTCCGACGTGCTGCCGCCGCGCGCAGTAAGTCAGCGCCGCCCGTTCTTGGCCGAGTCGAAGGAGCCATTGGATCTGTCGCCAGCGGCTCAGATTAGATCGTTGATCGAACGGGTACTGGATGATCTGGACCATCCGTTGCCACTTAAAATCTGACGGCCCGCAGCGATCGATCCGACCGAATCGGTATGGACCAATAGGGTTGCGCCACGTCGGCTAGGATATCTGTTTAATTAGAAAATAGACAGATTATATATTAAACTTAGAAATTCAATAACTTTTGATCCATAATTCAGAAAAATGCAAATTTGGTGTCCATGGATTCAGAAAATGAGACCTTTATTATTGAGGCCTTGTTTCACACTTTTGCTTCTGAAAAATTAGAATTATTGGCAGAACCTTTTTAGGAGTATTTTGCCCATAAAAATTACTTCATAAATTGTTTTTAGGTATTCCTTATGCCTTTAGATAGAGTATTTTAACCTCTGTACTGTAGACTCTTTAGGTTTTAGAGTTTTGATCATATCATTGCATTTTGCATGCATTCATATTTTTGTGATGCTATATTGATTGAATTATTGTTGTTGGATTGTTCCTTGTGTAGATTGTGTGGATTTTGAAAATTGTTGCTGTGAGGATTGTACCTATTCCCCTAGCTACCATGGCAAGTTATATTTCATCTCATGTCCTATTATTTTCACTATTGCACTAGTGTTATTTTTGGTAGATCTTAGCATGGTAGGATTATTTATATGTTACTGTGCTATGCTATCCTATAGATTATATCTTGATAGTATTTCCTAGTTGAAAGATTTCGTATGCTAGAGTGCTTAGCCATGCTATTAGATTTCGTGGGTGGAAATTCATATCAAGAAAGTATGGAAGGATATTATTTTTGACTAAGAAAAACAACTAAGGTTAATGAAATACCTCGGTGGAATGGGACTTGCTTGGATTATGTTGAGTGGTTACTCAGGGGCCATGTCTATGGTCAGCTGGTGTATCGCACTTGTGTACGGCCACCCAGGAACAAAGAGATTGAAGACGTTCTTGTCGTGAAGCTTCCAGTGCAGTCACATGGCATATGGGCTCTGCCTTGACCGACTAAGATGCAAGAACTCAGCCAGACGGACAGAGGGTGTTAGATATGATAGGATGGAACGTGTCCGTGGTGGTCTGAGGGGTTGCTTCTGAAAAGTCTCGTCTCGATGCATGTCGAGTCTTGTGGGGAAAGTGCACCACCTCTCTAGAGGGTAAAACTAAGTACTTAGCCGTGTCCCCGGTTATGGACAATTCCTGAGCATCAAGACAGTGAAGCAGTTCAATAATCTCCTCATTCAAATTTCTCTAAGTTAAAACTTGTGGGTGAACAAAGGTAGAGGTTCAGTGATGTCTATCATTGGTACCTTAGTGTTTTGAAAGAGAAAACTTACTCTTCAAAAACTATGAGATAAAACGTTGCTTTTAGCAAAGTCAGCGAAAAACACACTTAGCCATATATTCATGTAGTTGTTGGATTATACTAAGTATCTACACAAACACAGCATGGCAGGTGTGTACCAACGCTACGTCCAACTAGAAGAGGGTCACAAGATCTTGCAGGACATCCATGTCGGTGACTGCGGCCACCACACCGGTGCAAGGTAGCTAGTCGCCAAGGCCATGCGCCACGGCTTCTACTAGCTCACCGCACACGCCGACGCCGTCAACATCATCCAGCACTACGTCGGGTGCCAGAAATACGTCAGCCAGATGCACATCCCTGGTTCGACCCTCAAGACTATCCCCATGACATGGCCATTCGCCATCTGAAGCATCACCATCGGCCCTCAAGACTATCCCCATGACGTGGCCATTCTCCTTCAGATGGTGGGTCTATTCAAAACTCCACCATCGGGTTACACACACCTCCTAGTCGCAGTCGACAAGTTCACGAAGTGGGTGGAGGCAAAGCTAATCAAGAAGTGCGACGACAAGACTGCTACCAAGTTCCTTCACAAACTCATCTATCGGTACGGCTAACCACATAGCATCATCACCGACAACGACACCAACTTCACCAAGGGAGCATTGGCCGAGTTCTGCGAGGAGCATGACATTCGACTCGACCTTGTCTTAGTCGCCCACCCGGAGACGAATGGCCAAGCCGAGCGCGCCAATCAGAGCGTCATCCACGGTCTCAAGCCATGACTGCAAGTTCCCCTCGAGCGGACACCAAGATTCTTGGTCGAGGATCTCCCCTCCGTGCTCTGGGGAATCCGCACCTCCATCAATCGATCAATAGGGTTCATCCCTTCTTCATGGTGTACGGCGCCGAAGCCATCAGGCTAACTGACCTCGAGCACGACTCACCTCGAATGGTCCGCTATGCGGATCAAGACAACAAGGCTGCCCGCCAGGATGGGATCCATCTACTCAATCATGAACGTGATCTGGCTAGCTCCCACACTGCCATCTACCAGCAAGGACTTTGCTGCTACCAGAGCCGCCGAGTCCAAACTCGCACCTTCCAGGAACGCGACCTCGTCCTACGACTTATCCAAGACAAGAAGGGAATGCAAAAGCTCTCTCCTCCTTGGGAGGGGCCATTCGCCATAGGGAGAGTCCTTGGCAATGATGCCTACTACCTGATTGAAATTAGAGGTGACAGCAAGCTCGACGTCGAGCGACCATGGAACGTCAACTTGCTTCGCAAGTTCTACATGTAGAACTCAAACATGTACACCCATGCACCCATGCTGAATAAATATTATGTGTTCACAAATTGTGCCTACTCGCCACCTCTTGTGCCAATCGCACTCGTACAATACATCAAATACGCTAACCATGGTAGTCAACCCTTGGTAGTGCGACCAGCCATGGACAAGTAGTGCGTTTAAGGGCACCGAAAGACAATTGGGCCTTGCACCGTCCAAGAAAAATGCCAACTCGAGAGCCACCATCAGAGTAGCCTCGCTCGACTGGCTCCCCAAGCCAAGACAACCGGACGTGCTTCCCACAGCACCCTATCCTCCTCACCCTCGGATGCAGCGATTCGAATATTTAAGTACCACGCTCAAGGACTCATTCAAAAAAGGACCCGCACGCGACTCGGGAAAACACCAAGTACGAGAGCGTGCCTTGGAGTCACCAAGCGGCTGGCTCTCCAAGAGAAGAGGAGAGACACGCTACACGATAGACAGTGTACTGTGGCATTCCCTAACTTGGGCTTATGACTCGAACGGTTAAGTACCACCTCGGGGACTCACTAACTCGAACCTGTACACGTCCAGGGAAAACTCCAAGTACAAAGTAACCCTTGGGTCGCCATGAGACTGTCTCCATAAGCCACGGCAAGTTGACCTAAGCTACTTCAAATAACTTTCCAAACAAATCGCCCACGTTAACCATGCACATGCACCCTACCCCCATATAGAATATGCCCGGGGACTCGCACAAAACAAACAACTGCATAACCATCAATAGCACCAAATAAGAAAATCAATGTGAGTCAACCAGAATTCCAGCAAAACACTTGCATCACGATTAAGCCATAAAAATATCTTACAAATAATCTGTTCTTGGCCAAACCGGCCCATTACACAAATTGATTTACATCATGCAAATCAAGCTACCTATTCTGCTCTAGGTGAAGAGGAGGCCCCTTCTGTGCCCTTGGCCCTGCCGAAGGGCTTCCAGCGGTTGAAGGGGTAGGTCGTCAACGAATTACCATTCACCGACTAGAATGGACGCTCTAATGTCAAATCATGGTGCTCCAGTTGCTTGTCTCCATGGGCGACCTGACTCTCCTGGTAGGGGAGGAGGTCACTCATCCCCAAGACACGCTCCGGGTAAGGGGAGGCCTTTGCATTCAGCACCAACACATCCGCGATTTGGATGACTCCGGTCCAGGAAGGGTACCCACTAGTAACATCGTTGAGCTCAAAGTCCTCGGGGAAGTGTGCCGGACCAAGGCTCAGTGTAGAAGTCGCCCCACGACAAAATGCAGAGCGCATCATCCACCCAACGACCGTGGGAACCTCCTCCAAGTACATCCATCATGCTTGCCTCCAGGAACTCGTCCATCTACTGAATGTTCTCGGGACCAAGTGCTTGACCTTGGGTGTCTGAGGGAATGATGGTAGAGCTCGAAGATCCCCAACGGGCAGGACGGCAGGAACAATGGGGATGGTGCTACAAACCACTACCCTAGAAGGAAACAAGCTGAAACTCAAGGAGGAAGACAGATCCATGGAACCGTGAGGGAAAGGAGACCGCATATGCATACCTTGTCGCACGCACTTTCTTGGTTGAAGAAGGTACTTCTCTGGACGGTGGGCCACCGCACTCCAACTAAGCACCTTGTGCACTACCTATTCCTCACCTAATCAGCTAACGGCAGGGCAACTTGCATTTTGTATGGCATAAAGAGTAGATGAAATTAAAGATACCAAACAACATCGATGATCAACGAAATAGGGAAACCAGTAGCACATGTGAAGAATACATGTACCTTACGACTAGGACCTATCGTCGGAGTAGACTTGACATGCCTCTTTGTCCTAGGCGCAAGGGAGCCCCTCCTAGCGTCACCCATGAAGGAGGATTGGGCCTTAGCACATAGCAAAACTACTAGTGGAACTACCACCGTAGCCCACAAATCTGTGACCTGATGGGATTACGAAAAGTCATCAAGATAAATAATGCAGTAAGGAAGCAGGTCTAGAGGTTAAGATCTGGGAAAGCATGAATTGAGCAGGTCATAGTAGGTCTTACCACAACCTTTTCATTATGTTCCCCTTTAGGGAGATAGCACATATATGGAGGACCAACAGACCTCCGCGAGAGGTCGGAGAGCAAATTCTCTTAAGCGGTGCTCTAGCTCACCACCTTTCAAAGGCTCTATGGAAAATAAGGAAATCATAAAGTGTCCAAATGGCATATGGAAAATTAGAACAAGAAGATAGGAAATGGGTAGAATCTTACCATGGAGCTCTTGCGGTGGCTCCATTCTAGGGTTGTGCTTCTAGGCTATATCCTTCTCCTTTAAAGGACACAATCTCCAACAGATGAAGTCCTCCACCACATGACGAATGGTCATGCCTTTGTTGCGCAATTAATCGATATGGTCACAACAATTGAGAAAGAATGGGAGCTCTTGCAACTCCTCCACCTAGTCGTCGAAGGGAACTGCAGGGTAGTTCGTGACTACTACCCATCAAGAAGACTGATCAGACCATCTGTTGGTCCGGGGAAAAGGGATTTACTATTCCTCCCTATTATCCCGCATCCCAAAGCTACAAGTGGAGAGGATTAGAGAAGAATATACACGAGAAGGTTCCAGGTAGAAGAATAAGGAAAAAAGACCCCCTGTGGGCCGGATGCCAAGATAAGCCTCATAGAGATGAGAAAAGGAAGAATCGATCAGGATGGAGTTGGTGGAAATATGCATCAGCTGGAGGCCATAGAAGCCTAGCACATCATGTTGGAAGGAAGAGAGGGAAAACTCAAACTGTACTTGAACTGGTCAATGGAGGCAACGATGTGACCTTCTCGAACCTCAGGAATCCTTGCCTCCATCACTTAAATGAACATGAAGGACGAGAGGATAAGCATCACGACACACATCCACCTAATGTCCTCCTCCATGATCTTCGATGATGGCTAGGCATCTTCCCGGCCAACCGGAGCTCCCTCGCGGCTGAGTCTCGATTGGGATCCTCCGCGATGAGCTCTAGAGGAGGGCCTATAGCCGAAAGTTTGAGACATCATGGCACTTGTTGCGGGGGTATTTTCTGCTAGGGGAATGATGACTACACATGCACATATTGTTTGTAGCTAGTTTTAAAATAAAGATATCGATCCCACAGGGAGCAGGAGTCTGAAGTGTAATAACTCATGAATTAAATACTGAAATAGAAATGCTAAATAAAGTTCTAAGTAACAAGATAAAATGCGAGTATTGTGTAGCAAGGTGTTTTTGAGTTTTTGGTATAAGAGAACAATAAGTAAAGTAAAACAACTAAACACAGAAAGTATGTATCACTTATGTAAAACAACTTAGAACTGCAATAGGGTAAAAAGCGTTCTTAGGGAGTAGCGGATACATCTCTAGCATTATAAAGAACTATAGTAAAGATTATTATCATAAACATTCTAAACTACGTATGTGTGGGAGGAACTCCGTATTTGGACAAATAGACAACAACCACTACTCACATCATCCTCATAACCACAACAGACAACAATCGACATCAATCGAATTACTACGGTATTAAGGGACTTAATGCCGTAGGACGTATCCCTTGGCATGGATAGTGTTCCGTGAGTTTCCTAGGTTCCCAAGTTGATACGTAAGGGGTGCTTTATAGTCACTGTAAGTACTAACACACCTCCGTCTACCAATAAGTAGTTCCATCCATCAAGTCCCCATAAGAGGCAAATATTGAGAGGTCGACTTCTCCCAACATCAAGATGAAGACAATCTAACACATGGTCACAGCGATGAATATCATAATATACTTTATGTTATTTCAATCTCATACTAGGGTTTCTCCATCTCCCCAAGAACTAATGATTTACTCAGACATGGAGGCAATCAACATCATGGAAATAACCATGGAATCTATGATAGATGAATAGTACTTCCATAAATCCACAACGAGTACGGAAATTACAACAATATCTAGACAATATCTAGATGGGATGGATGGAGATGGTGGTGATGCCACGGTTGATGATGAATATCGATGCCTTAGCCCCCCGGATCTGCGCAGGGTGGAGATGGATCCCTGGGGGACGAGTTCCCCCTCCAGATGCCTTCTAGAGGTGAGGTTTCGGCAATTTCTAGTTGTTTTGTTTTTCGTCTCTCCGATCCAGTTGCACGGGGTGAAACTATTTGAGGAGGCGGTGGCGGCGCCAATTATATGACAAGAACTATACGGTCGAAAAATTATTCCCGCCATATAGTTGGTCGTTAAACCCTCTATAGGCCTCGATCGCTTCGGGTTTTCTTCTGGTGTTATTGATAATTCCCAAATAAGCGATTTATATTGTTTTTGAATCCTTTTCTCCCCAATACAACAGCTCCAAGAATTGTGTCCATTGTATCCATCATCTATCCTGATCCTGGTGAAAATAGACAAAAAATCTGTGTGCGAACGCCGTAAAATACCAAGATCCTACAACTACAATGCAAAATAATAATATAAAACATGATACAATTATGCACTCATCAACTTACCCAAGCTTAGACTCTTGCTCGTCCCGAGCAAGTTTAGCTTAATGGATGTGATCCTCATATTCATGAAGCCGAGTCGATAAAATAAATGAGGTAGTTGCAACACGTGTTTATCATATATGATACATAGGAATAAGTTAATGAGTAGTACCTTACTCGAACCATATGAATAATATTAGCAAGCTTCCACACCTTAGTGATCAACAGTTCACAAAAGATCACTCTCAATATGATGTAAAAGTATTCAGTTCAACCGAATGAGTTAGCAAGGTAGTCCCAAGTGTTTTTTATTAGCATATTCACTTGGAATTTAAAATGTCAAACGCTTCTTTGTCATACTAGAATATAGCGGTGTATGTCTATTTGCTCTTTGCAGATTCACTCTTTTTCTTCTCTTTATATATATATATATGCTCACACTTTTGTTTAAGTGCTGTGCAAAGGAGCTAGCCATGCATTCCACTTCATGTAGGAATTCAAAGTTTAACGATCTCAATTACCAAATTCCAATTGTATATGAAGCAATCTTTATAGCTTCAATATTCTACCTCGTCTCCTTCTCACTCTAATTTGATATCACTTTTAACTTTCCTTTGTTCAAAGTTTCTTTTTCAACTTAACTGATTAGATGTTTTTTCTTTCTTTGTAAATCAAACCATGTACTTACAACATATTGGCCAAATTATCTTTGTATGTTCCATTAATACCAATAATGTGGAAGACTCCTATTGCTATCATCAAGTGCAAGTAAAATTATACTCAAGCCATTCATATATCCAAAGCATAGACTCAATATTGCTCCATATATGATAATAAACTCGGAATTTCGTAAAAGGGATCGACTATTCCTGAAGGGAATTCTAATGATGCAAACTTTATTTCTAATTTGAACTAATGCAAAACTAGAATAGTAATGTAAAACTAATAAGATAGATCACAAGGTCTTAAAGATCTCCCCAAGCTTGGAATCAAGCCAGGCGGGATCAAATAATCCCTTGTGATTATTTGATACCATGATTATTGTAGATCATTGTGGTGCCATGGCACGCGGTATCTTCTCTTCATGGGCCAGTCTGAGATGGAGGGATTGATTGATAACCTCTAGTTCTTTAACATGCAGCTTGTAGAAAAGATTATTCCTCTCCAGCTGACATGGGTATACCCTACAGGTACTCGAGCTTGGTATATACGGTCCAAATACGTACAGGCCCACGGTGTCGCCAAGGCCCAGATGAAAGGACTCGAGTAACCTGTGGACTCTCGATTGCTTGAAGGACAAGAATAAGCTAAAGATAGAAAGTTTGAAGGGGAAAACCCTAACTTGTAACCAACTCGACCTGCTACCCGAGACCTAGCCTATCTATATAAGGGCTAGGAGGGGGCGGCGAGGAGGACACACGCAACCCTAGTTTCCACAACCCTCGCCAGATTGCATCTACGCGCCATTGTAACTTTCGACTCCTTCGTAATTCGACGAGCAGACAAGCAGGAGTAGGGACCTCTACGAGGCCTGGACCTGGGTAAATCCTTTGTCCCCTGTGTGCTTGTTTGCTAGCCGATAGATGTCTCCAGCGCTCCCTCCTTCTCCAAAACCCAAGTCCATAACAATGGGCATTGACGAGTTAAACCCTCGTCAATTGGCGCCGTCTGTGGGAATTGGGAGTGCTGATGTTGCGGCTTCTTTGGCCCCATCAAACGCGATCTACAACTCTGCAACAGCGGAGATTCGCCAGCTTTTCGGCGCCTTCGACTTCACCGTCCACACGCCGGCTACTCGCCCGGCCTTCGAGTCCGTGGGCGACGGAATCAGCCTGGCGATTGGGAGCTTCCGCTTCCAAGTTGGTCAGATGGGAACGCTTCGCATGCCCGATCAGCCGACGGCACCGGTGATTGCCCCAGCATCATGGTTCCCTCCATCGATTGGCACCCTCAGTGAGTTCAATGCTCCGGCGGTAATTGGGAATATGGTCAGCGACAGCAGTCGCGACTCCGATCTAAGTGATCTGGCCATTGAAGATGGAACCTACGGTTTCCGGATCTGAAAGTTGTGGAAGCAACAGCTTCCCAAATCACTTCTTGTGCGTCGTCATCAACGCGGGCGACACTTTTGCCAACCGCGGTAACGGTGGCAACACCGGAAACGGCACCGATCCACCCAATCGCGGCAACGGTGGTAACACCGGCAACGGCACCGACCCGCCCAACGCCAGCAACGGCGGTAACGGTGGTAACGGAGGAGCAGTCGAACCTCCTAGCATAATCAACGAGCAAACCGGCGAACGCGTCGTGATCAGGCTCAACGAGCAAGAGTGGGAACGCTGCCGCGAAGCCCTACAAGGTGCACCTCTACCCTTCGGGTCCCTGCAGGAGCTACTGATGGGCAACTTGAGGCGCGTAAAAAGGCGGCGGACGAGTCAAGCCTTCGTCGCGCTGGGCTCTCCTCCTATGGAGGATCCTTCTCAAGAGGCAACGAGCACCTCGCCAGGAAAAGGCAATCGCGGATGGCTCACCTCACTGAACAAGAACGCATAGACGCCGCGAAAGTCCTCGACTTTGGCTCTATGACAGTCGACACGAGAGGCAACGTGGTTCCCAGGACACCACAGGCCACGGTGACAGCGGCCACCATGTACCTTCTCAATAACCAGCCACCAGCTGGAGATTCCCGAACGGCGATGCACCGATCTACGATCGCGGGCCTGGGGCTAATCGAGGCCGCCCTCGAGAAGGAACCGGTACCAGACCCAAAAAAGGGCAAAGCGTTAGCAAAGCGCTACTCCTCGCCCTCGTCCAGCGATGACAGTCATGACCTGTCTCGGCGCCGCCGCTCACGGCGACACGATCGCGACTATGATGCATGCAATGAACTCACGTAGTGCAAGATCGACAAGTCAGGGGCACGACGTGCTCGGTCGACTGACTCGGAAGAATAAGATGGGGAGCTCTGCGGCGCCAGATGCTTCAGCAGATCCATCAGGCAAAAGCGAATGCCTAAAGGGTTCAAACTCCCATCGGAGAACCCGAAATTTGACGGTCTGCAGGACCCCAAGATCTGGCTGGAGGATCACATCTCCTCCGTCAGGATACATGGAGGTAGTCAAAGTACAGCTGCAGGGCGCCGCCCGGGCATGGCTCAATAACCTCCCACATGGATCCATTCGCAGCTAGGATGAGCTGGTCTACAGCTTCGTGTGCAACTTTAAGGGCACCTACAAATGCCCCGCCTCAATCGAAGAACTAAGATGCTGCCAGCAAAGATCTGGCGAATCGCTGCGCTCTTACATCCAAAGGTGGTCCATCATCAGAACTCCACGGAGAACATCTCGGAAGACCGCGCGATATATGCATTCAATGGTGGTGTCCGCCGCATGGAACTCAGGGAGGACCTAGGCCGCTCAAAGCCCCAGACCATCGACCACCTGATGGAGATCGCGAATCGGTGGGCTGATGGAGAAGATTCGGTGAAGAACCGCGTTCACTCTGATGAGGAGGCAGAACTCGAACGAAGACGCGACCGCCGGAGTAAGCGTCGTATGCGCGTCTACGACGATCGTGATGATGTCAACATGGTCGCAGCTGGCTACGCCGATAGACGCGACGATAACCGCAACAGCGGATACCGCAGCGGCGGATACCGCGACTCCGGGAAAACCACGCAAGTGTGGCAACACCGCACTCGCGATGAAGCACCCGTGACCTCCATCGAGGACAAACTGTCCGGGCCATGCACAGTACACTTCTACATCGACAAACATGATGGCAAGAGAAAGTCCAGCCACCTCCTCAAGGACTGCCGTGAGTTCCTCAAGCTACATGAGGGATTGGTTCGGATGAACCGCAATGCAGTCGAAAGAGGCTACGGAGCCGCTCCAGGCGCCGTGGCACATGGCGCACCACCACCACCACCTGGGCCACCCCCGAACGGAGCTGCACCGGACCAACACCACGAAGGCGAACCGTACCCACGGGCCATGGGTACCATGATGATCCAAAAGGGGTGCCCCTCCAATAGGGTGCAGAAGGCCATCACTCGCCAAGTAAACTTGGCCACGCACTCGCCACCATCCACCACTGAGTACCTTAGTGGCAGTGAGTCGTGCATTACTTTCGACAGACGCGACCACCCGCCTCAAGTACCTCGCCCAGGACATTGCCCCCTCGTACTCGAGGCACAAATTGGAGGCTTCTACATGTGTCGCGTCTTCATGGATGGCGAAAGCGGTATCAACCTCATATTCGCGAGTACCTTGCGAGCAATGAGGATCCCTCTAACCTGCTTGGAGGCATCGGACACAATGTTCCACGACCTCGTCCAAGGGAAAGGCGTATACCCCCTAGGCAAAATCAACCTCGACGTCATATTCGGCATGCCGAAGAACTTCCGGCGCGAGCGCATCGACTTTGAAGTTGTCGACTGGCCCTCACAATACCACTGCATCCTCGGACGCGTCGTGTTCGCTAGGTTCATGGCGGTACCCCACTATGCCTACCTGCAGATGAAGATGTCAGGTCCCAATGGCGTCATCATGATCAACGGGAGCTTTAAGCGATCTGACAGTTGCGACAGCGAATTCAACAGAATCTCCCAGTCCTTCGGCATGTAGGAGGAGCTCACGCGATTGAAGGAAACGACAGACAGCAGTTTGTCGCCCCTGAGTAGGCCAAGCTCAGCTGACCTCTCCTTCGACTCATCTGTGCACACAAAGAAGGTGCAGGTCCGTCCATCAGATCCCGCTAAAACTGCCCTCGTAGCCAACAACTTGAGTCCCGCATAGGAACTCGCGCTCGTCGAATTCCTCCGTGAGCATTGGGAAATTTTTGCCTGGTGTTCTGCGGACATGCCAGGAGTTCCCAGGGAATTCGCCGAGCACGCACTCAGCGTCAACCCCGACGGAAGGCCAGTCAAGCAAACAATCAGGCGATTGTCTGAGCCACGAGCGCAGGCAGTCGGAATGGAGATCAACAGACTCCTCGAGGCCAAATTCATACGCGAGATCAAGGAAAGCACTTGGCTCGCCAATACGGTGCTGGTGCCAAAAAAGGACACGGATATCCTACGGATGTGCGTGGACTTCACTTCTTTAAACAAGCACTGCCCAAAAGATCACTTCCCGCTACCACGGATCGACCAAATCATCGACTCCACCGCTGGATGCGAGAGCCTCTGCTTCCTCGATGCCTACTCAGGCTACAACCAAATTCGAATGAAGGAGGAAGACCAGGAGAAGACCGCCTTTACAATGCCCTTCGGTGTGTTCTGCTACAACACAATGCCCTTCGAGCTAAAAAACGCGGGAGCTACCTACCAACGGTGCATGCAGGCTTGCCTCAAGGAGCAGCTGGGTCGCAACATCCAAGTCTATGTCGATGACATAGTAATCAAAACCAAAAAGGAAGCCTCTATAATCGATGACTTGCGCGGAACATTCGCCAACCTCGACCGTTACCGGATCAAGCTCAATCCGGACAAATGCGCCTTCGGCGTACCATCTGGGCAGCTGCTCGGTTATCTCATCTCCGCGAGAGGGATTGAGGCAAACCCGAAAAAGATAAAGGCCATACTGGCCATGGAGAAGCCAAAGAACATAAGAGGCGTTCAGCAACTAGTCCGACGAATCGCGGCCCTCAGTCGATTTATCAGTCGAATGGGAGAAAAGGCGCTGCCCTTCTATCAGCTCCTCCACAAAGCTGGCAAATTCGAGTGGACAAATGAAGCATAAGAAGCATTCGAAGACCTCAAGCGCCTACTATCCACCTCGCCAGTATTGGTAACTCCACGAGAAAGGGAACCACTGCTGCTGTACATCTCCGCTACCAACCAAGTTGTTAGCAGAGTGCTCGTCGTCGAGCGAGCCGAGGAAAACAAGGTCCACGGCGTACAACGCCCGGTATACTACCTCAGCCAAGTCCTCATGCCAACAAACCAGCGGTACCCGCACTACCAGAAGCTAGCGTACGGCGTCTTTATGAACGCCTAGCGACTGCGCCATTACTTCCAGGAACACCCAATCATGGTAGTCAACCACGCCCCATTGGGACATATCCTCAATAACCCTGACGCCACAGGGCAAGTCGCGCTTTGGGGAATCGAACTGTCTCCATGAGACATCACATACGAAAAGCGCGACACAATCAAGTCGCAAGTTCTCCCTGACTTCCTCGTACATTGGATGGAAAACCAACTCCCGGACAAGCCAGACATGTCCTACCTCTGGACAATGCACTTTGATGAGTCCAAAAGGAAAGATGGAGCAGGAGCAGGTGTCATACTGACATCACCTCAAGGGGACAAGCTGAAATACATCTTGTGAATGCAGTTCACAGCCTCAAACAACGAAGTTGAATACGAGGCCCTGTTGCACGGGATGAGGATGGCAAAAGCCTGCGGTGCAAAAAGGCTCATCATATATGGCGACTCCAAGATGGTCGTCAACCAAACAGTGCACGAATGCGACACACTGAACAACAACATGATCGCATACCGCGACCTCTACGACACACTTGAAGGAGACTTTGATGGTTGCGAGTTGCGACACATAGGTCGCGCAAGCAATGAGGAGGCGGACGCACTCACCAACATAGGCTCCACCTGCGCACCCATACCACCTGGGGTATTTCTCGAGCGCATATTCGAACGCTCCATCAAGCCAAAGGCCGCAGAGAAGAAAACAAGCGCAGCAACAGACTCGGGGGCTACGCCACCCAATGAGCCAATGACACTCGATGACTTGGAGCTCGACACGGGACTCGAGGGACCAATGAGCGTCATGATGATCGAACAATCCTGGACACAGCCGTACATTACGTACCTCCTCAGCAAGCGCCTACCGGACTACCTGACAGACGCACGACACATCACGCGATGCTCCAAGGCATTCGCTGTTATCAACGGCGAACTGTATAAACGCAGCATCACATGCGTGTTACAACGATGCGTCTCCCTAGCCGATGGAAGAGAAGTCCTCCTCGACATCCATGAAGGGACCTGCGGGCACCACGCCGGCAGTCGCGCCCTTGTTGCCAAAGCTCTATGAGTTGGATTTTACTGGCCCACGGCCATGCGCGACGCCAAGGATATAGTCCAAAGGTGCAACGCTTGTCAGCGATTCACGGACAAGCCACACGCACCAGGCGCATAACTACGGCCTATTCCATTAGCCTGGCCCTTCGCCCAGTGGGGACTCGACATGGTTGGCAAACTTCCAAGGTCCTCGCAAGGAGGCTACGTCTACCTCTTGGTCGCAGTCGACAAATTCACCAAGTGGATGAAGGCCATGCCAGTAACCAAGCAATCAGGGCACAGCGCAGTCAAGTTCTTCGAGTCCATCGTCTACCGCTTCGGCGTGCCGCACAGCATGATCACTGACAACGGAACGAACTTCACATCCAAGGAGTTCCAAGAATTCTGCGAGAACCTAGGGATCAACATCAGCTACGCCTCAGTAGCACACCCACAGACCAACGGTCAGGTGGAAAAGGCAAACGGGCGCGTCTGCAGCAGCATCAAGAAGCGACTCCTCCGACCACTTGAACAAGCCGCGGGCTGCTGGCCAGACGAACTGCAATCCGTACTCTGGAGCTTGCGTACAACTCCAAACAGCGCCACCGGCTACACGCCATTCTTTATGGTACATGGGCGAGGCGATTACTACCCCGAGTGCGGTACAAAGCGCCCGCAGCGTAGTTGCCTACAATGACGAGTCATCCCTACTTTTCAAGACTCCGTCAACCTCCTTGACGAAGCAAGAGAAATCGCCGCAGAAAGATCCATAATCTACCAGCAGAACCTGCGCAACTACCATAGTAGAAGGCTTCGCCCTAGATCCTTCGTCGAAGGTGACCTGGTCCTGCGACTGAAGCAGCAGGGGCATCTCAAGCTCGAATCCCCCTAGGAAGGACCGTACGTGATTACAGAAGTAATCCCAGGTGGTGCCTACCTCCTTCAAGATTTAGAGACAGGAGTCGCACACTCCAACCCTTGGAACGTCGCACAACTGCGACGCTTCTACCCTTAGTCGTTTTTCTTTACTTTTGCATCGGAAATAAGGCTATTCAGCCAAGTCTACTTAGCCGCACATTGTACCTCGTACTATTCTTCGAATAAATAAAAGCTAAGTGCCCCGAAACTCTGTGCCCTCCTTTACTTTGTCAATTTTCATATTCGGGGGCTACGCCACCCTATACACATATGTTCTTCGATCAATAACGCGGCATCCTGAGTAGCTGGCACATCAATCAAACCCCTTAACACAAACTCAACCCAGCTGCAACGCACCTGACAGGTTGACAAGGGAACGATACAAAGATGGCCAGGCTAACGAAAAGGACTCGCATAAGTGCAATGCACCCCACGCTTAAAGCTATTTGTACACATTCAATAGTAAATTATCTACAAATATATACGAGTTTTACAACACTAGTACACTTATGTGCAGGATACATATTTGGCTACCCTTGCAATAGAAGAACATTAGTCTGTTCCTCGAAGAAGTCGGCGACCTCCTCGGTTGGACGGTTCACCGCCTGATAGTGCGACACCATGTTCCAGGAAGATCCTACTGGTGGCACCGGTGGCCCATAAGTAATGGCGGCGACATTCATGTCAGGCCTGTGCAAAAGCACCATGGAAAGGGCAACCTTGGCACCAGCCACCAACTGCTGCCTCACGCACTCGCGAACCGCGGACATATCTTGAAATTTGGTCAGGAGAGCCAGCAGGCTTGATGGAGTATCATCCAGCGGGAACATCGCCCGATAGATGTTCTTCAAACACGACTGCGACTTCTTCAGAAAGAGCAGCACTCGCGAGGCGCGATCCTGCAGGGTTGCCAACGCAGTCGCACGATCATGATCTACCCAAATGTATCCACTCTCCTGAAGTTGCTCCTGGGTGAGATCATGAAGGCGGATGGCAATCCTATCCCTCTCCTCCTGCGGATGGCGTGCACTAACAACTACACGAAGCAGCATCAACAGCATGAGTACAACGTACCATTGCGATTAACTACAAGGGAAAAGACGAGGATGAGCGAACTAATACTTAAACTGGTCGCCCAGCTACGTCACCTTGCCAAGCAGATATTGCTCGCGGGCAGCGGCTTTTTCAGCCTTCGACTTCCACATGTCCGCGCTACCGCGGATCACGGGCAACTCACGCTCCAGTTGCTTAACGCGATCACGAAGTCGCGAAAGCAAGGACAGCTCCTCTACCCTGAAGCATGGTGGTGCCATTGTATCCTCAAGAGATGGCGAGTCCGGGGTTCCCCCATAGGACCACTTGATGTACCTTACCAAAAATCAAGCCAGAGGCAAATAAGGCGACCAACTCAAAAGTCAAAAGTAACAGATGCATGCAGGATCAGCATAAAAGTATCTACAAACACATTCGCCAACAGGGATGTTCTCCAATCAAAAGAGCAATTCATCAACTATTACAAGAAACTAACTACAAAGCAGCTAGCTTCTTCGACTTCGATGACCTCGGGGGCTTCATCAAGTCCGTGGCAGTATCAGATGCCACTGACTTTCTGCCGGCCCCTGAGGCCGAAGTTTTCGCCGCCTTCTTCGCACGATTGAGCTCCTCCGAATACTTGGCAACAATGTTTATCAAGGAATGGCCATATTTGGCACAGGCAGTCGCAAAGGGAGCGAATACTACCTGCTGACCATCCGCGCCAACAGGCATCGTCTTCGACACCGCAGAAGGATCTACTTCGACTCCGTGGGCTTGCACCATGGCAAGCGACATGGTCGCGCTAGCTGCACGGAGGGAGTTTTTGTACGTGGCAGGCACACCCCCAGCGAGCGACTCCACCAGCTCTTCCACATTGTCGACCAGCTCCGCCTTCGGCATCAACTCCTCCCGGAGGCGACTCAGGGTGGCCGTGGCCTTGGACAACGTATTTTGGACAGTGGCGCTACGATCCTCGACCGTAGATACCGCGCCCGCCAGAGCGTCATCGCGACAAAGGGCTTGTGGATCAAAACTCAAGCCGCCAGCATCTACACCAAAATACACACATGGATCAAACTTCTAGTGCCACCGGCACTACAGATGCAGAGAAGAACATCAATAAAATATCTACCAGTAAAGGTACCTGAGAGAGCCATGGCGACTGAGAAAAGTTGCTCTTCGAACAACTTCTCCCTGGCCGCAAAGGAGGCGCGCAGATTCTCTTCGCGCTTCTGGGCATCATCATGAGCCGTGATTGCCTTGCCGCGCCCCTTCACAGCTGCGGCTAGTGTCTTCTCCAATGTGGCGACATTGCGCAGTAAAGCGTTATGCTCAGCTACATGGCAGTCCATAATTGGCTGTCAGTCGATTCTACCAAAACAGAGAGAAGATGACAAGAATAAGTGTAGAACACTCACTTTCGACAACGCGATGATGCGTCTCCAGCATTGCATGCCGACGACCCATCGCCATCACCTGCTCCGCCACTTGCGCGGCCTCCCTTACAAGGAGCTGTTGCACAAAACAAGGAATCAGAGAAGGCAACAAAAGGCGTTGACTGCCAAATTACAAAAGAAAGAAAGATATACTTACATGGTCCTCTAGCGACTCCGAAGAAGTCTGCTGAGCCGTCATCTGAGCAACTATTCGATGCTCCCCTCCGTGAGGAGAGCTCGAAGAATTATGCCCGGAGTGGGCCGCCGCCGGAGGAGAAGGAGAACGCTCGACCTCTACCTTGGCCCTTGAGGTCGCGACTCCTGATTCTTTCAAAAACTCGAGGTCGCCAGAAGATGACGACACCTCTTGACTGCAAGACAAAATCCGCACTCAGAAAGGGCAAACTCCAGGGCAAAGCCAACAAGAAGAAAACAGAGAAGATTGAATGCACTAGCAAACTTACCAGTCAAATTTGTCAAGATCAAACGTGGCCTCCGCCGACTCCGACGAAGACTCCTTGGGCAATCGCATCTTCTTGCGATAAGACGGTGCCACAGCCCTCACAGGAACGGTGGGAATTGGTGACTCCACGCCAACAGCCGCACCTCCTAGAGTTGAAGGAGTCGACGCGTCGGAATCCCCGCTACACGGACACTTGCGAGTATCCGGGCTCTCGGACTCGGGGGCTTCCTCTTCCACATCAGAAGGGACAGTCGACTCAGACTCGTCCTCTTCCAAAGATTCACGAGGAATAATTCCCTCAGGGAGGGGAGGCATACAAGGCGACACCACCGACTCCTGCATACAAACAATAAAGATCAGCAAACATAATAGGTAAGCAATAGAAAACGCAATCGAGAAAATAAGCTACTACGTAGCACAACTGTACCTCAGGAGGAGGATTCGAAGCATCGAAAGGAGGAACGACTGGCTCGTTCGGAAGCACATCCTTGAGGGTGTACTTCGTGACCGGTCGGCACCCTCTTATCCACCTCACTCGCGGACATGTCATCAGCAGACACGCGAGTGGCATCATCAGCGCCACCCCATTGAAACATGGGATGGACTCTGGCCTGGAGAGGCTGGACGCGACGATGCAGCCAAGTCCTGACAAGGGCGCAACCTCCCTCTTCTGCGCCTATGCGACTCTCGAGGTCGCAGACGCGCTGATATAGCATGTCTGTCTCCGCGAGTTTGGAAGGCATGATCACGTTCTTCCAAGAACACATCTTCTTGGAGGGGGTCGCGGGATCGAAAGGCGCGAGTCCAAAGTGCTCGTCCTTGGCCTTCTGGTTGCGAACATAGAACCATTTGTCCCTCCATCCCTGGGCGGACTTGGTCAGCTTGATGTCGAAGTAGGTGGCGGATGGGTCGACGTGGATTCCGCAACCACCTACGTCATAAACTAAAGAGCCAGATGCGGACTGACGCTTCAATTTAAAGATGCGCTTGAAAAGACCAAAGTGTGGCTCGATTCCGAGCCAGCACTCGCAGAGGGTGATGAAACAAGTGATGTGGAGGAGCGAATTTGGGGACAGCTGATGGAGCTGGAGCCCATAGAAACAAAGAAGACCCCTAAGAAAGGGGTGAAGAGGCAAGGAAAGACCGCGAATGATGAATGCAATAAACATCACTCGAAAACCAGCGGGAGGAGCAAGAATGGTCTCATCGCTGGGGATGCGCGCATCGTCGACTGCCGCAGAGATAACTCCGTCTTGGCGAAGAAGACGGAGATCCGACGCCTTGATGATAGAGGGGCGCCATGCGCCATTGGTCACGCGGGTGCCCGCGACCTTCTTCTTCCCGTCGGCGGTGGTGCTGGTGCCCGCAGCAGCGGAGCCACCTTTCTTCTTCGCCACAGCGACTGTGGCCGTGGAATCAGCGGCAACGCCTCCCTTCTTCTTCCCCATTGTGTGGCGGCGGTGTGAGCGAAGGAAGTAGCTCGGAAACGAACGGAGCTGGTCCAGTGTCGTGGAGAAGATGGGCGCAGGGGAAAGCAGAAAAGCAGCAGCAATGGCGATGGCAGCAAGGAAGAAAGAGCACAGATGGGAAATTACCGCCGTAGCATCGCTACTTAACCCCTGCGAGATGCAATCCAACGGCTGACAAAAACCCTATTGGACGCGTGGCACGCATCGCGTTGGACACGTGGAGAAGAGGAAGCGTGAACCGTCCCCCCACTTCTACCATTACGCGAGGAAATCGAGGAGGTGCAGTTAAAAATAAGATTACGCACGCCCGGTCAAATCAAAGTCAGAAAGTGGAACCCACCACTCATCACGTCCCGTCAAACTCACTCACGCGGTCAACCAAGGTCATACAAAGCGTCAGCACTAACGTCACCAAGGCTACGTAGTGGAGAACTTCGACTATTTTTAGTCCTTGCTAGAGTATTCGACTCCACCAAGCACTCGGGGGCTACTCCCATAGGGAGCGCTGGTCGTGCACCCTACGATTCTTCTTTTTTCTTGTTGCAGGAACATGGACAATCACAAAAGCAAACCCAACCACTCGAAACATGGTCCGATTATGGACATGGGTTACTCCCATAGGGAGCGCCGGAAACAAATTCGACTGAAACAAGCAGGCAAAAGATGACAACAGTCGTGAAAGTTCTTTGGTCCCTGCCTAAGTCATCGACTGAAACAAGCAGGCAAAAGACGACAACAGTCACGAAAGTTCTTTGGTCCCGGCCTAAGTCATCGACTAAAACAAGTAAGCAAAAAGACGACAACGATGCATAAAAGTTTTTAGTCCTGCTGAGTCTTGACTCAACCAGGCACTCGAGGCTACTCCATAGGATACTGGTCGCGCACCCTATGATTATTTGTACAAACAAACTGTGTGTTGATAACATCCGCACTCGAAACTCATGGCGACACCGTCTCGTAATTTTCCCCCTACAAAGAGACTGCGTCTCCTGGGTCACCCGAATCGTCTCCGCGATGATAAATTTCGGATGCCGCGTCTACGGCGTGAAGGTAAGACCTGAATAAGGCCTGGCAACGCATTTAACTACGCACTACCAGAAACATATCCGTGCCTACAGGCACGATGAACATGCCTTGACGGACGCGTCAAGTGCTCACACCCATATAACTGGAATTTGACTCCTGTAAGACCTCCGTGGCCTGAGTCGAATTACACAGCACTTTTCCGGATTCGAGTCCTGGGACTCGAATTTGATTAGATTGCGTTGTTTCACCCTAAGGTGGTTAACTGATACCGATACTTCGATTATATCAGGCACGTATATCAACAATCCCTATGACACGAATAAAAGCAATCAAAATGTACTCATTTAGGCACCCGAAGGCTTCAAAAGTCCCCAGTCGAATCTACGATTCCACTGGACACTCGGGGGCTACTGACATGGGTATACTCTACAGGTACTCGAGCTTGGTATATATGGTCCAAATACGTATAGGCCCACGGTGTCGCCAAGGCCCAGATGAAAGGACTCGAGTAACCTGTGCACTCTCGATTGCTCGAAGGACAAGAAGAAGCTAAAGATAGAAAGTTTGAAGGGGAAAACCCTAACTTGTAACCGACTCGACCTGCTACCCGAGACCTAGCCTATCTATATAAGGGCTAGGAGGTGCGGCGAGGAGGACACACGCAACCCTAGTTTCCACAACCCTCGCCAGATTGCATATGCGTGCCATTGTAACTTTCGACTCCTTCGATAATTCCACGAGCAAACAAGCAGGATTAGGGACCTCTACGAGGCCTGAACCTGGTTAAATCCTTTGTCCCCTGTGTGCTTGTTTGCTAGCCGATAGATGTCTCCAGCGCTCTCTCCTTCTCCAAAACCCAAGTCCATAACAATGGGCATTGACGAGTTAAACCCTCGTCACCAGCACTTTCACTTATTCTTTAATGAGCTCATTGTTATATTGAAGGGTTTGTATCGCTTTAAGACTCATAGAATTACCTAATTCAGTTGTTTGCTTAATATCTTCATCAAGTTTATCAAGATAAAGTCGCAGCAACTGAAGATGTTTGGGTATCCCTTGTGTCTCCTTGTCCATCTCTTCAATCTTCAGCTCGAGGGCCTTCAACTCTCTCTTCTGACATTCATTGTCGATGTCGAGGAACTCCTTAGGGACGACCTTGATCTCCTTGCCTTGCTCGTTATTGCTCCCGATCTCCATAAGTACTTCTCTCCTTGGCTTCTGACCCTTGGTTTGCATGTCCTTGCGTATGAATAAGAGGTATATTGGTTTCTGGAGATTATGATTAGAGAGAGGCACAATGGCAGTATATAAGGGGGGTCATAGGTCGGTAAAACTCGTGAGAAACACCAAATTCACGCCCAAGAAAAGAATCTTAATGGAACAGGGAAAGAAAACACGGATTTGGAGGAGCCCTGCCGCGGAACGGCCAACTATACGGGCGCGGCCCGTATAGCTCCGGCCGTATAGTTGGTTTTGGACAGATATTCCTAAATATCTCGAGTCCAGGTAAATTAAGTTACCGACTTGGAACCGGCATAGCAATTTTTTAGCTTAATAATGAAACAGGAATTGAAATATGTCTGAGAGTTTAAAGACCAACTATACGGCGGGAGGATTTTCTCCGGACTTATAGTTGCGACCGTATAGATTCTAGACATCGAAAATCAAAAATGTCTGGGAGTTTAACGACCAACTATATGGTGGCAGGACTTTCTCCGGCCATATAGTTGCGACCGTATAGATTCCAGACATCGAAAACAATTTCGCGAAGAGGGTACAGAAGGTTTAACGACCAACTATACGGTGGGATATTTTTCTTCGGCCATATAGTTGCGACTGTATAGTTGGTAAAAACCTTCAAAAACTTAAAAAACATGAAAAATTCAAAGGAAAAAAATTTAGAAGTAAAAAATGTGAAAACAAATCACTTATTTGAGTAAGAACACTTACCTTGCCCTTACCTTTTACTTAATCGGGGATGACAAGCTCCTCCAACAACAAAGACTTCTTCTCTTTTGGAGGAATTGACCTTAGTTCATTTAATAATTCTTGTAAATAAAAATCATCAGGACTAAAGTTCCTCTTAGTAAGATTGATGTCTTGCTGGGCAAATATGGACACTGCATCCAACATCTTTATTTCTTGCCTCTGCATAATATACAACTCAAATTCTTGAAGTAAAAGGATCCAATAGATCAGTCTTGGCTTATGATTTTTCCTCTCAAGGAGTTCTTTTAAACCATCACGATCCGTATGAACTCTTACTTTTGCATCATATATATAAGAACGAAATTTATCACAAGAGAAGAATACAACAAAAATTTCCCTTTCTTTCTTAGGATAATTCTTTTGAGCACTATTGAGAGTTCTACTAGCATGATGTATAATATTAAATTGGCGACCTATATGTTGTCCCAGAGTTACTCCTACAACATCATCACTAGCTTCACATATTAAGTCAAAAGTCATATCCTAGATAGGTGGTTTAATGATAGGAGCATGGGATAAAACATATTTAAGTTTATCAAAGGCTACAAGACATTTGTCATCAAAATTAAATCTTACTCCCTTTTGCAAACTGTTAGTCAAAGGTTTAGACATTCTAGAGATATGCCTAATGAACCTTCTACAAAAACCCACATGACCAAGGAAATTTCTTATACCTTTTATATCCCTAGGTTGTGGCATTCTCTCTATGGCCTCAACCTTAGCTCTATCGACTTAAATTACCTTACCTGATACCTTATGTCCAAGGACTACCTTCTTTGACCATAAAATGGCACTTCTCCCAGTTTAGAACAATATTGGTTTCTTCGCAACGCTGCAAAACTCTTTTGAGATTATCCAAGCAACTAGTAAACTAAGTTCGATAGACAGAAAAGTCATCCATAAATACTTCCATTATCAGTTCTATAAAATCCACAAAAATAGCAGTCATGCATCTTTGCAAAGTAGCTGGAGCATTACATAAACCAAAAGGCATACGACGGTAAGCATGTAAACCATAAGAACTAATGAAAGTTGTTTTCAGTTGGTTATCAGGATGAACAACTATTTGAGAAAAGCCAGAGTATCCGTCCAAGTAGCAAAAATGAGTGTGGTTTGTTAACCTCTCTAAAGTTTGATCTATGAACATTAAAGGATTGTGATATTTTGTAGTTTCTTTATTCAATTTCCTAAAATCTATACACATCCTATGTCCAACAATAGTTCTATTAGGTATCAATTTATTGTTTTCATTCGGAACAATAGTAAAACGCCCTTCTTAGGGACACAATGAACATGACTTACCCATTCACTTTATTTTACAGGATAGATTATACCTGCGTCCAATAGGCGTATTATTTCTTTTCTTACCACTTCCTTCATTTTGGGCTTTAGCCGTCTATTAAATTCCGCAAGTGGTTTAGCACCTTCCTCCATGAATATTCGATGGATGGTTATCATGGGACTAATGCCCTTCAAATCATCCATTGAGTACCCAAAGGCCTTCCGATGGTCCTTAAGTATTTTCATGAGTTCTTCTTCTTCATCTCCTGAAATTTAGCACTAATAATAATAGGAAATTTATTTGTATCATCTAAAAATCTGTATTTAAGATTATCTGGTAGAATATTCAATTCTGGGGGTGGTAATTCCTCGTCCCCTCTCTTTTCTAGCTCTTCGAAAGCCTCATTAGTTGGGGCCCTATAATGGGAAGTGAATCGAATTCACCTTCTAGTTCTTCTAGGGACTTGTCATCCATAACTATTTCTTCATAATTTGAGTCTTCATTTTTTTATTCTTCTTGATCATGAAAGAAGAGAGCTGCCATTTCCTCAATAGTTTTCTCTTTCTCTTCTTCTTGTATTTGTGGAGGTTTGTCTTTAAATTTGGAAAAGTGGAATTCTTTTTCTGCTTCCCTAAGGTAAGAGACACAATCTCCTTTTTAAAATCCACTTTGGCACCTACATCACTCAAAAAGTTTCTTCCAAATATAATTGGGCAAAGAGTGTCAGCTGGCATATCAACAACTACAAAATCAATAGGAAAGTTTTTATTGCCGATTGTGACAGTTGCACATTCAAATACTCCCATTGGAATTCTAAGAGTTTTATTGGCTTACATGATTGTCATGTCAGTATTTTCAATTGTAGCCGGTTCTATTTCTTATTTTATTTCTAAATAAAAATCATGAGGTATAACATTAACTTTGGTGCCAAGATCGCATAAACCATAATGCAAGGTTTCCTTAAATATGCAGGAGGAATAGGCTTAACAAAATCTTTTACCTTTGTTTTACCTTCAACCAATACGGAAGTCTGTTTATCAAGTTCAACTATGTTACAATGTGCATACATAGCCATAATTGCTTCCTTGGTTACCTCTTCATCTTTGGTTTCTTCCAGATGTTTCTCAACTTCTGCCATGCTTTCCTGTTCCTTCTTCTCCTATACTACTTTGACTTGTTCGTATTCAAAAATATGCTTCTGTGCAGTGTTAGGGAAAGGTATCTCATATATTAGTTCTAGGGAGGCTAGTGTTGCTTTAACTTCTCTATTCTTCTCAGGTTTGGGTGGTGGATCATACTTGACCAAACCCTCTTTTGGAGTTTTGATGTGTTCTGTAAAAGCTTTAACAACATGCAACACAAGATCTGAATCCAAATAAAGTTCTTTAGATAATTCATTATCATGGCCTTTTTATTATAGTCATGAATACAATCATAATCTATTTCTATGCGTCCTTCGCTTCGTAGACCAAAATTCCATGAAACTCTATGATCACGAATTATGTTACGTAAATCCCAAGATTTAGTTATTGGAAGATTCATAAAAGCTCCTCTCACGAAAGAGTCTAGTTCAATTTTATTAGGTTTAATTAAACCGCCATAAAAGATATGCAATAAATACCATTTAGGCAAATCATGACGAGGACATTTATTAAGTAAGTCTTTAAATATGATATAAGCTCTTACTTGTCCTTCATTAGGACGGTTCCTCCAAGTCATTAGACATCTGATTCCAAAAGATTCTGATAATGGATAATATTTTGCTAGAAAATCACTGGCTAAATTATCCCATGTAGTAGTAGCTTCTGGGTGTAGAGATCTATACCATGAGATAGTTGTACTAGTCAAAGTCTGACTAATTTTTTTAACCCTTATCTCATTAGCAGTATATCCCGGTAATTGGAAAGTGCCACATATATCTTTGAAAAATGCAATATGATCATATGGATCAGGATCTTCTTCATCTCCAATAAATTGCTTCTTGTGTAGAATACCAATTAGTGTAGGATTTATTTCAAACCCCCTTGTCTTCTTGTTGGAGTTCTCTCTTTTATTAATATCATAGGGCTTCCCAAAGTGGCTTAGTGGGTTAGCAATAGCCATATGCTCAAACTCCATCATGTTGGAGGAAACCTATAGCTTAAAACAAAACTCAGAAAGACAAAAATAAATAAGCAAAAACTAAAAGACCTACAACGCTTAGCTCCTCGGCAATGGTGCCAGAAAATAGCTTGATGACTGCAAGTGCACAGGTCATTTGTAGTTAGTTTTGAAATGAAGATATCGATCCCACAGGGAGCAGGAGTCTGAAGTTTAATAACTCTTGAATTAAATACTGAAATAGAAATGCTAAATAAAGTTCTAAGTAACAATATAAAATGCGAGTATTGTGTAAAAAGGTGTTTTTGGGTTGTTGGTATAAGAGAACAATAAGTAATGTAAAACAACTAAACACATAAAGTAAGTATCGCGTATGTAAAAGAGCTTAGAACTACAATAGGGGAAAAAGCATTCTCAGGGAGTAGCGGATACACCTCTAGCATTATAAAGAACTAAAGTAAAGATTATTATCATGAACATTCTCAACAATGTATGTGTGGGAGAAACTCCGTATTTGGACAAATATGCAGCAACCACTGCTCATATCATCCTCATAACCACAGTAGATAGCAATCGACATCAATCGAATTACTACGCTAATAAGGGACTTAATCCCGTAGGACGTATCCCATGGCATGGATAGTGTTCCGTGAGTTTTCTTGGTTCCCAAGTTGATACGTAAGGGGTTCCAACAGCTTTATAGTCAATGTAAGTGCTAACTCACCTCCGTCTACCAACAAGTAGTCCCCTCCATCAAGTCCCTATAAGAGGCAAATATTGAGAGGTCGACTTCTCCCAACATCAAGATGAAGACAATCTAACACATGGTCACAACGATGAATATCATAATAAACTTTATCTTATTTCAATCTCATACTAGGGTTTCTCCATCTCCCCAAGAACTAATGATCTACGCAGACATGGATGCAATCAACATCATGGCAATAACAATGGAATCTATTATAGATGAATAGTACTTGTATAAATCCACAACGAGTATGGAAATTACAACAAGATATAGACAACATGTGGATGGGATGGATGGAGATGGTGGTGATGTAGCGGTTGATGATGAAGATAGATGCCTTAGCCTCCTGGATCTGCGCAGGGCGAAGATGGATCCCCGGTGGACGAGTTCCCCCTTTAGATGCCTTCCGGAGGTGAGGTTTCGGTGATTTCTAGTCATTCTGTATGTCGTCTCTCCGATCCAGTTCCACGGGGTGAAATTATTTGAGGAGGCGGTGGAGGCGCCAACTATACAGCGGGAATTATATGGCCAGAAAATTATTCCTGCTGTATAGTTCGTCATTAAACCCTCTGTAGACCTTGATCGCTTCAGGTTTTCTTCTTGTGTTATTGATATTTCCCAAATAAGCGATTTACATTGTTTTTTAATCCTTTTCTCCCCAATACAACTACTCCAATAATTGTGTCCATTGTATCCATCATTTGTCCTGAACCTGGTGAAAATAGACATAAAATGTGCGTGCGAACACCGTAAAATACAAAGATCATACAACTACAATGCAAAATAATAATATATAATATGATGCAATTATGCAATCATCAGGGAACAAAGGAGGAAGATGATGCAGGTTAGATTTGGTAGTCTACAGGACTGTATATAATGCAAGGGCACCAATGGCATTTCCATCTCCTTGCTGATAGGATCGTGGTTGTTCAGTTTGGATCCAAGGGCGAGTTTGCATAGGCTTCCTCATGAGGTCGTGCGTGCAAATCGCATAGGTGGCCACTCACACCAATACGGAGTCCCTAATTGCACGCAAGGATATGTACCATTAGTTTATCTCGTGGGCAGGAATATCATTACGATCACCACCTTCAATTTCGTCGGGCAAAAAGGATTCCCATGTAGTAAAGATCTCTTGAAGACAGCAGTTGCCAGCGATAGCTCCCAATCGGTTCATATTTAGGTCATCATGAACAAAAAATCCCTCAGGCATTTTCAGAGATGTTTCTGGTCATAGACGACCCACGTCATCACTTATGTCATCCTAGACCAAACCTTAACCCCAATATGACATCTTCGCACTAAGATGGGTCCACATGGAGCGTTCCTTTAGAATAAAGATTGGCTTGAAGATACCCGAGCGTCCTCCCGCGTCATCACTTATGTCATCCCGGACCAGACCTTAACCCCACTATAAACTCTTCGCACTGAGATGGGTCCACATGCAGCATTCCTTTAGAGTAAGATTGGCTTGAGGATATCCGAGCGGCCTCCCGGTTAGGTACTCCATGTCAAAGGAAGACCTCTCTCGGACCTCCTCAGGTCTCTAAGGTATAAAACGCTCTTGTAGAGAGATTACCTTCTTTTTATTAACCTCTTTTCAGGACCTTGTCGTAAGCCCAGTATCTTTGGACATTTGAGATGAGAAGTCTTAGCAGACCTGCGCTAGAGACATGCGTGCAGAATGAACGACGTTTACATAGGAGTGGCACGTATCAGGGACCTTCTCTCTAAGACCTCTAGGTGTACGTTGGATATTCTGTGCCAAGATCAATATGAAGTTTTCGAGCTCACCAGGCGAGGTTTGAACATGGACCAAGGTAAGTTTGTTGAACTATAAGGTTGTCTTATTAAAGGTACTAATCAGGAGCTTACTGGTGATGGGTGGATTCAGGCCTATACGACACATGATCCTCATCCATGATTCCTTCCCACGAAGACCTTCACATAGAAGACTCGAAGGCCTACAGCCAGAAGCTCTCAACCAACCTGACCTATGGGGATGAAAGATGGCTCTTCGGAGACGCATGTCCAAGGTAGATTGAAAATTGACTTAACATGCAAGGGAAGATGAAGACCTGTCATGACTGGGGGAACCTCTAACACAACCGGCAACTATATTTACTGGAATACATTCTCCTAAAGAGGAAATGCCATAATCTCCCCTGTTGTACCCATTAGCCTTAGTCATAAACCCTAGATTCATCTAATCTCGTCGGGTCCTATTATAAACCCGTCAATATCATCTTGTAGCTACATTGTACAATCTCTTGATCACCTTATGAATAAATTCTATGGAAATCCCCCTCATTATACAAATATCTTTGTCTTTGAGATCCAAACCTGCTGACCCGAGCCGATTAGCGAACAAATAAACTCTCTTTAGACCTTCGGAAGTGAGACTGTCATGGGATCATGAAAACTATCCTTTGTCACCATATTCCTAGGACCCCGTCACCATTCATGTGTGGAAAATGATAGACAAGTTGTACACGATGCATAGGTGGATCCTCAGCTCTTCTCATTCCTGCAACCTGCAGTGTGCGCGCACGCATCATGACAAGGCGAGGTGGAAGGCAGAGGAGGCGACCGCGTGTGTATCTCTTCGCTTATCAATCTTGTACAAGTGGTGGAGCAGCCCACTCAACTAGCAATGTGGGACTAAACTTTTAGACCACTATTTCTATGCATGAATGGGACAAATGGCCCTCTGAGATTTTAGGAATTATTGCTAAAGAATAAATGGCCTGGGCCATATTTAGGAAAAAATCCAACAATCTCCCACTAGATCCTAGAGGTAAACAAAGTTTGCGTATGGTTACAAAGCATTGTTTTATAGACCGGTACTACAATGGAGACTGTTAAGTTGAACTTCCACCTAGACTGCATGCTACACTAGTTTAACTTGTACAGTGGACTATGCCATGAACTGCAAGTTTTCTACAAATCTAGTTTCACATAAAGCCTTGACAGATACTAGGCAGCCACAGTACTTCATCGTGGGTGGAGCTTATGTGTCATACTCCCTGGACTTTCATGAGTTTGGTAGAGATAACGGACTCTAATAGACTATGAAGTTTAATAGTTAGACATATATAGGTGTGTTTAAAAAAAGATCTTCCACAGGACAACATCTCCGTTTAAAATAATCTACTCAGAACACATTAAGATAAATATCAACCTGCCATGTAGAATAGGATAATATTGCATCTTCACGGAGTGGTATTATGAAAAGTAAGGTTATTCTCCTCTTAGTTGACCAACAAATTGTCTCCCAATTCTAATTCACAGGATCTCTGATCACAAAGAGTGGTTTACCATTATGGACAAATCATATAGTGGGTCTCATACCCATCTCCTTCGATGTATTTTCTACCAAATTATGTGATAGATCCTTTGTGAAGGGTCTGCCAAGTTTTTATATGTTTGGATATAATCCAACGCAATAACTCTGGAGTTTCTCATTTTCCTAGCATATTTCAGTCTCCTCTTCACATGCCTTGATGACTTCATATTATCCTTAGAACTGTTCATTTTAAAAACCACAATATGATTATCACAATTCATAAGGATTGCGGGTATTGGTTTTTCAACCATAGGTAAGTTTATCAAGAGTTCTCAAAGCCACTCTGCTTCAACAATGGTTGTGTCTAATGCTATGAGTTTTCCTTCCATAGTTGACCTTGTTAAGATTGTTTTATTGAAAGCCTTCCAAGAAACAGTGCCACCACCAAGTGTAAATACATATTCACTCGTGGCCTTTATCTTATCAGCATCAGAAATATAGTTTGAATCAATATACCCTTCCAGTAGCCCATGATACCCAGTATGGTTAATACCATATCTCGTAGTGCCTATTATATAACTCATAACTCTTTCAAGAGCATGCTAGTGATCATCTCTAGGATTTGAAACAAATCAAATGAGTTTTCTTGTAGAAAAAGCGATATTAGGCCTCATAGCGCTAGCTAAATATATAAGTGAACAAATAATTTGAGAGTATCTCAATTTATCTCTAGCAATCCCTTGATTAATTCAAAGCAACATACTAGGATCATACGGTGTTGGAGAATACTTGCAGTTGCTATACCCGAACTCAAGATATTTTCCACATAGTAAGACTGAAGCAATGTGATCCCACCATAATTATCTCTCAACAACTTGATGTTCAGGATAGCATCAACTTATTCTATATCCTTCATCTCAAAAGAACGAGATAAGAAATCCTTGACCTCCTTAATCACATTAAGGTTGGTTTCAAAAATTAGTATGTCATCAACATACAAACAAAGGATGACCCCCTCGCCCCCACCATGGTCATAGTACACACAGTTGTCAACTTAATTCACAACAAAGCATGCAGTAGTTAAAGTTCTTTCAAACTTCTCATGCCACTGCTTACAGTCTTATTTTAGACCATATAAAGACTTCAACAACTTTCACACCTTTCCTTCTTGACCACTTACTACAAAACCATCTACCTGATCCATATAAATTTCCTCATCGAACTCTCCATTTAGAGAAGCTATCTTAACATCCATTTGATGAATGAGAAGATTGTGTGAGGTATCCATTGAAAGTAGCACTTGAATGATGGTCAATCTAGCAACATGTGAGTAAGTATCAAAGAAGTCTCATGTCAACACCCAGATTTTTAATCCCAGATGCCCGTTATGCCCTACCTCGCAATCCCAGGATTACCATTTTTGCGAGACATAACGGATTGGATATCACAGTACATCATCCATTACAAACCATACATAAGGTTTTACACAAATAAGGATCTCATGATCCAGTCTTTAATACAACAAGCAGCGGAAATAAAAGATAAGCGTAGCGATGGGGTCCATCTTCAGGGGCACAGGCAATGTTGATGAAGGCAGATAGTCCTAGTTATCATAGTCGTCCTGCTGACCATCATCTTGATAATCTCCTTCATAGTCTGGCCATGAAAATAGCCAGGGACAAAAGCCATGAGTACTCTTCAAGTACTCGCAAACTACTATTAACAGGTACTATAATTCTAAGTTAAAGTGCTGAATCTAATTTAACTATCAAGTTAAGTTTGAAACCTAAGCTGAGTTCAGAAGCAAAGAAAGATAAAGTAAAGTTCTAGAATCACTTAAGTTGGGAAGCTATTATCATCAACACAACCCTGTTGTGGTCAAGTCAAAGTTCATCATTCATTTCAAGTTATTTAGAAAACATCTGACAACGAAAGATGGCCATTCCAATCTGTCCATAACCATGACACGGCTATTCGAATAGTTTGACACTCTACAGAGGTGGTACACTTTCACCACAAGATTCGATACATCTGTCAGGGATAACCCTGAATCATCATACTTAGTATGCAGATAATCAAACATAACCTTCCCTTTACACACCCTAGTACAAGCACCTCTCCTATGAGCATGGCCTCCCAACCATGACCATCAGTCATCTTGGGCACTGCATAGGTGGACAACATTGAGAGGTAGCCTCAACTCAAACCTCTCCCGTGAGGGAACTAATACTAATGCATATAAATTTCCAGCTAAGCCTTACCCAATTCAGGTAATGTGGTTGTACGGTAAATTTGCAATGGTATCGCACCGAATCCAACCATCAGTTTTATAAAAGGGTTAAAGCTCATGCCTCATCATTTTCATCATCATAAACCAGTCGTGTCTCTCAACACATGTCAAAACATCTCAATAGAATGACTCATCATTCCAAGGTTTTCACAATTCATTTTCACCAAGTGCTCCCATCTAAAGCGACTCAAGTTTTTGATCTACTCTAAAATACTAAGTTAAGAGTGTTCACTAAAGGGGAAAGATGGGATGAATCTCATGCCATAGAATGACATCTAAAGGTTTCTAAGTAGGTCAAGTTCTATACTTTTTATGCTACCTTCAAAATAAGTAAGGAACTTTGCATACTAAGGGGAGTAAAACTTGTAGGTAAGACTTGGGGTACTAATAGTTAAAAGGGGTGTGACCAAAGCATGCCTAAAGCATCCTTGCTCATTCATCTAGCTTAATTCTAGCCTGCTAACAATAGATTGCCTTGGTTGGTGTAGTGGTTGAAGTTTTCTTCTTCTTCTTCTTCTTGGTAGAACTCCTCCTCCTCGAAAGCTTGGTCGGTACTAGCGTCTATAAATACATAGGGAGTAGACAATCACCAAACAATACTTAACTATGCTAAGTAGCATTCTAAAACACACATTTGATGATCTATTATCATCACAAACATCACAAGTTTAATTCAATAGTTTCAACCTTTTTATTTTAGAAAAGTAATTTCTACTCATTGAAAAATTAACTAACATTTAATATTCACCACTTAAAACATGGGATCATGTTTACACATGTCATCACCACATATTCTAACATGTGGGAATGAGATTTAAGGGTTGGATCAATATTACTTTGGTTTAAGTTCATTATTTAATGATTTAAAGTGACTAGAAATGCCTATATAGCATTATTTTGGTACTAGTCCAAAGTAACTGCATGTAAACCTTAATATTATTACATATTTAGATATATATGATGAAATTTGATTTTTGAGAGTTGGAATCAACTCAAAAGCTAACTTGGTTGATTTTATAAAAATGTTGCAAGTTGCAAAAGCTTCTGTTTTGTTAGTTTTATTAGGAGAGATCTATAAATCTAACTGAATTTAATCCAACGGGCTTGGATAGATCATTTTAATATCTTTCAGACAAAATTTGTTTCATGCAATTTGGATTTTTAAACTCTCTGAATTGATTTTCAAACTAGTGGACAGAAACTAGATTTAACTAAAAAGAAAAATACAGATTTGAATCGATGGGCTAGCGCAGGAAAGGACTTGGGCCGGCCCAGTGGTGCTCCGCAGCGTGGGGCTCAGCTGACAGGGGGGTCCCACGTGTCAGCGACACTTAAAACACGAAACGGTACGCGCGCTGTGGGCCGTAGGATTAGAAGCGAGATCAACGGCTGAGGGTCGTCGTCGACGACGAATAGGTCACCGACGAGCTCGAACCCTAGCGGCTCGGTGGGGGTCTACTAGGGGCGTACAGGCTCCAGAAGGTCGGTGAGGGCAAACGACGTGGAAGGCAGCGACAACGCGAGGATTCTGGCGGAGCTTGGGGTGGTCGCAATCAACGGCGCCCTTCTCCTCCTGCCGCGGCTGCTCCGGCTCCAATTCCAGCGAGCTGCTGCTCTACTTGCTCCAGCTAGAGGTGGGTGAGGTTCAGAGAGGTGAGGGGAGTGGAATGGTGTGGAGAGAAGAGGCCGGGGAGGGCTCCTTTTATATGCCCGACGGTGAGACCGAGCGGGATGGGCAGGCGACTCCGGCGACAAGGCTACGGCGGGGTAGAGGCATGGCTGGGGGTGGCGATCGATGGGCGGTTCCCTGGCGGTGCTCTAGGAATTGAATGCGGCCATAGGGGCGGTGGCACGCGGTCTGGGTAAGGTGGCGCTCTACGCGGCCGAAGCGGCGATGTCCACGGCGAGCGGTGGCTGTGAGGCTTTGGGCAGCGAACGGGGATGTCTGGGGTGTTCTCAAGGTCGAGGTGGAGCGGCGGGCACGGGCTAGTGCCAAGGGATGGTGTGTCTGCAGGGGACAGGCGTGCTCATGCTCGACTCCGGCCCGGCAGCGGTTCTGGCCGCTCTGCTCTGTCTCGGCACAGGGCTGGTTGGGCGGTGGAGGTGGACCACTGGAAGTGTACTAGACATGGCGAGAGGGGTTGGAGAGGGCTGCTGCTGTGAGTGCACGGTCGGCCGGCGAGTTGGTGCTCGGCATGGCATGGTAGTGCAGCTAGGGGGTAGGGAAGAGGCTGGTTAGGCTCTGGTTAGATCAAGAGGGGGCAAGGGGATTAAATGGGGGAAAACCCTGTAGTAAACAGTGATCTAGGATTAGAGTAGAGATTATGCATGCCAAGTGTTTGATGAAATGGCCACATGAAAGAAAGTTTTGAATTTTGGTTTCAAAATTTTTGAGTGATCTCCACTAGTGATAGGTAGTCTCTGGTTGCAAGGGTTTTGAAAATGGAGCTCAAATTAGATGGTTTTTGAAATAGGGGTGATCTATGCATATGCATTAGATTCAATTTTAAACTATCGTTTAAAATAGTTAACAGAATGTTTTTAGCAGATCAAAAGGTGGGCCTTGGTACCTCATTATGTGTACTAGCAAGGGGTGCAAAGATCAAGAATTGTTTCTGTTAAGAATTGTTTCTGTTAAGAATTGTTTCTGTTAAGAATTGAGTACTAGGAATAGCCAAAGTAGGCATGAGAGTTAAATTTGCCAAAATGACCATTCCTTCTTTTTAATTCTTTTTGATTTGATTTTCTTTAGGAAAAGTTTGGGAATGATGTAGATGATGTTTAAATCACCTAAGAAACATTTTACAAGCATTGGATCAATCAATCATGGCAATTCAAACAACTCCTATTTTAAATGCATACATATATGAATGCTTTCATTTTAAATTTGGAAATTTTTTTGTTAACCCTATTTTTGGATGATTTGATCTTGATAACCTTGGATTAAAGTTTTGGGATGTTACAAACCTCCCCCCCTTAAACAAAAATCTCGTCCCGAGATTTACAAGGAAAACTAGGAACTAAAGAGATCTGGGAACTCTGTTCTAATGTAATATTCGCGCTCCCAGGTAGCTTCCTCCTCGGCGGTTGAGAATCTTGAAAGGTCCGATATATCTGGGAGCTAACTTTCCCTTTAGACTAAAGCGTTGAGTTCCCTTCAATGGTGAAACCTTGAGATATGCGAAATCTCTGACATTGAAAGTCAGGTCTCTCCTTCTTTTGTTAGCATAACTCTTCTGTCTAGATTGGGCGGTATTGAGGTGCTCACGGACTTTGTGAACTTTCTCTTCTGCTTCTCGGAGAATGTCGGGTCCAAAGATCTGACTCTCTCCTACTTGCGACCAATTCAAAGGGGTACGACACTTTCTTCCGTATAGGAATTCAAATCGTGCCATCTGCAAACTAGCTTGATAGCTGTTGTTATATGAGAATTCTGCAAAAGGCAGGCAGTCTTCCCATTTTGATCCATATTCCAACACACAAGCTCTAAGCATATCCTCTAGGATCTGGTTAACTCTCTCAGTTTGTCCATCTGTTTGCGGGTGATAAGCGGTACTGAAGTTCAAATTCGTTCCTAAACCTTCCTGAACTTTCTGCCAAAATCTTGAAGTAAACTGGGTTCCTCGATCTGAGACGATGGTCTTGGGGGTTCCATGCAAACTAACAATCCTAGCAATGTACAGCTCTACTAGTTTTGCACTCTGGTAGGTTGTCTTGACAGGTATAAAGTGGGCTACCTTGGACAGTCGATCAACTATGACCCAGATTGAGTCATTTCCCCTACTAGAAGTAGGTAAACCTGTGATAAAGTCCATTCCGACGGAATCCCATTTCCATTCTGGAATCTGTAATGGTTGCAACAATCCTGCAGGTCTCTAATGCTCTGCTTTGACTCTTTGACAGATGTCATATTTGGCGATGTACCTTCCGATCTCTCTTTTCATCTTGTGCCACCAAAATTGCTCTTTCAAATCCTGATACATCTTTGTTCCTCCGGCGTGGATAGAATAAAGAGTATCATGAGCTTCCTTCATGATAATTTTCTTCAGCTCCGAATCAGCTGGCACACAGATACGTCCTTTGTACCACAGTACTCCTTCTTCATCTTTGGTGAATCCAGGTACCTTTCTTGTACCAATACGACGTTTGATTCTGTCGATACTTTCATTTCCCTTCTGGGCTTCCTTGATTTGGCTAATCAAAGTGGGTTGAAGTTCAATGCTAGCTAGGAATCCTTTGCTAACTAACTCAGTCCTGACCTGCTCCAACTCCTCGTACAAACTTGGTTGCTTCTCTTTGATCATGGTGTTAAGCCTACACGGCAATCTGGTAAGAGCATCCGCTACCACATTGGCTTTGCCGGGGTGATAGTGAATGTCAAGGTCATAATCCTTGATTAACTCTATCCATCTTCTTTGCCTCATATTCAGCTCCTTCTGAGTGAAGATATACTTCAAGCTCTTAAGATCTGAGTAAATCTCACAGCGATTACCCATCAAATAATGACGCCATGTCTTCAACGCTAGAACCACGGCTACTAGCTCAAGATCATGTGTCGGATAGTTCTGCTCATGTTGCTTCAATTGTCGAGACAGATACGTGATGACTTTGCCTTCTTGCATCAATACACATCCTAGGCCAATCTTGGATGCATCACAATACACATCAAACGGCTTCTTGATGTCTGGCATGATCAAAATTGGGGCGGATATCAATCTCTTCTTCAGCTCCTGGAAACTGGCTTCACACTTGTTTGTCCATTCAAACTTCTTGTCCTTCTTCAACAATTGGGTCATTGGTCGGGCTATGCTCGAGAATCCTTCTACGAACTTGCGGTAATATCCCGATAATCTGAGAAATGAACGAACTTGGGTTTGATTCGTTGGGGCTTCCCATTCTTCGACATCTTTGATCTTGGTGGGATCAACAGAGACTCCTCCGGCAGAAACAATATGTCCTAGGAATCCTACTTCTTTCAGCCAAAACTCACACTTGCTGAACTTAGCATATAACTGATGCTCTCTCAGGGTTTCTAGGATGATTCTCAGATGTTTCTCATGCTCTTCTTCTGACTTGGAGTAGATAAGGATGTCGTCGATAAACACAACTACAAACTTATCTAGGAAATTCATAAAGATCTTATTCATGAGATTCATGAAATAAGCAGGGGCATTGGTTAATCCAAAAGACATAACCGTATACTCGTATAAACCATAGCGAGTAGTAAAGGCGGTCTTCAGAATATCCGTTGCACGAATCTTAAGTTGGTGATAACCAGTCCTAAGATCAATCTTTGAGAATACCTGAGCTCTAGTCAACTGATCAAATAGATCCTCTATCTTTGGCAAAGGGTACTTGTTCTTGATGGTGACGTCATTCAACTTTCTGTAATCTGTACACAGACGATTGCCTCCATCTTTCTTGTCAACGAATAACACTGGTGATCTCCATGGCGATGCGCTTGGCTGAATCAAGCCTGTTGCTAACATGGCATCCAACTGCTTCTTCAGTTCCACTAACTCTGCGTGGTTCATGGTATAGGGTCTCTGGGCTATAGGTCCGGTTCTGGGGATTAGTTCGATAATGAACTCAATATCCCTATTCGGGGGCATACCTGGCAATTCATCTGGGAATACATCGGGGTATTCACAGACTACTCTGACTTGGTCTATGGTGGGCAGGGCTACACTCTTGTTGCACTTGAATTGACACGGTAAGGTTTCAGAGATATGCTCTACTGTTACTCCATAACTACTGGTCATGGTGATGGATTTCTTAGCATAGTCTATCAGTCCTTTATGCCTTGACATCTAGTCCATACCTAGTACTACTTCCAATCCTTTGGTTCCAAGTACAATTAGGTTGGCATAAAAAACTATCCCATGTATTCTGATAGGTACAGCTTTGCAAATTTTTCTAGCCTTTGTTGTTGAACCGGGGATTTGAACTATCATGACATGCTTCAGGTTGGTTGGGTGAATCTTACTAGTGCATACAAATTCTTCGGTGACAAATGAATGCGATGCTCCAGAATCAAACAATACTCTTGCTAAAACTGAGTTGACAGAAAACATACCCAGCACTACATCTGGCGCTTCCTGGGCTTCTTACGCGTTCATGTGGAAGAGACGACCGTTGCGGTTGTGCGGGTTCCCTGGGGCAAATCTTCTTCCTGGTTGAACACGACGCTGTTGCTGAGCTGGGGCATTCAAAGGGGCATTGGCGACAGTCTTCTTGGGACACTCATTGGAGTAGTGACCCTTCACTCCACACTCGAAACAAGTGATCTGGGACTTGTCCTTGATCAGTACAGCATTGCTGCCAGTTCTGGGTGCAGTGTTGTTGTTGTTGTTTCTCTTGGGAGGGGCACGGTTGAAATTGTTGGCATTACCGGAGTTGTGATTGTTTCCTCCGGACTTCACATTACCTCCGCTACGGTTGGGGTAGCTTGGGCGAGAATTTGGGGGTCGGTTGTTCCTTAGTGCATATCCTGGTGAGGGGTTGGGACGGTACTTCTGGTGACTACTGGATCCATACTGCTGCATCATACGGCACTTGCGGTTGTCGTTTGCCTGGTTAATCTTGCCTTCCATCTGAATGGCACAGTCGACTAGCTCTTCAAGATCATCGAAACGGATGTTGACGAGGACGGTCTGCATCTCATCATGCAGACCGTTTAAGAATCTCTCCTTCTTCTTGGCCTCCATGTTGATCTCATCCGGTGCATATCTGGCAAGTGACAAGAATCTGTCATGGTACTCTACCACAGTCATTCTTCCTTGCTTCAATTCGCGGAATTCATCTCTCATCCTGTTGACAAGACCTTGCGGCACGTGGGTGCGGCTGAACTTGACCTTGAATGCTTCCCAGGTCATCACCTGACCATGGTTCATAATGCGGATGCTATTCCACCAAGCTCTTGCATCTCCCGCTAGATAGTGGGTGGCGAAGAGAACTTTCTCATTCTCATCAACTCTGGCAACCTCTAAGTTGTTTTCCATGGTCTGTAACCAGTCATCAACATCTAATGGGTTTTCAGATTGGTTAGAGATTGGGGGATTGGTGTTCTGAAAGTTTTTGAGTTTGGATCCTTGGTGATCCTGATTTCCACGTCCTTGGTTGTTGAGAGCCATTTGGGTGATCAGCTGCAATGTTGCTAAGTTGGCTTGACGCTCGGCCCTTCTTGCTTCACGCTCCGCGATGAGATTCTGCAAGATCTGCAGCATTGGGTCGTGCGACGAGCTGCTCCCTCCTTGGTTTCCACGAGTCATCTGACGATTGAGATAGATATAGGGGTAAGAGGGAAATTCTAAGGTTCATGGTTTTGGGTTTTCAAAGCTAAAACATTGAGTTAGACTCAGGTTTTTCAACTAACTTCTTTTTCATTCATGCAAGCAAGCACCCGATACAACACACACCACAACAAGCAAAGGAGAAAACAGATGGTTTGAAGAACCATTCTGCAAGCTACGATACAATGAGATGCTACATCTCATGCTATGACAGTGCTCTGGTGCCTCTACTCATCGTCGATGAAGTCGGAGTCTTCATCATTAGTGTAGAAGTCCATAGCATCCTCCTCCAGAAAGTCATCATTGTTGCTGAGGTAAGAATCCATATCTCCCTGGATGTCTTCACCCTCATCTTCTTCTTCCTTGGCGGCAAGCTGAGCTTCCTTCTCCTTGACGGTCTTCTCGAGGTCGGCCACCTTCTTGCAAAGATGGGCGATGGTGCGATCCTTCTTTGCACACTGGCGATGAAGAGACTGGCGATCTTGGACGAGCAAAGGCGAAAAGTCCGGGCCTTCCGGGTCGGCAATGGCACGGTTCTGGTTGGCTAACTCCCTGGCATTGTCCAGTTCCTGTTGTCTGTCATGAAGCAAGAAATCAAGGTTCTCCACTTGACGCCTCAACTCTAGGTGACTTGGGATCTCCATCGGCATTCCCATGAAGTCACGTCTTGCATAGTGGGAAAAACGGGTTCCTTGCATCTTGGTGATGCTGAGGGCACATAGACGTGCGAGAGCTTCATGCATTGCCCTGGCTAATCCATCTAGCCAGTTGTTCTCTCTCACGGAGAACTGAATTCTCCTGGAAGTTGGTACTTCGATGCTTCCCTGAAGATCCGCGGTGACTAGCCGCTGTAGGTCTCCTCCTGGGGGTCCTGGAAGTTGAGCTCCAAGAAACTCCGGATGTGGGCGTCCTAGTAACTCTGACAGTGAATCCACATCCCTCTCGAAGATCAGCTAACCTCCGTTTCCCAACTGGTACAACTTGCTGAACTGAGTCTCCGTCTACAAGAATTAAGGATGAGGAAGTTAGTGAAGTGATCAAGTGTGTCAAATTTTAAGTAGTAATGTAAGAATTTTGAGGAACATGTATTTTTGAGAAAGAATGAGTTCACAAGGGTAAGAGGGGAAATAGTTTTTCATAAATACTCACTTTGGTTCTGAAGCTAATTTTTTGGATTGGACGTCCATTCTAACTGGGGTCTCCTATGGTCAGGATGGCTCTGATACCAACTTGTCAACACCGGGATTTTTAATCCCAGATGCCCGTTATGCCCTACCTCGCAATCCCAGGATTACCATTTTTGCGAGAGATAACAGATTGGATATCACAGTACATCATCCATTACAAACCATATATAAGGTTTTACACAAATAAGGATCTCATGATCCAGTCTTTAATACAACAAGCAGCGGAAATAAAAGATAAGCGTAGCGGTGGGGTCCATCTTCAGGGCACAGTAATGCCGACGAAGGCAGATAGTCCTAGTTATAATAGTCATCCTACGACCATCATCTTGATAATCTCCTTCATAGTCGGCCATGATAATAGCAGGACAAAAGCCTTGTGTACTCTTCAAGTACTCGCAAACTACTATTAACAGGTACTATAATTCTAAGTTAAAGTGCTGAATCTAGTTTAACTATCAAGTTAAGTTTGAAACCTAAGCTGAGTTCAGAAGCAAAGAAAGATAAAGTAAAGTTCTAGAATCACTTAAGTTGGGAAGTTATTATCATCAACACAACCCTGTTGTGGTCAAGTCAAAGTTCATCATTCATTTCAAGTTATTTAGAAAACATCTGACAACGAAACAGTATGGCCAATCCAACTGTCCATAACCGACGCTATTATTCAATAGTTTGACACTCTGCAGAGGTGGTACACTTTCACCACAAGATTCGATACATCTGTCAGGGATAACCCTGAATCATCATACTTAGTATGCAGATAATCAAACATAACCTTCCCTTTACACACCCTAGTACAAGCACCTATCCTATGAGCATGGCCTCCCAACCATGACCATCAGTCTTATTGGTCACTACATAGGTGGACAACATTGAGAGGTAGCCTCAGCTCAAACCTCTCCCGTGAGGGAACTAATACTAATGCATATAAATTTCCAGCTAAGCCTTACCCAATTCAGGTAGTGTGGTTGTACGGTAAATTTGGAATGGTATCGCATCCGAATCCAACCATCAGTTTTATAAAAGGGTTAAGGCTCATGCCTCATCATTTTCATCATCATAAACCAGTTGTGTCTCTCAACACATGTCAAAACATCTCAATAGAATGACTCATCATTCCAAGGTTTTCACAATTCATTTTCACCAAGTGCTCCCATCTAAAGCGACTGAAGTTTTTGATCTACTCTAAAATACTAAGTTAGGAGTGTTCACTAAAGGGGAAAGATGGGATCAATCTCATGCCATAGAATGACATCTAAAGGTTTCTAAGTAGGTCAAGTTCTATACTTTTTATGCAACCTTCAAAATAAGTAAGGAACTTTGCATACTAAGGGGAGTAAAACTTGTAGGTAAGACTTGGGGTACTAATAGTTAAAAGGGCTGTGATCAAAGCATGCCTAAAGCATCCTTGCTCATTCATCTAGCTTAATTCTATCCTGCTAACAATAGCTTGCCTTGGTTGGTGCAGTGGTTGAAGTTTTCTTCTTCTTGGTAGAACTCCTCCTCCTCGAAAGCTTGGTCGGTACTAGCGTCTATAAATACATAGGGAGTAGACAATCACCAAACAATACTTAACTAGGCTAAGTAGCATTCTAAAACACACATTTGATGATCTATTATCATCACAAACATCACAAGTTTAATTCAATAGTTTCAACCTTTTTATTTTAGAAAAGTAATTTCTACTCATTGAAAAATTAACTAACATTTAATATTCACCACTTAAAACATGGGATCATGTTGACGCATGTCATGACCACATATTCTAACATGTGGTAATGAGATTTAAGGGTTGGATCAATATTACTTTGGTTTAAGTTCATTATTTAATGATTTAAAGTGACTAGAAATGCCTATATAGCATTATTTTGGTACTAGTCCAAAGTCACTGCATGTGAACCTTAATGTTATTACATATTTAGATAGATATGATGAAATGTTATTTTTGAGAGTTGGAATCAACTCGAAAGCTAACTTGGTTGATTTTATAAAAATGTTGCAAGTTGCAAAAGCTTCTGTTTTGTTATTTTTATTAGGAGAGATCTATAACTCTAACTGAATTTAATCCAACGGTCTTGGATAGATCATTTTAATACCTTTCAGAAAAAATTGGTTTCATGCAATTTGGATTTCTAAAACTCTCTGAATTTATTTTCAAACTAGTGGACAGAAACTAGAATTAAGTAAAAAGAAAAATCCAGATTTGAATCGATGGGCTAGCGCGGGAAAGTACTTGGGCCGGCCCAGTGGCACTCCGCGGCGCGGGGCTCAGCTGACAGGGGGGTCCCACGTGTCAGCGGTACTTAAAACGCAAAATGGTACGCGTGCTGTGGGCCGTAGGATTAGAAGCGAGATCAACGGCTGAGGGTCGTCGTCGACGACTAACAGGTCGCCGGCGAGCTCGAACCCTAGCGGCTCGGTGGGGGTCTACTGGGGGCGTACCAGGGCTCCAGCGGGGTCGGTGAGGCGGGCAAACGACGTGGAAGACGACGACAACGCGAGGCGCGGTTGCGGCGGAGCTTGGGGTGGTCGCAATCAACGGCGCCCTTCTCCTCCTGCCGCGGCTGCTCCGGCTCCAGTTCCGGCGAGCTGCTGCTCTACTTGCTCCGGCTAGAGGTGGGTGAGGTTCAGAGAGGTGAGGGGAGTGGAATGGTGTGGAGAGAAGAGGCCGGGGAGGGCTCCTTTTATATGCCCGACGGTGAGACCGAGCGGGATGGGCAGGCGACTCTAGCGACAAGGCTACGGCGGGGTAGAGGCATGGCTGGGGGTGGCGATCGATGGGCGGTTCCCTGGCGGTGCTCTAGGAATTGAATGCGGCCATAGGGGCGGTGGCACGCGGTCTAAGCGAGGTGGCGCTCTACGCGGCCGAAGCGGCGATGTCCACGGCGAGCGGTGGCTGTGAGGCTTTGGGCGGCGAACGGGGATGTCTGGAGTGTTCTCCAGGTCGAGGTGGAGCGGTGGGCGCGGGCTGCTACCATGGGATGGTCTGTGTGAGCGGGGATAGGGCGTGCTCTGGGGGCGGCGTCGGCATGCTCGACCGGCTCCGGGCACAGCGGTTCCTAACCCTTCTGCTCTCTGTCTCTGGCATGGGGCTGGTTGGGCGGTGGAGGTGGACCACTGGCAAGTGTACTAGACATGGCGAGAGGGGTTGGAGAGGGCTGCTGCTGTGAGTGCACAGTCGGCCGACGAGTTGGTGCTCGGCATGGCATGGCAGTGTAGCTAGGGGGTAGGGAAGAGGCTGGTTAGGCTCTAGTTAGATGAAGAGGGGACAAGGGGATTAAATGGGGATCAATTGGGGGCAAAACCATGTAGTAAACAGTGATCTAGGATTAGAGTAGAGATTATGCATGCCAAGTGTTTGGTGAAATGGCCGCATGAAAGAAAGTTTTGAATTTTGGTTTCAAAATTTCTAAGTGATCTCCAATAGTAATGGGTAGTCTCTGGTTGCAAGGGTTTTGAAAATGGAGCTCAAATAGATGGTTTTTGAAATAGTGGTGATCTATGCATATGCATTAGATTCAATTTTAAACTGTCATTTAAAATAGTTAACAGAATGTTTTTAGCAGATCAAAAGGTGGGCCTTGGTACGTTATTATGTGTACTAGAAAGGGGTGCAAAGATCAAGAATTGTTTCTGTTAAGAATTGAGTACTAGGAATAGCCAAAGTAGGCATGAGAGTTAAATTTTCCAAAATGACCATTCCTTCTTTTTAATTCTTTTTTATTTGATTTTCTTTAGGAAAAGTTTGGGAATGATGTAGATGATGTTTAAATCACCTAAGAAACATTTTACAAGCATTGGATCAATCAATCATGGTAATTCAAACAACTCCTATTATAAATGCATACATATATGAATGCTTTCATTTTAAATTTGGAAAAGTTTTTGTTAACCCTATTTTTGGATGATTTGATCTTGATAACCTTGGATTAAAGTTTTGGGATGTTACATCGCACCTTCTTTTTGAGTATAACCCTTGGACTTATGCCGTGCCTTGTACTTATTAATAGTACCATTAGGCCTAAGATTCTTATTAAACACCCACTTACATCCTAGAGGTTTTCATCCATATGGACAATCAGTGATCTCCCAAGTTCCATTTGTCAAGATGGAATACATCTCACTAAGGGAGGTTTCCTTCTAGTAGTAAGCATTAGGAGATGCATACGCTTATGAAAAAGAAGTGGGAGTATCATCCACGAGGTACATAATGGAATCATCACCAAATGAATTTCCAGTACTCTATCTCTTTATCCTTTTTAGGAATTTCAGTATTATCATCCTCCTCAGGATTTTCGAAGTGTTCAATTGGAATGTTAGGTTCAAAAATTGTAGCAAATTCCTAACTAGATGGACTAGGCATCTCATGATTCGACGAGCTCGGCATATCCTCCATAGGAAATATATCCATAAAGAAATTTTCATCAGTCGACTCCATGATTTACCAACATGCATGTTAGGTACCACAATTTTTACTCTCAAGAATCAAAAACCAATGCTATGAAAAGCATAGCCCAAAATACGGTTTTTGGTCCAAGCTTTCACTTCTTAGGGATTGGCACATGAACTTTTGCCAACCATCCCCAAGTCCGCAAGTAAAAGAGTTTTAACCTTTTCTTCTCCCATTATTCAAATGGAGTAATTTCTTTGTTCTTTGTGGGAACTCGTTTTAGGGCATGACCTGTAGTCAATAGTGCCTCCCCACCATTCCTTAGATAGACCCGATGTATCTAGCATGGCGTTAAACAAATCTACTAGAGTATGGTTCTTTATTTCGGCCACCCCATTTGACTGGGGTGAGTAGGAAGGCGTCATCTCATGGATTATACCATGTCCACATAAAAATAAATAAACTTGTTGGGAAAATACACTCCACCACGATCAGACCTAAGCTTCTTCATCTTACGATCAAGTTGGTTTTCTGCTTTAGCTTTTTAGATTTTGAAGAAACTCAAAGTCTCAACTTTTAATTTCAGAAGGTACACACAGTATGTAATGAATTCATTGATCAAATTCATGAAATATTTCTATCCACCTTTTGTCAACAAACCATTCATCTCCCAAAGTTCTTAATGTATAAGTTCTAACTACACAAAATTTCTCACCTCTGCAACCGTATGTGACTTGCGAGGTTGCTTTGCTTGAACACAAACTTGGCACTTAGATCCAATGGATAATAGTGAAATCAGGGATTATATTCATTTTGGTTAGCCGCATCATACAACCAAAATTAATATGACAAAGACAATAATGCTAGACATTCTATTCAAAATTCGTGCTAATGTGAGTAACAACTTTATTACAAATTTATAAGAAAGATAAGCGAAACAAGCCTTCGCACTTATATCCTTTACTAACAAAAGTTTCATATTTGCATAATACACATTTATTAGACTCGAAAAAAATCTTGTAGCCATCTTGATACAGACGATATCCTCTAACAAGATTTTTATTTATTGAGGGCACATAATGAACGTTCTTTAGGTGCTCGGTCTTTCCCGAAGTGAACTTCAGGTCGACTGTACCAACAACATGAAGAGAAATATGCGAGTCATTTCCCATCAACACGAAGAAACTCCATGCAACCTTATATGAAGAAAACATGGGAATATCAAAATGAATGTATACATTGGCATCCGTGTCAATCCACCAATTAGGAGGATGACATACTAAAAAACTAGTAGAAAATATACCATACCCAACATCTTTCATCTTAGTATCCCCAATGACAACATTAGTGGTGTTGCCGCTCTTCCCATGTCGGTGCTTGTCAAAATGGTTTAGGTAACTAGGGTCCTAGTGATATTGATCACCGCATACATGAAAAGCACATTTTTTCTTATCATTCTTTATTTTGAAGTTGGTAGACTGCTGTAACAACCCAGATATCCCTCCTATATGGTAATGATCCACAAACCTTAAACACTTCTCTTAACATACAAAACTATAAATTTCAAAAGACTATCCCTTGTTTCTAGATACATCCACGACAACACGATAATGATACACTACCAAATTTTATCATACACACAACTACGTGATACAACGAGACCAAGTTGAAATCTCATATCCAAGATGTCTAGTATCGGCCAACTCGGTAGCCACATAAGAAAAACCAAACCTTATGGTAAATAATAAGTCAAGAGCACTCTTGAGAATGGTTATACTACTCTAGATATGAAGGATAGAAATGTGTGAAGTAGTGTGTAAAATGTAGAGGTGCTAATCCCAGACCCATGCATGTCGTCCTTGGTGGTACCTAAAAACATAGATGCCACAAGGATGAGTACAAAGTACTCAGCAAGCACATAAAGAAATAATAAGCATTGCATAAAACACAACACCGATAATTATCCCGTAACACATGCCATGGTGCAATGAATGCTTTATACGTCTACATGCTCTTTGCTTTCTCTTTTCTTTTCCGTATACGGGTATTTCTTGAGTGGACACCCACTGGCATCCACTCACTCCAACTTGTGGATATTGCCCATATTGTAGGGACCTCAAGTGCCTACCTCAGTAGGACACACCACTGTGCAATGTCTTTAAGATGCTATGCAAAATACAGCCGTAGTTGTAGTCTTTGTCATAACCACTTTGTCTCCACATATAATCAATATCTAGCAAGTAGAATAAGGAACATGTCCTATAAGGTAAAAGCCGAGTGAGGGGATCAAGTAGAGTATTATCCTGTCATGCACTTGCCTCAACCGTGGACCACATGCTGTGAATTTAGAATTCCGAATCAGAAGTACGAGCACATGTTACTGAAACATATATCCTACTCAATACACAACATCATTTCCTAAGCAGGCAATCAATTAAGAATCTGTCGCTACTCTTCATGTGTATGTCCACACAACACTGCAAGGAATTTAAATACCACAAATGGTAAACCTGAACTTTAAACATAAATCTACATATTAGAGGTAGCTATTGGTTATGACCAAGCCAGTATAATCCCAGTTTATTTTAACTGGAACTTACTAGCAGCAATATCAGCATCAGGTACGTGCATAGCTGGGCTTTCTCTCATAAGGAGCTAAACCAGAGCACAAAATCTGCTGGTACTACACGGTTGTGACACAGATCGTATCATGGGGTCGTCCAAAATTACTCCATACAGCAGCACATTCATCATCCGTTTCTGTTTTTTACCACACCACTACTAACCAGGGAAATTAATCACTTAATCAACAACAGGTTACTTAGTAGTGTTGATTGACTCCTTCCTAGGAACTTTAAACTACGCTAGATCTAAAATAGCAAAATTGACTATGCCGCTCCTATAACCAGCGCGACGGTTAGCGCATTTAGAAACACACCTGAACCGAAACTGACAAAGACGCATGGAACGACTGCAATGAACAGATGGATTCATGTACCTCTTCAGTTAAATGGAGAACTAGTGGTGTTGAACCCAATGAGACACAGCAACTGCAGGCGGTGAACTCCAGAGTCGACCAGCCTGGGTAGTCGCTGTTGCGGTGGAGCGGCTGCAGACTACGGATCGACAGACATGGATGCCCTCCGCGACACATCGGTAACGTTGCAGGTCAAAATGGCACCGCCAGCGAACTGGGTTACCCGCTGTAAAAATTAGGGTAGAGAGATGGCGGTGGCATCCTCCCATGACTCCAGTAAATGGCTGGGGCAGCTGGTCAATAAGAGTCTAGTTCAGTTCTAAAAACCCCACCGGAGCCTGCTTAGTTCTTTGCTCGTGTTCCTCCTATTTAAAAGGTCCTAGCATAGATTTATTAGAGCATTTCTAGCAGATACCGCATTCCGTGGTACTGCAAAACACGGATGCGGTAAATTGGAAACCTGGTTTGCAGAGCAAGAAAGGGCGGGGCGGATCAGATGCCGCATATTGTACCGCAGAACAGAATATTCCATTTTATGGTTCAGTTATGCTGCATCTGTTCCGCCCCGTCTCGCGTATTGTAAAATAACGTATACTTCAAATCAGATTCTGCAAACCGACCGTTCAAACCAATACGAAAATTTCAAAGTTTTTCAACAACACGTAGATACAACAGCATGATCGAACGGAAAATGAACATGCTAGGCTTCCCGATGATCAGCTCCACCATTCGCAGCAGCACTTGCAACAGCTCTACGAGCTTGCCTTGCCTCGAGGATCTCCCTCCTTCGATCTTCTCACCACTCTTTTGTGATCGGATCCATCTTCTCAGGATCCATGGTCATCACACGTGTTTCGTTAGCAATTGCATCTGCCCTAGCTTTTTCCTCTTCGAGACGGATCCTCCTCTCCTCAAACTCAGCTTTGCGCTTCTCATCTTCACGAGTTGCAATCCACATTTGTAGTTTGGTCTGTTCTATCTTGTCAGCCATCTTGTCAACACCTGGATTTTTAATCTCAGATGCCTGTTATGTCATTCATCGCAATCCCAGGATTACCATTTTTGCGAGACATAACAGATTGGATATCACAGTACATCATCCATTACAAACCATACATAAGGTCTTACACAAATAAAGATCTCAGGATCCAGTCTTAATACAACAAACAGCGGAATAAAAGATAAGCGAAGCGGTGGGGTCCATCTTCAGGGGCACAGGCAATGCTGACGAAGACAAATAGTCCTAGTTATCATAGCCGTTCTGCTGGCCATCATCTTGGTAATCTCCCTCATAGTCTGGCCATGAGAATAGCCAGGGACAAAAGCCATGAGTACTCTTTAAGTACTCGCAAACTACCATAACAAGTAGTATAATTCTAAGTAAAGTGCTAACTCTAGGTTTAACTATAAAGTTAAGTTTGAAACCTAAGCTGAGTTCAGAAGCAAAGAAAGATAAAATAAAGTTTTAGAATCACTTAAGTTGGGAAGCTATTGTCATAGTCACAACCCTGTTGTGGTCAAGTCAAGGTTCATCATTCATTTCATAAGTCATTTTGAAAATATCTGACAACGAAACAGTATGACCACTCCAACTATCTATAACCGCGGACGCGGCTATTCGAATAATTTTACACTCTGCAGAGGTGGTACACTTTCACCACAAGATTCGATACATCTGTCAGGGATAACCCAGAATCATCATACTTCGTATGCAGATAATCAAACATAACCTTTCCTTTACACACCCTAGTATAAGCACCTCTCCTATGATCATGGCCTCCCAACCATGACCATCTGTCATCTTGGGCACTACATAGGTGGACAACATTGAGAGGTAGCCTCAGCTCAAACCTCTCCCGCGAGGGAACTAATACTAATTCATATAAATTTCCGGCTAAGCCTTACCCAATTCAGGTATTGTGGTTGTACGGTAAATTTGGAATGGTATCGCATCTGAATCCAGCCATCAGTTTTGTAAAAGGGTTAAGGCTCATGTCTCAAAATTTTCACCATCATAAACCATTTGTGTTTCTCAACACATGTCAAAATATCTCAATAGGATGACTCATCATTCCAAGGTTTTCTCAATTCATTTTCACCAAGTTGTCCCATCTAAAGTGACGCAAGTTTTTATTTAACTCTAAATTGCTAGGTTAAGAGTGTTCACTAAGGTGGAAAGATGGGATCAATCTCATGCCATAGAATGACATCTAAAGTTATCTAAATAGGTCAAGTTTTATACTCTTTATGCTACCTTCAAAACAAGTAAGAACTTTGGTAAAGTAAAGGAAGTAAAGCTTGGGAAATAATACTTGGGGTAAGTAATAGTTAAAGTGTTATAACTAAAGCATGCCTAATGCATCTTGCTTATTTTCTCTAGCTTAATTCTAGCTTGCTAACAATAGCTTGCCTTGGTTGGTGCAGTGGTTGAAGTTTTCTTCCTCCTCTTGATAGAACTCCTCCTCCTCCTCGAAAGCTTGGTCAGTACTATCGTCTATAAATACATACGGAGTACACAATCACTAAATAATACTTAACTAGTCTAATTAGCACTCTAAGGCACACATTTGATGATCTATTATCATCACAAGCATCACAAGATTTTATTAACTAGTTTCATTCTTTTTATTTAAGAAAAGTAATTTCTACACATTGAAAAATAACTAATATTTAATATTCACCACTTAAAATATGGGATCATGTGGACACATGTCATCACCACATATTCTAACATGTGGAAATGTGATTTAAGGGTTGGATCACAATTAGTTTGGTTTAAGTTTAATATTTAATGATTTAAAGTGACTAGAAATTCCTATATAGCATTATTTTGGTACTAGTCCAAAGTTACTGCCTGTAAACCTTAATATTATTACATATTCAGATAGGTATGGTGAAATGTGATTTTTGAGAGTTGGAATCAACTGAAAAGCTATCATGGTTGATTTTATAAAAATGTTTGAATGTGCAAAAGCTTCTGTCTTGTTATTTTTACTAGGAGATATCTCTAACTCTAATTTAATTAAATCCAACAGGCTTTGGTAGATCTTTTCAGTAGCTTTCTAACAAAATTGGAATCACTCCATTTGGATTTGTAGATCTCTCTGAATTGATTTTCAAAATAGGGGACATAACTAAGTTCAAACCTAAATAGAAAAATCTAGATTTGAATTAACTGGATCGCGCGGGAAAGCTAACGGTCCGGCCCAGTGGCACTCCACGGCACGGGGCACAGCTGACAGGGGGATCCACCGGTCAGCGGCTCTTTACAGGTGAAGCGGTACGAGGCGATGTGGGCCGTTAGATTAGAACCAGGATCTACGGCTGGGGCTCGTCGTCGACGATGGACAGGTCGCCGGCGAGGTCTAACCCTAGCGGCTCAGTGGGGGTGCTCAGGGGGCGTACCAGGGCTCCAGTGACGACGGCGAGGCGGGCAAACGAACTGGTGGACGATGGCGAGGTGAGGGGTGGTCACGGTAGCTCCTGGGGTGGTCGCAATCAGCGGGGCCCTTCTCCTCCAGAGGCGGCCAGCTTCGGTGGAATCCCGGCGACTACGAGCTCGAGCGGCTCCAGGGAGAAGTGGGGACTGATCAGTGGCGAGAGGGGAGGTGAGTGGTGTGCAGAATAAGGCTGGGGGTGTCCTTCTTATATAGGCTCGACGACGGGATAGCGCGGCATGGCCAGGCGACGGTGGCGACATGGCTACGGGCTGCTAGCGGCATGGCTGCGAGTAGCGATCGATGCGTGGTCTCCTGGCGGTGCTCTACGGGTTAATGGCGCTGCTAGGGGTGGTGGCAAATGGTCGGGCGGTGCTCACGCTCTGAGCGGCAGAGGCGACGTTCGACACGGCGTGCGGTGGCTGCGGGTCAAACGGCGGCGAACGGGCATGTCCAGGCGGTTCCTAGGTTCATGGCTGAGCGGTGAGCGCGGGCTATGGTCGAGGCGAGGCGTGTGCACGCTTGTCGGGCATGGCGCTCTGGCGCGTGCTCAGCATGGTGCAGACGCTCTGGGCACGGCACTCTGCGGGTGGTCCACGACTTGGCTCTGCTCGGGGAGGGGACAGAGGGTGGAAGTGCGGTCTGGTCTAGCTCCTAGACATGGCGAGAGAGAGAGGGGCGGTCTGCTGCTACGTTGGCAAGTTTGGCCGGCGAGCATGTCCTCGGGGTGGCTCAGCACTGCTGCTAGGGGCTAGGGGATGGGGTGCTTATGGCTTGGTTAGATCAAGTGGAGACAGAGGGAGTAAATTGAGGTCAATTGGGTGGCAAAACCCTGTAGAAACAGTGAGCTAGGATTAGAGTGTGATTCATGCCTGCCAAGTGTTTGTGAAAATGGCCGAAAGAAATTTAGTTTTGAATTTTGAAAATATTTTTGGTGGGTGTGTTATTCCTGAGCTTGATCATCTATGGTTGCTTGGGTTTTGAAAATAAAGCTCATTTGAGTGGTTTTTGAATAAGTGGGATCTTCCCATATGAACTACATTCAAATTTCAAATGTCATTTAAAATTAGTGTTTGAAAGTTTTTGGCAGATCACAAAGTGGGCCTTGGTACATCATTACATCTACTAGCAAGGGGTGCAAAGATCCATATTTATTTCTGTTAAGAATTGAGTACTAGGAATAGCCGAAGTAGGCATGCTGATTAAAATGGCACAAATGACCATTTCTTTCTTTTATTCATTTTGATTTGTTTTTCTTTGGGATTTGTTTGGGAATGATCTAGATGATGTTTATTTCACCTAAGAATCATTTTATAAGCAATGGATCACTTAATCATGGCAATTCAAAACAACTCCTATTTAAATGCACACACATATGAATGCTTTGATAATTTTAATTGGAAAAGTTTTTGTTAATCCTAATTTTGATGATTTGGATCTTAATAACCTTGGATTAAAGTTTTGGGATGTTACACATCTTCAGCTTGGTTTCCATTTGTTGTTGTGCCACTAGCAACTTGTGCTTCATCATTTCATCAATCTTGTCCCTCAACCTTTTCTGCTCAACCTTTCTCTTGCTCTCTTATTTGCACCTTCTTTGCACCATCTGGCCTTTTTTCTTTTTTGCTTTGGGTTCTTTGTCTTCCTCCTTGTCATCTTGCTTCAAGTTTATGGCACCGCTGTTTCTAGGAGGTGGTGCCTCTCGATCCCGTACCCCCCACTTCTCACTGTCCTTGAGCAATTCCCAGAAGTGATGGAGAGCAAATGGTTTGTTCCTCGATGCAGCCATGTCCCTGTACCTAAGTTAGGAAACATTTTCATAGTCGTCAATGTTGACCCCGCTAGGGGGGTGAGTCTTGACTTGCTCGTAGGCGGCACTCCATCGACTGCAAGATTGTTTGATCGTATCCCACTGACCTTGGAGAGATCTCAATGTGTGAGTGCTTCCTTTCAGCACTAGCTTGAAAAATTGTCCTCAATTCACTTCCAGTACTTCTTCCGGGATTGGTCAGTTCTGGTGACAGCATCCATGGACACACCTTCCCAAGCCCGGATCAATGTCGAGTCTTCGTCCAAGGTGTAGTTTGTCGATCTCTTCGATTTTACCTTATCTTGAGTAGCATCGAAGGCCTCCTTGTCCACCTCTTCTAGTTCATCGTCTTCCCACTCATCAGTCTCATGCACTCCTTGCTCCCTTTCACCCTCCCCCACCCTCATGGGTAGCACCATCAGCAAGCTCGTCAGGTAGGGTCGGACCTCCATTGACGTGCACCGCCGCGTCGTTCATCATGTCAACGAACGAACACGGAATCGACAGAAGATCCTCGCTATGAATACCATAATTTATGGTCATTTTCTAGCAATCAAATTATAGGCGAGATGTGCAACAAATCTAGGGCGAATTCGACCGCAATCAGATCAGCACGGGATCACATACTTTCCAGGAACAGGGGCCGAATTGGGTAGGGGAAGAGGGGAGCCTCCATCACCATCGTGCACGTAGAGAGGGGCTTCCGGCTCATGGGTTTCTTGGACCTTGGATGGAGGGTGCCTTGGGTCCGCTGATTTCTTCCGACAATCGGAGGGTCGTAGGCCAGTCGAACAACTGGCTGCGTGGTGCTGCGCTCCTAGTCGCTTCCTCGCCAGTTTTGCCACCGACACAAGTGCAAGGATATCATTGCTGACATCCGCGATGGGCGGGGTTACTAGCACAGATCCCACCATGGAATCGGTGGGCAGAGGCTGGAGGAGTGCTCATGCCGGCAGGGGTTGGCTGCGGTGCGGTAGGGAAAGGCTACATGCATGAGGACGATGAGATCGGAAAATGGCGGCGGCGGCAGGAGCAGAAATGTCCCTCGTGCCAAACAAAACTAAGGATGCGGTTCCCCGCATCCACAACCCTCAGTACGGGAAATATGCGACACCAAAGCAACGATTTGCGAGAAACCGTAAAAAAATCAGATGCAGTACGATTTAGGGTATCTAGAATTGCCACTTTTTCCGCCTCGTACCGCAAACTGGCGGTTATTTTGCAGTACGGGGCGGGATGTGGTATCTGCTAGAGATGCTCTTATAGCAACACTAGACAGATGGAAGGTAGCTGAAATTTGTTACCAATAGCAGATCAAGTGTACGAGCACCAACATATTTTTTTCAAACTTTTCACTTTTATTTCCACTCCCAGATTATATCAACAAATCATCAAGTTCATAATTACTATATAAAAAGAATAACTAAATAGTTAGCATTTAAATTTGGGGTATTATATTCTCGTCCCCTTACACAGAATTCGACCTCGCACTTTACCACTAGTAAGAGTTATAATATGTATAAAAAATCACGCATCCACGTACCAACCACCAAAAATTCTGGATATTCTCATGCATGCGAGGCTCAACCTCCCAAGTCATCTAACGCTTGGTTTGCCAACCAAAGAACTTTCACAACTTTAGCATGCTACGCCTCATCACTCTCAGACTCTTCCAATATGGTCAAAGGGCGAGTCTCAAAGTTTAAATCTTGGTCAATCATAATCGGCTCCATTGTCATTTGCTGTTTGGAATTACGAAAATGCTTCCACAACATAGAGACTTAGAACACACCATTGACACATAGCATCAACTCGGGAAACTCATGATGGCAGGCCAGCTTCCCGACGCATGCCACTATCATGAATGGTCCAATGTACCACAAACTAAGCTTTCCTTTGATGTTAAATCTTATAACAACTTTGGTGAGTGACACCCTTCAGACGACCTCCTCACAAACTTGACTTTCCACATCTAGTTTCTTTGAATCTAGACAATGTTTTCCATACCCTATGCTGCTAACAAGTGTTGCCCAATATCAACTACCCTCCCTGTAGATTATTGAACCCATTCTGGTCTGAGCACTACCTTTTCTTCAACAACATTCCAACAAAGTGCATATCTGCACTTTCTTCCGTACAAAGCCTCGTAAGGTGCCATCCATATGTAGCCCGATAGGCGTTAACATACTCAAAATCCATATGCAGCTAGTGATCTTCCTAGCTCCCTTTCGATGATAGTATATAACACCTCAACATATCTTATGGATTGCATGCTTTGACTGGTCATATGTCTATAGATGAAATGAAGTTTCAACTACAAACCAAAAACACTCATCAATCTCTCCTAAAACTTGGATACAAATTTAACACCCTCACCATAAGTAACGGTTTCAACACCCCCATGTGAACCTACCATATCACCCACATATATATATTGGTGACATGTCACTTGCAGAGTTGGTGGTGCAGATAGGAAAGAAGTGGCGAACCCAACCTTGCTAAGCCAATCCACGAACATCCAAATTGAATTCCTTCCCACTGTGCATACGAGGTATGCGAACAACAAAATACCTGGCAATGTCATCCAAAGAAATACTGGAACCTCCAAGGATTACAATAGTACCACTAACTTCTTATGCTCAGTCGCTAACCAACCAATGAAGACAATGCATACTTGAGCCCTCCGCATACTTGGGCACATCAACTTTCCTTCTTTTCCACAAATATTTTTTTAAGTTCCTAATACATCTTTGACTCTCCAAGATGAATGTTGTATGGGTATAATGTCCTCCCTTGGAATGTCCTCCTTCACCTAAGACTTTTGTGACACACAAAGATGTGTACAAAACCAAACCACCCTTGTTCTACCTTCAAAATGTAGTCTGGCAATTCCTATAATAGGAAATCATCTTGTTGCACCTCTCCCTCCATCTAGAATGGCTTACTGAATAATGCACTATTGTTTCCCCATATGCTACTACAACAAAACAACAAGAGTGTCCTGTTTGTTCAAAATTAGTAACAAGATAGTCTACAATGGAAGGAACGGACTTGCGACTAAGAGTTTCTATAATCAATTTTCCAATGCCTAGGTTATACTTGATAGGAAGTTCATAGTCCTTTATCTATTCTAGCCAACGTCTTTGCCTTGAGTTCAACTCCATCAACGTGAAGAGGTATATGGGACCCGTATAAAGAGCTAAAATATTAGAAGATTCTCCATAAGGATAATGCCTCCAAATCTTGAGAGCAAAGAACACACGTTCAAATTCATGAGTAGGATAGTCCTACTAATACCTTTTCTAGTTGAGAAGAATCATAAGGAATAAGCTTATAGTATTGTTTGAGCACACACATTACGTATAATAGTCACTTCCAAAATCTAAGACTCAAAACGCTCTAGCTTTGCAAAAAAATGATCTTCCTCAAAAGTAGCGCATACATCAAATGGCGCTCATGATCCTCTGTTGTAAATGGCGCTAATGATCAAATGGCGCATACATCAAATGGTGGATATCTAGGGTGTTACAACTATGATGCCTTGTTATTTCAATCAAACTTTCCTTTGCCATCATACTTGTTCTTGTTATTGAACTTGTGGGACTAGAAGTTCTTCTTCTATACCAAGTTGGCACTAGAACCACCCTCAAAACCTCGAGATCGTGTGCCTTTTGATCTCCTTATCTTGCACATTAAGAGTCCCAATGAGATCCAAGACAGAAAACTCTTGTCTCTAATGTTTTAGAGAAGTAGCAAAACTCCTCCACGATGGAGTAAGCTTGGCAATGATGCCTTTGGCCACAAACTTGGCGACAACACACAAGTGAAGTGCTCAAGTTCCTTGGCAAGTGACTATATCTCATGAGCCTTCTCAACCATGGAGCGCTCACCAGTCATCTTGTAGTCATAGAATTGTTCCATGACATACCACTCAGTGATAGTGTCCAAGACCCCGAATCTGGTCACAAGAATATCCCACATAGCCTTTCCAGAACCAAGTGAAGTCTAAGGATCAACAATGTTCTTGCCAAGAATAGTAAGTTAAGCCGCCTTAAAGAGGGTATCGGTTTTCTCAAACTCTACCTCTTGAACAGGAGTGAGCTTACCCCCAGGTTTGCGTTAGTAGTTGTTTCTATCATGTTTACAAGAAAATTAAACGTATACTAATTTTTATGGATTTTTATGTATAGTAGAAAGGTAACTATAGGACTAAAAGTAAACAAACAAAAATTAAAGAAAAAACAAGACAAACAAAGTGCTTTGTAAATCTAAAAGAAAATAAAAGATCATAATGGTGCAACCTCCCCAAGCTTAGGTATTTGCACAAAGGTGGTGATGGTGCCATGAATATGATCTTCACTCAAAACTTTATGGCAACAACGCCATAAAATGTTCTAGCAGTTGTAGTGGGAGTTTAGGTGTACTCCAAACTTACTGATGATGCAACTGTGATGTAGTCATGCAATTCCCTGGCAACGATGATGCATGTAAAATGTATACATGAAATTTGTAGTTAATTGACACATATTCCCATGTATTTACATCTTATAGAATTTTATATCCATGTTTTACATTGATTTTGGGGATTTTTTAAACAATCCCCTCTCCTCTGATTCTATCTCTGTTTGGCAAAAGTAACCTTCTGTTAGTATTTTTGACTTTATAGGAGATATGAGAGAAAAAAGTGCAAGGTCAGATAGCATGCTTCGAAATTTTTGAGGAGAATCTAGCAGGCCAAAGGAGGTCACTAGAAGCCCAACAAGTTGGTAAAGAGGCTCAGCGGCACGGGTTATAGTAGTGGTTGCACGAGCACACCTTGTTCAGGCCTCTTTGCTCGGATGCCATTGATTCCTCTACCATCCTCTTTGTCTTGACCTAAAACCTTCTATAGAAAGGGTCCTCAACGTGATCTTAGAACATAAAGAGGCGGAGATCAAAAACACATTACTAGAGAATTTCTAGTTCGTCGGCGGTGGAGAACAGAGGGGGGAACCACTGTCGGAATCGTCTCTGGTTGCCTCCACCTAGCCCCTCCATCATGGTAATCATAAACATCTACAACGATATCCTCGTCATCCCTCTAATGTAATCTCTTTGCAAACTTGATGTGTGATGCAATCTATTGTTTTCCAGTAATCTATTGTATCTTTATGTATATGTTTGAGTAGTTATCTATTTATGGCAATTGTGAAATAGTTTGTTGTTGGTTGCATACAAGTATATGTTATATTCTATGATTTTCTTATATACTAATATAAATATGAGTGCACACATATGTGGGGAAATATATAAGGTTGTCATTGTTGCATGTTGATAGGAGGAGGGTGTAGGGGTTCGCGTATGAAAACAAGAAATTTTACCCTATGCCCCTGAACCCCTATTGCCAGGACCTATCTATTAGTAATGCAGTAACAGGAGGGGCTTTTCATGAACTTACCCTTGAAGACTGAAAAGCGTTGTCAACACTCAGGAGAGCATGGTTGATGTAGACGAACCGAAGCCGACCTCAAGGTCGTATTGAAGTCCCGGCAGCTCCTGTGGCTCCAATGACTCCTAGTGCCCCAAGTGTTGCACCTCGCAGGGATTTCCACGCATCCGGTGCCTGGTGATGACTCCTGATTCCCCGATCTAGCAGTAGTTGTGGAAGTACAGCTCCTGGATCCGAATCCCGCAACGCGACGACGCTCCGCGGTGAAGAAGACTCTCGCTCGCGTGACCCGAACATGGGACCACGATAACGGGAGTGAGAGAGAATCAACTGGAGGCCTCCCCAAAATAGAGAAAAACTTTATTGATTATTGTGGTATTTATTTTGCTAGAATACCTCTCTTTATATAGGGGAAAAATACCCCATAGCTAACTAGCTTAGCCATGTGGGACTAAACAAGGGAGAGGGGAGAGGGGGAGGTGTGGCCGGCGGCCAAGGCCCCTAGTGGGCCCCACGTGGGGAGCCCTAGGCCTAGCCGGCGACCCCATCTCTCCTTCCTACCTTAGGTGTTTCCCTCATGGGCCCCTTTCCCTCTCGATTTGGCCCAATTACGTATTTGTGTTGGAAATATGCCCTAGAGACAAATAGTAATAAGGACTATTATCATATTTCATAAAGTTTATGATTAAGTTTTATATCATGCTATAAATGTGTTGAGTGGAAACATTAACACACATGTGATATATAAACAACCAGGGGTTCCTAGTGAAAGTCTAGTCACTAGTTCATCGGTCAACAGATGATCAAGTTTCCTGATCATGTGGCATTTATGCTAGTTGGAAATGGAGTCAACTCATTCTGAGAATGAGATGACGAACCAATACCCAACCTAAACATCGTGACCCGATCATGTCACGAAGTTCAAGTTATGATGATTAGAAATGGATCCTCGTAGACTATTCCTTAGATCGTGAGGCTATATCAATCACTGTCTCCCAAGAGTGCTTAGATAGCATCAATCGCCACTTGGTAATGAAGTGGTTATAAAGGTGTGTTCAGGTACTCGGAGGAAACCGTAGAGGCAATATATGTTAAGAGCGGGATTTTTCTGTCCACGTGACAGAAAGATACTCAAGGGCCCACTTGGAGAAGTTATATCCAATAGCTACATAGCGTGTGATTTGATAACAGGGATATCACTTGTCGGAATGAGTCAAGTAGCATTGTTCGGTAACGAGATTGAACACGACATGGTGATGTCATTGATCAGATCTCGGGCAATGCAAGTATCGAGAGACAAAGAGAATAAGACACGACCGTCCCGGTTCAAACGACAAAAGATCTTCGTGGAACGCACAGGGGTCACATGGCCATCCAGGTCCCTCTATTGATCATTGGTCCGGGAGTGTCCCGACCATGTCTGGAGTGTTCCCGAACCATAGGGTATCACGCTGAAGGGTTTGATGATGCTTAGAGAGTGTTTATAGGATCGGAAGAATCGCCAAAGAATAGTAGTGGGAAAACCGGAAGGGTTTCCGTAAGTCCGGAGGATGTCCAGAGTGGAGGTGGAAGGTGTTCCATAGCCACGGAGGTTGAATAATATGTGAATGAATGTTAAATATTGATTTAATCATTTATTCATAATTATTTAATAAAGAGAAAATCAATTAAAAGGTCAAAAGGCTTAATGGGCCAATTCCGGAGGGAAGAGGGCCCATTAGGGAAAGGTGAGAGGGAGAAGGTCCAAATGGGGTGGCCGGCGCCCTAGTAGGCTAGCCCCCCGCGCGGGGCCCATGGGGGTGTCCGGTGGCACCACCCCTCCCCCTCTCCTCTCCTTTAGTCCCACCCCGTGACTTTGAGGGAGGTAGTACCTCCCCTTCACCTATATATAGTGGGTGTATTTGGCCAGATAAATACACACAATATTCAATAAAGGTCTTATTACTTTTGTGAAGACCTCCAATTGATATTCTCTCTCTCGTGACTATGGTACCAATTTCGACTACGCGAACGAGAGACATTTTCACCACGGAGCGCCGTTGCGCTGCGGGATTCGGATTCAGGAGCTCTACTTCCGCAACTGCTGCTGGATCGGGGAAGCGGGAGTCATCGTCAGGCATCAGACGTGTATAACTCCCTGCGAGGTGACACACTTGAGGCACTCAAGTCGTTGGATCCAAAGGATCGCAAGGACTTCATCATGACCTTGAGGTCGACTTTGGCTCGTCTACATCAACCACGCTCTCCCGAGCGTTGAAAACGCTTTTCGGTCTTCAAGGGTAAGTTCGCGAAAAGCCCCTCCCGTTACTGTATTACTAATAGATAGGTCCTGGCAGCATCAGGGGTTCAGGGGCGTAGGGTAAAAATTATTGTTTTCATACGCAGAACCCCTACAGTGGTATCAGAGTTAGATCTATGCGTAGTAATGCTAGTACAGGTAGGACACACGAGATGTAGCGTGTGGGCATTGATCTTTTAGTTGTTACCCTCCCACGTGTACTTGTGTATACCGTAGTAATGCTTGATGAAGCGGCCCCCAACTGACTTTACGTGTTCATTCGCGAGACTGGTCCACGCTTGACATACGGCTTGTACCGTATAAAGTGGCTTAGGGGGGTGTCTGTCTCTCTCGCATTAGTTGTTATTCCATTTGCAACGGAAGGCCCTGAAAGGGGTGTAGTAGAGACAACACTTGATCAGCGTTTTGCTAAAAGTTCGTAGGTAAGAACGGTTCTTGTGTGAAAGTCCATTCATCCACGTAAAACATGCAAAGATAAAGTAGAGGCGTCTAACTTTGTTTTGCAGGGGGCGTTGCTTTGTGATATGGTTGTGGCAAAGGTAAAGTGATTACCTTATGTTACGTAGTAGTAGATAGTCACGGAGGTGACAGACTACCACGCCGGAAAGACACCGCAGACGCTGGTACCACAGTGCCGTAATCCGGTGACGACAGATGGAGATCACGACGTGAAGAACCATATCACATTGCATTTACATTCAATGTAATTGTTTGTATATCTTATTGTGTGCTATTATTAGATACTCGACGATACCCTAATAAGATGATCCCTCTTAAAGTTACCAATGATTGTGTTCCCCCTTAGTGTGCACCACCAAGAAAGTTCTTCGGTATGAGGCGACCCATGGTGAGTGGGTATCATACATATGTACGTTCGCATACAGTGGGTGTAAGCCATGTTGCACAGCGAATACACTAAGGTTGAGTTGGAGAGCCTAGCACGTTACATAGACATGGCCTCGGAACATGGATGGTCGAAAGATCGGGCACGAGTCGCATGAATGATGTGACCTGCGTTTAGCGTCCACCCTTGAACCCACATTGATGGCTGTGATGATCGGGGGAGATGTGGCTGAAAGGGGTCGTGTTATCACTAGGAACCCTTCTGGGGATAGGTGTTTCTTAGTGGAGTTATTATTAACTCATTTAATTATAAACTTAGTCTAAATTCCTCTTTGCAATTATAAATGTAGAAATGGTTCTCCCCGAGATTACCTTCCCTATTGACAATTGGTTAAAAGCAGAAAAGCTCAAGTTAGATGGATTCAACTTTTCTGCATGGGTCATGCCCCTTCATGATCTCCTTAGCGAGAACAAAGTGGCTGACTACATGATCTACGAGATGTACTTAGATCCACCCTATTTTCATGAGACCCAGGAGCAGCGGGATCTCCGCTGCCGTCGTCGTGTGATGGCCACATTCATATCAGTAACGATGCGCCTCGGGATGGAAGATGGACTATGGCCGATTGTGGGAAGTCTTAATCCTTGAACAGTTATGGCACATCTGAGATCACATTTCGTGGAACAAGTGCGCATGTGGGAGTATGAGCTGATGGGGATTTCCTATCCATAAAGATGGAGGAGGGCTCCTCACTGGGCGATCACTTGTTGAGCATATATGATGCATACATGAGTCAGGCATACTTCTTGGACAACTGGTTCGCAAGCTCTTTTGCAATAGGCATTGTGTTGCGGTCGCTGCTACCAAGCTACCAAGCACAAGTCAGGATTTGCATTATGAGAGGCGACGCAGAAACACAGGATTTCCACGAGTTCATATCACATTTCAGAGATGTGGTGGTTGAACCCGATGTCGCTGAGGTCATCAATGACAAAGGTATATATTTGATATATAATTTTATAAATGTTATAATCTTGCAAACACATTTGCAGTGTTAACTATATTTGATACTTGTTCTGTTTTACTGAAATCTGGTGCTTCTGCATAGAGGTGCTTGATGGAGAAGAGGCGACGTCGCGTGTTGATGGCAAGCATGATGATGATGGCCAACGACACTCTCCCTCGACATTTATCACTTAGTTTATGTTTAGTATGATTATTGTAATCAAAAGATTGTGAACTTCTTTAGTGTGTCTCACACTTTGTGAGACGGTTATTCATATCAGTTTGTAACAAACAGTTGTTCCACTTTTATGAATAATTTCTATTTGTGTTCATATCTTGTTTGATTATATGTGAATTATCCTTGTTGTTTGAAACTAATTGATAATACATGAACATTTGTAAAATATTGAAATGCCTTAAAGTATCCAACTTAATGATATTTTCATTAATGAATGAAACCATTGTTTAAATCAAAGTTATGTTGATAATATGTGAAAGACATTCGATTTCTTGTCACATATAAATCATGCCTATGTTCGGCAAAATAACTTGAACACCGTGTATTACTTGAATACAAAGTGTTTGATGAATTGTTGAAAGAAAATACATATTTGATGTATTATGTTTTGACAAAATGGTAATTATCATTATATGATTGTTTAAATGTGTAAAGAAGTTTACCAAAGGAAACATGAGTATGAAACTGTTTGATATGATCAAAGTGTTTCATCAACAAAAGGGTATTAAAGTTAAAAGAGAATCTAATTACTGTGATTTGATCAATATTAATGAAATTCAACTTTATAAGATTGGCATAAAAGAAATTGTGAAATGCAAAGCGTTTTCAAACGTCAAAATGCAAAACATCACAATTTGATATTAGATATCAAAGTGGGTAAATAGATGGCACCAAAATAAATCGGTGTAGTGTAGATGTAGAGAGCATTAGTTAGAAATAGTTAGCACTCAATTAGAATATATAGTGAACCATATGAATTCGTGAAAGCGGCTCCATATCTAGTATGGATCGTCGTGAAAGTTTTGGGGTTATTTGATATAACCAAAACAATAGCGAATAAGTCCTTGTAAAGTATTCATTCGAAACTTTGAATACGAAATCCATAGCTGAAACCAAAAGAGAAGCAAAACTAGTATTGCTTGGTTTTTTGGTACATTTTTTAGAAAGTTCGCATTCAGTGATATTTCTCAATTATGGAGGAATTGGAAGATAGTGAAAAACACGATGAGGATTCAAATCCCTGCATCAAAGTGTTGAGAAGCGCAACGGACCACTTTCCTGAACGATTCTCTTCATAAAAGGAAAGAATCAATGATAATGATCATTGTGTTTTCCCCACCAGTGTTTTCACAACATGAAGTAGGATTCAAAATGTAAACCATATCTTGTATGGAGACATTTGTGAATCATTTGTCATGATTCTTGGAATATGACATACCTACGAACTACTAAGGAAATAATGGTAAGCTAAAGTTATGGGAAATCCCATAGCAAAATTCCCTTGAGATTAGAAAGCAATTCGTTGCTGAATCTCACTAGTAAAAGGGGTTACTTGGATTTTCCCAAATGACTACAAAGCCATAGTGGAAAAAGGGGTGAATGACAAAAGCACAATTTGTCAAGTATTGGACGAATTCAAATGAATTTGATTCAAGTGTGCTAAATGTCTAGTGGATTTAAAACTAGTAAAGTACTAGTATCTCATAGTGAATCTCCAAGTTTGATATTTGATCAAAGGATTTTGAAGCTGTTCAAAATAGTGAGTAGATATGCAATTCGCATGAAATTGAGTGGGATCTATAAAAGTCTTCCTAAAACAATATGTGAATGGCATATTTTTGAGTGGGAGCAATATAAGTCTCAAATTCAAATATGTAGGAACATAGTTTGAGTAAGAGTAGTGACTCATACCCAAATATGTTGGGAACATATTTTGAGTGGGATCTTATAGGAGTGATTCTTAAGTGTGTTAAGAATAAAAGCGCAAGTACTTATAAATAATGATTTATAAGGCGTAGAAGTTGATAAAAAGTGTATTATGATATTATGTAGTATTCCTTAAGGGATTCTGAAAAGGGTTTCAGAATATAAGTTAATTAAGGAACTGGTCCTTAATAACTCAAGTTAGGAATAGTATTAAGTTTAACATCAATGGTTGAAAGAAAGAAAAGGATGATCATCATCCACTATGTTGAGACATAGGTTCTATCTTAGAAAACCATGATGATAACTTAACATAATAGATGATCCAATAAGGAACGTTTAAAAGTGATTAAGTTTGAATCACAGAACATTGAGCTAAGTTTGTCCACATTGTCTGTTAGATAACTGTAGACATGTTTTCCAAATCCATAAAGGATGACATATCTTAAAGCATAAAGGGTTATGTTATAAGGGAATATGTTGGAAACTCCCATAAATACCAATTAGAGTCAAGTAGGAACCAAGGTGAACAAAACATCGAAAGTTGCACAGAGTGCACTAGTGTTTTGATGAATACATTTATAATAGTAGATAAGGGTACCATATAAAGTGTTGTATAATGTTATGGCGGGGCTAGTTTACTTTTAATGTAGAATGATGTGTCCCAGGGCACAGTGCCCATGAGAAAGCCCTCGAGGTTGATCTAAAGTCACTGTAGGCTCCTGAATCAGGCCTTGTTCTACTCCCATAGCGACGATGCATACACATAGATGTTATCATGTGATGATAAAGTATTAATCTCAATCAAGGTGACATTAGTAAGTTGTAAAGGATTTGGGACTGTAAAGTACAGACCCAAGACTCAACCTCTTCCATGAGCAAGCAGGTTCAGGGTTCTGGATATATGGTGCCAACGATAAGAACAAATGCAGCTAGTTTATTTGTACTCTAGTGCAAGTGGGAGACTGTTGGAAATATGCCCTAGAGACAAATAGTAATAAGGACTATTATCATATTTCATAAAGTTTATGATTAAGTTTTATATCATGCTATAACTGTGTTGAGTGGAAACATCAATACACGTGTGATATATAAACAACCAGGGGTTCCCAGTGAAACTGTAGTCACTGGTTCATTGGTCAACAGATGGTCAAATTTCCTGATCATGTGGCATTTATGCTAGTTGGAAATGGAGTCAAGTCATGCTGAGAATGAGATGATGAACCAATACCCAACCTAAACATTGTGACCCAATCATGTCACAAAGATCAAGTTATGATAATTAGAAATGGGTCCTCGTAGACTATTCCTTAGACCATGAGGCTATATCAATCACTGTCTCCCGAGAGTGCTTAGATAACATCAAGCTCCACTTGGTAATACAGTGGTTATAAAGGTGTGTTCAGGTACTCAGAGGAAACCGTAGAGGCAATTTATGTCAAGAGCGGGATTTGTCCGTCCATGTGACAGAAAGATACTCAAGGGCCTACTTGAAGAAGTTATATCCAATAGTTGCGCAGCGTGTGATTTGATCATAGGGATATCACTTGTCAGAACGAGTCAAGTAGCATTGTTTGGTAACGAGATTGAAAACTACATGGTGATGTTATTGATCAGATCTCGGGCAATGCAAGTATCGAGAGACAAAGAGAATAAGACACGACCATCCCGGTTCAAACGACGAAACATCTTCGTGGAACGCACAGGGGTCACATGGCCATCCAGGTCCCTCTATTGATCATTGGTCCGGGAGTGTCCTGACCATGTCTGGAGTGTTCCCGAACCGTAGGGTATCACGGTTAAGGGTTTGATGATGCTTAGAGAGTGTTTATAGTATCGGAAGAATCGCCGAAGAATAGTAGATAGAAAACCGGAAGGGTTTAGGTAAGTCTGGAGGATGTCCGGAGTGGAGGTGGAAGGTGCTCTATAGCCATGGAGGTTGAATAATATGTGACTGAATGTTAAATATTGATTTAATCATTTATTCATAATTATTTAATAAAGAGAAAATCAATTAAAAGGTCAAAAGTCTTAATGGGCCAATTCAAGAGGGAAGAGGGCCCATTAGGGAAAGGTGAGAGGGTGAAGGGCCATAGGGGGTGGTCGGCGCCCTAGTGGGCCAGCACCCCCGCGCAGGTCCCATGGGGGTGGCCGGCGGTGCCACCCATCCCCCTCTCCTCTCCTTTAGTCCAACACTGGGACTTTGAGGGAGGTAGTACCTCCCCTTCCCCTATATATAGTGGGGGTATTTGGCCAGATAAATACACACAATATTCAATAAAGGTCTTCTTACTTTCGGGAAGACCTCCAATTGATATTCTCTCTCTCTCGTGACCGCGGTCCCAAGTTCGGACTGCGCGAACAAGAGACATCTTCAGCGCGGAGCACCGTCGCACAGCGGGATTCAGATCCAGGAGCTCTACTTTCGCAACTGCTGCTGGATCGGGGAAGCGGGAGTCATCGTCAGGCACCGGACGTGTGTAACTCCCTGCGAGGTGTCTACTTGAGGCACTCAAGTCGTTGGACCCAAAGGAGCGCAAGGACTTCATCACAACCTTGAGGTCGGCTTCGGCTCGTCTACATCAACCACGCTCTCCTAAGCGTTAACAACGCTTTTCGGTCTTCAAGGGTAAGTTCGCGAAAATCCCCTCCCGTTACTGTATTACTAATAGATAGGTCCTGGCAGCATCAGGGGTTCAGGGGCGTAGGGTAAAAATTATTGTTTTCATACGCGGAACCCCTCCAATTTGACCCTTTTTAATTCTTTTTATTTTATTGAATAAATATAATTGAAATTATTAAATCAATATTCAACATTCACTTACATATTATTCAATCCCCATTGATGTGGAACTCATTCCCTCTCATTCCGGACATCCTCCAGACTTAATGAAACCCTTCTGGTTTTCTCTCTTCTCTTTTCCTTGGTGATTCTACCGATCCTAAAAACACTCTCTGAGCATCATCAAGACCTTAAGAGCGATACCCCACGGTTCGGGAACACTCCAGACATGGTCAGGACCCTCCCGCACCAATGATCAACAGAGGGACCTGGATGGCCATGTGACCCTTGTGCATTCCATGAAATCTTTCGTCGTTTGAACCATGAAAGTAGTGTCTTATTACTTTTGTCTCTCGATACTAGCATTGTCCGAGATCTGATCAATGATATCACCATGTCGTGTTCAATATCGTTACCGACAAAAGCTACTTGACTCGTTCCGACAAGTGATATCCCCGTTATCAAATCACACGCTGCGCAGCTATTGGATACACAACTTCTCCGAGTGGCCCCTCGAGTATCTTTTTGTCACGCAGATGGAAAAATCATATTCTTGACGCATATTGCCTCAACTGTCCCTCTGAATACCTGAACACACCTTTGTGATCACTGTTTAACCGTGTGACGTTTGATGCTATCAATGTACCCTTGGTTAACAGTGATTGATATGGCCTTACGGTCTAAGAAATAGTACACTAGGTATATTATAATCATCATAACTTGAACTTTGTGACATGATCGGGTCACGATGCTTACATTGGGTATAGTTCATCATCTCATTCTCATAATGAGGTGAATCCATTTACAACTGGCATAAATTCCTCATGATCAGGAAACCTTGATCATCTATTGACCAATGAACCAGTGACTAGAGTTTCACTAGGAACTCCTGGTTGTTTATATATCACATGTGTATTGACATTTCCATTCAGTACAATTATAGCATGATATAAAACTTAATCATAAAGTTTATGAAATATAATAATAATCCTTATTATTATTTATCTCTAGGGCATATTTCCAACAATCGCCCACTTGCACTAGAGTACAAATAAACTAGCTGCACTTGTTCTTAATCATTGGCACCATATATCCTGGCACCTTTGAGCATGGTTGCTCATGGAAGAGGTTGAGTCCTGGGTCTGTACTTTACAGTCCTAAATCCTTTTCAACTTACTAATGTCACCTTGATTGACATTAATACTTTAGCATCTCATGATAACATCGTTATGTATGCATCGTAGTTATGGAAGCAAAATGAGGTCGGTTTCCACGAGCCTACAAATACTTTAGATCAGCCACTACGAGCTTTCTCATGGGCACTGTGCCCTGGGACACACCTTCTGTGTAAAGATTAACTAGTCCTGCCATAATAGTATGCATCACTTTAGATGGTACCCTTATCTATTATTATAAATGTAACCATCAAAACACTAGTGCACCCTATGCAACTTTCGATGTTTTTATCACCTCGCTTCCTACTTGATTGTAGTCGGTATTATCGATATAGGAGTTTCCAATCTTCTTACGACATAACCCTTTATGCTTTAAGATATATCATCCTTTATGGACTTGGAAACATGTCTACAGTTCTCAATCAGACACTTCAGACTAACTTAGCTCAATGTTCCATGATTCATACTGAATCACTTTTGAAACGTTCCTTCTTGGATCATATATATTATGTTAAGTTGTCATCATAGTTTCTAGGATAGAACCTATGTCTCAACATAGGGGATGACGAGCATCCTTTTCTTTCTTTCCAACCATTGATGTTTAACGTAATGCTATTCCTAATTTGACTGATCAAGGACCATTCCTTAATCAATACCCTTTCTGAAACCCTTTTTAGAATCCCTTTTAGGAATACTACATAATATCGCAATTACTTACTTTCAACTCCTAATCCCTATAAGTCATTATTTATTGGTACTTGCACTTTCATTCTTAATGTGTCATCCACACACTTAAGAATCAATCCTTTTAAGATCCCACTCAAAATATGTTCCCAACATATTTGAATTCGAGACTTATATTTCTCCCACTCAAAATGTGTTCCTGACATATTTGAGTTCGAGACTTATATTGCTCCCACTCAAAAATATGGCATTCACCTACTATGTTAGGAAGACTTTCATAGCTCCCACTCAATTTCAATCAAATTGCATATCCTCTCACTATTTTGAATGACTTCAAAATCCGTTAGTCAATTATCAAACCGAGAGATTTACTATGAGATGCTAGTACCTCACTAGTATTAAATCCACCAGACTTTCATTACTTCTAAATAAAATTCATTTGAATTTGTCCAATACATTATTCATGACAAATCGTGCCTTTGTCATTCACCTTTTCCTATATGACTTTGCAGCCATTTGGAAAATTCAAGTAACCTGTAACTTGGTAAGATTCAGCAATAAATTGCTTTCTAATCTTAAGTGAATTTTGCCTCTAGGATTTCTCATAATTTCAGTTCACCATTATTTCCTTGGTAGTTCGTAGGTATGTCGTATTCCAGTAATGTGACAAGTAATTCACAAATGTCTCCATACAGGATGTGGGGTACATTTTGAATCCTACTTTATTAGTGAAAATATTAGTGGGGGAAGAGAATCATTCTAGAATGCTTTCCATTGCGCTTCTCAATACTCTGATGCAGGGTTTTGAATCTTCATCGTGTTTTCACTATCTTCCATAAGCTTCATATTCGAGAATACAAACTTTCTCAAGAAAGCACCAAAATTCAGGCAACACTAGTTTTGCCTTTCTTTTGGTTCTAACCATGGATTTCGTATTCTACAAGGACTTATTTCGCTATTTTTTGGTTATATCGAATAACTCCAAAACTTTCATGATAATCTATACATGATATGGCGCTGATATCACGAATTCAGATGGTTCACTATATATTCTAATTGAGTGCTAACTATTTCTAACTAATGGTCTCTACACTTACACTACAACAATTTATTCGGTGCCATCTATTCACTCACTTTGATCATTAATATCACATTGTGATGCTTTGAATTTTGACATTTCAAACGCATTACATTTCACAATTTCTTATGCCAATCTAATAATGTCGAATTTCATTACTATTGATCAAATCATAGTAATTAAATTATCTTTTATCTTTAATATCCTTGGATGATGAAATACTTTGATCATATCAAATGGTTTCATACTCATGTTTCCTTTGGTAAACCTATTTACAAAATTCAAACAATCACAAAATGATAATTACCATTTCGTTGAAATACAGTACATCGAATATGCATTCTCTTTCAACAAATCATTAAAGAATTTTATTCATCCAATACACGGTGTTTAAGTTATCTTTGCCGAACTTGGGCATGATTCATATGTGACAAGAAAACAAGTGTCTTTCACATATTATCAATATAACTTTGAATTCAAACAATGGTTTAATTCGAAATGAATATATCATTAAGTTGGGTATTTTCAAGGCATTTTTCAATATTTTACAAATGTTCATGTATTATCAATTAGTTTCAACAACAAGGATAATTCACACATAATCGAACAAGATATGAAAACAAATAGAAATCATTCATAAAAGTGGAGCAACTATTTGTTACAAACTCATATGAATAACCGTCTCATGAAGTGTGAGCCACACTAAATAAGTTCACAATCCATCGATTACAATAACAATCCAAAACCGATAAACTAAATGATAAATGTCGAGGGAAAGTGTCGTTGGCCATCATCATCATGCTCTCCATCAACACATGACGTCACCTCCTCTCCAACAAGCAACTCTCATGTAGAAGGACCTGTTTTCACCAAAACAGAATAAGTATCAAATACTTTAACACTACAATATGTGTTTACAAGATTATAACATTTATAAAACTATATATCAAATATATACCTTTGTCATTGATGACCTCTCCAGCGATTGGTTCAACCTTTACATTTTTGAAACGTAATATGAAATCCTATGTTTCTGCATCTCCTCTCATGATGCAAGTCCTGGCATGTTCTTGGTAACTTGGTGGCAGCAACCAAAGAAACACGCCTATTGCAAAAGAGCCTGCAAACCAGTTGTCTAGGAAGGATACAAGCCTCATGTATGTGCTCCAATTGGTCGTTAAGTGAAGAGTTCTCCTCCATCTTAATGGAGAGGAAATCTCCCATCAGCTCATGCTCCCATATGCGCACATGTTCAATGAAATATGATCTAAGTTGTGCCATAACTTTTGAGGGTTAATGCTACACACAATCGGCCACACCTTATCAACCATTTTGAAGCGCATCGTCACTGATATGAAGATAGACATCACATGATGGCAGCAACGGTAATCCCGTTGCTCTGAGGTCTCATTGAAATAAGGCTGCTCCAAATCCATCTCGTAGAGTATGTAGTCGACCACGGCATTCTTGCTAAGGAGAACATGGAGATGCGTAACCCACATAGAAAAGTTGGATCCATCTAGTTTGAGATTTTCTCCTTCTAACCAATCGTCAATAGGGAAGGTAGCATCAGGGAGAACCATTTTCTACATTTATAATTGCAGATGAAGTTTAGACTAAGTTTATAATTATATGAGTTAAGAATAATAACTCCACTAAAATCTCCTATCCCCTAAAGGGTTCTAGTGATTACACGATCCCTATTCACTACACGCCCCGGATCGTCATGACCGGTGACATAGTTGCAAAGGTGGGTGCCCAAATGTCAATCACATCATTCATGCGACTCGTGCTCGATCTTTCGACCATCCGTGTTCCAAGGCCATGTCTACACATGCTATGCTCGCCAACTCAACCTTAGTGTATTTGTTGTGCAACATGGCTTACACCCACTATATGCAAACGTAGATATGTCTGACACCCGATCGTCACGACATGCCTCATACCAAAGAACTTTCTTGGTGGTGCACACTAAGGGAGAACACTACCATTGGTAATTTAATTAGGGATCATCTTATTAGGATACCGTCAAGTATCTAATACTAGCACACAATAAGATATACAAACAATAAACATTGAATATAAGAGTGATGCGATATGGTCCTTCTCACCGTGATCTCCATCCCACGCCTCTGGATTCCGGTGCCAGGTTTCCGACGCCGTAGTCACTAGGGTATTGGTGCCTTCTGGTGTGGTAGTCCGTCAGCTCACTACTATGAAATACCTTATCAGTGGCGCACCTTTTTTCACTTTCTGTGGTGCATATCTCATGCGCCACTAATACGTCACCACTGATATTTATTTCTGTGGCGCATATTGAAATGCGCCACAGAAATCTCAAATTTCTGTGACGCCTATTGCCAATATGCGCCACAGAATGTTTTTTCAAAAATTCAAAAAAAAGGCGGGCCAGATCTCAAATTTCTATGGCGCATATGGCCAATATGCGCCATAGAATTTTTTAAATTTTTTTTAAAAAAGCAGGCCAGATCTAGATCTGGCTGGAGGTGGTGGTGTTGGATGGAGGAGGGCTAGCAGGAGTGGGTCGTCTGAGGTGGTGGCCGGAGGAGAAGGAGGAGGAGGCTGCCGCCGGAGGTGGTCGGAGTAGGAGGAGAAGTCCACCAGAGGAGGAGGAAGGTGTCGCCAGAGCTGGAGGAGGAGGCCGCCAGAGGTGCTGGTCGTGGAGGAGGAGGAGGTCGCCGGAGGTGGAGGGAATGGGTCACCGGAGGAGGATGATAAGGATGAGGAGGAGGTTGCCGGAGGTGGTGGAGGAGGAGAAGGAGGAGGTCGCCGTGGTGGAGGAGGAGGAGGTCACCGGGGTGGAGGTGGAGGTCGCCGTAGAGTGGAGAAGGAGGAGAGAGGAGAAGGGGAGAAGTGTGGAGGGGAGGAGAAGTGGGGAGAAGTGTGGAGGGGAGGAGAAGTGGGGGGAGAAAAAGGAAAAGAGAGGGAGAAGGGTGCCAGCGGGATTCAAAATTCGAATCCCGCTAAACAATTATGTGGCGCATATTGGAGATATGCGCCATAGAAATGTCTCCCCTTTTTTTATTTTTTTCAGAAAAAATCTTCTTTCGGCCATAACTTTTTACACTTTTCAAATTTGGGGATTCTGTAAAATCCAGAATGGACTTTGGCAGTTCAATTCAAATAGGAAATTTCGAGACGATCGTTTTTATAGGTTAAACATTTTTTTTTCCGACATCGTATGCAAAAGTTATAGCCGTTTTACCGTGACATGACCTTTTTTGCAAAATACATCGAAATTCATGTTTTTCAATTTTCCCTATAACTACACTCCAAAATGTAACTACATCTCAAAAGAATTATTATTTTTGATGTTTTTATCATTTTTATTTATTTTTTACAAAACTGAAAAGGTGATCCACGGGGGGGGGGGGGTCTGTTTTCCACTTTCTGTGGCGCATATGTCTATATGCACCACATAACAATTACTTTCTATGGCGCATATATGCATATGCGCCACATAATTGTCTCCCCCTTTTTTTGGTTCTAGGTTCCATCAACTTTCTGTGGCGCATATGTCTATATGCGCCACAGAATCATCACTTTCAGTGCCACACGGGAAAATATGCACCATAGAAATCCACATTTTTGTGGCGCATATGGGTTTAGTGCGCCACTGAATTGCCAAATTTTAGTGGCATTTTTTCTTTATGCGCCACATAAATTTTTCTGTGGCGCATGGTTCTGTATATGCGCCACATAATGGTTTCCTAGTGGTGCCTTCGTGACCATCCACTACTCCTTAGCAACATAAAGTAAGTACTTTACCTTTGCCACAACCATATCACATCACGTCACAACGCCCCCCTACAAAACAAAGTTAGACGCCTCTACTTTATCTCTGCATGTTTTACGTGGCTGAATGGGCTTTCGCACAAGAACCATTCTTACCTACGAACTTTCACCACAACACTGATAAAGTAGTTGTCTATACTACACCCCTTTTGGGGCCCTCCATTGCAAATGGCATACCAACTAATGCGAGAGAGACAGACACCCCCCAAAGCCACTTTATACGGGGCTTGTTCGTCTGCGGTACCAAAGATGGCAGGCCAGTGCATGGCGGTACCTAAGTTTCCTGAAATCACCGCATTTCGAAAAGTTGGGACACCAACTACCGAGAGGGGTAATTTCGATGCAAACTCGTCTCACCCCTACCAAATCCAAACATGCCGTGAAACTGCCCCGTGAAGTAGACGGTCGGGACCCTCATGTCAGTAATATTTCCGTGACACGAGCGCCAACGCGGCAACCACGTAGGCAAAACGAGATACTAAAGGAGCATCGTGCGTTGACCAAAATCACAAATCCACCCCTCCCTCCTTTCGCATGAACCCTAGCACCGATGGCGTCGAAATCCCCTCTCCAACCAGAATGATCTCTTCGGGCATTTGACTTCCGGCGCCAAGTTGCTGCACCTACTCGCTGCTACCGAGCTCTAATGTCGAATGTCGTGCCAGCCGTTGCGACGATCTAGCCCGCCTCTACCGCCGACGAGCTGAGCAGCGCGGAGGATGGCATATCCATTTGCCGAGGAAGAAGTACTTCTGGCTAATTTCAGGTGAGTTACTCTTCTCTTTGCTATCCGCACTACCTATAACTGCTAGCTAGCTATTGGCATTACAGAGATATATCAAACATAGAATTGTTTGCTAGCACGACGCTGACAAACAATTCTTATCTTTTGTCTCCAATTTTCTGTCAACTAGGATCTCCGCTGAACCCAACTACACGGTAATGGTCACCATCTGTGGCTACCTCATTAAATTATCACATGGGAAGAGCACGTGGAAAGAAGCTCAGAATCTGAAGATGGAAGTAGCGCCTGTGCAGTTATGCACTATCCCTGATTTGGTTGCTGCTGTGCGTGAACTTGCTGAAATGAGGCCGTCTTGTTGCAGTTCAGCCTCCTTGATGAACGAGGCTTCAAGGTTCCTATAGCGTGTGACAGTCAGCTAATTGGGTTGATGAAACAACATGTTAGGCTTCGCGTGGTTATGCTGGTGTGTAACATAGTGGATGAGGAAGCTCTTGCTACTGGGAGTCGCCCAACTATTATTGGACAGGGAGGTCTAACTCGAACCCCTGCTGTTGTTGAGGAAAATGTGGTTCCTCGTCCGCGACATGCTTCTGTGAGGAAACCTCCTCGTAGGAGTCCCCGTATTGCCATTGTGGAAGACACTGCTCTGCAATCTGCTGGTACTGGTCGTCCCCTTCCCCGTGCCCGTGTTGCTACGGCTGCTGCTCACCCAATCGATGCCGCTGTTGAGCAAACTAAGGCGTCCGGAGGCTGCCCCGCTATTGTTGCCAAGACCGCCACCTTTTGTGCTCCTCCTCCTCGAAATCGTCCTCAAGTTGTGCGAACCCGTGCTCTGGAATCTGCTGGTACTGGTCGTCCTCGTGTTGTTGTTGATCTAGACGATGATGACCCAATCCCTGCCGCTGTTGAGCAAACTAAGGCTTCCGGAGGCTGCCCCACTGTTGTTGCAAAGACTGATGCCTTCTCTCCACCTCGAACCGGTGCTCGGGTTCAGCGAGCTGCTGGTCTGAAGCCAGCTCATGGTATGGACTCTGCTAGCACTCGAAATACTTCAGTTGTGGGAACTGCTCCTGATCGTCGAGGTGGCATGGCAGCAGCTGATCCTATTATGGCTGCTGTTAGAAGGGGCCCTGCCTGTCCACCATGTAATATAGCTCCCGCTGCTAAGGGCCCTTGCCTTGCTCCTGGTCCTGTTACTTCCACCGAGGTTGATCCAGCTAACGATGACGCTGGTGATGGCGGCGGTGGCGGTGGCATTGGGGCTGGGTCAGATGGTGCCGCTCTATCTCTCGAACCTCTCAAAGGTTTCTATCCTAAAGAACCTGATGATGGCAAAGTAATCGCTCGTATCGGTGTTGCGGATTATACTACAAAATTAGATCATGGCACAGAAAAATTCTATGATGAGTTTGATGTAATCCTTGGTAGATTTGACCCTGAAGTGGTAGAGTTATCTGACCTGATGGCATAGTTACGTGTGAAGGTGATGTGGGGGTCTTCCCAGGAAGCACGTTTGTTATATTATGGTTACAGGAGCAAAAAGGCTATCGAAGTGAAAGATACCAGGGATTTAGTCATACTATTTACAAGGAAACATTATGGAGGTGAAGTTTACTTCCACTTGGTAGTGCTCACGGTTGGAGAGGAATTGGAACTCGACAATAGAGATGATGGACTTTTAGAAGGCATGCATGACCTGATCCATGGCATCACTGGGGCTGGTGCGACTAAGGGTGGCTTCGAACAGAGGAGAGTCTTACAGAGGAGCGTCATAAAGAGGAGCAGGAAGAGCATCCCCAGAAAGGGCACCCCGAAGAATAATGTCACCAAGGAGACCACGCCAGAGAAGAGGACGCCCAAGAGTCGCACGACAAAAGGCACCATGCCGCAGAGTACACCCCTGAGATCCAGTCAAAATGCCACACCGAACGGTAGCATTAAAAACGCTAAGAGGGCTAGCACGGTGGTGAACACTCCCAGGAGTGGTAGCAAAGAGGCAAAGATGGCCAGCACGGAGGCTACCACACCCAGTGGGAGCAGAAAAAACACTAATTTGGAGCGGAACACGCCGCTGTCAGGGAATTATGCCAGCACGAAGGAGAACATGCCCAATAGTAGCAGCAAAAGGGCTAATTTGGAGCGGAACATGCCGCTGAGGTCAGTCAATAATGCCAGCACGAAGGAGAAGACGCCCAATAGTAGCAGCAAAAGGGCTAATTTGGAGCAGAACACGCCGCTGGGGTCAGGCAATAATGCCAGCACGAAGGAGAACACGCCCAATAGTAGCGACAAAGGGCTAATTCGAAGAAGAACATGCGCAGGTCGGGCAATAATGCGGCACCACAGGCCAACACTCGTGAGGGGAGGCAGTAAGGATATCACACCCAAGAGCGGCAGCAAAAGGCCTAGTTCGATGGGGAATGGAACACGAATGTCAAGCCCTACTGATACCATCAGGAAAGATTACATCAGGAAGGAGGATGTACACAGGAAGAGCAAGAGGGTTCTGTACACTCAAGATGAAATTGATTCTAACTGCTGTTTGTCCACTAAAGTACCTGGGATGTGTGCAAACGTAAGACCACCCCATGTGGTTGCAGCAGAACCAACTGAGTGTCTTGGAGAAAACAGAGTTGCCGGTGAGGTGGACTGGGGCAATGTTCCTATCCATCCGGGTGGAGACGATGGTGCAGCCCCACCCATGGGAGTCAATATGATGTGTGCAGTACTAGGCTTTAGAGACGATGGCAAAGATTCTGAATCAGATGAAGAAGCAGGCACTGTAGAGGATCAAGAATCTGGTGATGATGAAATAGACGAGGAACTTAACAATGAGGCTGGTATTCCAGTCGATGATTTGGGTGTTGAAGTAGAAGAAATGAAACATGACCACGGGTATCCTATAATTTCGGTCGGCACCGAGTTCAGGAGCATGCATGAGTTCAGGATGATGTTCTGGCATTTTTGTATCAAGGGGGAGTTTGACGTTTATCAACTGAAGAACTCTACCGAGAGGTATGAGGCCGTTTGCAAGTTAACGTGGATGAATGGACCGGACGAGGTACATTGTCCATGGAGGATCACGGCAAGATCCTTACCTGCGTTGACTGCAATTAGGGTATTGGGGCAATGAATGCAGCAAACCATTAGAACTCTCTCTCTCTCTTTTCACTCTATAACTACAATTGATGTGCGATATCTTTCTGGCAACTAGTCGACTCCGCTTATCTTTTAAATGAATACATTTGCGGTGAGCAGAATGGGCCCTCACACATGTGTCCGAAGCGAAGCAAACTGAAATCCTCAATGGCGTCTGAGTGGGTGGCTATGCAATCTATGTCCATACTAAAGGATAACCCTAAGGAGACCGCAAAGAATATTCAGACTAGCCTCGGTTCTAAATACAACATTGTCCTTCCGTATTACGGTTTGGAAAGGTAAAGAAAGCTGGGGGTCTTGCACGGGGGTTGGACCAATAGCTTGGATCTTTGTACAACTTCAAGGCGGAGGTACAAGCTAGGTGTCAAGTGTTGTGGAGATTGACACCAAATCAGAAGGTGGTAAAATATATTTCAAAAGATTTTTCATGGCGCTTAAACCTTGCATCGATGGATTCAAGGGCGGCTGTAGGCCGTATGTGAGTGTAGACAGCACTGTCCTAACTGGCAAATGGAAAGGCTGCCTGCCATCTGCCACAGCACTTGATGGTCATAACTGGATGTTCCCAGTGGCATTCGGGCTGTTTGAAACAGAAACGGAGGAAAAATGGGTCTGTTTTATGAGGCAGCTCAGGAGATCAATAGGCCACTTGGATCCATTGGCTATATCCACGGATGCATGCAAAGGGTTGACGAATGCAGTGAAGGAGGTGTTCTCGCGAGCTGAAGGTAGAGAATGCCATGCCCATATGATGCTCAACTTGTACTCACACTACGTAGGCAGCGTATTTCGTTACATGTTTCCTGCTGCTAGAGTTTACAAACCTAGTAGCAGCAATTATTTCATGAGGAAGATTTTTGCCGAAGCCCCTGAACTTCCAGAGTACTTAGCCATCCATCATTCGCAGCTATGGAAGAGGAGTCAATTCAACCCTGACATCAAAGTTGATTACATAAACAACAACCTTGCAGAATGCCTGAATAACTGGGTGAAGGACATAAAAGTGCGTCCTGTTCATATCTTGATGGAAAGCATACGTGGTTTGATCATGAAGCTATTAAATATAAGGAGAGAGATCGGTAGGAGACTTAGAGGACATATTCTACCGCCAGTTGTACAGCAACTACACAAGAGAAGCCGAGGACTTGCTCATCTTAAGGTTCTCCCATCAACCAGCAGAAGCTGTGAGGTTGTCGATATGTCCAAGAGTGGCAAAAGGGATGTTGTGAACATCTAGCTGCGTGAATGCACCTGCTTAGAGTGGCAGCATACCGGGAAATCTTGCGACCATGCCTTGGCCTTCTTGGTGAAGAAAAGAACTCTACCACATTTGGATCAGTATTTGTCAGACTACTACTCTATGGAAAAGTTCAGCATGTCTGTTGGATCCGTCGAGCCATGTACAGACCCATCTCGGTGGCCTCAAGTCCAAGCGTCTTCGAGCTTGCCACCCGATTACAAAAGGGCAAAGGAAGACCCGGTGAATAGGTTTAAGAATTTTCTCGAGAAGAAGGGTTAACTTTACGTGCTACAAAGAAGGGCAAAATAGATGCAAGACATGCCATCTTATAGGCCATAGAGCATTGGATGTCCCTTAATGCTCCCAAACCTAGGTATGAGATGGTACATTCACACAAAAAAATTGTTTATAGTCTGTAGATATAAGGTAGTAATCCATGTACTATTTTTTTACAGGAAGCGCAAGGTAAGAAACAAGACAGCCAACTCAGTGATTTTTCTGCGGGAAGAAAACCAAAACGAGTGGAGTGATGATGCCGGACAAGATTCTGGTGTTGATTGGCCTGACTTCCCTCGGCCCGGAGATGCAGGGTACGTGAAGGTAAGAAAATTGGCACCCAGGAAGAGGAAGAAGGCATGAGATGAAGAAGCCAGTGGACGTGAAGGAAAGAGGAAGAAAGTTGGCACCCAAGCAGAGAAAGAGGGCTAGTAGTGTAGCAGCCTAATGATGTATTGAACTTGAACCTATATATGTAGTTCGGTTAAACTCTGGAGCTGTGTGCGTGGAACTTGTCGGGCGAAACAATATACCTCTCGTACTCAGAGTAAAATGTATCGCGACTTTAGGATTTGATACGGCTGAGGCCACTAGTTGAATCCAAAACTGTGACTGTGCCACTACTATCTGAACAATCGCAATAGCTGAGCGGTTAAATCCTCTCCAAAATCGATGGGTGTTAGTGGCACAGACATGATTTATTTATAGGCGCTTAATAAATCCCTATTGTTGGTATTACACTTATGATAAGTTTCTGGGCTGGAAAACAATTCTTAATCTGGCCACTACACTCCATGAAGCAGCAACTTATTTCAGCTGCTAGACACCGACATGGCAACATAAACTGCAAATGCAACAGATAATGCCCAGATAATGAGGAAATTGTGTCCACTATCTGGCCTAATCTTGAGCCCGTCTGTCTCACCACCTCCACCCTGCCTCCCACACTTTGGCGAAGCTCCCGGATCTCTCGCTCCATCGCACGAATCTCCTCTTTCTTGTCCCACACAACATCACGCAGATCCTGAACAAGTTCTCTGTGAAAACCTGTCAGTGGTTTTTCGATCCACACAAACTTGTCACAGCCAGTCCCCCTCCCTTCATGCGTAGTAGATCGAAGGAAACAAAAAAAGAATTACATTACGCTTTCCGGATCCGGGTTACCATTGTACCTACAGTAGGAACTTACTGCTTTGATGCTGCAGTTGCTGAATTTTCCTGCAGTATTTTCGTCGGTCCATGAAATCCATCTCGGTATCTTCTCACCACACAAACACATCATATCGGGGTAGTAATCGTAGGGCACCCTCCGGTACCTGATGGGGGCACCCGCCTGACGGCGTTGAGTCGACCCTAATTCCGCCCAAGACGAACTACAGGAGCTGCGAGCCATGAGAGAGGGGAGCGAGGGCAGAGGAAAGAGGAGCCTTTGGATGGCAGGGTAGTGGTGAAGCGTGATTTATCCCTACTTAATAACTCGGGCAGAATCCTACCGTCCACATTCGGCTGATAGGTGGGGGACCTAGCGTGTGGACTTGTCAAAAAAACTCGCGCCTTCGTGGTTCAAAAGCCCTGTCGCGCGCATTGGACGAAATTTTTTGGTACCTTGCCCGCGTACATATCACTGGGAGGTCTTGCTCAGGAACCAGACACGCCTGGCCCACAATCTTACTCCCTCCTAGGAACTTGTCATGGCTCGCGCCGGCAGATCCATCCGCTCCACCATTTCTGGTAGGGCTTGCCACGGCGGATCCACCCCAACATCCTACCGTCGCAGTATCAAATGGCCATGGTTTCTTGAGAGGAGCGACGATGCTACGTATGCGAGCTCGGCCCCTCCTACCCGTAGAAGGACTGATGCGGCGTCGAGCTCGGCGAGCCGCCCGGTAGCGGCCTTCGATCCGCCAACCCCGTCACCTTCGTCATTGTCGATTCCGACGTGGAGGGCGACAGGGACGAAGCTGTGTAGAACACCATTGTTGCCTCCTTGGCGAAGGGCTAGCCACGGGCGGGAGTGGATGTCGCCGGGAAGGGCACGTCGGTGTCATCAATCGAGGTGGACTCCGACGACAGCTGTGTGATGTGGGTTTAGATATTGTTTAGGATGGTTGCAATTTCGGTTATGTTTAATGCGAGTACAATTATTGTAATGTGTTTGTCGAGCTATATTAAGAAATATGTGCAATAGCAGCGTGTCAGTGCTTCCACTTTAGAAATTGTGTCTGTGCCATTTGCATGTTGCATTATCAACATAGATTACTTGTAAACAATCCAACGAAAATCATCAGATTACAACCATCGGACGGGAGTGGCAGGATGGAAGAGAAGTTGGGACAGTGGCTTCGAGGAGAAAGACACTGGCAGGTGGGCCCTCGGAACACGTGACACTGACATGCGGGAGCGGGAGCACACGGTATTGCTGGTCTGTCCAGAGCAAGCGGACTTTGCAACGTGACAACAGCAAGCTGATTGGACCAATATAATAACTCATCGAAGTATTAAGGAGTACTAAAAACTACAACTGGGGTACATTCGCACAACACGTATGCTCTAAGCACGTGAGAAGCATCGCTTAAGTCTAACAGTAACGACAGCACAAGTACTACATTTGTCTGTCGGTCTTCTCGATACAAATGTAGAAATGCATCTGCCTGTTCGGTCCAGCACCAACAAGGTTCTGAGATGGCACGCATAGGATCGACCTTAGGTCCACATACTCCACCTCCCGTGGCGTCGAGCAGCTCGGCGCCTCGGCTAGCACAAGAATGCTATCCGACGACGGCGGATGGGCATTCGCCCACATGCGCACCGTGTATACGAGCCAGGCGCACGAGACCGACCTGACGCATACGACACCCACGACGGTGGGCCCGGCTCTGGTTCCCGGAACACCGGCGGTGATGGTCAGGATGAAAACAGAGTTGTCCCCCCTGGAAAATTAGTAGGCGGTGTGCCGAGTCAGTAAACGGTACCTGCTCTTGGAGAAGTTGGGCTTGCCCGTACGAGATCCTAATCACTTCGATCAAGTTCCCATCTACAAGGTGGACGACAAGCTCTGCCGGCGGGTCGGTGTAGTTGCAGCCCGGCTCCATGCAGGCGCATGCGCCGTGCGGGCACATGAGCTCGTGGAGCGGGAGCTCGCAGTAGGAGTAACGGCGAAAGCATCCTGGGTGGGAGCACACGAGCGGGAACACCGTTGCGAAGTTGCGCGCGAGGATCTCTAGATTCTTGGGCTCGCACATCTGCCACAACTGAAGTTCGTCGAGAAATCAGAAAAAAGATCAGCAGTTAGATTGGCGAATAGCAGGAATGTGTAGGATAAGTTCAAAAGCTTGTAAAATGATTTCTTACCATGAAGGTAGCAACCGAAGAATTGGCGGATGTCGTCGGCTTGCGGCTATGGCAGGATGGAAGTGAAGTGGGGAAAGTGGCTTCAAGGGGAAGGAAGAGAAGTACGGGGAGGAAGAGAACTAACAAGGACGTGACACTGGGATATGTCCCACTGAACTCATGAGTCGTAACACTCGCAACATGCCAGTTTGTCCAGAGCAAGCATGGCCAATCATGCCGCAGAACAGCCTACTCGAGGATCGCTCTCGCGAAGACCATCCCAATTGTCCAAGCGCCCCAATCGAACGGTATGTAAAAATCGTCAAGCATGAAATGACTCAATTGGATCCATGTGTGGTTTGTGGAAATAACACACATGCAATGACTCTAGTGGTTGATCCATGTGTGGTTTGTGAAAATAACACACATGCAATGACTATAATGGATCCATAAGTGGTTTATGGAAAAGAACACACATGCAATGACTCTGGTTGATCCATATGTGGTTTGTGGAAAGAACACACATGCAATGACCACTGGTGGATCCATGTGTGGTTTGTGGAAAAGAACACACATGCAATGACCACTGGTTCATCCATGTGTGGTTTGTGGAAAGAACACACATGCAATGACTCTAGTGGTGGATCCATGTGCGGTTTGTGGAAAAGAACACACATGCAATGACTCTAGTGGTTGATCCATGTGTGGTTTGTGGAAATAACACACATGCAATGAGTCTAGTGGTTTATGCATGTGTGGTTTGTGGAAATAACACACATGCAATGACTCTAGTGTTGGTTCTAGTATAAGAACACACATGCAATGACTCTAGTGGTTGATCCATGAGTGGTTTGTGGAAATAACATAGATGCAATGACTCTAGTGGTTGATCCATATGTGGTTTGTGGAAAATAACACACATGCAATGACCACTAGTGGATCCATGTGTGGTTTGTGGAAAAGAACACACATGCAATGACTCTAGTGCTGGTTTGTGGTTTTAGTATAAGAACAAACATGCAATGACTCTAGTGGTTGATCCATGTGTGGTGTGTGGAATGAACACACATGCAATGACTCTGGTTGATCCATATGTGGTGTGTGGAAAGAACATGCATGCAATGACCACTGGTGGATCCATGTGTGGTTTGTGCAAAAGAACACACATGCAATGACCATTGGTTGATCCATGTGTGGTTTGTCGAAAGAACACACATGCAATGACTCTAGTGTTGGTTTTAGTATAAGAACACACATGAAATGACTAGTGGTGGATCCATGTGTGGTTTGTGGAAAAGAACACACATGCAATGACCACTGGTTGATCCATGTGTGGTTTGTGGAAATAACACACATGCAATGACTCTAGTGGTTGATCCATGTGTGGTTTGTGGAAATAACACACATGCATTGACTCTAGTGTTGGTTCTAGTATAAGAACACATATGCAATGACTCTAGTGGTTGATCCATGTGTGGTTTGTGGAAATAACACACATGCAATGACTCTAGTGGTTGATCCATATGTGGTTTGTGGAAATAACACACATGCAATGACCACTGGTGGATCCATAAGTGGTTTGTGGAAAAGAACACACATGCAATGACTCTAGTGCTGGTTTGTGGTTTTAGTATAAGAACAAACATGCGATGACTCTAGTGGTTGATCCATGTGTGGTTTGTGGAAAGAACACACATGCAATGACTCTGGTTGATCCATATGTGGTTTGTGGAAAGAACACACATGCAATGACCACTGGTGGATCCATGTGTGGTTTGTGGAAAAGAACACACATGCAATGACCACTGGTTGATCCATGTGTGGTTTGTGGAAAGAACACACATGCAATGACTCTAGTGTTGGTTTTAGTATAAGAACACACATGCAATGACTCTAGTGGTGGATCCATGTGTGGTTTGTGGAAAAGAACACACATGCAATGACCACTGGTTGATCCATGTGTGGTTTGTGGAACTAACACACATGCAATGACTCTAGTGGTTGATCCATGTGTGGTTTGTGGAAATAACACACATGCAATGACTCTAGTGTTGGTTCTAGTATAAGAACACACATGCTATGACTCTAGTGGTTGATCCATGTGTGGTTTGTGCAAATAACACAGACGCAATGACTCTAGTGGTTGATCCATATGTGGTTTGTGGAAAATAACACACATGCAATGACCACTAGTGGATCCATGTGTGGTTTGTGGAAAAGAACACACGTGCAATGACTCTAGTGCTGGTTTGTGGTTTTAGTATAAGAACAAACATGCAATGACTCTAGTGGTTGATCCATGTGTGGTGTGTGGAATGAACACACGTGCAATGACTCTGGTTGATCCATATGTGGTTTGTGGAAAGAACATGCATGCAATGACCACTGGTGGATCAATGTGTGGTTTGTGGAAAAGAACACACTTGCAATCACCATTGGTTGATCCATGTGTGGTTTGTCGAAAGAACACACATGCAATGACTCTAGTATTGGTTTTAGTATAAGAACACACATGAAATGACTCTAGTGGTGGATCCATGTGTGGTTTCTGGAAAAGAACACACATGCAATCACCACTAGTTGATCCATGTGTGGTTTGTGGAAATAACACACATGCAATGACACTGGTAGATCCATATGTGGTTTGTGGAAAGAACACACATGCAATGACCACTGGTGGATCCATGTGTGGTTTGTGGAAAAGAACACACATGCAATGACTCTAGTGGTTGATCCATGTGTGGTTTGTGGAAAGAACACACATGCAATGACTCTGGTTGATCCATGTGTGGTTTGTGGAAAGAACACACATGCAATGACCACTGGTGGATCCATGTGTGGTTTGTGGAAAAGAACACACATGCAATGACTCTAGCGGTTGATCCATGTGTGGTTTGTGGAAATAACACACATGCAATGACTGTAGTGGTTGATCCATATGTGGTTTGTGGAAATAGCACACATGCAATGACTCTAGTGGTTGATCCATAAGTGGTTTATGGAAAAGAACACACATGCAATGAACACTAGTTGATCCATATGTGGTTTGTGGAAAGAACACACATGGAATGACTCTAGTGGTGGTTTGTGGTTTTAGTATAAGAACAAACATGCAATGACTCTAGTGGTTGATCCATGTGTGGTTTGTGGAAAGAACACACATGCAATGACTCTGGTTGATCCATATGTGGTTTGTGGAAAGAACACACATGCAATGACCACTGGTGGATCCATGTGTGGTTTGTGGAAAAGAACACACATGCCATGACCACTGGTTGATCCATGTGTGGTTTGTGGAAAGAACACACATGAAATGACTCTAGTGTTGGTTTAGTATAAGAACACACATGCAATGACTCTAGTGGTGGATCCATGTGTGGTTTGTGGAAAAGAACACACATGCAATGACCACTGGTTGATCCATGTGTGGTTTGTGGAAATAACACACATGCAATGACTCTGGTGGTTGATCCATGTGTGGTTTGTGGAAATAACACACATGCAATGACTCTAGTGTTGGTTTTAGTATAAGAACACACATGCAATGACTCTAGTTGTTGATCCATGTGTGGTTTGTGGAAATAACACTCATGCAATGACTCTAGTGGTTGATCCAAGTGTGGTTTGTGGAAATAACACACATGCAATGACTCTAGTGGTTGATCCAGAAGTGGTTTGTGGAAAACAACACACATGCAATGACCAGTGGTTGATCCATATGTGGTTTGTGGAAAGAAAACACATAGAATGACTCTAGTGGTGGATCCATAAGTTGTTTCTGGAAAAGAACACACATGCAATGACAGTGGTGGATCCATGTGTGGTTTGTGGATAGGACACACATGCAATGACTCTAGTGTTCGTTTGTGGTTTTAGTATAAGAACAAACATGCAATTACTCAAATGGATCCATATGTGGTTTGTGGAAAGAACACACATGCAATGACTCTTGTTGATCCATATGTGGTTTGTGGAAAGAACACACATGCAATGTCCACTGGTGGATCCATGTGTGGTTTGTGGAAAAGAACACACATGCAATGACCACTGGTTGATCCATGTGTGGTTTGTGGAAAGAACACACATGCATTGACTCTAGTGTTGGTTCTAGTATAAGAACACACGTGCAATGACTCTAGTGGTTGATCCATGTGTGGTTTGTGGACATAACACACATGCAATGACTCTAGTGGTTGATCCATATGTGGTTTGTGGAAATAACGTACATGCAATGACCACTGGTGGATCCATAAGTGGTTTGTGGAAAAGAACACACATGCAATGACTCTAGTGCTAGTTTGTGGTTTTAGTATAAGAACAAACATGCAATGACTCTGGTGGTTGATCCATGTGTGGTTTGTGGAAAGAACACACATGCAATGACTCTGGTTGATCCATGTGTGGTTTGTGGAAAGAACACACATGCAATGACCACTGGTGGATCCATGTGTGGTTTGTGGAAAAGAACACACATGCAATGACTCTAGTGGTTGATCCAAGTGTGGTTTGTGGAAATAACACACATGCAATGACTGTAGTGGTTGATCCATATGTGGTTTGTGGAAATAGCACACATGCAATGACTCTAGTGGTGGATCCATAAGTTGTTTGTGGAAAAGAACACACACGCAATGAACACTAGTTGATCCATATGTGGTTTGTGGAAAGAACACACATGGAATGACTCTAGTGCTGGATCCATAAGTTGTTTCTGGAAAAGAACATACATGCAATGACATTGGTGGATCCATGTGTGGTTTGTGGATAGGACACACATGCAATGACTCTAGTGTTGGTTTGTGGTTTTAGTATAAGAACAAACATGCAATTACTCAAATGGATCCATATGTGGTTTGTGGAAAGAACACACATGCAATGACTCTTGTTGATCCATATGTGGTTTGTGGAAAGAACACACATGCAATGATCACTGGTGGATCCATGTGTGGTTTGTGGAAAAGAACACACATGCAATGACCACTGGTTGATCCATGTGTGGTTTGTGGAAAGAACACACGTGCAATGACAGTGGTGGATCCATGTGTGGTTTGTGAAAAGAACACACATCCAATGACTCTAGTGTTGGTTTTAGTATAAGAACACACATGCAATGACTCTAGTGGTTGATCCATGTGTGGTTTGTGAAAAGAACACACATGCAATGACTCTAGTGGTTGATCCATGTGTGGTTTGTGGAAATATCACACATGCAATGACTCTAGTGGTTAATCCATAAGTGGTTTATGGAAAGAACACACATGCATTGACCACTGGTGGATCCATATGTGGTTTGTGGAAAGAACACACATGCAATGACCACTTATGGTTGATCCATGTGTGGTTTGTGGAAACAACACACATGCAATAACTCTAGTGTTGGTTTGTGGTTTTAGTATAAGAACAAACATGCAATGACTCTAGTGGTTGATCCATGTGTGGCCTGTGGAAAGAACACACATGCAATGACTCTGGTTGATCCATATGTGGTTTGTGGAAAGAACACACATGCAATGACCACTGGTGGATCCATATGTGGTTTGTGGAAAGAACACACATGCAATGACCACTTGTGGTTGATCCATGTGTGGTCTGTGGAAAGAACACACATGCAATAACAGTGGTGGATCCATGTGTGGTTTGTGAAAAGAACACACATGCAATGACTCTAGTGTTGGTTTTAGTATAAGCACAAACATGCAATGACTCTACTGGTTGATCCATGTGTGGTTTGTGGAAAGAACACACATGCAATGACTCTGGTTGATCCATATGTGGTTTGTGGAAAGAACACACATGCAATGACCACTGGTGGATCCATGTGTGGTTTGTGGAAAAGAACACACATGCAATGACCACTGGTTGATCCATGTGTGGTTTGTGGAAAGAACACACTTGCAATGACTCTAGTGTTGGTTTTAGTATAAGAACACACATGCAATGACTCTAGTGGTGGATCCATGTGCGGTTTGTGGAAAAGAACACACATGCAATGACTCTAGTGGTTGATCCACGTGTGGTTTGTGGAAATAACACACATGCAATGACTCTAGTGGTTGATGCATGTGTGGTTTGTGGAAATAACACACATGCAATGACTCTAGTGTTGGTTCTAGTATAAGAACACACATGCAATGACTCTAGTGGTTGATCCATGTGTGGTTTGTGGAAATAACACACCTGCAATGACTCTAGTGGTTGATCCATATGTGGTTTGTGGAAATGACACACATGCAATGACCACTAGTGGATCCATGAGTGGTTTGTGGAAAAGAACACACATGCAATGACCACTGGTAGATCCATATGTGGTTTGTGGAAAGAACACACATGGAATGACTCTAGTGGTGGATCCATAAGTTGTTTCTAGAAAAGAACACACATGCAATGACAATGGTGGATCCATGTGTGATTTGGGGAAAGAATACACATGCAATGACTCTAGTGCTGGTTTGTGGTTATAGTATAAGAACAAACATGCAATGACTCTAGTGGTTGATCCATGTGTGGTTTTTGGAAAGAACACACATGCAATGACTCTGGTTGATCCATATGTGGTTTGTGGAAAGAACACAGATACCATGACAGTGGTGGATCCATGTGTGGTTTGTTAAAAGAACACACATGCAATGACCACTTGTGGTTGATCCATGTGTGGTTTGTGGAAAGAACACACATGTCATGACAGTGGTGGATCCACGTCTGGTTTGTTAAAAGAACACACATGCAATGACTCTAGTGTTGGTTTTAGTATAAGAACAAACATGCAATGACTCTAGTGGTTGATCCATGTGTGGTCTGTGGAAAGAACACACATGCAATGACTCTGGTTGATCCATATGTGGTTTGTGGAAAGAACACACATGCAATGACCACTGGTGGATCCATATGTGGTTTGTGGAAAGAACACACATGCAATGACCACTTGTGGTTGATCCATGTGTGGTCTGGGGAAAGAACACACATGCAATGACAGTGGTGGATCCATGTGTGGTTTGTGAAAAGAACACACATGCAATGACTCTAGTGTTGGTTTTAGTATAAGCACAAACATGCAATGACTCTACTGGTTGATCCATGTGTGGCTTGTGAAAAGACCCCCCATGCAATGACTCTGGTTGATCCATATGTGGTTTGTGGAAAGAACACACATGCAATGACCACTGGTGGATCCATGTGTGGTTTGTGGAAAAGAACACACATGGAATGACCACTGGTTGATCCATGTGTGGTTTGTGGAAAGAACACACATGCAATGACTCTAGTGTTGGTTTTATTATAAGAACACACATGCAATGACTCTAGTGGTGGATCCATGTGCGGTTTTTGGAAAAGAACACACATGCAATGACTCTAGTGGTTGATCCATGTGTGGTTTGTGGAAATAACACACATGCAATGACTCTAGTGGTTGATCCATGTGTGGTTTGTGGAAATAACACACATGCAATGACTCTAGTGTTGGTTCTAGTATAAGAACACACATGCAATGACTCTAGTGGTTGATCCATGTGTGGTTTGTGGAAATAACACACCTGCAATGACTCTAGTGGTTGATCCATATGTGGTTTGTGGAAATGACACACATGCAATGACCACTAGTGGATCCATGAGTGGTTTGTGGAAAAGAACACACATGCAATGACCACTGGTTGATCCATATGTGGTTTGTGGAAAGAACACACAAGGAATGACTCTAGTGGTGGATCCATAAGTTGTTTCTGGAAAAGAACACACATGCAATGACAATGGTGGATCCATGTGTGATTTGGGGAAAGAATACACATGCAATGACTCTAGTGCTGGTTTGTGGTTTTAGTATAAGAACAAACATGCAATGACTCTAGTGGTTGATCCATGTGTGGTTTGTGGAAAGAACACACATGCAATGACACTGGTTGATCCATATGTGGTTTGTGGAAAGAACAAACATGCAATGACCACTGGTGGATCCATATGTGGTTTGTGGAAAGAACACACATGCAATGACCACTTGTGGTTGATCCATGTGTGGTTTGTGGAAAGAACACACATGCCATGACAGTGGTGGATCCATGTGTGGTTTGTTAAAAGAACACACATGCAATGACTCTAGTGTTGGTTTTAGTATAAGAACAAACATGCAATGACTCTAGTGGTTGATCCATGTGTGGTTTGTGGAAAGAACACACATGCAATGACTCTGGTTGATCCATATGTGGTTAGTGGAAAGAACACACATACAATGACCACTGGTGGATCCATGTGTGGTTTGTGGAAAAGAACACACATGCAATGACCACTGGTTGATCCATGTGTGGTTTGTGGAAAGAACACACATGTTATGACTCTAGTGTTGGCTTTAGTATAAGAACACACATGCAATGACTCAAGTCGGGGATCCATGTGTGGTTTATGGAAAAGAACACACATGCAATGACCATTGGTTGATCCATGTGTGGTTTGTGGAAATAACACACATGCAATGACTCTAGTGGTTGATCCATGTGTGGTTTGTGGAAATAACACACATGCAATGACTCTAGTGTTGGTTCTAGTATCATAACAAACATGCAATGACTCTAGTGGTTGATCCATGTGTGGTTTGTGGAAATAACACACATGCAATGACTCTAGTGGTTGATCCATGTGTGGTTTGTGGAAATAACACCCATGCAATGACTGTAATAGATCCATAAGTTGTTTATGGAAAAGAACACACATGCAATGACAGTGGTGGATCCATGTGTGGTTTGTGGATAGGAAACACATGCGTTGACTCTAGTGTTGGTTTGTGGTTTTAGTATAAGAACAAACATGCAATTACTCAAATGGATCCATATGTGGTTTGTGGAAAGAACACACATACAATGAATCTTGTTGATCCATATGTGGTTTGTGGAAAGAACACACATGCAATGATCACTGGTGGTTCCATGTGTGGTTTGTGGAAAAGAACACACATGCAATGACCACTGGTTGATCCATATGTGGTTTGTGGAAAGAACACACGTGCAATGACAGTGGTGGATCCATGTGTGGTTTGTGAAAAGAACACACACGCAATGACTCTAGTGTTGGTTTTAGTATAAGAACACACATGCAATGACTCTAGTGGTTGATCCATGTGTGGTTTGTGAAAAGAACACACATGCAATGACTCTAGTGGTTGATCCATGTGTGGTTTTTGGAAATATCACACATGCAATGACTCTAGTGGTTGATCCATAAGTGGTTTATGGAAAGAACACACATGCAATGACCACTGGTGGATCCATATGTGGTTTGTGGAAAGAACACACATGCAATGACCACTTGTGGTTGATCCATGTGTGGTTTGTGGGAACAGACACGCAACAACTCTAGTGCTGGTTTGTGGTTTTAGTATAAGAACAAACATGCAATGACTCTAGTGGTTGATCCATGTGTGGTCTGTGGAAAGAACACACATGCAATGACTCTGGTTGATCCATATGTGGTTTGTGGAAAGAACACACATGCAATGACCACTGGTGGATCCATATTTGGTTTGTGGAAAGAACACACATGCAATGACCACTTGTGGTTGATCCATGTGTGGTTTGTGGAAAGAACACACATGCAATGATAGTGGTGGATCCATGTGTGGTTTGTGAAAAGAACACACATGCAATGACTCTAGTGTTGGTTGTACTATAAGCACAAACATGCAATGACTCTACTGGTTGATCCATGTGTGGTTTGTGGAAAGAACACACATGCAATGACTCTGGTTGATCCATATGTGGTTTGTGGAAAGAACACACATGCAATGACCACTGCTGGATCCATGTGTGGTTTGTGGAAAAGAACACACATGCAATGACCACTGGTTCATCCATGTGTGGTTTGTGGAAAGAACACACATGCAATGACTCTAGTTTTGGTTTTAGTATAAGAACACACATGCAATGACTCTAGTGGTGGATCCATGTGCGGTTTTTGGAAAATAACACACATGCAATGACTCTAGTTATTGATCCATGTGTGGTTTGTGGAAATAACACACATGCAATGACTCTAGTGGTTGATGCATGTGTGGTTTGTGGAAATAACACACATGCAATGACTATAGTGTTGGTTCTAGAATAAGAACACACATGCAATGACTCTAGTGGTTGATCCATGTGTGGTTTGTCGAAATAACACACATGCAATGAATCTAGTGGTTGATCCATATGTGGTTTGTGGAAATGACACACATGCAATGACCACTGGTGGATCCATGTGTGGTTGTGGAAAAGAACACACATGCAATGACCACTGGTTGATCCATATGTGGTTTGTGGAAAGAACACACATGGAATGACTCTAGTGGTGGATCCATAAGTTGTTTCTGGAAAAGAACACACATGCAATGACAATGGTGGATCCATTTGTGATTTGGGGAAAGAATACACATGCAATGACTCTAGTGATGGTTTGTGGTTTTAGTATAAGAACAAACATGTAATGACTCTAGTGGTTGATCCATGTGTGGTTTGTGGAAAGAACACACATGCAATGACTCTAGTTGATCCATATGTGGTTTGTGGAAAGAACAAATATGCAATGACCACTGGTGGATCCATATGTGGTTTGTGGAAAGAACACACATCCAACGACCACTTGTGGTTGATCCATGTGTGGTTTGTGGAAAGAACACACATGCCATGACAGTGGTGGATCCATGTGTGGTTTGTTAAAAGAACACACATGCAATGACTCTAGTGTTGTTTTTAGTATAAGAACAAACATGCAATGACTCTAGTGGTTGATCCATGTGTGGTTTGTGGAAAGAACACATATGCAATAACTCTGGTTGATCCATATGTGGTTAGAGGAAAGAACACACATACAATGACCAATGGTGGATCCATGTGTGGTTTGTGGAAAAGAACACACATGCAATGACCACTGGTTGATCCATGTGTGGTTTGTGGAAAGAACACACATGCTATGACTCTAGTGTTGGCTTTAGTATAAGAACACACATGCAATGACTCTAGTGGTGGATCCATGTGTGGTTTATGGAAAAGAACACACATGCAATGACTCTAGTGGTTGATCCATGTGTGGTTTGTGGAAATAACACACATGCAATGACTCTAGTGTTGGTTCTAGTATCAGAACAAACATGCAATGACTCTAGTGGTTGATCCATGTGTGGTTTGTGGAAATAACACACATGCAATGACTCTAGTGGTTGATCCATGTGTGGTTTGTGGAAATAACACACATGCAATGACTCTAGTGTTGGTTCTAGTATAAGAACACACATGCAATGACTCTAGTGGTTGATCCATGTGTGGTTTGTGGAAATAACACACCTGCAATGACTCTAGTGGTTGATCCATATGTGGTTTGTGGAAATGACACACATGCAATGACCACTAGTGGATCCATGAGTGGTTTGTGGAAAAGAACACACATGCAATGACCACTGGTTGATCCATATGTGGTTTGTGGAAAGAACACACAAGGAATGACTCTAGTGGTGGATCCATAAGTTGTTTCTGGAAAAGAACACACATGCAATGACAATGGTGGATCCATGTGTGATTTGGGGAAAGAATACACATGCAATGACTCTAGTGCTGGTTTGTGGTTTTAGTATAAGAACAAACATGCAATGACTCTAGTGGTTGATCCATGTGTGGTTTGTGGAAAGAACACACATGCAATGACACTGGTTGATCCATATGTGGTTTGTGGAAAGAACAAACATGCAATGACCACTGGTGGATCCATATGTGGTTTGTGGAAAGAACACACATGCAATGACCACTTGTGGTTGATCCATGTGTGGTTTGTGGAAAGAACACACATGCCATGACAGTGGTGGATCCATGTGTGGTTTGTTAAAAGAACACACATGCAATGACTCTAGTGTTGGTTTTAGTATAAGAACAAACATGCAATGACTCTAGTGGTTGATCCATGTGTGGTTTGTGGAAAGAACACACATGCAATGACTCTGGTTGATCCATATGTGGTTAGTGGAAAGAACACACATACAATGACCACTGGTGGATCCATGTGTGGTTTGTGGAAAAGAACACACATGCAATGACCACTGGTTGATCCATGTGTGGTTTGTGGAAAGAACACACATGTTATGACTCTAGTGTTGGCTTTAGTATAAGAACACACATGCAATGACTCAAGTCGGGGATCCATGTGTGGTTTATGGAAAAGAACACACATGCAATGACCATTGGTTGATCCATGTGTGGTTTGTGGAAATAACACACATGCAATGACTCTAGTGGTTGATCCATGTGTGGTTTGTGGAAATAACACACATGCAATGACTCTAGTGTTGGTTCTAGTATCATAACAAACATGCAATGACTCTAGTGGTTGATCCATGTGTGGTTTGTGGAAATAACACACATGCAATGACTCTAGTGGTTGATCCATGTGTGGTTTGTGGAAATAACACACATGCAATGACTGTAATAGATCCATAAGTTGTTTATGGAAAAGAACACACATGCAATGACAGTGGTGGATCCATGTGTGGTTTGTGGATAGGACACACATGCGTTGACTCTAGTGTTGGTTTGTGGTTTTAGTATAAGAACAAACATGCAATTACTCAAATGGATCCATATGTGGTTTGTGGAAAGAACACACATACAATGAATCTTGTTGATCCATATGTGGTTTGTGGAAAGAACACACATGCAATGATCACTGGTGGTTCCATGTGTGGTTTGTGGAAAAGAACACACATGCAATGACCACTGGTTGATCCATATGTGGTTTGTGGAAAGAACACACGTGCAATGACAGTGGTGGATCCATGTGTGGTTTGTGAAAAGAACACACATGCAATGACTCTAGTGTTGGTTTTAGTATAAGAACACACATGCAATGACTCTAGTGGTTGATCCATGTGTGGTTTCTGAAAAGAACACACATGCAATGACTCTAGTGGTTGATCCATGTGTGGTTTTTGGAAATATCACACATGCCATGACTCTAGTGGTTGATCCATAAGTGGTTTATGGAAAGAACACACATGCAATGACCACTGGTGGATCCATATGTGGTTTGTGGAAAGAACACACATGCAATGACCACTTGTGGTTGATCCATGTGTGGTTTGTGGGAACAACAGACATGCAATAACTCTAGTGCTGGTTTGTGGTTTTAGTATAAGAACAAACATGCAATGACTCTAGTGGTTGATCCATGTGTGGTCTGTGGAAAGAACACACATGCAATCACTCTGGTTGATCCATATGTGGTTTGTGGAAAGAACACACATGCAATGACCACTGGTGGATCCATATTTGGTTTGTGGAAAGAACACACATGCAATGACCACTTGTGGTTGATCCATGTGTGGTTTGTGGAAAGAACACACATGCAATGATAGTGGTGGATCCATGTGTGGTTTGTGAAAAGAACACACATGCAATGACTCTAGTGTTGGTTGTACTATAAGCACAAACATGCAATGACTCTACTGGTTGATCCATGTGTGGTTTGTGGAAAGAACACACATGCAATGACTCTGGTTGATCCATATGTGGTTTGTGGAAAGAACACACATGCAATGACCACTGCTGGATCCATGTGTGGTTTGTGGAAAAGAACACACATGCAATGACCACTGGTTCATCCATGTGTGGTTTGTGGAAAGAACACACATGCAATGACTCTAGTTTTGGTTTTAGTATAAGAACACACATGCAATGACTCTAGTGGTGGATCCATGTGCGGTTTTTGGAAAATAACACACATGCAATGACTCTAGTTATTGATCCATGTGTGGTTTGTGGAAATAACACACATGCAATGACTCTAGTGGTTGATGCATGTGTGGTTTGTGGAAATAACACACATGCAATGACTATAGTGTTGGTTCTAGTATAAGAACACACATGCAATGACTCTAGTGGTTGATCCATGTGTGGTTTGTCGAAATAACACACATGCAATGAATCTAGTGGTTGATCCATATGTGGTTTGTGGAAATGACACACATGCAATGACCACTGGTGGATCCATGTGTGGTTTGTGGAAAAGAACACACATGCAATGACCACTGGTTGATCCATATGTAGTTTGTGGAAAGAACACACATGGAATGACTCTAGTGGTGGATCCATAAGTTGTTTCTGGAAAAGAACACACATGCAATGACAATGGTGGATCCATTTGTGATTTGGGGAAAGAATACACATGCAATGACTCTAGTGATGGTTTGTGGTTTTAGTATAAGAACAAACATGTAATGACTCTAGTGGTTGATCCATGTGTGGTTTGTGGAAAGAACACACATGCAATGACTCTAGTTGATCCATATGTGGTTTGTGGAAAGAACAAATATGCAATGACCACTGGTGGATCCATATGTGGTTTGTGGAAAGAACACACATCCAACGACCACTTGTGGTTGATCCATGTGTGGTTTGTGGAAAGAACACACATGCCATGACAGTGGTGGATCCATGTGTGGTTTGTTAAAAGAACACACATGCAATGACTCTAGTGTTGTTTTTAGTATAAGAACAAACATGCAATGACTCTAGTGGTTGATCCATGTGTGGTTTGTGGAAAGAACACATATGCAATGACTCTGGTTGATCCATATGTGGTTAGAGGAAAGAACACACATACAATGACCACTGGTGGATCCATGTGTGGTTTGTGGAAAAGAACACACATGCAATGACCACTGGTTGATCCATGTGTGGTTTGTGGAAAGAACACACATGCTATGACTCTAGTGTTGGCTTTAGTATAAGAACACACATGCAATGACTCTAGTGGTGGATCCATGTGTGGTTTATGGAAAAGAACACACATGCAATGACTCTAGTGGTTGATCCATGTGTGGTTTGTGGAAATAACACACATGCAATGACTCTAGTGTTGGTTCTAGTATCAGAACAAACATGCAATGACTCTAGTGGTTGATCCATGTGTGGTTTGTGGAAATAACACACATGCAATGACTCTAGTGGTTGATCCATGTGTGGTTTGTGGAAATAACACACATGCAATGACTGTAATAGATCCATAAGTTGTTTCTGGAAAAGAACACACATGCAATGACAGTGGTGGATCCATGTGTGGTTTGTGCATAGGACACACATGCGTTGACTCTAGTGTTGGTCTGTGGTTTTAGTATAAGAACAAACATGCAATTACTCAAATGGATCCATATGTGGTTTGTGGAAAGAACACACATACAATGAATCTTGTTGATCCATATGTGGTTTGTGTAAAGAACACACATGCAATGATCACTGGTGGATCCATGTGTGGTTTGTGGAAAAGAACACACATGCAATGACCACTGGTTGATCCATGTGTGGTTTGTGGAAAGAACACACGTGCAATCACAATGGTGGATCCATGTGTGGTTTGTGAAAAGAACACACATGCAATGACTCTAGTGTTGGTTTTAGTATAAGAACACACATGCAATGACTCTAGTGGTTGATCCATGTGTGGTTTGTGAAAAGAACACACATGCAATGACTCTAGTGGTTGATCCATGTGTGGATTTTGGAAATATCACACATGCAATGACTCTAGTGGTTGATCCATATGTGGTTTATGGAAAGAACACACATGCAATGACCACTGGTGGATCCATATGTGGTTTGTGGAAAGAACACACATGCAATGACCACTTGTGGTTGATCCATGTGTGGTTTGTGGAAACAACAGACATGCAATAACTCTAGTGCTGGTTTGTGGTTTTAATATAAGAAAAAACATGCAATGACTCTAGTGGTTGATCCATGTGTGGTCTGTGGAAAGAACACACATGCAATGACTCTGGTTGATCCATATGTGGTTTGTGGAAAGAACACACATGCAATGACCACTGGTGGATCCATATTTGGTTTGTGGAAAGAACACACATGCAATGACCACTTGTGGTTGATCCATGTGTGGTTTGTGGAAAGAACACACATGCAATGACAGTGGTGGATCCATGTGTGGTTTGTGAAAAGAACACACATGCAATGACTCTAGTGTTGGTTTTAGTATAAGCACAAACATGCAATGACTCTACTGGTTGATCCATGTGTGGTTTGTGGAAAGAAGACACATGCAATGACTCTGGTTGATCCATATGTGGTTTGTGGAAAGAACACACATGCAATGACCACTGGTGGATCCATGTGTGGTTTGTGGAAAAGAACACACATGCAATGACCACTGGTTCATCCATGTGTGGTTTGTGGAAAGAACACACATGCAATGACTCTAGTTTTGGTTTTAGTATCAGAACACACATGCAATGACTGTAGTGGTGGATCCATGTGTGGTTTGTGGAAAAGAACACACATGCAATGACTCTAGTGGTTGATTCATGTGTGGTTTGTGGAAATAACACACATGCAATGACTCTAGTGGTTGATGCATGTGTGGTTTGTGGAAATAACACACATGCAATGACTCTAGTGTTGGTTCTAGTATAAGAACACACATGCAATGACTCTAGTGGTTGATCCATGTGTGGTTTGTGGAAATAACACACATGCAATGACTCTAGTGGTTGATCCATATGTGGTTTGTGGAAATGACACACATGCAATGACCACTGGTGGATCCATGTGTGGTTTGTGGAAAAGAACACACATGCAATGACCACTGGTTGATGCATATGTGGTTTGTGGAAAGAACACACATGGAATGACTCTAGTGGTGGATCCATAAGTTGTTTCTGGAAAAGAACACACATGCAATGACAATGGTGGATCCATGTGTGGTTTGTGGAAAGAATACACATGCAATGACTCTAGTGCTGGTTTGTGGTTTTCATATAAGAACAAACATGCAAAGAGTCTAGTGCTTGATCCATGTTTGGTTTGTGGAAAGAACACACATGCAATGACTCTGGTTGATCCATATGTGGTTTGTGGAAAGAACAATCATGCAATGACCACTGGTGGATCCATATGTGGTTTGTGGAAAGAACACACATGCAATGACCACTTGTGGTTGATCCATGTGTGGTTTGTGGAAAGAACACACATGCCATGACAGTGGTGGATCCATGTGTGGTTTGTGAAAAGAACACACATGCAATGACTCTAGTTTGGTTTTAGTATAAGAACAAACATGCAATGACTCTAGTGGTTTATCCATGTGTGGTTTGTGGAAAGAACACACATGCAATGACTCTGGTTGATCCATATGTGGTTAGTGGAAAGAACACACATACAATCACCACTGGTGGATCCATGTGTGGTTTGTGGAAAAGAACACACATGCAATGACCACTGGTTGATCCATGTGTGGTTTGTGGAAAGAACACACATGCTATGACACTAGTGTTGGCTTTAGTATAAGAACACACATGCAATGACTCTAGTGGTGGATCCATGTGTGGTTTATGGAAAAGAACACACATGCAATGACCACTGGTTGATCCATGTGTGGTTTATGGAAATAACACACATGCAATGACTCTAGTGGTTGATCCATTTGTGGTTTGTGGAAATAACACACATGCAATGACTCTAGTGTTGGTTTTAGTAGAAGAACAAACATGCAATGACTCTAGTGGTTGATCCATGTGTGGTTTGTGGAAATAACACACATGCAATGACTCTAGTGGTTCATCCATGTGTCGTTTGTGGAAATAAAACACATGCAATGACTGTAATGGATCCATAGGTGGTTTGTGGAAAAGAACACACATGCAATGACCACTGGTTGATCCATATGTGGTTTGTGGAAAGAACACACATGGAATGACTCTAGTGGTGGATCCATAAGTTGTTTCTGGAAAAGAACACACATGCAATGATAGTGGTGGATCCATGTGTGGTTTGTGGATAGAACACACATGCAATGACTCTAGTGCTAGTTTTAGTATAAGAACACACATGCAATGACTCTAGTGGGTCCACTTGTTGTTTGTGAAAAGAACACACATGCAATGACCACTGGTTGATCCATAAGTTGTTTGTGGAAAAGAACACACTTGCAATGAGTCTAGTGGATCCATGTGTGGTTTGTGGAAAGAACACACATGCAATGACCACTTGTGGTTGATCCATGCGTGGTTTGTGGAAAGAACACACATGCCATGACAGTGGTGGATCCATGTGTGGTTTGTGAAAAGAACACACATGCAATGACTCTAGTGTTGGTTTTAGTATAAGAACAAACATGCAATGACTCTAGTGGTTGATCCATGTGTGGTTTGTGGAAAGAACACACATGCAATGACTCTGGTTGATCCATATGTGGTTTGTGGAAAGAACACACATGCAATGACCACTAGTGGAACCATGTCTGGTTTGTGGAAAAGATAACACATGCAATGACCACTGGTTGATCCATGTGTGGTTTGTGGAAAGAACACAGATGCAATGACTCTAGTGTTGGTTTTAGTATAAGAACACACATGCAATGACTCTAGTGGTGGATCCATGTGCGGTTTGTGGAAAAGAACACACATGCAATGACTCTAGTGGTTGATCCATGTGTGGTTTGTGGAAATAACACACATGCAATGACTCTAGTGGTTGATGCATGTGTGGTTTGTGGAAATAACACACATGCAATGACTCTAGTGTTGTTTCTAGTATAAGAACACACATGCAATGACTCTAGTGGTTGATCCATGTGTGGTTTGTGGAAATAACACACATGCAATGACTCTAGTGGTTGATCCATATGTGGTTTGTGGAAATGACACACATGCAATGACCACTGGTGGATCCATGTGTGGTTTGTGGAAATGAACACACACGCAATGACCACTGGTTGATCCATATGTGGTTTGTGGAAAGAACACACATGGAATGACTCTAGTGGTGGATCCATAAGTGGTTTCTGGAAAAGAACACACATGCAATGACAATGGTGGATCCATGTGTGGTTTGTGGAAAGAATACACATGCAATGACTCTAGTGCTGGTTTGTGGTTTTCGTATAAGAACAAACATGCAATGACTCTAGTGGTTGATCCATGTGTGGTTTGTGGAAAGAACACACATGTAATGACTATGGTTGATCCATATGTGGTTTGTGGAAAGAACACGCATGCAATGACCACTTGTGGTTGATCCATGTGTGGTTTGTGGAAAGAACACACATGCCATGACAGTGGTGGATCCATGTGTGGTTTGTGAAAAGAACACACATGCAATGACTCTAGTTTGGTTTTAGTATAAGAACAAACATGCAATGACTCTAGTGGTTGATCCATGTGTGGTTTGTGGAAAGAACACACATGCAATGACTCTGGTTGATCCATATGTGGTTAGTGGAAAGAACACACATACAATCACCACTGGTGGATCCATGTGTGGTTTGTGGAAAGGAACACACATGCAATGACCACTGGTTGATCCATGTGTGGTTTGTGGAAAGAACACACATGCTATGACTCTAGTGTTGGCTTTAGTATAAGAACACACATGCAATGACTCTAGTGGTGGATCCATGTGTGGTTTATGGAAAAGAACACACATGCAATGACCACTGGTTGATCCATGTGTGGTTTGTGGAAATAACACACATGCAATGACTCTAGTGGTTGATCCATTTGTGGTTTGTGGAAATAACACACATGCAATGACTCTAGTGTTGGTTTTAGTAGAAGAACAAACATGCAATGACTCTAGTGGTTGATCCATGTGTGGTTTGTGGAAATAACACACATGCAATGACTCTAGTGGTTGATCCATGTGTCGTTTGTGGAAATAAAACACATGCAATGACTGTAATGGATCCATAGGTGGTTTGTGGAAAAGAACACACATGCAATGACCACTGGTTGATCCATATGTGGTTTGTGGAAAGAACACACATGGAATGACTCTAGTGGTGGATCCATAAGTTGTTTCTGGAAAAGAACACACATGCAATGATAGTGGTGGATCCATGTGTGGTTTGTGGATAGAACACACATGCAATGACTCTAGTGCTAGTTTTAGTATAAGAACACACATGCAATGACTCTAGTGGGTCCACTTGTTGTTTGTGAAAAGAACACACATGCAATGACCACTGGTTGATCCATAAGTTGTTTGTGGAAAAGAACACACTTGCAATGAGTCTAGTGGATCCATGTGTGGTTTGTGGAAAGAACACACATGCAATGACCACTTGTGGTTGATCCATGCGTGGTTTGTGGAAAGAACACACATGCCATGACAGTGGTGGATCCATGTGTGGTTTGTGAAAAGAACACACATGCAATGACTCTAGTGTTGGTTTTAGTATAAGAACAAACATGCAATGACTCTAGTGGTTGATCCATGTCTGGTTTGTGGAAAGAACACACATGCAATGACTCTGGTTGATCCATATGTGGTTTGTGGAAAGAACACACATGCAATGACCACTAGTGGAACCATGTCTGGTTTGTGGAAAAGATAACACATGCAATGACCACTGGTTGATCCATGTGTGGTTTGTGGAAAGAACACAGATGCAATGACTCTAGTGTTGGTTTTAGTATAAGAACACACATGCAATGACTCTTGTGGTGGATCCATGTGCGGTTTGTGGAAAAGAACACACATGCAATGACTCTAGTGGTTGATCCATGTGTGGTTTGTGGAAATAACACACATGCAATGACTCTAGTGGTTGATGCATGTGTGGTTTGTGGAAATAACACACATGCAATGACTCTAGTGTTGTTTCTAGTATAAGAACACACATGCAATGACTCTAGTGGTTGATCCATGTGTGGTTTGTGGAAATAACACACATGCAATGACTCTAGTGGTTGATCCATATGTGGTTTGTGTAAATGATACACATGCAATGACCACTGGTGGATCCATGTGTGGTTTGTGGAAAAGAACACACATGCAATGACCACTGGTTGATCCATATGTGGTTTGTGGAAAGAACACACATGGAATGACTCTAGTGGTGGATCCATAAGTGGTTTCTGGAAAAGAACACACATGCAATTACAATGGTGGATCCATGTGTGGTTTGTGGAAAGAATACACATGCAATGACTCTAGTGCTGGTTTGTGGTTTTCGTATAAGAACAAACATGCAATGACTCTAGTGGTTGATCCATGTGTGGTTTGTGGAAAGAACACACATGCAATGACTCTGGTTGATCCAGATGTGGTTTGTGGAAAGAACACACATGCAATGACCACTTGTGGTTGATCCATGTGTGGTTTGTGGAAAGAACACACATGCCATGACAGTGGTGGATCCATGTGTGGTTTGTTAAAAGAACACACATGCAATGACTCTAGTGTTGGTTTTAGTATAAGAACAAACATGCAATGACTCTAGTGGTTGATCCATGTGTGGTTTGTGGAAAGAACACACATGCAATGACTCTGGTTGATCCATATGTGGTTAGTGGAAAGAACACACATACAATGACCATTGGTGGATCCATGTGTGGTTTGTGGAAAAGAACACACATGCAATGACCACTGGTTGATCCATGTGTGGTTTGTGGAAAGAACACACATGCTATGACTCTAGTGTTGGCTTTAGTATAAGAACACACATGCAATGACTCTAGTGGTGGATCCATGTGTGGTTTCTGGAAAAGAACACACATGCAATGACCACTGGTTGATCCATGTGTGGTTTGTGGAAATAACACACATGCAATGACTCTAGTGGTTGATCCATGTGTGGTTTGTGGAAATAACACACATGCAATGACTCTAGTGTTGGTTTTAGTAGAAGAACAAACATGCAATGACTCTAGTGGTTGATCCATGTGTGGTTTGTGGAAATAACACACATGCAATGACTCTAGTGGTTGATCCATGTGTGGTTTGTGGAAATAAAACACATGCAATGACTGTAATTGATCCATAGGTGGTTTGTGGAAAAGAACACACAGGCAATGACCACTGGTTGATCCATATGTGGTTTGTGGAAAGAACACACATGGAATGACTCTAGTGGTGGATCCATAAGTTGTTTCTGGAAAAGAACACACATGCAATGATAGTGGTGGATCCATGTGTGGTTTGTGGATAGAACACACATGCAATGACTCTAGAGTTAGTTTTAGTATAAGAACACACATGCAATGACTCTAGTGGGTCCACATGTTGTTTGTGAAAAGAACACACATGCAATGACAATGGTGGATCCATGTGTGGTTTGTGGAAAGAATACACATGCAATGACTCTAGTGCTGGTTTGTGGTTTTCGTATAAGAACAAACATGCAATGACTCTAGTGGTTGATCCATGTGTGGTTTGTGGAAAGAACACACATGCAATGACTCTGGTTGATCCATATGTGGTTTGTGGAAAGAACAAACATGCAATGACCACTGGTGGATCCATATGTGGTTTGTGGAAAGAACACACATGCAATGACCACTTGTGGTTGATCCATGTGTGGTTTGTGGAAAGAACACACATGCCATGACAGTGGTGGATCCATTTGTGGTTTGTTAAAAGAACACACATGCAATGACTCTAGTGTTGGTTTTAGTATAAGAACAAACATGCAATGACTCTAGTGGTTGATCCATGTGTGGTTTGTGGAAAGAACACACATGCAATGACTCTGGTTGATCCATATGTGGTTAGTGGAAAGAACACACATACAATGACCACTGGTGGATCCATGTGTGGTTTGTGGAAAAGAACACACATGCAATGACCACTGGTTGATCCATGTGTGGTTTGTGGAAAGAACACACATGCTATGACTCTAGTGTTGGCTTTAGTATAAGAACACACATGCAATGACTCTAGTGGTGGATCCATATGTGGTTTGTGGAAAGAACACACATGCAATGACCACTAGTGGAACCATGTCTGGTTTGTGGAAAAGATAACACATGCAATGACCACTGGTTGATCCATGTGTGGTTTGTGGAAAGAACACAGATGCAATGACTCTAGTGTTGGTTTTAGTATAAGAACACACATGCAATGACTCTAGTGGTGGATCCATGTGCGGTTTGTGGAAAAGAACACACATGCAATGACTCTAGTGGTTGATCCATGTGTGGTTTGTGGAAATAACACACATGCAATGACTCTAGTGGTTGATGCATGTGTGGTTTGTGGAAATAACACACATGCAATGACTCTAGTGTTGTTTCTAGTATAAGAACACACATGCAATGACTCTAGTGGTTGATCCATGTGTGGTTTGTGGAAATAACACACATGCAATGACTCTAGTGGTTGATCCATATGTGGTTTGTGTAAATGACACACATGCAATGACCACTGGTGGATCCATGTGTGGTTTGTGGAAAATAACACACATGCAATGACCACTGGTTGATCCATATGTGGTTTGTGGAAAGAACACACATGGAATGACTCTAGTGGTGGATCCATAAGTGGTTTCTGGAAAAGAACACACATGCAATGACAATGGTGGATCCATGTGTGGTTTGTGGAAAGAATACACATGCAATGACTCTAGTGCTGGTTTGTGGTTTTCGTATAATAACAAACATGCAATGACTCTAGTGGTTGATCCATGTGTGGTTTGTGGAAAGAACACACATGCAATGACTCTGGTTGATCCATATGTGGTTTGTGGAAAGAACACACATGCAATGACCACTTGTGGTTGATCCATGTGTGGTTTGTGGAAAGAACACACATGCCATGACAGTGGTGGATCCATGTGTGGTTTGTTAAAAGAACACACATGCAATGACTCTAGTGTTGGTTTTAGTATAAGAACAAACATGCAATGACTCTAGTGGTTGATCCATGTGTGGTTTGTGGAAAGAACACAGATGCAATGACTCTGGTTGATCCATATGTGGTTAGTGGAAAGAACACACATACAATGACCATTGGTGGATCCATGTGTGGTTTGTGGAAAAGAACACACATGCAATGACCACTGGTTGATCCATGTGTGGTTTGTGGAAAGAACACACATGCTATGACTCTAGTGTTGGCTTTAGTATAAGAACACACATGCAATGACTCTAGTGGTGGATCCATGTGTGGTTTCTGGAAAAGAACACACATGCAATGACCACTGGTTGATCCATGTGTGGTTTGTGGAAATATCACACATGCAATGACTCTAGTGGTTGATCCATGTGTGGTTTGTGGAAATAACACACATGCAATGACTCTAGTGTTGGTTTTAGTAGAAGAACAAACATGCAATGACTCTAGTGGTTGATCCATGTGTGGTTTGTGGAAATAACACACATGCAATGACTCTAGTGGTTGATCCATGTGTGGTTTGTGGAAATAAAACACATGCAATGACTGTAATGGATCCATAGGTGGTTTGTGGAAAAGAACACACATGCAATGACCACTGGTTGATCCATATGTGGTTTGTGGAAAGAACACACATGGAATGACTCTAGTGGTGGATCCATAAGTTGTTACTGGAAAAGAACACACATGCAATGATAGTGGTGGATCCATGTGTGGTTTGTGGATAGAACACACATGCAATGACTCTAGTGCTAGTTTTAGTATAAGAACACACATGCAATGACTCTAGTGGGTCCACATGTTGTTTGTGAAAAGAACACACATGCAATGACAATGGTGGATCCATGTGTGGTTTGTGGAAAGAATACACATGCAATGACTCTAGTGCTGGTTTGTGGTTTTCGTATAAGAACAAACATGCAATGACTCTAGTGGTTGATCCATGTGTGGTTTGTGGAAAGAACACACATGCAATGACTCTGGTTGATCCATATGTGGTTTGTGGAAAGAACAAACATGCAATGACCACTGGTGGATCCATATGTGGTTTGTGGAAAGAACACACATGCAATGACCACTTGTGGTTGATCCATGTGTGGTTTGTGGAAAGAACACACATGCCATGACAGTGGTGGATCCATGTGTGGTTTGTTAAAAGAACACACATGCAATGACTCTAGTGTTGGTTTTAGTATAAGAACAAACATGCAATGACTCTAGTGGTTGATCCATGTGTGGTTTGTGGAAAGAACACACATGCAATGACTCTGGTTGATCCATATGTGGTTAGTGGAAAGAACACACATACAATGACCACTGGTGGATCCATGTGTGGTTTGTGGAAAAGAACACACATGCAATGACCACTGGTTGATCCATGTGTGGTTTGTGGAAAGAATACACATGCAATGACTCTAGTGCTGGTTTGTGGTTTTCGTATAAGAACAAACATGCAATGACTCTAGTGGTTGATCCATGTGTGGTTTGTGGAAAGAACACACATGCAATGACTCTGGTTGATCCATATGTGGTTTGTGGAAAGAACAAACATGCAATGACCACTGGTGGATCCATATGTGGTTTGTGGAAAGAACACACATACAATGACCACTTGTGGTTGATCCATGTGTGGTTTGTGGAAAGAACACACATGCCATGACAGTGGTGGATCCATGTGTGGTTTGTTAAAAGAACACACATGCAATGACTCTAGTGTTGGTTTTAGTATAAGAACAAACATGCAATGACTCTAGTGGTTGATCCATGTGTGGTTTGTGGAAAGAACACACATGCAATGACTCTGGTTGATCCATATGTGGTTAGTGGAAAGAACACACATACAATGACCACTGGTGGATCCATGTGTGGTTTGTGGAAAAGAACACACATGCAATGACCACTGGTTGATCCATGTGTGGTTTGTGGAAAGAACACACATGCTATGACTCTAGTGTTGGCTTTAGTATAAGAACACACATGCAATGACTCTAGTGGTGGATCCATGTGTGGTTTCTGGAAAAGAACACACATGCAATGACCACTGGTTGATCCATGTGTGGTTTGTGGAAATATCACACATGCAATGACTCTAGTGGTTGATCCATGTGTGGTTTGTGGAAATAACACACATGCAATGACTCTAGTGTTGGTTTTAGTAGAAGAACAAACATGCAATGACTCTAGTGGTTGATCCATGTGTGGTTTGTGGAAATAACACACATGCAATGACTCTAGTGGTTGATCCATGTGTGGTTTGTGGAAATAAAACACATGCAATGACTGTAATGGATCCATAGGTGGTTTGTGGAAAAGAACACACATGCAATGACCACTGGTTGATCCATATGTGGTTTGTGGAAAGAACACACATGGAATGACTCTAGTGGTGGATCCATAAGTTGTTACTGGAAAAGAACACACATGCAATGATAGTGGTGGATCCATGTGTGGTTTGTGGATAGAACACACATGCAATGACTCTAGTGCTAGTTTTAGTATAAGAACACACATGCAATGACTCTAGTGGGTCCACATGTTGTTTGTGAAAAGAACACACATGCAATGACAATGGTGGATCCATGTGTGGTTTGTGGAAAGAATACACATGCAATGACTCTAGTGCTGGTTTGTGGTTTTCGTATAAGAACAAACATGCAATGACTCTAGTGGTTGATCCATGTGTGGTTTGTGGAAAGAACACACATGCAATGACTCTGGTTGATCCATATGTGGTTTGTGGAAAGAACAAACATGCAATGACCACTGGTGGATCCATATGTGGTTTGTGGAAAGAACACACATGCAATGACCACTTGTGGTTGATCCATGTGTGGTTTGTGGAAAGAACACACATGCCATGACAGTGGTGGATCCATGTGTGGTTTGTTAAAAGAACACATGCAATGACTCTAGTGTTGGTTTTAGTATAAGAACAAACATGCAATGACTCTAGTGGTTGATCCATGTGTGGTTTGTGGAAAGAACACACATGCAATGACTCTGGTTGATCCATATGTGGTTAGTGGAAAGAACACACATACAATGACCACTGGTGGATCCATGTGTGGTTTGTGGAAAAGAACACACATGCAATGACCACTGGTTGATCCATGTGTGGTTTGTGGAAAGAATACACATGCAATGACTCTAGTGCTGGTTTGTGGTTTTCGTATAAGAACAAACATGCAATGACTCTAGTGGTTGATCCATGTGTGGTTTGTGGAAAGAACACACATGCAATGACTCTGGTTGATCCATATGTGGTTTGTGGAAAGAACAAACATGCAATGACCACTGGTGGATCCATATGTGGTTTGTGGAAAGAACACATACAATGACCACTTGTGGTTGATCCATGTGTGGTTTGTGGAAAGAACACACATGCCATGACAGTGGTGGATCCATGTGTGGTTTGTTAAAAGAACACACATGCAATGACTCTAGTGTTGGTTTTAGTATAAGAACAAACATGCAATGACTCTAGTGGTTGATCCATGTGTGGTTTGTGGAAAGAACACACATGCAATGACTCTGGTTGATCCATATGTGGTTAGTGGAAAGAACACACATACAATGACCACTGGTGGATCCATGTGTGGTTTGTGGAAAAGAACACACATGCAATGACCACTGGTTGATCCATGTGTGGTTTGTGGAAAGAACACACATGCTATGACTCTAGTGTTGGCTTTAGTATAAGAACACACATGCAATGACTCTAGTGGTGGATCCATGTGTGGTTTCTGGAAAAGAACACACATGCAATGACCACTGGTTGATCCATGTGTGGTTTGTGGAAATAACACACATGCAATGACTCTAGTGGTTGATCCATGTGTGGTTTGTGGAAATAACACACATGCAATGACTCTAGTGTGGGTTTTAGTACAAGAACAAACATGCAATGACTCTAGTGGTTGATCCATGTGTGGTTTGTGGAAATAACACACATGCAATGACTCTAGTGGTTGATCCATGTGTGGTTTGTGGAAATAAAACACATGCAATGACTGTAATGGATCCATAGGTGGTTTGTGGAAAAGAACACACATGCAATGACCACTGGTTGATCCATATTTGGTTTGTGGAAAGAACACACATGGAATGACTCTAGTGGTGGATCCATAAGTTGTTTCTGGAAAAGAACACACATGCAATGATAGTGGTGGATCCATGTGTGGTTTGTGGATAGAACACACATGCAATGACTCTAGTGCTAGTTTTAGTATAAGAACACACATTGAATGACTCTAGTGGGTCCACATGTTGTTTGTGAAAAGAACACACATGCAATGACCACTGGTTGATCCATAAGTTGTTTGTGGAAAAGAACACACTTGCAATGAGTCTAGTGGATCCATGTGTGGTTTGTGGAAAGAACACACATGCAATAACTATAATGCTAGTTTGTGGTTTAAGTATAAGAACAAACACGCAATGACTCTAGTGGTTGATCCATGTGTGGTTTGTGGAAAGAACACACATACCATGACAGTGGTGGATCCATGTGTGGTTTGTGAAAAGAACACACATGCAATGACTCTAGTGTTGGTTTTAGTATAAGAACAAACATGCAATGACTCTAGTGGTTGATCCATGTGTGGTTTGTGGAAAGAACACACATGCAATGACTCTGGTTGATCCATATGTGGTTTGTGGAAAGAACACACATGCAATGACTACTGGTGGATCCATATGTGGTTTGTGGAAAAGAACACACATGCCGTGACCACTGGTTGATCCATGTGTGGTTTGTGGAAAGAACACACATGCAATGACTCTAGTGTTGGTTTTAGTATAAGAACACACATGCAATGACTCTAGTGGTGGATCCATGTGTGGTTTGTGGAAAAGAACACACATGCAATGACCACTAGTTGATCCATGTGTGGTTTGTGGAAATAACACACATGCAATGACTCTAGTGGTTGATCCATGTGTGGTTTGTGGAAAGAACACACATACCATGACAGTGGTGGATCCATGTGTGGTTTGTGAAAAGAACACACATGCAATGACTCTAGTGTTGGTTTTAGTATAAGAACAAACATGCAATGACTCTAGTGGTTGATCCATGTGTGGTTTGTGGAAAGAACACACATGCAATGATTCTGGTTGATCCATATGTGGTTTGTGGAAAGAACACACATGCAATGACTACTGGTGGATCCATATGCGGTTTGTGGAAAGAACACACATGCAATGACCACTGGTGGATCCATGTCTGGTTTGTGGAAAAGATAACACATGCAATGACCAGTGGTTGATCCATGTGTGGTTTGTGGAAAGAACACACATGCAATGACTCTAGTGTTGGTTTTAGTATAAGAACACACATGCAATGACTCTAGTGGTGGATCCGTGTGCGGTTTGTGGAAAAGAACACACATGCAATGACTCTAGTGGTTGATCCATGTGTGGTTTGTGGAAACAACGCACATGCAATGACTTTAGTGGTTGATGCATGTGTGGTTTGTGGAAATAACACACATGCAATGACTCTAGTGTTGGTTCTAGTATAAGAACACACATGCAATGACTCTAGTGGTTGATCCATGTGTGGTTTGTGGAAATAACACACATGCAATGACTCTAGTGGTTGATCCATATGTGGTTTGTGGAAATGACACACATGCAATGACCACTGGTGGATCCATGTGTGGTTTGTGGAAAAGAACACACATGCAATGACCACTGGTTGATCCATATGTGGTTTGTGGAAAGAACACACATGGAATGACTCTAGTGGTGGATCCATAAGTTGTTTCTAGAAAAGAACACACCTGCAATGACAATGGTGGATCCAGGTGTGGTTTGTGGAAAGAATACACATGCAATGACTCTAGTGCTGGTTTGTGGTTTTAGTACAAGAACAAACATGCAATGACTCTAGTGGTTGATCCATGTGTGGTTTGCGGAAAGAACACACATGCAATGACTCTGGTTGATCCACATGTGGTTTGTGGAAATAACAAACATGCAATGACCACTGGTGGATCCATATGTGGTTTGTGGAAAGAACACACATGCAATGGCCACTTGTGGTTGATCCATGTGTGGTTTCTGGAAAGAACACACATGCCATGACAGTGGTGGATCCATGTGTGGTTTGTGAAAAGAACACACATGCAATGACTCTAGTGTTGGTTTTAGTATAAGAACAAACATGCAATGACTCTAGTGGTTGATCCATGTGTGGTTTATGGAAAGAACACACATGTAATGACTCTGGTTGATCCATATGTGGTTAGTGGAAAGAACACACATACAATGACCACTGGTGGATCCATGTGTGGTTTGTGGAAAAGAACACACATGCAATGCCTACTGGTTGATCCATGGGTGGTTTGTGGAAAGAACACACATGCTATGACTCTAGTGTTGGCTTTAGTATAAGAACACACATGCAATGACTCTAGTGGTGGATCCATGTGTGGTGTATGGAAAAGAACACACATGCAATGACCAGTGGTTGATCCATGTGTGGTTTGTGGAAATAACACACATGTAATGACCCTAGTGTTGGTTCTAGTATCAGAACAAACATGCAATGACTCGAGTGGTTGATCCATGTGTGGTTTGTGGAAATAACACACATGCAATGACTCTAGTGGTTGATCCATGTGTGGTTTGTGGAAATAACACACATGCAATGACTGGAATGGATACATAAGTGGTTTGTGGAAAAGAACACACATGCAATGACCACTGGTTGATCCATATGTGGTTTGTGGAAAGAACACACATGGAATGACTCTAGTGGTGGATCCATAAGTTGTTTCTGGAAAAGAACACACATGCAATGACAGTAGTGGATCCATGTGTGGTTTGTGGATAGAGCACACATGCAATGACTCTAGTGCTAGTTTTAGTATAAGAACATACATGCAATGACTCTAGTGGGTCCACATGTTGTTTGTGAAAAGAACACACATGCAATGACCACTGGTTGATCCATAAGTTGTTTCTGGAAAAGAAAACACATGCAATGAGTCTAGTGGATCCATGTGTGGTTTGTGGAAAGAACACACATGCAATAACTCTAGTGCTGGTTTGTGGTTTTAGTATAAGAACAAACATGCAATGACTCTAGTGGTTCATCCATGTGTGGTTTGTGGAAAGAACACACATGCAATGACTCTGGTTGATCCATATGTGGTTTGTGGAAAGAACACACATGCAATGACCACTGGTGGATCCATGTGTGGTTTGTAGAAAATAACACACATGTAATGACCACTGGTTGATCCATATGTGGTTTGTGGAAAGAACACACATGGAAGGACTCTAGTGGTGGATCCATAAGTTGTTTCTGGAAAAGAACACACATGCAATGACAGTGGTGGATCCATGTGTGGTTTGTGGAAAGAACACACATGCAATGAATCTAGTTCTGGTTTGTGGTTTTAGTATAAGAACAAACATGCAATGACTCTAGTGGTTGATCCAGGTGTGGTTTTTGGAAAGAACACACATGTAATGACTCTGGTTGATCCATATGTGGTTTGTGTAAAGAACACACATGCAATGATCACTAGTGGATCCATATGTGGTTTGTGGAAAGAACACACATGCAATGACCACTTGTGGTTGATCCATGTGTGGTTTGTGTAATGAACACACATGCCATGACAGTGGTGGATCCATGTGTGGTTTGTGAAAAGAACACACATGCAATGACTATAGTGTTGGTTTTAGTATAAGAACAAACATGCAATGACTCTATTGGTTGATCCATGTGTGGTTTGTGGAAAGAACACACATGCAATGACTCTAGTTGATCCATATGTGGTTTGTGGAAAGAACACACATGCAATAACCACTAGTAGATCCATGTGTGGTTTGTGGAAAAGAACACACATGCCATGACCACTAGTTGATCCATGTGTGGTTTGTGGACAGAACACACATGCAATGACTCTTGTGTTGGTTTTAGTATAAGAACACACATGCAATGACTCTAGTGGTGGATCCATGTGTGGTTTGTGGAAAAGAACACACATGCAATGACCACTGGTTTATCCATGTGTGGTTTGTGAAAAGAACACACATGCAATGACTCTAGTGTTGGTTTTAGTATAAGAACAAACATGCAATGACTCTACTGGTTCATCCATGTGTGGTTTGTTGAAAGAACACACATGCAATGACTCTGGTTGATCCATATGTGGTTTGTGGAAAGAACACACATGCAATGACCACTGGTGGATCCATGTGTGGTTTGTGGAAAAGAACACATATGCAATGACCACTGGTTGATCCGTGTGTGGTTTGTGGAAAGAACACACATGCAATGACTCTAGTGTTGGTTTTATTATAAGAATACACGTGCAATGACTCTAGTGGTGGATCCATGTGTGCTTTGTGGAAAAGAACACACATGCAATGACCACTGGTTGATCCATGTGTGGTTTGTGGAAATAACACACATGCAATAACTCTAGTGTTGGTTCTAGTATAAGAACAAACATGTAATGACTCTAGTGTTTGATCCATGTCTGGTTTGTGGAAATAACACACATGCAATGACTCTAGTGGTTGATCCATGTGTGGTTTGTGGAAATAACACAGATGCAATGATTTTAATGGATCCATAAGTGGTTTATTGAAAAGAACACACATGCAATGACCACTGGTTGATCCATAAGTTGTTTGTGGAAAAGAACACACATGCAATGAGTCTAGTGGATCCATGTGTGGTTTGTGGAAAGAGCACACATGAAATAACTGTAATGCTGGTTTGTGGTTTTAGTATAAGAACAAACATGCAATGACTGTAGTGGTTGATCCATGTGTGATTTGTGGAAAGAACACACATGCAATGACTCTGGTTGATCCATATGTGGTTTGTGGAAAGAATACACATGCAATGACCACTGGTGGATCCATATGTGGTTTGTGGAAAGAACACACATGCAATGACCACTTGTGGTTGATCCATGTGTGGTTTGTGGAAAGAACACACATGCAATGACAGTGGTGGATCCATGTGTGGTTTGTGAAAAGAACACACATGCAATGACTCTAGTTTTGGTTTTAGTATAACAACAAACATGCAATGACTCTAGTGGTTGATCCATATGTGGTTTGTGGAAAGAACACACATGCAATGACTCTGGTTGATCCATATGTGGTTTGTGCAAAGAACACACATGCAATGACCACTGGTGGATCCATGTGTGGTTTGTGGAAAAGAACACACATGCAATGACCACTGGTTGATCCATGTGTGGTTTGTGGAAAGAACACACATGCAATGACTCTAGTGTTGGTTTTAGTATAAGAACACACATGCAATGACTCTAGTGGTGGATCCATGTGCGGTTTGTGGAAAAGAACACACATGCAATGACTCTAGTGGTTGATCCATGTGTGGTTTGTGGAAATAACACACATGCAATGACTCTAGTGGTTGATGCATGTGTGGTTTGTGGAAATAACACACATGCAATGACTCTAGTGTTGGTTCTAGTATAAGAACACACATGCAATGACTCTAGTGGTTGATCCATGTGTGGTTTGTGGAAATAACACACATGCAATGACTCTAGTGGTTGATCCATATGTGGTTTGTGGAAATGACACACATGCAATGACCACTGGTGGATCCATGTGTGGTTTGTGGAAAAGAACACACATGCAATGACCACTGGTTGATCCATATGTGGTTTCTGGAAAGAACACACATGGAATGACTCTAGTGGTGGATCCATAAGTTGTTTCTGGAAAAGAACACACATGCAATGACAATGGTGGATCCATGTGTGGTTTGTGGAAAGAATACACATGCAATGACTCTAGTGCTGGTTTGTGGTTTTAGTATAAGAACAAACATGCAGTGACTCTAGTGGTCGATCCATGTGTGGTTTTTGGAAAGAACACACATGCAATGACTCTGGTTGATCCATATGTGGTTTGTGGAAAGTACAAATATGCAATGACCACTGGTGGATCCACATGTGGTTTATGGAAAGAACACACATGCAATGACCACTTGTGGTTGATGCATGTGTGGTTTGTGGAAAGAACACACATGCCATGACAGTGGTGGATCCATGTGTGGTTTGTGAAAAGAACACACATGCAATGACTCTAGTGTTGGTTTTAGTATAAGAACAAACATGCAATGACTCTAGTGGTTGATCCATGTGTGGTTTATGGAAAGAACACACATGCAATGACTCTGGTTGATCCATATGTGGTTAGTGGAAAGAACACACATACAATGACCACTGGTGGATCCATGTGTGGTTTGTGGAAAAGAACACACATGCCATGACCACTGGTTGATCCATGTGTGGTTTCTGGAAAGAACACACATGCAATGACTCTAGTGTTGGTTTAGTATAAGAACACACATGCAATGACTCTAGTGGTGGATCCATGTGTGGTTTGTGGACAAGAACACACATGCAATGACCACTGGTTGATCCATGTGTGGTTTGTGAAAAGAACACACATGCAATGACTCTAGTGTTGGTTTTAGTATAAGAACAAACATGCAATGACTCTACTGGTTGATCCATGTGTGGTTTGTGGAAAGAACACACATGCAATGACTCTGGTTGATCCATATGTGGTTTGTGGAAAGAACACACATGCAATGACCACTGGTGGATCAATGTGTGGTTTGTGAAAAAGAACACACATGCAATGACCACTGGTTGATCCATGTGTGGTTTGTGGAAAGAACACACATGCAATGACTCTAGTGTTGGTTTTATTATAAGAACACACATGCAATGACTCTAGTGGTGGATCCATGTGTGGTTTGTGGAAAAGAACACACATGCAATGACCACTGGTTGATCCATGTGTGGTTTGTGGAAATAACACACATGCAATGACTCTAGTGTTGTTTCTAGTATAAGAACACCCATGCAATGTCTCTAGTGGTTGATCCATGTGTGGTTTGTGGAAATAACACACATGCAATGACACTAGTGGTTGATCCATATGTGGTTTGTGGAAATAACACACATGCAATGACCACTGGTTGATCCATGTGTGGTTTGTGAAAAGAACACACATGCAATGACTCTAGTGTTGGTTTTAGTATAAGAACAAACATGCAATGACTCTAGTGGTTGATCCATGTCTGGTTTGTGGAAAGAACACACATGCAATGACTCTGGTTGATCCATATGTGGTTTGTGGAAATAACACACATGCAATGACCACTGGTGGATCCATGTGTGGTTTGTGGAAAAGAACACACATGCCATGACCACTGGTTGATCCATGTGTGGTTTGTGGAAAGAACACACATGCAATGACTCTGGTGTTGGTTTTAGTATAAGAACACACATGCAATGACTCTAGTGGTGGATCCATGTGTGGTTTGTGGAAAAGAACACACATGCAATGACCACTGGTTGATCCATGTGTGGTTTGTGGAAATAACACACATGCAATGACTCTAGTGTTGGTTTTAGTATAAGAACAAACATGCAATGACTCTAGTGGTTGATCCATGTGTGGTTTGTGGAAAGAACACACATGCAATGACTCTGGTTGATCCATATGTGGTTTGTGTTAAGAACACACATGCAATGACCACTGGTGGATCCATATGTGGTTTGTGGAAAGAACACACATGCAATGACCACTTGTGGTTGATCCATGTGTGGTTTGTGTAAAGAACACACATGCAATGACCACTGGTTGATCCATGTGTGGTTTGTGGAAATAACACACATGCAATGACTCTAGTGTTGGTTTTAGTATAAGAACAAACATGCAATGACTCTAGTGGTTGATCCATGTGTGGTTTGTGGAAAAGAACACACATTCAATGACCACTAGTTGATCCATATGTGGTTTCTGGACAGAACACACATGGAATGACTCTAGTGGTGGATCCATAAGTTGTTTCTGGAAAAGAACACACATGCAATGAAAGTGGTGGATCCATGTGTGGTTTGTGGAAAGAACACACATGCAATGACTCTAGTGCTGGTTTGTGGTTTTAGTATAAGAACAAACATGCAATGACTCTAGTGGTGGATCCATGTGTGGTTTGTGGAAAAGAACACACATGCAATGACCACTGGTTGATCCATGTGTGGTTTGTGGAAATAACACACATGCAATGACTCTAGTGTTGGTTCTAGTATAAGAACAGACATGCAATGACTCTAGTGGTTGATCCATGTGTGGTTTGTGGAAATAACACACATGCAATGACTCTAGTGGTTGATCCATGTGTGGTTTGTGGAAATAACACACATGCAATGACCACTGCTGGATCCATGTGTGGTTTGTGGAAAAGAACACACATGCAATGACCACTGGTTGATCCATATGTGGTTTCTGGACAGAACACACATGGAATGACTCTAGTGGTGGATCCATAAGTTGTTTCTGGAAAAGAACACACATGCAATGAAAGTGGTGGATCCATGTGTGGTTTGTGGAAAGAACACACATGCAATGACTCTAGTGCTAGTTTGTGGTTTTAGTATAAGAACAAACATGCAATGACTCTAGTGGTTGATCCATGTGTGGTTTGTGGAAAGAACACACACGCAATGACTCTGGTTGATACATATGTGGTTTGTGTTAAGAACACACATGCAATGACCACTGGTGGATCCATATGTGGTTTGTGGAAAGAACACACATGCAATGACCACTTGTGGTTGATCCATGTGTGGTTTGTGTAAAGAACACACATGCCATCATAGTGGTAGATCCATGTGTGGTTTGTGAAAAGAACACACATGCAATGACTCTAGTGTTGGTTTTAGTATAAGAACAAACATGCAATGACTCTAGTGGTTGATCCATGTCTGGTTTGTGGAAAGAACACACATGCAATGACTCTGGTTGATCCATATGTGGTTTGTGGAAATAACACACATGCAATGACCACTGGTGGATCCATGTGTGGTTTGTGGAAAAGAACACACATGCCATGACCACTGGTTGATCCATGTGTGGTTTGTGGAAAGAACACACATGCAATGACTCTGGTGTTGGTTTTAGTATAAGAACACACATGCAATGACTCTAGTGGTGGATCCATGTGTGGTTTGTGGAAAAGAACACACATGCAATGACCACTGGTTGATCCATGTGTGGTTTGTGGAAATAACACACATGCAATGACTCTAGTGTTGGTTTTAGTATAAGAACAAACATGCAATGACTCTAGTGGTTGATCCATGTGTGGTTTGTGGAAAGAACACACATGCAATGACTAGTTGATCCATATGTGGTTTGTGTTAAGAACACATGCAATGACCACTGGTGGATCCATATGTGGTTTGTGGAAAGAACACACATGCAATGACCACTTGTGGTTGATCCATGTGTGGTTTGTGTAAAGAACACACATGCAATGACCACTGGTTGATCCATGTGTGGTTTGTGGAAATAACACACATGCAATGACTCTAGTGTTGGTTTTAGTATAAGAACAAACATGCAATGACTCTAGTGGTTGATCCATGTGTGGTTTGTGGAAAGAACACACATTCAATGACCACTAGTTGATCCATATGTGGTTTCTGGACAGAACACACATGGAATGACTCTAGTGGTGGATCCATAAGTTGTTTCTGGAAAAGAACACACATGCAATGAAAGTGGTGGATCCATGTGTGGTTTGTGGAAAGAACACACATGCAATGACTCTAGTGCTGGTTTGTGGTTTTAGTATAAGAACAAACATGCAATGACTCTAGTGGTTGATCCATGTGTGGTTTGTGGAAAGAACACACACGCAATGACTCTGGTTGATACAAATGTGGTTTGTGTTAAGAACACACATGCAATGACCACTGGTGGATCCATATGTGGTTTGTGGAAAGAACACACATGCAATGACCACTTGTGGTTGATCCATGTGTGGTTTGTATAAAGAACACACATGCCATGATAGTGGTAGATCCATGTGTGGTTTGTGAAAAGAACACACATGCAATGACTCTAGTGTTGGTTTTAGTATAAGAACAAACATGCAATGACTCTAGTGGTTGATCCATGTGTGGTTTGTGGAAAGAACACACATGCAATGATTCTGGTTGATCCATATGTGGTTTGTGGAAAGAACACACATGCAATGACCACTGGTGGATCCATGTGTGGTTTGTGGAAAAGAACACACATGCAATGACCCCTAGTTGATCCATGTGTGGTTTGTGGAAAGAACACACATGCAATGACTCTCGTGTTGGTTTTAGTATAAGAACACACATGCAATGACTCTAGTGGTGGATCCACGTGTGGTTTGTGGAAAAGAACACACATGCAATGACCACTGGTTGATCCATGTGTGGTTTGTGGAAATAACACACATGCAATGACTCTAGTGTTGGTTTTAGTATAAGAACAAACATGCAATGACTCTAGTGATTGATCCATGTGTGGTTTGTGGAAAGAACACACATGCAATGACTCTGGTTGATCCATATGTGGTTTGTGTTAAGAACACACATGCAATGACCACTGGTGGATCCATATGTGGTTTGTGGAAAGAACACACATGTAATGACCACTTGTGGTTGATCCATGTGTGGTTTGTGTAAAGAACACACATGCCATGATAGTGGTAGATCCTTGTGTGGTTTGTGAAAAGAACACACATGCAATGACTCTAGTGTTGGTTTTAGTATAAGAACAAACATGCAATGACTCTAGTGGTTGATCCATGTGTGGTTTGTGGAAAGAACACACATGCAATGACTCTGGTTGATCCATATGTGGTTTGTGGAAAGAACACACATGCAATAACCACTGGTGGATCCATGTGTGGTTTGTGAAAAAGAACACACATGCCATGACCACTGGTTGATCCATGTGTGGTTTGTGGAAAGAACACACATGCAATGACTCTGGTTGATCCATATGTGGTTTGTGGAAAGAACACACATGCAATGACCACTGGTGGATCCATCTGTGGTTTGTGGAAAAGAACACACATGCTATGACAACTGGTTGATCCATGTGTGGTTTGTGAAAAGAACACACATGCAATGACAGTGGTGGATCCATGTGTGGTTTGTGAAAAGAACACATGCAATGACTCTAGTGCTAGTTTTAGTATAAGAGCACACATGCAATGACTCTAGTGGCTCCACATGTGGTTTGTGAAAAAAACACATGCAATGACCACTGGTAGATCCATAAGTTGTTTGTGGAAAAGAACACACATGCAATGAGTCTAGTGGATCCATGTGTGGTTTGTGGAAAGAACACACATGCAATGACTCTAGTGCTGGTTTGTGGTTTTAGTATAAGAACAAACATGCAATGACTCTAGTGGTTGATCCATGTCTGGTTTGTGGAAAGAACACATATGCAATGACTCTGGTTGATCCATATGTGGTTTGTGGAAAGAACACACATGCAATGACCACTGGTGGATCCATATGTGGTTTGTGGAAAGAACACACATGCAATGACCACTTGTGGTTGATCCATGCGTGGTTTGTGGAAAGAACACACATGCAATGACAGTGGTGGATCCATGTGTGGTTTGTGAAAAGAACACACATGCAATGACTCTAGTGTTGGTTTTAGTTATAAGAACAAACATGCAATGACTCTAGTGGTTGATCCATGTGTGGTTTGTGGAAAGAACACACACGCAATGACTCTGGTTGATACATATGTGGTTTGTGTTAAGAACACACATGCAATGACCACTGGTGGATCCATATGTGGTTTGTGGAAAGAACACACATGCAATGACCACTTGTGGTTGATCCATGTGTGGTTTGTGTAAAGAACACACATGCCATCATAGTGGTAGATCCATGTGTGGTTTGTGAAAATAACACACATGCAATGACTCTAGTGTTGGTTTTAGTATAAGAACAAACATGCAATGACTCTAGTGGTTGATCCATGTCTGGTTTGTGGAAAGAACACACATGCAATGACTCTGGTTGATCCATATGTGGTTTGTGGAAATAACACACATGCAATGACCACTGGTGGATCCATGTGTGGTTTGTGGAAAAGAACACACATGCCATGACCACTGGTTGATCCATGTGTGGTTTGTGGAAAGAACACACATGCAATGACTCGTGTTGGTTTTAGTATAAGAACACACATGCAATGACTCTAGTGGTGGTTCCATGTGTGGTTTGTGGAAAGAACACACATGCAATGACCACTGGTTGATCCATGTGTGGTTTGTGGAAATAACACACATGCAATGACTCTAGTGTTGGTTTTAGTATAAGAACAAACATGCAATGACTCTAGTGGTTGATCCACGTGTGGTTTGTGGAAAGAACACACATGCAATGACTCTGGTTGATCCATATGTGGTTTGTGTTAAGAACACACATGCAATGACCACTGGTGGATCCATATGTGGTTTGTGGAAAGAACACACATGCAATGACCACTTGTGGTTGATCCATGTGTGTTTTGTGTAAAGAACACACATGCAATGACCACTGGTTGATCCATGTGTGGTTTGTGGAAATAACACACATGCAATGACTCTAGTGTTGGTTTTAGTATAAGAACAAACATGCAATGACTCTAGTGGTTGATCCATGTGTGGTTTGTGGAAAAGAACACACATTCAGTGACCACTAGTTGATCCATATGTGGTTTCTGGACAGAACACACATGGAATGACTCTAGTGGTGGATCCATAAGTTGTTTCTGGAAAAGAACACACATGCAATGAAAGTGGTGGATCCTTGTGTGGTTTGTGGAAAGAACACACATGCAATGACTCTAGTGCTGGTTTGTGGTTTTAGTATAAGAACAAACATGCAATGACTCTAGTGGTTGATCCATGTGTGGTTTGTGGAAAGAACACACACGCAATGACTCTGGTTGATACAAATGTGGTTTGTGTTAAGAACACACATGCAATGACCACTGGTGGATCCATATGTGGTTTGTGGAAAGAACACACATGCAATGACCACTTGTGGTTGATCCATGTGTGGTTTGTATAAAGAACACACATGCCATGATAGTGGTAGATCCATGTGTGGTTTGTGAAAAGAACACACATGCAATGACTCTAGTGTTGGTTTTAGTATAAGAACAAACATGCAATGACTCTAGTGGTTGATCCATGTGTGGTTTGTGGAAAGAACACACATGCAATGATTCTGGTTGATCCATATGTGGTTTGTGGAAAGAACACACATGCAATGACCACTGGTGGATCCATGTGTGGTTTGTGGAAAAGAACACACATGCAATGACCAATGGTTGATCCATGTGTGGTTTGTGGAAAGAACACACATGCAATGACTCTCGTGTTGGTTTTAGTATAAGAACACACATGCAATGACTCTAGTGGTGGATCCACGTGTGGTTTGTGGAAAAGAACACACATGCAATGACCACTGGTTGATCCATGTGTGGTTTGTGGAAATAACACACATGCAATGACTCTAGTGTTGGTTTTAGTATAAGAACAAACATGCAATGACTCTAGTGATTGATCCATGTGTGGTTTGTGGAAAGAACACACATGCAATGACTCTGGTTGATCCATATGTGGTTTGTGTTAAGAACACACATGCAATGACCACTGGTGGATCCATATGTGGTTTGTGGAAAGAACACACATGTAATGACCACTTGTGGTTGATCCATGTGTGGTTTGTGTAAAGAACACACATGCCATGATAGTGGTAGATCCTTGTGTGGTTTGTGAAAAGAACACACATGCAATGACTCTAGTGTTGGTTTTAGTATAAGAACAAACATGCAATGACTCTAGTGGTTGATCCATGTGTGGTTTGTGGAAAGAACACACATGCAATGACTCTGGTTGATCCATATGTGGTTTGTGGAAAGAACACACATGCAATAACCACTGGTGGATCCATGTGGGGTGTGAAAAGAACACACATGCCATGACCACTGGTTGATCCATGTGTGGTTTGTGGAAAGAACACACATGCAATGACTCTGGTTGATCCATATGTGGTTTGTGGAAAGAACACACATGCAATGACCACTGGTGGATCCATCTGTGGTTTGTGGAAAAGAACACACATGCTATGACAACTGGTTGATCCATGTGTGGTTTGTGAAAAGAACACACATGCAATGACAGTGGTGGATCCATGTGTGGTTTGTGAAAAGAACACACATGCAATGACTCTAGTGCTAGTTTTAGTATAAGAGCACACATGCAATGACTCTAGTGGCTCCACATGTGGTTTGTGAAAAAAACACATGCAATGACCACTGGTAGATCCATAAGTTGTTTGTGGAAAAGAACACACATGCAATGAGTCTAGTGGATCCATGTGTGGTTTGTGGAAAGAACACACATGCAATGACTCTAGTGCTGGTTTGTGGTTTTAGTATAAGAACAAACATGCAATGACTCTACTGGTTGATCCATGTCTGGTTTGTGGAAAGAACACATATGCAATGACTCTGGTTGATCCATATGTGGTTTGTGGAAAGAACACACATGCAATGACCACTGGTGGATCCATATGTGGTTTGTGGAAAGAACACACATGCAATGACCACTTGTGGTTGATCCATGCGTGGTTTGTGGAAAGAACACACATGCAATGACTCTAGTGTTGGTTTTAGTTATAAGAACAAACATGCAATGACTCTAGTGGTTGATCCATGTGTGGTTTGTGGAAAGAACACACACGCAATGACTCTGGTTGATACATATGTGGTTTGTGGAAAGAACACACATGCAATGACCACTTGTGGTTGATCCATGTGTGGTTTGTGTAAAGAACACACATGCCATCATAGTGGTAGATCCATGTGTGGTTTGTGAAAATAACACACATGCAATGACTCTAGTGTTGGTTTTAGTATAAGAACAAACATGCAATGACTCTAGTGGTTGATCCATGTCTGGTTTGTGGAAAGAACACACATGCAATGACTCTGGTTGATCCATATGTGGTTTGTGGAAATAACACACATGCAATGACCACTGGTGGATCCATGTGTGGTTTGTGGAAAAGAACACACATGCCATGACCACTGGTTGATCCATGTGTGGTTTGTGGAAAGAACACACATGCAATGACTCTGGTGTTGGTTTTAGTATAAGAACACACATGCAATGACTCTAGTGGTGGATCCATGTGTGGTTTGTGGAAAAGAACACACATGCAATGACCACTGGTTGATCCATGTGTGGTTTGTGGAAATAACACACATGCAATGACTCTAGTGTTGGTTTTAGTATAAGAACAAACATGCAATGACTCTAGTGGTTGATCCATGTGTGGTTTGTGGAAAGAACACACATGCAATGACTCTGGTTGATCCATATGTGGTTTGTGTTAAGAACACACATGCAATGACCACTGGTGGATCCATATGTGGTTTGTGGAAAGAACACACATGCAATGACCACTTGTGGTTGATCCATGTGTGTTTTGTAAGAACACACATGCAATGACCACTGGTTGATCCATGTGTGGTTTGTGGAAATAACACACATGCAATGACTCTAGTGTTGGTTTTAGTATAAGAACAAACATGCAATGACTCTAGTGGTTGATCCATGTGTGGTTTGTGGAAAAGAACACACATTCAATGACCACTAGTTGATCCATATGTGGTTTCTGGACAGAACACACATGGAATGACTCTAGTGGTGGATCCATAAGTTGTTTCTGGAAAAGAACACACATGCAATGAAAGTGGTGGATCCTTGTGTGGTTTGTGGAAAGAACACACATGCAATGACTCTAGTGCTGGTTTGTGGTTTTAGTATAAGAACAAACATGCAATGACTCTAGTGGTTGATCCATGTGTGGTTTGTGGAAAGAACACACACGCAATGACTCTGGTTGATACAAATGTGGTTTGTGTTAAGAACACACATGCAATGACCACTGGTGGATCCATATGTGGTTTGTGGAAAGAACACACATGCAATGACCACTTGTGGTTGATCCATGTGTGGTTTGTATAAAGAACACACATGCCATGATAGTGGTAGATCCATGTGTGGTTTGTGAAAAGAACACACATGCAATGACTCTAGTGTTGGTTTTAGTATAAGAACAAACATGCAATGACTCTAGTGGTTGATCCATGTGTGGTTTGTGGAAAGAACACACATGCAATGATTCTGGTTGATCCATATGTGGTTTCTGGAAAGAACACACATGCAATGACCACTGGTGGATCCATGTGTGGTTTGTGGAAAAGAACACACATGCAATGACCACTGGTTGATCCATGTGTGGTTTGTGGAAAGAACACACATGCAATGACTCTCGTGTTGGTTTTAGTATAAGAACACACATGCAATGACTCTAGTGGTGGATCCACGTGTGGTTTGTGGAAAAGAACACACATGCAATGACCACTGGTTGATCCATGTGGTTTTTGGAAATAACACAGATGCAATGACTCTAGTGTTGGTTTTAGTATAAGAACAAACATGCAATGACGCTAGTGATTGATCCATGTGGTTTGTGGAAAGAACACACATGCAATGACTCTGGTTGATCCATATGTGGTTTGTGTTAAGAACACACATGCAATGACCACTGGTGGATCCATATGTGGTTTGTGGAAAGAACACACATGTAATGACCACTTGTGGTTGATCCATGTGTGGTTTGTGTAAAGAACACACATGCCATGATAGTGGTAGATCCTTGTGTGGTTTGTGAAAAGAACACACATGACTCTAGTGTTGGTTTTAGTATAAGAACAAACATGCAATGACTCTAGTGGTTGATCCATGTGTGGTTTGTGGAAAGAACACACATGCAATGACTCTGGTTGATCCATATGTGGTTTGTGGAAAGAACACACATGCAATAACCACTGGTGGATCCATGTGTGGTTTGTGAAAAAGAACACACATGCCATGACCACTGGTTGATCCATGTGTGGTTTGTGGAAAGAACACACATGCAATGACTCTGGTTGATCCATATGTGGTTTGTGGAAAGAACACACATGCAATGACCACTGGTGGATCCATATGTGGTTTGTGGAAAAGAACACACATGCTATGACAACTGGTTGATCCATGTGTGGTTTGTGAAAAGAACACACATGCAATGACAGTGGTGGATCCATGTGTGGTTTGTGAAAAGAACACACATGCAATGACTCTAGTGCTAGTTTTAGTATAAGAGCACACATGCAATGACTCTAGTGGCTCCACATGTGGTTTGTGAAAAAAAACACATGCAATGACCACTGGTAGATCCATAAGTTGTTTGTGGAAAAGAACACACATGCAATGAGTCTAGTGGATCCATGTGTGTTTTGTGGAAAGAACACACATGCAATGACTCTAGTGCTGGTTTGTGGTTTTAGTATAAGAACAAACATGCAATGACTCTAGTGGTTGATCCATGTCTGGTTTGTGGAAAGAACACATATGCAATGACTCTGGTTGATCCATATGTGGTTTGTGGAAAGAACACACATGCAATGACCACTGGTGGATCCATATGTGGTTTGTGGAAAGAACACACATGCAATGACCACTTGTGGTTGATCCATGCGTGGTTTGTGGAAAGAACACACATGCAATGACAGTGGTGGATCCATGTGTGGTTTGTGAAAAGAACACACATGCAATGACTCTAGTGCTGGTTTGTGGTTTTAGTATAAGAACAAACATGCAATGACTCTAGTGGTTGATCCATGTGTGGTTTGTGGAAAGAACACACACGCAATGACTCTGGTTGATACAAATGTGGTTTGTGTTAAGAACACACATGCAATGACCACTGGTGGATCCATATGTGGTTTGTGGAAAGAACACACATGCAATGACCACTTGTGGTTGATCCATGTGTGGTTTGTATAAAGAACACACATGCCATGATAGTGGTAGATCCATGTGTGGTTTGTGAAAAGAACACACATGCAATGACTCTAGTGTTGGTTTTAGTATAAGAACAAACATGCAATGACTCTAGTGGTTGATCCATGTGTGGTTTGTGGAAAGAACACACATGCAATGATTCTGGTTGATCCATATGTGGTTTCTGGAAAGAACACACATGCAATGACCACTGGTGGATCCATGTGTGGTTTGTGGAAAAGAACACACATGCAATGACCACTGGTTGATCCATGTGTGGTTTGTGGAAAGAACACACATGCAATGACTCTCGTGTTGGTTTTAGTATAAGAACACACATGCAATGACTCTAGTGGTGGATCCACGTGTGGTTTGTGGAAAAGAACACATGCAATGACCTGGTTGATCCATGTGTGGTTTGTGGAAATAACACACATGCAATGACTCTAGTGTTGGTTTTAGTATAAGAACAAACATGCAATGACTCTAGTGATTGATCCATGTGTGGTTTGTGGAAAGAACACACATGCAATGACTCTGGTTGATCCATATGTGGTTTGTGTTAAGAACACACATGCAATGACCACTGGTGGATCCATATGTGGTTTGTGGAAAGAACACACATGTAATGACCACTTGTGGTTGATCCATGTGTTGTTTGTGTAAAAGAACACATTCCATGATAGTGGTAGATCCTTGTGTGGTTTGTGAAAAGAACACACATGCAATGACTCTAGTGTTGGTTTTAGTATAAGAACAAACATGCAATGACTCTAGTGGTTGATCCATGTGTGGTTTGTGGAAAGAACACACATGCAATGACTCTGGTTGATCCATATGTGGTTTGTGGAAAGAACACACATGCAATAACCACTGGTGGATCCATGTGTGGTTTGTGAAAAAGAACACACATGCCATGACCACTGGTTGATCCATGTGTGGTTTGTGGAAAGAACACACATGCAATGACTCTGGTTGATCCATATGTGGTTTGTGGAAAGAACACACATGCAATGACCACTGGTGGATCCATCTGTGGTTTGTGGAAAAGAACACACATGCTATGACAACTGGTTGATCCATGTGTGGTTTGTGAAAAGAACACACATGCAATGACAGTGGTGGATCCATGTGTGGTTTGTGAAAAGAACACACACATGCAATGACTCTAGTGCTAGTTTTAGTATAAGAACACACATGCAATGACTCTAGTGGCTCCACATGTGGTTTGTGAAAAAAAACACATGCAATGACCACTGGTAGATCCATAAGTTGTTTGTGGAAAAGAACACACATGCAATGAGTCTAGTGGATCCATGTGTGTTTTGTGGAAAGAACACACATGCAATGACTCTAGTGCTGGTTTGTGGTTTTAGTATAAGAACAAACATGCAATGACTCTAGTGGTTGATCCATGTCTGGTTTGTGGAAAGAACACATATGCAATGACTCTGGTTGATCCATATGTGGTTTGTGGAAAGAACACACATGCAATGACCACTGGTGGATCCATATGTGGTTTGTGGAAAGAACACACATGCAATGACCACTTGTGGTTGATCCATGCGTGGTTTGTGGAAAGAACACACATGCAATGACAGTGGTGGATCCATGTGTGGTTTGTGAAAAGAACACACATGCAATGACTCTAGTGTTGGTTTTAGTTATAAGAACAAACATGCAATGACTCTAGTGGTTGATCCATGTGTGGTTTGTGGAAAGAACACACATGCAATGACTCTGGTTGATCCATATGTGGTTTGTGGAAAGAACACACATGCAATGACCACTGGTGGATCCATGTGTGGTTTGTGGAAAAGAACACACATGTAATGACCACTAGTTGATCCATGTGTGGTTTGTGGAAAGAACACACATGCAATGACTCTAGTGTTGGTTTTAGTATAAGAACACACATGCAATGACTCTTGTGGTGGATCCATGTGTGGTTTGTGGAAAAGAACACACATGCAATGACCACTGGTTGATCCATGTGTGGTTTATGAAAATAACACACATGCAATGACTCTAGTGGTTGATCCATGTGTGGTGTGTGGAAATAACACACATGCAATGACTCTAGTGTTGGTTCTAGTATAGGAACAAACATGCAATGACTCTAGTGGTCGATCCATGTGTGGTTTGTGGAAATAACACACATGCAATGACTCTAGTGGTTGATCCATGTGTGGTTTGTGGAAATAACACACATGCAATGACTGTAATGGATCCATAAGTCGTTTGTGGAAAATAACACACATGCAATGACCACTGGTGGTTTGTGGAAAGAACACACATGGAATGACTCTAGTGGTGGATCCATAAGTTGTTCAGGAAAGGAACACACATGCAATGACAGTGGTGGATCCATGTGTGGTTTGTGGATAGAACACACATGCAATGACTCTAGTGCTAGTTTTAGTATAGGAACACACATATAATGACTCTAGTGGGTCCACATGTGGTTTGTGAAAAGAACACACATGCAATGACCACTGTATGATCCATATGTTGTTTGTGGAAAAGAACACACATGCAATGACCACTAGTTGATCCATGTGTGGTTTGTGGAAAGAACACACATGCAATGACCACTGGTGGATCCATGTGTGGTTTGTGGAAAGAACACACATGAAATTACTCTGGTTGATCCATATGTGGTTTGTGGAAAGAACACACATGCAATGACTCTGGTTGATCCATGTGGGGTTTGTGGAAATAACACACATGCAATGACTGTAATGGATCCATAAGTGGTTTGTGGAAAAGAACACACATACAATGACCACTGGTTGATCCATATGTGGTTTGTGGAAAGAACACACATGGAATGACTCTAGTGGTGGATCCATAAGTTGTTTCTGGAAAAGAACACACATGCAATGACAGTGGTGGATCCATGTGTGGTTTGTGGATAGAACACACATGCAATGACTCTAGTGGGTCCACATGTGGTTTGAGAAAAGAACACACATGCAATGACCACTGTATGATCCATAAGTTGTTTGAGGAAAAGAACACACATGCAATGAGTCTAGTGGATCCATGTGTGGTTCGTGGAAAAGAACACACATGCAATGACTCTAGTGCTGGTTTGTGGTTTTAGTATAAGAACAAACATGCAATGAATCTAGTGGTTGATCCATGTGTGGTTTGTGGAAAGAACACACATGCAATGACTCTAGATGATCCATATGTGGTTTGTGGAAATAACACACATGCAATGAACACTAGTGGATCCATGTGTGGTTTGTGGAAAAGAACACACATGCAATGACCACTGGTTGATCCATGTGTGGTTTGGGGAAAGAACAGACATGCAATGACAGTGGTGGATCCATGTGTTTTTTTCAAAAGAACACACATGCAATGACTCTATTGCTAGTTTTAGTATAAGAACACACATGCAATGACTCTAGTGGGTCCACATGTGGTTTGTGAAAAGCACACACATGCAATGTCCAGTGGTTGATCCATAAGTTGTTTGTTGATAAGAACACACATGCAATGAGTCTAGTGGATCCATGTGTGGTTTGTGGAAAAGAACACACATGCAATGATTCTAGTGCTGGTTTGTGGTTTTAGTATAAGAACAAACATGTAATTACTCAAATGGATCCATATGTGGTTTGTGGAAAGAACACACATGCAATGACTCTGGTTGATCCATATGTGGTTTGTGGAAAGAACACACATGCAATAACTCTAGTGGTGGATCCATGTGTGGTTTGTGGAAAATAACACACATGCAATGACCACTGGTTGATCCATGTGTGGTTTGTGGAAATAACACACATGCAATGACTCTAGTGGTTGATTCATGTGTGGTTTGTGAAAAGAACACACATGCAATGACTCTAGTGTTGGTTTTAGTATAAGAACACACATGCAATGACTCTAGTGGTTGATCCATGTGTGGTTTGTGGAAATAACACATATGGAATGACTCTAGTGGTTGATCCATGTGTGGTTTGTGGAAATAACACACATGCAATGACTCTAGTGGTTGATCCATGTGTGGTTTGTGGAAATAAGACACATGCAATGATTGTAATGGATCCATAAGTGGTTTATTGAAAAGAACACACATGCAATGACTACGGGGGTATCCATATGTGGTTTGTGGAAAGAACACACATGCAACGACTCTAGTGGTTGATCCATGTGTGGCTTGTGGAAAAGAACACACATGCAATGACTCTAGTGCTAGTTTGTGGTTTTAGTATAAGAACAAACATGCAATGACTCTAGTGGTTGATCCATGTGTGGTTTGTGGAAAGAACACACATGCAATGACTCTAGTTGATCCATATGTGGTTTGTGGAAAGAACACACATGCAATGACCACTGGTGGATCCATGTGTGGTTTGTGGAAAAGAACACAGATGCAATGACCACTGGTCGATCCATGTGTGGTTTGTGGAAATAACAAACATGCAATGACTCTAGTGTTGGTTTTAGTATAAGAACACACATACAATGACTCTAGTGGTGGATCCATGTGTGGTTTGTGGAAAAGAACACACATGCAATGACCACTGGTTGATCCATGTGTGGTTTATGGAAAGAACACACATGCAATGACTCTAGTGGTTGATCCATGTGTGGTTTGTGGAAATAACACACATGCAATGACTCTAGTGTTGGTTCTAGTATAAGAACAAACATGCAATGACTCTAGTGGTTGATCCATGTGTGGTTTGTGGAAATAACACACATGCAATGACTCTAGTGTTGGTTCTAGTATAAGAACAAACATGCAATGACTCTAGTGGTTGATCCATGTGTGGTTTGTGGAAATAACACACATGCAATGACTCTAGTGGTTGATCCATGTGTGTTTTGTGGAAATAACACACATGCAATGACTGTAATGGATCCATAAGTGGTTTGTGGAAAAGAACACACATACAATGACCACTGGTTGATCCATATGTGGTTTGTGGAAAGAACACACATGGAATGACTCTAGTGGTGGATCCATAAGTTGTTTCTGGAAAAGAACACACATGCAATGACAGTGGTGGATCCATGTGTGGTTTGTGGATAGAACACACATGCAATGACTCTAGTGCTAGTTTTAGTATAGGAACACACATGCAATGACTCTAGTGGGTCCTCATGTGGTTTGTGAAAATAACACACATGCAATGACCACTGTATGATCCATAAGTTGTTTGTGGAAAAGAACACACATGCAATGACAGTGGTGGATCCATGTGTGGTTTGTGAAAAGAACACACATGCAATGACTCTAGTGCTAGTTTTAGTATAAGAACACACATGCAATGACTCTAGTGGCTCCACATGTGGTTTGTGGAAAAAAACACATGCAATGACCACTGGTAGATCCATAAGTTGTTTGTGGAAAAGAACACACATGCAATGAGTCTAGTGGATCCATGTGTGGTTTGTGGAAAGAACACACATGCAATGACTCTAGTGCTGGTTTGTGGTTTTAGTATAAGAACAAACATGCAATGACTCTAGTGGTTGATCCATGTCTGGTTTGTGGAAAGAACACATATGCAATGACTCTGGTTGATCCATATGTGGTTTGTGGAAAGAACACACATGCAATGACCACTGGTGGATCCATATGTGGTTTGTGGAAAGAACACACATGCAATGACCACTTGTGGTTGATCCATGCGTGGTTTGTGGAAAGAACACACATGCAATGACAGTGGTGGATCCATGTGTGGTTTGTGAAAAGAACACACATGCAATGACTCTAGTGTTGGTTTTAGTTATAAGAACAAACATGCAATGACTCTAGTGGTTGATCCATGTGTGGTTTGTGGAAAGAACACACATGCAATGACTCTGGTTGATCCATATGTGGTTTGTGGAAAGAACACACATGCAATGACCACTGGTGGATCCATGTGTGGTTTGTGGAAAAGAACACACATGTAATGACCACTAGTTGATCCATGTGTGGTTTGTGGAAAGAACACACATGCAATGACTCTAGTGTTGGTTTTAGTATAAGAACACACATGCAATGACTCTTGTGGTGGATCCATGTGTGGTTTGTGGAAAAGAACACATATGCAATGACCACTGGTTGATCCATGTGTGGTTTATGAAAATAACACACATGCAATGACTCTAGTGGTTGATCCATGTGTGGTGTGTGGAAATAACACACATGCAATGACTCTAGTGTTGGTTCTATTATAGGAACAAACATGCAATGACTCTAGTGGTCGATCCATGTGTGGTTTGTGGAAATAACACACATGCAATGACTCTAGTGGTTGATCCATGTGTGGTTTGTGGAAATAACACACATGCAATGACTGTAATGGATCCATAAGTCGTTTGTGGAAAATAACACACATGCAATGACCACTGGTGGTTTGTGGAAAGAACACACATGGAATGACTCTAGTGGTGGATCCATAAGTTGTTCAGGAAAGGAACACACATGCAATGACAGTGGTGGATCCATGTGTGGTTTGTGGATAGAACACACATGCAATGACTCTAGTGCTAGTTTTAGTATAGGAACACACATATAATGACTCTAGTGGGTCCACATGTGGTTTGTGAAAAGAACACACATGCAATGACCACTGTATGATCCATATGTTGTTTGTGGAAAAGAACACACATGGAATGACCACTAGTTGATTCATGTGTGGTTTGTGGAAAGAACACACATGCAATGACCACTGGTGGATCCATGTGTGGTTTGTGGAAAGAACACACATGAAATTACTCTGGTTGATCCATATGTGGTTTGTGGAAAGAACACACATGCAATGACTCTGGTTGATCCATGTGGGGTTTGTGGAAATAACACACATGCAATGACTGTAATGGATCCATAAGTGGTTTGTGGAAAAGAACACACATACAATGACCACTGGTTGATCCATATGTGGTTTGTGGAAAGAAAACACATGGAATGACTCTAGTGGTGGATCCATAAGTTGTTTCTGGAAAAGAACACACATGCAATGACAGTGGTGGATCCATGTGTGGTTTGTGGATAGAACACACATGCAATGACTCTAGTGGGTCCACATGTGGTTTGAGAAAAGAACACACATGCAATGACCACTGTATGATCCATAAGTTGTTTGAGGAAAAGAACACACATGCAATGAGTCTAGTGGATCCATGTGTGGTTCGTGGAAAAGAACACACATGCAATGACTCTAGTGCTGGTTTGTGGTTTTAGTATAAGAACAAACATGCAATGAATCTAGTGGTTGATCCATGTGTGGTTTGTGGAAAGAACACACATGCAATGACTCTAGATGATCCATATGTGGTTTGTGGAAATAACACATGCAATCAAAACTAGTGGATCCATGTGTGGTTTGTGGAAAAGAACACACATGCAATGACCACTGGTTGATCCATGTGTGGTTTGGGGAAAGAACAGACATGCAATGACAGTGGTGGATCCATGTGTTTTTTTTCAAAAGAACACACATGCAATGACTCTATTGCTAGTTTTAGTATAAGAACACACATGCAATGACTCTATTGCTAGTTTTAGTATAAGAACACACATGCAATGACTCTAGTGGGTCCACATGTGGTTTGTGAAAAGCACACACATGCAATGTCCAGTGGTTGATCCATAAGTTGTTTGTTGATAAGAACACACATGCAATGAGTCTAGTGGATCCATGTGTGGTTTGTGGAAAAGAACACACATGCAATGATTCTAGTGCTGGTTTGTGGTTTTAGTATAAGAACAAACATGTAATTACTCAAATGGATCCATATGTGGTTTGTGGAAAGAACACACATGCAATGACTCTGGTTGATCCATATGTGGTTTGTGGAAAGAACACACATGCAATAACTCTAGTGGTGGATCCATGTGTGGTTTGTGGAAAATAACACACATGCAATGACCACTGGTTGATCCATGTGTGGTTTGTGGAAATAACACACATGCAATGACTCTAGTGGTTGATTCATGTGTGGTTTGTGAAAAGAACACACATGCAATGACTCTAGTGTTGGTTTTAGTATAAGAACACACATGCAATGACTCTAGTGGTTGATCCATGTGTGGTTTGTGGAAATAACACATATGGAATGACTCTAGTGGTTGATCCATGTGTGGTTTGTGGAAATAACACACATGCAATGACTCTAGTGGTTGATCCATGTGTGGTTTGTGGAAATAAGACACATGCAATGATTGTAATGGATCCATAAGTGGTTTATTGAAAAGAACACACATGCAATGACTACTGGGGTATCCATATGTGGTTTGTGGAAAGAACACACATGCAACGACTCTAGTGGTTGATCCATGTGTGGTTTGTGGAAAAGAACACACATGCAATGACTCTAGTGCTAGTTTGTGGTTTTAGTATAAGAACAAACATGCAATGACTCTAGTGGTTGATCCATGTGTGGTTTGTGGAAAGAACACACATGCAATGACTCTAGTTGATCCATATGTGGTTTGTGGAAAGAACACACATGCAATGACCACTGGTGGATCCATGTGTGGTTTGTGGAAAAGAACACAGATGCAATGACCACTGGTCGATCCATGTGTGGTTTGTGGAAATAACAAACATGCAATGACTCTAGTGTTGGTTTTAGTATAAGAACACACATACAATGACTCTAGTGGTGGATCCATGTGTGGTTTGTGGAAAAGAACACACATGCAATGACCACTGGTTGATCCATGTGTGGTTTATGGAAAGAACACACATGCAATGACTCTAGTGGTTGATCCATGTGTGGTTTGTGGAAATAACACACATGCAATGACTCTAGTGTTGGTTCTAGTATAAGAACAAACATGCAATGACTCTAGTGGTTGATCCATGTGTGGTTTGTGGAAATAACACACATGCAATGACTCTAGTGTTGGTTCTACTACAAGAACAAACATGCAATGACTCTAGTGGTTGATCCATGTGTGGTTTGTGGAAATAACACACATGCAATGACTCTAGTGGTTGATCCATGTGTGGTTTGTGGAAATAACACACATGCAATGACTGTAATGGATCCATAAGTGGTTTGTGGAAAAGAACACACATACAATGACCACTGGTTGATCCATATGTGGTTTGTGGAAAGAACACACATGGAATGACTCTAGTGGTGGATCCATAAGTTGTTTCTGGAAAAGAACACACATGCAATGACAGTGGTGGATCCATGTGTGGTTTGTGGATAGAACACACATGCAATGACTCTAGTGCTAGTTTTAGTATAGGAACACACATGCAATGACTCTAGTGGGTCCTCATGTGGTTTGTGAAAATAACACACATGCAATGACCACTGTATGATCCATAAGTTGTTTGTGGAAAAGAACACACATGCAATGAGTCTAGTGGATCCATGTGTGGTTTCTGGAAAAGAACACACATGCAATGACTCTAGTGCTGGTTTGTGGTTTTAGTATAAGAACAAACATGCAATGAATCTAGTGGTTGATCCATGTGTGGTTTGTGGAAAGAACACACATGCAATGACTCTGGATGATCCATATGTGGTTTGTGGAAAGAACACACATGCAATGACAACTAGTGGATCCATGTGTAGTTTGTGGAAAAGAACACACATGCAATGACCACTGGTTGATCCATGTGTGGTTTGTGGAAAGAACACACATGCAACGCCAGTGGTGGATCCATGTGTTTTTTTGAAAAGAACACACATGCAATGACTCTAGTGCTAGTTTTACTATAAGAACACACATGCAATGACTCTAGTGGGTCCACATGTGGTTTGTGAGAAGAACACACATGCAATGTCCACTGGTTGATCCATAAGTGGTTTGTGGAAAAGAACACACGTGCAATGAGTCTAGTGGATCCATGTGTGGTTTGTGGAAAATAACACACATGCAATGATTCTAGTGCTGGTTTGTGGTTTTAGTATAAGAACAAACATGTAATTACTCAAATGGATCCATATGTGGTTTGTGGAAAGAACACACATGCAATGACTCTAGTGGTGGATCCATGTGTGGTTTGTGGAAAATAACACACATGCAATGACCACTTGTTGATCCATGTGTGGTTTGTGGAAATAACACACATGCAATGACTCTAGTGGTTGATTCATGTGTGGTTTGTGAAAAGAACACACATGCAATGACTCTAGTGTTGGTTTTAGTATAAGAACACACATGCAATGACTCTAGTGGTTGATCCATGTGTGGTTTGTGGAAATAACACATATGCAATGACTCTAGTGGTTGATCCATGTGTGGTTTGTGGAAATAACACACATGCAATGACTCTAGTGGTTGATCCATGTGTGGTTTGTGGAATTAAGACACATGCAATGATTGTAATGGATCCATAAGTGGTTTATTGAAAAGAACACACATGCAATGACCACTGGGGTATCCATATGTGGTTTGTGGAAAGAACACACATGCAACGACTCTAGTGGTTGATCCATGTGTGGTTTGTAGAAAAGAACACACATGCAATGACTCTAGTGCTAGTTTGTGGTTTTAGTATAAGAACAAACATGCAATGACTCTAGTGGTTGATCCATGTGTGGTTTGTGGAAAGAACACACATACAATGACTCTAGTTGATCCATATGTGGTTTGTGGAAAAAACACACATGCAATGACCACTGGTGGATCCATGTGTGGTTTGTGGAAAAGAACACACATGCAATGACCACTGGTCGATCCATGTGTGGTTTGTGGAAATAACACACATGCAATGACTATAGTGTTGGTTTTAGTATAAGAACACACATCCAATGACTCTAGTGGTGGATCCATGTGTGGTTTGTGGAAAAGAACACACATGCAATGACCACTGGTTGATCCATGTGTGGTTTACGGAAAGAACACACATGCAATGACTCTAGTGGTTGATCCATGTGTGCTTTGTGGAAATAACACACATGTAATGACTCTAGTGTTGGTTCTAGTATAAGAACAAACATGCAATGACTCTAGTGGTTGATCCATGTGTGGTTTGTGGAAATAACACACATGCAATGACTCTAGTGTTGGTTCTAGTATAAGAACAAACATGCAATGACTCTAGTGGTTGATCCATGTGTGGTGTGTGGAAATTACACACATGTAATGACTCTAGTGGTTGATCCATGTGTGGTTTGTGGAAATAACACACATGCAATGACTGTAATGGATCCATAAGTGGTTTGTGGAAAAGAACACACATACAATGACCACTCGTTGATCCATATGTGGTTTGTGGAAAGAACACACATGGAATGACTCTAGTGGTGGATCCATAAGTTGTTTCTGGAAAAGAACACACATGCAATGACAGTGGTGGATCCATGTGTGGTTTGTGGATAGAACACACATGCAATGACTCTAGTGCTAGTTTTAGTATAGGAACACACATGCAATGACTCTAGTGGGTCCACATGTGGTTTGTGAAAATAACACACATGCAATGACCACTGTATGATCCATAAGTTGTTTGTGGAAAAGAACACACATGCAATGAGTCTAGTGGATCCATGTGTGGTTTGTGGAAAAGAACACACATGCAATGACTCTAGTGCTGGTTTGTGGTTTTAGTATAAGAACAACCATGCAATGAATCTAGTGGTTGATCCATGTGTGGTTTGTGGAAAGAACACACATGCAATGACTCTGGATGATCCATATGTGGTTTGTGGAAAGAACACACATGCAATGACAACTAGTGGATCCATGTGTGGTTTGTGGAAAAGAACACACATGCAATGACCACTGGTTGATCCATGTGTGGTTTGTGGAAAGAACACACATGCAATGATAGTGGTGGATCCATGTGTTTTTTTTGAAAAGAACACACATGCAATGACTCTAGTGCTAGTTTTAGTATAAGAACACACATGCAATGACTCTAGTGGGTCCACATGTGGTTTGTGAAAAGAACACACAAGCAATGACTCTAGTGGGTCCACATGTGGTTTGTGAAAAGAACACACATGCAATGTCCACTGGTTGATCCATAAGTCGTTTGTGGAAAAGAACACACGTGCAATGAGTCTAGTGGATCCATGTGTGGTTTGTGGAAAAGAACACACATGCAATGACTCTAGTGCTGGTTTGTGGTTTTAGTATAAGAACAAACATGTAATTACTCAAATGGATCCATATGTGGTTTGTCGAAAGAACACACATGCAATGACTTTGGTTGATCCATATGTGGTTTGTGGAAAGAACACACATGCAATAACTCTAGTGGTGGATCCATGTGTGGTTTGTGGAAAAGAACACACATCCAATGACCACTGGTTGATCCATGTGTGGTTTGTGGAAATAACACACATGCAATGAATCTAGTGGGTATTCATGTGTGGTTTGTGAAAAGAACACACATGCAATGACTCCAGTGTTGGTTTTAGTATAAGAACACACATGCAATGACTCTAGTGGTTGATCCATGTGTGGTTTGTGGAAATAACACATATGCAATGACTCTAGTGGTTGATCCATGTGTGGTTTGTGGAAATAACACACATGCAATGCTTCTAGTGGTTGATCCATGTGTGGTTTGTGGAAATAACACACATGCAATGACTCTAGTGTTGGTTCTAGTATAAGAACAAACATGCAATGACTCTAGTGGTTGATCCATGTGTGGTTTGTGGAAATAACACACATGCAATGACTCTAGTGTTGGTTATAGTATAAGAACAAACATGAAATGACTCTAGTGGTTGATCCATGTGTGGTTTGTGGAAATAACACACATGCAATGACTCTAGTGGTTGATCCATGTGTGGTTTGTGGAAATAACACACATGCAATGACTGTAATGGATCCATAAGTGGTTTGTGGAAAAGAACACACATACAATGACCACTGGTTGATCCATGTGTGGTTTGTGGAAATAACACACATGCAATGACTCTAGTGTTGGTTCTAGTATAAGAACAAACATGCAATGACTCTAGTGGTTGATCCATGTGTGGTTTGTGGAAATAACACACATGCAATGACTCTAGTGTTGGTTATAGTATAAGAACAAACAGGCAATGACTCTAGTGGTTGATCCATGTGTGGTTTGTGGAAATAACACACATGCAATGACTCTAGTGGTGGATCCATGTGTGGTTTGTGGAAATAACACACATGCAATGACTGTAATGGATCCACAAGTGGTTTGTGGAAAAAAAACACATACAATAACCACTGGTTGATCCATATGTGGTTTGTGGAAAGAACACACATGGAATGACTCTAGTGCTGGATCCATAAGTTTTTCTAGAAAAGAACACACATGCAATGACAGTGGTGGATCCATGTGTGGTTTATGGATAGAACACACATGCAATGACTCTAGTGCTAGTTTTAGTATAGGAACACACATGCAATGACTCTAGTGGGTCCATATGTGGTTTGTGAAAATAACACACATGCAATGACCACTGTATGATCCATAAGTTGTTTGTGGAAAAGAACACACATGCAATGAGTCTAGTGGATCCATGTGTGGTTTGTGGAAAAGAACACACATGCAATTACTCTAGTGCTGGTTTGTGGTTTTAGTATAAGAACAAACATGCAATGAATCTAGTGGTTGATCCATGTGTGGTTTGTGGAAAGAAAACACATGCAAGGACTCTGGATGATCCATATGTGGTTTGTGGAAAGAACACACATGCAATGACAACTAGTGGATCCATGTGTGGTTTGTGGAAAAGAACACACATGCAATGACCACTGGTTGATCCATGTGTGGTTTGTGGAAAGAACACACATGCAATGATAGTGGTGGATCCATGTGTTTTTTTGAAAAGAACACACATGCAATGACTCTAGTGCTAGTTTAAGTATAAGAACACACATGCAATGACTCTAGTGGTGGATCCATGTGTTGTTTGTGGAAAATAACACACATGCAATGACCACTGGTTGATCCATGTGTGGTTTGTGGAAATAACACACATGCAATGACTCTAGTGGTTGATCCATGTGTGGTTTGTGGAAAAGAACACACATCCAATGACCACTGGTTGATCCATGTGTGGTTTGTGGAAATAACACACATGCAATGACTCTAGTGGTTGATTCATGTGTGGTTTGTGAAAAGAACACACATGCAATGACTCCAGTGTTGGTTTTAGTATAAGAACACACATGCAATGACTCTAGTGGCTGATCCATGTGTGGTTTGTGGAAATAACACATATGCAATGACTCTAGTGGTTGATCCATGTGTGGTTTGTGGAAATAACACACATGCAATGACTCTAGTGGTTGATCCATGTGTGGTTTGTGGAAATAAGACACATGCAATGATTGTAATAGATCCATAAGTGGTTTATTGAAAAGAACACACATGCAATGACCACTGGGGTATCCATATGTGGTTTATGGAAAGAACACACATGCAATGACTCTAGTGGTTGATCCATGTGTGGTTTGTGGAAAAGAACACACATGCAATGACTCTAGTGCTGGTTTGTGGTTTTAGTATCAGAACAAACATGCAATGACTCTAGTGGTTGATCCATGTGTGGTTTGTGGAAAGAACACACATGTAATGACTCTGGTTGATCCATATGTGGTTTGTGGAAAGAACATACATGCAATGACCACTGGTGGATCCATGTGTGGTTTGTGGAAAAGAACACACATGCAATGGCCACTGGTCGATCCATGTGTGGTTTGTGTAAAGAACACACATGCAATGACTCTAGTGTTGGTTTTAGTATAAGAACACACATGCAATGACTCTAGTGCTGGTTTGTGGTTTTAGTATAAGAACAAACATGCAATGACTCTAGTGGTTGATCCATGTGTGGTTTGTGGAAAGAACACACATGCAATGACTCTAGTTGATCCATATGTGGTTTTTGGAAAGAACACACATGCAATGACCACTGGTGGATCTATGTGTGGTTTGTGGAAAAAACACACATGCAATGACCACTGGTCGATCCATGTGTGGTTTCTGGAAAGAACACACATGCAATGACTCTAGTGTTGGTTTTAGTATAAGAACACACATCCAATGACTCTAGTGGTGGATCCATGTGTGGTTTGTGGAAAAGAACACACATGCAATGACCACTGGTTGATCCATGTGTGGTTTATGGAAAGAACACACATGCAATGACTCTAGTGGTTGATCCATGTGTGGTTTGTGGAAATAACACACATGCAATGACTCTAGTGTTGGTTCTAGTATAAGAACAAACATGCAATGACTCTAGTGGTTGATCCATGTGTGGTTTGTGGAAATAACACACATGCAATGACTCTAGTGTTGGTTATAGTATAAGAACAAACATGCAATGACTCTAGTGGTTGATCCATGTGTGGTTTGTGGAAATAACACACATGCAATGACTCTAGTGGTTGATCCATGTGTGGTTTGTGGAAATAACACACATGCAATGACTGTAATGGATCCATAAGTGGTTTGTGGAAAAGAACACACATACAATGACCACTGGTTGATCCATGTGTGGTTTGTGGAAATAACACACATGCAATGACTCTAGTGTTGGTTCTAGTATAAGAACAAACATGCAATGACTCTAGTGGTTGATCCATGTGTGGTTTGTGGAAATAACACACATGCAATGACTCTAGTGTTGGTTATAGTATAAGAACAAACAGGCAATGACTCTAGTGGTTGATCCATGTGTGGTTTGTGGAAATAACACACATGCAATGACTCTAGTGGTTGATCCATGTGTGGTTTGTGGAAATAACACACATGCAATGACTGTAATGGATCCACAAGTGGTTTGTGGAAAAAAAACACATACAATAACCACTGGTTGATCCATATGTGGTTTGTGGAAAGAACACACATGGAATGACTCTAGTGCTGGATCCATAAGTTTTTCTAGAAAAGAACACACATGCAATGACAGTGGTGGATCCATGTGTGGTTTATGGATAGAACACACATGCAATGACTCTAGTGCTAGTTTTAGTATAGGAACACACATGCAATGACTCTAGTGGGTCCATATGTGGTTTGTGAAAATAACACACATGCAATGACCACTGTATGATCCATAAGTTGTTTGTGGAAAAGAACACACATGCAATGAGTCTAGTGGATCCATGTGTGGTTTGTGGAAAAGAACACACATGCAATTACTCTAGTGCTGGTTTGTGGTTTTAGTATAAGAACAACCATGCAATGAATCTAGTGGTTGATCCATGTGTGGTTTGTGGAAAGAACACACATGCAATGACTCTGGATGATCCATATGTGGTTTGTGGAAAGAACACACATGCAATGACAACTAGTGGATCCATGTGTGGTTTGTGGAAAAGAACACACATGCAATGACCACTGGTTGATCCATGTGTGGTTTGTGGAAAGAACACACATGCAATGATAGTGGTGGATCCATGTGTTTTTTTTGAAAAGAACACACATGCAATGACTCTAGTGCTAGTTTTAGTATAAGAACACACATGCAATGACTCTAGTGGTGGATCCATGTGTTGTTTGTGGAAAATAACACACATGCAATGACCACTGGTTGATCCATGTGTGGTTTGTGGAAATAACACACATGCAATGACTCTAGTGGTTGATCCATGTGTGGTTTGTGGAAAAGAACACACATGCAATGACCACTGGTTGATCCATGTGTGGTTTGTGGAAATAACACACATGCAATGACTCTAGTGGTTGATTCATGTGTGGTTTGTGAAAAGAACACACATGCAATGACTCCAGTGTTGGTTTTAGTATAAGAACACACATGCAATGACTCTAGTGGCTGATCCATGTGTGGTTTGTGGAAATAACACATATGCAATGACTCTAGTGGTTGATCCATGTGTGGTTTGTGGAAATAACACACATGCAATGACTCTAGTGGTTGATCCATGTGTGGTTTGTGGAAATAAGACACATGCAATGATTGTAATAGATCCATAAGTGGTTTATTGAAAAGAACACACATGCAATGACCACTGGGGTATCCATATGTGGTTTATGGAAGAACACACATGCAATGACTCTAGTGGTTGATCCATGTGTGGTTTGTGGAAAAGAACACACATGCAATGACTCTAGTGCTGGTTTGTGGTTTTAGTATCAGAACAAACATGCAATGACTCTAGTGGTTGATCCATGTGTGGTTTGTGGAAAGAACACACATGTAATGACTCTGGTTGATCCATATGTGGTTTGTGGAAAGAACATACATGCAATGACCACTGGTGGATCCATGTGTGGTTTGTGGAAACGAACACACATGCAATGGCCACTGGTCGATCCATGTGTGGTTTGTGAAAAGAACACACATGCAATGACTCTAGTGTTGGTTTTAGTATAAGAACACACATGCAATGACTCTAGTGCTGGTTTGTGGTTTTAGTATAAGAACAAACATGCAATGACTCTAGTGGTTGATCCATGTGTGGTTTGTGGAAAGAACACACATGCAATGACTCTAGTTGATCCATATGTGGTTTTTGGAAAGAACACACATGCAATGACCACTGGTGGATCCATGTGTGGTTTGTGGAAAAAACACACATGCAATGACCACTGGTCGATCCATGTGTGGTTTCTGGAAAGAACACACATGCAATGACTCTAGTGTTGGTTTTAGTATAAGAACACACATCCAATGACTCTAGTGGTGGATCCATGTGTGGTTTGTGGAAAAGAACACACATGCAATGACCACTGGTTGATCCATGTGTGGTTTATGGAAAGAACACACATGCAATGACTCTAGTGGTTGATCCATGTGTGGTTTGTGGAAATAACACACATGCAATGACTCTAGTGTTGGTTCTAGTATAAGAACAAACATGCAATGACTCTAGTGGTTGATCCATGTGTGGTTTGTGGAAATAACACACATGCAATGACTCTAGTGTTGGTTATAGTATAAGAACAAACATGCAATGACTCTAGTGGTTGATCCATGTGTGGTTTGTGGAAATAACACACATGCAATGACTCTAGTGGTTGATCCCTATGTCGCAGGTGGAAATAACACACATGCAATGACTGTAATGGATCCATAAGTGGTTTGTGGAAAAGAACACACATACAATGACCACTGGTTGATCCATATGTGGTTTGTGGAAAGAACACACATGGAATGACTCTAGTGCTGGATCCATAAGTTGTTTCTGGAAAAGAACATACATGCAATGGCAGTGGTGGATCCATGTGTGGTTTATGGATAGAACACACATGCAATGACTCTAGTGCTAGTTTTAGTATAGGAACACACATGCAATGACTCTAGTGGGTCCACATGTGGTTTGTGAAAATAACACACATGCAATGACCACTGTATGATCCATAAGTTGTTTGTGGAAAAGAACACACATGCAATGAGTCTAGTGGATCCATGTGTGGTTTGTGGAAAAGAACACACATGCAATTACTCTAGTGCTGGTTTGTGGTTTTAGTATAAGAACAAACATGCAATGAATCTAGTGGTTGATCCATGTGTGGTTTGTGGAAAGAAAACACATGCAAGGACTCTGGATGATCCATATGTGGTTTGTGGAAAGAACACACATGCAATGACCACTAGTGGATCCATGTGTGGTTTGTGGAAAAGAACACACATGCAATGACCACTGGTTGATCCATGTGTGGTTTGTGGAAAGAACACACATGCAATGATAGTGGTGGATCCATGTGTTTTTTTGAAAAGAACACACATGCAATGACTCTAGTGCTAGTTTTAGTATAAGAACACACATGCAATGACTCTAGTGGTGGATCCATGTGTTGTTTGTGGAAAATAACACACATGCAATGACCACTGGTTGATCCATGTGTGGTTTGTGGAAATAACACACATGCAATGACTCTAGTGGTTGATCCATGTGTGGTTTGTGGAAATAACACACATGCAATGACTCTAGTGCTGGTTTGTGGTTTTAGTATAAGAACAAACATGCAATGACTCTAGTGGTTGATCCATGTGTGGTTTGTGGAAAGAACACACATGCAATGACTCTGGTTGATCCATATGTGGTTTGTGGAAAGAACAGACATGCAATGACCACTGGTGGATACATATGTGGTTTGTGGAAAGAACACACATGCAATGACCACTTGTGGTTGATCCATGCGTGGTTTGTGGAAAGAACACACATGCAATGACAGTGGTGGATCCATGTGTGGTTTGTGAAAAGAACACACATGCAATGACTCTAGTATTGGTTTTAGTTATAAGAACAAATATGCAATGACTCTAGTGGTTGATCCATGTGTGGTTTGTGGAAAGAACACACATGCAATGACTCTAGTTGATACATATGTGGTTTGTGGAAAGAACACACATGCAATGACCACTGGTGGATCCATGTGTGGTTTGTGGAAAAGAACACACATGCAATGACCACTAGTTGATCCATGTGTGGTTTGTGGAAAGAACACACTGGTTTTAGTATAAGAACACACATGCAATGACTCTTGTGGTGGATCCATGTGTGGTTTGTGGAAAAGAACACACATGCAATGACCACTGGTTGATCCATATGTGGTTTGTGAAAAGAACACACATGCAATGACTCTAGTGTTGGTTTTAGTATAAGAACACACATGCAATGACTCTAGTGGTTGATCCTTGTGGGGTTTGTTGAAATACCACATATGCAATGACTCTAGTGGTTGATCCATGTGTGGTGTGTGGAAATAACACACATGCAATGACTCTAGTGTTGGTTCTAGTATAAGAACAAACATGCAATGACTCTAGTGGTTGATCCATGTGTGGTTTGTGGAAATAACACACATGCAATGACTCTAGTGGTTGATCCATGTGTGGTTTATGGAAATAACACACATGCAATGACTGTAATGGATCCATAAGTGGTTTGTAGAAAAGAGCACACATACAATGAACACTGGTTGATCCATATGTGGTTTGTGGAAAGAATACACATGGAATGACTCTAGTGGTGGATCCATAAGTTGTTTCTGGAAAAGAACACACATGCAATGACAGTGGTGGATCCATGTGTGGTTTGTGGATAGAACACACATGCAATGACTCTAGTGCTAGTTTTAGTATAGGAACACACATGCAATGACTCTAGTGGGTCCACATGTGGTTTGTGAAAAGAACACACATGCAATGACCACTGTATGATCCATAAGTTGTTTGTGGAAAAGAACACACATGCAATGAGTCTAGTGGATCCATGTGTGGTTTGTGGAAAAGAACACACATGCAATGACTCTAGTGCTGGTTTGTGGTTTTAGTATAAGAACAAACATGCAATGAATCTAGTGGTTGATCCATGTGTGCTTTGTGGAAAGAACACACATGCAATGACTCTGGATGATCCACATGTGGTTTGTGGAAATAACACACATGCAATGAACACTAGTGGATCCATGTGTGGTTTGTGGAAAAGAACACACATGCAATGACCACTGGTTGATCCATGTGTGGTTTGGGGAAAGAACACACATGCAATGACAGTGGTGGATCCATGTGTTTTTTTCAAAAGAACACACATGCAATGACTCTATTGCTAGTTTTAGTATAAGAACACACATGCAATGACTCTAGTGGGTCCACATGTGGTTTGTGAGAAGCACACACATGCAATGTCCACTGGTTGATCCATAAGTTGTTTGTGGAAAAGAACACACATGCAATGAGTCTAGTGGATCCATGTGTGGTTTGTGGAAAAGAACACACATGCAATGATTCTAGTGCTGGTTTGTGGTTTTAGTATAAGAACAAACATGTAATTACTCAAATGGATCCATATGTGGTTTGTGGAAAGAACACACATGCAATGACTCTGGTTGATCCATATGTAGTTTGTGGAAAGAAGACACATGCAATAACTCTAGTGGTGGATCCATGTGTGGTTTGTGGAAAATAACACACATGCAATGACCACTGGTTGATCCATGTGTGGTTTGTGGAAATAACACACATGCAATGACTCTAGTGGTTGATTCATGTGTGGTTTGTGAAAAGAACACACATGCAATGACTCTAGTGTTGGTTTTAGTATAAGAACACACATGCAATGACTCTAGTGGTTGATCCATGTGTGGTTTGTGGAAATAACACATATGCAATGACTCTAGTGGTTGATCCATGTGTGGTTTGTGGAAATAACACACATGCAATGACTCTAGTGGTTGATCCATGTGTGGTTTGTAGAAATAAGACACATGCAATGATTGTAATGGATCCATAAGTGGTTTATTGAAAATAACACACATGCAATGACCACTGGGGTATCCATATGTGGTTTGTCGAAAGAACACACATGCAACGACTCTAGTGGTTGATCCATCTGTGGTTTGTGGAAAAGAACACACATGCAATGACTCTAGTGCTGGTTTGTGGTTTTAGTATAAGAACAAACATGCAATGACTCTAATGGTTGATCCATGTGTGGTTTGTGAAAAGAACACACATGCAATGACTCTAGATGATCCATATGTGGTTTGTGGAAAGAACACACATGCAATGACCACTGGTGGATCCATGTGTGGTTTGTGGAAAAGAACACAGATGCAATGACCACTGGTCGATCCATGTGTGGTTTGTGTAAAGAACACACATGCAATGACTCTAGTGTTGGTTTTAGTATAAGAACACACATGCAATGTCCACTGGTTGATCCATAAGTCGTTTGTGGAAAAGAACACACGTGCAATGAGTCTAGTGGATCCATGTGTGGTTTGTGGAAAAGAACACACATGCAATGACTCTAGTGTTGGTTTGTGGTTTTAGTATAAGAACAAACATGTAATTACTCAAATGGATCCATATGTGGTTTGTGGAAAGAACACACATGCAATGACTCTGGTTGATCCATATGTGGTTTGTGGAAAGAACACACATGCAATAACTCTAGTGGTGGATCCATGTGTGGTTTGTGGAAAAGAACACACATCCAATGACCACTGGTTGATCCATGTGTGGTTTGTGGAAAGAACACACATGCAATGACTCTAGTGGTTGATTCATGTGTGGTTTGTGAAAAGAACACACATGCAATGACTCCAGTGTTGGTTTTAGTATAAGAACACACATGCAATGACTCTAGTGGTTGATCCATGTGTGGTTTGTGGAAATAACACATATGCAATGACTCTAGTGGTTGATCCATGTGTGGTTTGTGGAAATAACACACATGCAATGACTCTAGTGGTTGATCCATGTGTGGATTTTGGAAATAAGACACATGCAATGATTGTAATAGATCCATAAGTGGTTTATTGAAAAGAACACACATGCAATGACCACTGGGGCATCCATATGTGGTTTGTGGAAAGAACACACATGCAATGACTCTAGTGGTTGATCCATGTGTGGTTTGTGGAAAAGAACACACCTGCAATGACTCTAGTGCTGGTTTGTGGTTTTAGTATAAGAACAAACATGCAATGACTCTAGTGGTTGATCCATGTGTGGTTTGTGGAAAGAACACACATGTAATGACTCTGGTTGATCCATATGTGGTTTGTGGAAAGAACACACATGCAATGACCACTGGTGGATCCATGTGTGGTTTGTGGAAAAGAACACAGATGCAATGACCACTGGTCGATCCATGTGTGGTTTGTGTAAAGAACACACATGCAATGACTCTAGTGTTGGTTTTAGTATAAGAACACACATGCAATGTCCACTGGTTGATCAATAAGTCGTTTGTGGAAAAGAACACACGTGCAATGAGTCTAGTGGATCCATGTGTGGTTTGTGGAAAAGAACACACATGCAATGACTCTAGTGTTGGTTTGTGGTTTTAGTATAAGAACAAACATGTAATTACTCAAATGGATCCATATGTGGTTTGTGGAAAGAACACACATGCAATGACTCTGGTTGATCCATATGTGGTTTGTGGAAAGAACACACATGCAATAACTCTAGTGGTGGATCCATGTGTGGTTTGTGGAAAAGAACACACATCCAATGACCACTGGTTGATCCATGTGTGGTTTGTGGAAAGAACACACATGCAATGACTCTAGTGGTTGATTCATGTGTGGTTTGTGAAAAGAACACACATGCAATGACTCCAGTGTTGGTTTTAGTATAAGAACACACATGCAATGACTCTAGTGGTTGATCCATGTGTGGTTTGTGGAAATAACACATATGCAATGACTCTAGTGGTTGATCCATGTGTGGTTTGTGGAAATAACACACATGCAATGACTCTAGTGGTTGATCCATGTGTGGATTTTGGAAATAAGACACATGCAATGATTGTAATAGATCCATAAGTGGTTTATTGAAAAGAACACACATGCAATGACCACTGGGGCATCCATATGTGGTTTGTGGAAAGAACACACATGCAATGACTCTAGTGGTTGATCCATGTGTGGTTTGTGGAAAAGAACACACCTGCAATGACTCTAGTGCTGGTTTGTGGTTTTAGTATAAGAACAAACATGCAATGACTCTAGTGGTTGATCCATGTGTGGTTTGTGGAAAGAACACACATGTAATGACTCTGGTTGATCCATATGTGGTTTGTGGAAAGAACACACATGTAATGACCACTGGTGGATCCATGTGTGGTTTGTGGAAAAGAACACACATGCAATGGCCACTGGTCGATCCATGTGTGGTTTGTGTAAAGAACACACATGCAATGACTCTAGTGTTGGTTTTAGTATAAGAACACACATGCAATGACTCTAGTGCTGGTTTGTGGTTTTAGTATAAGAACAAACATGCAATGACTATAGTGGTTGATCCATGTGTGGTTTGTGGAAAGAACACACATGCAATGGCCACTGGTCGATCCATGTGTGGTTTGTGTAAAGAACACACATGCAATGACTCTAGTGTTGGTTGTAGTATAAGAACACACATGCAATGACTCTAGTGCTGGTTTGTGGTTTTAGTATAAGAACAAACATGCAATGACTCTAGTGGTTGATCCATGTGTGGTTTGTGGAAAGAACACACATGCAATGACTCTAGTTGATCCATATGTGGTTTGTGGAAAGAACACACATGCAATGGCCACTGGTGGATCCATGTGTAGTTTGTGGAAAAGAACACACATGCAATGACCACTGGTCGATCCATGTGTGGTTTCTGGAAAGAACACACATGCAATGACTCTAGTGTTGGTTTTAGTATAAGAACACACATCCAATGACTCTAGTGGTGGATCCATGTGTGGTTTGTGGAAAAGAACACACATGCAATGACCACTGGTTGATCCATGTGTTGTTTATGGAAAGAACACACATGCAATGACTCTAGTGGTTGATCCATGTGTGGTTTGTGGAAATAACACACATGCAATGACTCTAGTGTTGGTTCTAGTATAAGAACAAACATGCAATGACTCTAGTGGTTGATCCATGTGTGGTTTGTGGAAATAACACACATACAATGACTCTAGTGTTGGTTATAGTATAAGAACAAACATGCAATGACTCTAGTGGTTGATCCATGTGTGGTTTGTGGAAATAACACACATGCAATGACTCTAGTGGTTGATCATGTGTGGTTTGCGGAAATAACACACATGCAATGACTCTAGTGGTTGATCATGTGTGGTTTGTGGAAATAACACACATGCAATGACTGTAATGGATCCATAAGTGGTTTGTGGAAAAGAACACACATACAATGACCACTGGTTGATCCATATGTGGTTTGTGGAAAGAACACACATGGAATGACTCTAGTGCTGTATCCATAAGTTGTTTCCGGAAAAGAACACACATGCAATGACAGTGGTGGATCCATGTGTGGTTTATGGATAAAACACACATGCAATGACTCTAGTGCTAGTTTTAGTATAGGAACACACATGCAATGACTCTAGTGGGTCCACATGTGGTTTGTGAAAATAACACACATGCAATGACCACTGTATGATCCATTAGTTGTTTGTGGAAAAGAACACACATGCAATGAGTCTAGTGGATCCATGTGTGGTTTGTGGAAAAGAACACACATGCAATTACTCTAGTGCTGGTTTGTGGTTTTAGTATAAGAACAAACATGCAATGAATCTAGTGGTTTATCCATGTGTGGTTTGTGGAAAGAAAACACATGCAAGGACTCTGGATGATCCATATGTGGTTTGTGGAAAGAACACACATGCAATGACCACTAGTGGATCCATGTCTGGTTTGTGGAAAGAACACACATGCAATGACAGTGGTGGATCCATGTGTTTTTTTTGAAAAGAACACACATGCAATGAATCTAGTGCTTGTTTTAGTATAAGAACACACATGCAATGACTCTAGTGGGTCCACATGTGGTTTGTGAAAAGAACACACATGCAATGTCCACTGGTTGATCCATAAGTCGTTTGTGGAAAAGAACACACGTGCAATGAGTCTAGTGGATCCATGTGTGGTTTGTGGAAAAGAACACACATGCAATGACTCTAGTGCTGGTTTGTGGTTTTAGTATAATAACAAACATGTAATTACACAAATGGATCCATATGTTGTTTGTGGAAAGAACACACATGCAATGACTCTAGTTGATCCATATGTGGTTTGTGGAAAGAACACACATGCAATAACTCTAGTGGTGGATCCATGTGTGGTTTGTGGAAAAGAACACACATCCAATGACCACTGGTTGATCCATTTGTGGTTTCTGGAAATAACACACATGCAATGACTCTAGTGGTTGATTCATGTGTGGTTTGTGAAAAGAACACACATGCAATGACTCCAGTGTTGGTTTTAGTATAAGAACACACATGCAATGACTCTAGTGGTTGATCCATGTGTGGTTTGTGGAAATAACACACATGCAATGACTCTAGTGGTTGATCCATGTGTGGTTTGTGGAAATAAGACACATGCAATGATTGTAATGGATCCATAAGTGGTTTATTGATAAGAACACACATGCAATGACCACTGGGGTATCCATATGTGGTTTGTGGAAAGAACACACATGAAATGACTCTAGTTGTTGATCCATGTGTGGTTTGTGGAAAAGAACACACATGCAATGACCACAGGTTGATCCATATGTGGTTTGTGGATAGGACACACATGCAATGACTCCAGTGTTGGTTTGTGGTTTTAGTATAAGAACAAACATGCAATTACTCAGATGGATCCATATGTGGTTTGTGGAAAGAACACACATTCAATGACTCTAGTTGATCCATATGTGGTTTGTGGAAAGAACACACATGCAATGACCACTGGTGGATCCATGTGTGGTTTGTGGAAAAGAACACACATGCAATGACCACTGGTTGATCCATGTCTGGTTTGTGGAAAGAACACACATGCAATGAGAGTGGTGGATCTATGTGTGGTTGGTGAAAAGAACACACATGCAATGACTCTAGTGTTGGTTATATTATAAGAACACACATGCAATGACTCTAGTCGTTGATCCATGTGTGGTTTGTGGAAATAACACACATCCAATGACTCTAGTGGTTGATCCATAAGTGGTTTATGGAAAGAACACACATGCAATGACCACTAGTGGATCCATATGAGGTTTGTGGAAAGAACACACATGTAATGACCACTTGTGGTTGATCCATGTGTGGTTTGTGGAAAGAACACACATGCAATGACTCTAGTGCTGGATTGTGGTTTTAGTATAAGAACAAACATGCAATGACTCTAGTGGTTGATCCATGTGTGGTTTGTGGAAAGAACACACATGCAATGACTGTGGTTGATTCATATGTGGTTTGTGGAAATAACACACATGTAATAACCACTGGTGGATCCATATGTGGTTTGTGGAAAGAACACACATGCAATGACCACTTGTGGTTGATCCATGTGTGGTTTGTGGAAAGAACACACATGCAATGACAGTGGTGGATCCATGTGTGGTTTGTGAAAAGAACACACATGCAATGACTCTAGTGTTGGTTTTAGTATAAGAACACACATGCAATGACTCTAGTGGTTGATCCATGTGTGGTTTCTGGAAAAGAACACACATGCAATGACTAGTGGTTGATCCATGTGTGGTTTGTGGAAAAGAACACACATGCAATGACAGTGGTGGATCCATGTGTGGTTTGTGAAAATAACACACATGCAATGACTCTAGTGTTGGTTTTAGTATAAGAACACACATGAAATGACCCTAGTGGTTTATCCATGTGTGGTTTGTGGAAATAACACACATGCAATGACTCTAGTGGTTGATCCATGTGTGGTTTGTGGAAATAACACACATGCAATGACTCTAGTGCTTGATCCATGTGTGGTTTATGGAAATAACACACATGCAATGACTCTAGTGTTTGATCCATGTGTGGTTTGTGGAAATAACACACATGCAATGACTCTAGTGGTTGATCCTTGTGTGGTTTGTGGAAATAACACACATGCAATGACTATAATGGATCCATAAGTGGTTTATGGAGAAGAACACACATGCAATGACCACTTGTTGATCCATATGTGGTTTGTGGAAAGACAACACATGCAATGACTCTAGTGGTTGATCCATGTGTGGTTTGTGGAAAGAACACACATGCAATGACAGTGGTGGATCCATGTGTGGTTTGTGGATAGAACACACATGCAATGACTCTAATGCTAATTTTAGTATAAGAACACACATGCAATGACTCTAGTGGTTGATCCATGTGTGGTTTGTGGAAATAACACACATGCAATGACTCTAGTGGTTGATCCATGTGTGGTTTGTGGAAATAACACACATGCAATGACTCTAGTGGTTGATCCATGTGTGGTTTGTGGAAATAAGACACATGCAATGATTGTAATGGATCCATAAGTGGTTTATTGAAAAGAACACACATGCAATGACCACTGGGGTATCCATATGTGGTTTGAGGAAAGAACACACATGAAATGACTCTAGTGGTTGATCCATGTGTGGTTTGTGGAAAAGAACACACATGCAATGACAGTGGTGGATCCATGTGTGGTTTGTGAAAATAACACACATGCAATGACTCTAGTGTTGGTTTTAGTATAAGAACACACATGAAATGACCCTAGTGGTTTATCCATGTGTGGTTTGTGGAAATAACACACATGCAATGACTCTAGTGGTTGATCCATGTGTGGTTTGTGGAAATAACACACATGCAATGACTCTAGTGCTTGATCCATGTGTGGTTTATGGAAATAACACACATGCAATGACTCTAGTGGTTGATCCATGTGTGGTTTGTGGAAATAACACACATGCAATGACTCTAGTGGTTGATCCTTGTGTGGTTTGTGGAAATAACACACATGCAATGACTATAATGGATCCATAAGTGGTTTATGGAGAAGAACACACATGCAATGACCACTTGTTGATCCATATGTGGTTTGTGGAAAGACAACACATGCAATGACTCTAGTGGTTGATCCATGTGTGGTTTGTGGAAAGAACACACATGCAATGACAGTGGTGGATCCATGTGTGGTTTGTGGATAGAACACACATGCAATGACTCTAATGCTAATTTTAGTATAAGAACACACATGCAATGACTCTAGTGGGTCCACATGTGGTTTGTGAAAAGAACACACATGCAATGAGCACTGGTTGATCCATAAGTTGTTTGTGGAAAAGATCACACATGCAATGAGTCTAGTGGATCCATGTGTGGTTTGTGGAAAAGAACACACATGCAATGACTCTAGTGCTGGTTTGTGGTTTTAGTATAAGAACGAACATGCAATGACTCTTGTGGTTGATCCATGTGTGGTTTGTGGAAATAACACACATGTAGTGACTGTAATGGATCCATAAGTGGTTTATGGAAAAGAACACACATGCAATGACCACTGGTTGATCCATTTGTGGTTTGTGGAAAGAACACACATGCAATGACTCTAGTGGTTGATCCATGTGTGGTTTGTGGAAAGAACACACATGTAATGACAGTGGTGGATCGATGTGTGGTTTGTGGATAGAACACACATGCAATGACTCTAGTGCTAGTTTTAGTATAGGAACACACATGTAATGACTCTAGTGGGTCCACATGTGGTTTGTGAAAAGAACACAGATGCAATGACCACTGTATGATCCATAAGTTGTTTGTGGTAAAGAACACACATGCAATGAGTCTAGTGGATCCATGTGTGGTTTGTGGAAAAGAACACACATGCAAGGACTCTAGTGCTGGTTTGTGGTTTTAGTATAAGAACAAACATGCAATGAATCTAGTGGTGATCCATGTGTGGTTTGTGGAAAGAACATACATGCAATGACTCTGGATGATCCATATGTGGTTTGTGGAAAGAACACGCATGCAATGAGCACTGGTGGATCCATGTGTGGTTTGTGGAAAAGAACACACATGCAATGACAACTGGTTGATCCATGTGTGGTTTGTGGAAAGAACACACATGCAATGACAGTGGTGGATCCATGTGTGGTTTGTGAAAAGAACACACATGCAATGACTCTAGTGCTAGTTTTAGTATAAGAACACACATGCAATGACCCTATTGGGTCCACATGTGGTTTGTGAAAGGAACACACATGCAATGACCACTGGTTGATCCATAAGTTGTTTGTGGAAAAGAACACACATGCAATGAGTCTAGTGGATCCATGTGTGGTTTTTGGAAAAGAACACACATGCAATGACTCTAGTACTGGTTCGTGGTTTTAGTATAAGAACAAACATGCAATGACTCTAGTGGTTGATCCATGTGTGGTTTGTGGAAAGAACACACATGCAATGACTCTAGTTGATCCATATGTGGTTTGTGGAAAGAACACACATGCAATGACCACTGGTGGATCCACGTGTGGTTTGTGGAAAAGAACACACATGCAATGACCACTGGTTGATCCATGTGTGGTTTGTGGAAAGAACACACATGCAATGACAGTGGTGGATCCATGTGTCGTTTGTTAAAAGAACACGCATGCAATGACTCTAGTGTTGGTTTTAGTATAAGAACACACATGCAATGACTCTAGTGGTTGATCCATGTGTGGTTTGTGGAAATACCACATATGCAATGACTCTAGTGGTTAATCCATGTGTGGTTTGTGGAAATAACACACATGCAATGACTCTAGTGGTTGATCCATGTGTGGTTTGTGGAAATAACACACATGCAATGATTGTAATGGATCCATAAGTGGTTTATGGAAAAGAACGCACATGCAATGACCACTGGTTGATCCATATGTGGTTTGTAAAAAGAACACACATGCAATGACCACTGTAAGATCCATTAGTTGTTTGTGGTAAAGAACACACATGCAATGAGTCTAGTGGATCCATGTGTGGTTTGTGGAAAGAACACACATGCAAGGACTCTAGTGCTGGTTTGTGGTTTTAGTATAAGAACAAACATGCAATGAATCTAGTGGTTGATCCATGTGTGGTTTGTCGAAAGAACACACATGCAATGACTCTGGATGATCCATATGTGGTTTGTGGAAAGAACACACATGCAATGACCACTGGTGGATCCATGTGTGGTTTGTGGAAAAGAACACACATGCAATGACAACTGGTTGATCCATGTGTGGTTTGTGGAAACAACACACATGCAATGACAGTGGTGGATCCATGTGTGGTTTGTGAAAAGAACACACATGCAATGACTCTAGTGCTTGTTTTAGTATAAGAACACACATGCAAAGACTCTAGTGGGTCCACATGTGGTTTGTGAAAAGAACACACATTCAATGACCAGTGGTTGATCCATAAGTTGTTTGTGGAAAAGAACACACATGCAATGACTCTAGTGGATCCATGTGTGGTTTTCGGAAAAGTACACACATGCAATGACTCTAGTACTGGTTTGTGGTTTTAGTATAAGAACAAACATGCAATGACTCTAGTGGTTGATCCATGTGTGGTTTGTGGAAAGAACACACATGCAATGACTCTGGTTGATCCATATGTGGTTTATGGAAAGAACACACATGCAATGACCACTGGTGGATCCATGTGTGGTTTGTGGAAAAGAACACACGTGCAATGACAACTGGTTGATCCATGTGTGGTTTGTGGAAAGAACAAACATGCAATGACAGTGGTGGATCCATGTGTGGTTTGTGAAAATAACACACATGCAATGACTCTAGTGTTGGTTTTAGTATAAGAACAAACATGCAATGACTCTAGTGGTTGATCCATGTGTGGTCTGTGGAAAGAACACACATGCAATGACTCTGGTTGATCCATATGTGGTTTGCGGAAAGAACACACATGCAATGACCACTGGTGGATCCATGTGTGGTTTGTGGAAAAGAACACACGTGCAATGACAACTGGTTGATCCATGTGTGGTTTGTGGAAAGAACAAACATGCAATGACAGTGGTGGATCCATATGTGGTTTGTGAAAAGAACACACATGCAATGACTCTAGTGCTAGTTTTAGTATAAGAAGACACCTGCAATGACTCTAGTGGGTCCACATGTGGTTTGTGAAAAGAAAACACATGCAATGACCACTATATAATCCATAAGTTGTTTGTGGAAAAGAACACACATGCAATGAGTCTAGTGGATCCATGTGTGGTTTGTGGAAAAGAACACACATGCAATGACTCTAGTGCTGGTTTGTGGTTTTAGTATAAGAACAAACATGCAATGACTCTAGTGGTTGATCCATGTGTGGTTTGTGGAAATAACACACATGCAATGACTCTAGTGGTTGATCCATGTGTGGTTTGTGGAAATAACACACATGCAATGATTGTAATGGATCCATAAGTGGTTTATGGAAAAGAACACACATGCAATGACACATGAGTATACCATATGTGGTTTGTGAGAAAAACACACATGCAATGACCACTGTATGATCCATAAGTTGTTTGTGGTAAAGAACACACATGCAATGAGTCTAGTGGATCCATGTGTGGTTTTTGGAAAAGAACACACATGCAAGGACTCTAGTGCTGGTTTGTGGTTTTAGTATAAGAACAAACATGCAATGACTGTAGTGGTTGATCCATGTGTGGTTTGTGGAAAGAACACACTTGCAATGACTCTGGATGATCCATATGTGGTTTGTAGAAAGAACACACATGCAATGACCACTGGTGGATCCATGTGTGATTTGTGGAAAAGAACACACATGCAATGACAACTGGTTGATCCATGTGTGGTTTGTGGAAAGAACACACATGCAATGACAGTGGTGGATCCCTGTGTGGTTTGTGAAAAGAACACACATGCAATGACTCTAGTGCTAGTTTTAGTATAAGAACACACATGCAATGACTCTAGTGGGTCCACATGTGGTTTGTGAAAAGAACACACATGCAATGACCACTAGTTGATCCATAAGTTGTTTGTGGAAAAGAACACACATGCAATGAGTCTAGTGGATCCATGTGTGGTTTTTGGAAAAGAACACACATGCAATGACTCTAGTACTGGTTAGTGGTTTTAGTATAAGAACAAACATGCAATGACTCTAGTGGTTGATCCATGTGTGGTTTGTGGAAAGAACACACATGCAATGCCTCTGGTTGATCCATATGTGGTTTGTGGAAAGAACACACATGCAATGACCACTGGTGGATCCATGTGTGGTTTGTGGAAAAGAACACACATGCAATCACCACTGGTTGATCCATGTGTGGTTTGTGGAAAGAACACACATGCAATTACAGTGGTGGATCCATGTGTGGTTTGTGAAAAGAACACACATGCAATGACTCTAGTGTTGGTTTTAGTATAAGAACACACATGCAATGACTCTAGTGGTTGATCCATGTGTGGTTTGTGGAAATACCACATATGCAATGACTCTAGTGGTTAATCCATGTGTGGTTTGTGGAAATAACACACATGCAATGACTCTAGTGGTTGATCCATGTGTGGTTTGTGGAAATAACACACATGCAATGACTGTAATGGATCCATAAGTTGTTTATGGAGAAGAACACACATGCAATAACCACTTTTTGATCCATATGTGGTTTGTGGAAAGAACATACATGCAATGACTCTAGTGGTAGATCCATCTGTGGTTTGTGGAAAGAACACACATGCAATGACAGTGGTGGATCCACGTGTGATTTGTGGATAGAACACACATGCAATGACTCTAGTGCTAGTTTTACTATAAGAACACACATGCAATGACTCTAGTGGGTCCACATGTGGTTTGTGAAAAGAACACACATGCAATGACGACTGGTTGATCCATAAGTTGTTTGTGGAAAAGAACACACATGCAATGAGTCTAGTGGATCCATGTGTGGTTTGTGGAAAAGAACACACATGCAATGACTCTAGTGCTGGTTTGTGGTTTTAGTATAAGAACAAACATGCAATGACTCTAGTGGTTGATCCATGTGTGGTTTGTTGAAATAACACACATACAATGACTCTAGTGGTTGATCTATGTGTGGTTTGTGGAAATAACACACATGTAGTGACTGTAATGGATCCATAAGTGGTTTATGGAAAATAACACACATGCAATGACCACTGGTTGATCCATATGTGGTTTGTGGAAAGAACACACATGCAATGACTCTAGTGGTTGATCCATGTGTGGTTTGTGGAAAGAACACACATGCAATGACAGTGGTGGATCCATGTGTGGTTTGTGGATAGAACACGCATGCAATGACTCTAGTGCTAGTTTTAGTATAGGAACACACATGTAATGACTCTAGTGGGTCCACATGTGGTTTGTGAAAAGATCACACATGCAATGACCACTGTATGATCCATAAGTTATTTGTGGAAAAGAAGACACATGCAATGAGTCTAGTGGATCCATGTGTGGTTTGAGGAAAAGAACACACATGCAAGGACTGTAGTGCTGGTTTGTGGTTTTAGTACAAGAACAAACATGCAATGAATCTAGTGGTTGATCCATGTGTGGTTTGTGGAAAGAACACACATGCAATGAGTCTGGTTGATCCATATGTGGTTTGTGGAAAGAACACACATGCAATGACCACTGGTGGATCCATATGTGGTTTGTGGAAAGAACACACATGCAATGACCACTGGTTGATCCATGTGTGGTTTGTGGAAAGAACACACATGCAATGACAGTGGTGGATCCATTTGTGGTTTGTGAAAAGAACACACATGCAATCACTCTAGTGCTAGTTTTAGTACAAGAACACACATGCAATGACTCTAGTGGGTCCACATGTGGTTTGTGAAAAGAACACACATGCAATGACCACTGGTTGATCCATAAGTTGTTTGTGGAAAAGAACACACATGCAATGAGTCTAGTGGATCCATGTGTGGTTTGTGGAAAAGAACACACATGCAATGACTCTAGTGCTGGTTTGTGATTTTAGTATAAGAACAAACATGCAATGACTCTAGTGGTTGATCCATGTGTGGTTTGTGGAAAGAACACACATGCAATGGCTCTGGTTGATCCATATGTGGTTTGTGGAAAGAACACACATGCAATGACCACTGGTGGATCCATGTGTGGTTTGTGGAAAAGAACACACATGCAATGACCACTAGTTGATCCATGTGTGGTTTGTGGAAAGAACACAATGCAATGATAGTGGTGGATCCATGTGTGGTTTGTGAAAAGAACACACATGCAATGACTCTAGTGTTGGTTTTAGTATAAGAACACACATCCAATGACTCTAGTGGTTGATCCATGTGTGGTTTGTGGAAATACCACATATGCAATGACTCTAGTGGTTAATCCATGTGTGGTTTGTGGAAATAACACACATGCAATGACTCTAGTGGTTGATCCATGTGTGGTTTGTGGAAATAACACACATGCAATGATTGTAATGGATCCATAAGTGGTTTATGGAAAAGAACACACATGCAATGACCACTAGATGATCCATATGTGGTTTGTGGAAAGAACACACATCCAATGACTCTAGTGGTTGATCCATGTGTGGTTTGTGGAAAGAACACACATGCAATGACTCTAGTGCTGGTTTGTGGTTTTAGTATAAGAACAAACATGCAATGACCCTAGTGGTTGATCCATGTGTGGTTTGTGGAAATAACACACATGCAATGACTCTGGTTGATCCATATGTGGTTTGTGGAAAGAACACACATGCAATGACCACTAGTGGATCCATATGTGGTTTGTGGAAAGAACACACATGCAATGACCACTTGTGCTTGATCCATGTGTGGTTTGCGGAAAGAACACACATGCAATGACAGTGGTGCATCCATGTGTGGTTTGTGAAAAGAACACACATCCAATGACTCTAGTGTTGGTTTTAGTATAAGAACACACATGCAATGACTCTAGTGGTTGATCCATGTGTGGTTTGTGGAAATACCACATATGCAATGACTCTAGTGGTTAATCCATGTGTGGTTTGTGGAAATAACACACACATGCAATGACTCTAGTGGTTGATCCATGTGTGGTTTGTGGAAATAACACACATGCAATGATTGTAATGGATCCATAAGTGGTTTATAAAAGAACACACATGCAATGACCACTGGTTGATCCATATGTGGTTTGTGGAAAGAACACACATGCAATGACTCTAGTGGTTGATCCATGTGTGGTTTGTGGAAAGAACACACATGCAATGACTCTAGTGCTGGTTATTGGTTTTAGTATAAGAACAAACATGCAATGACTCTAGTGGTTGATCCATGTGTGGTTTGTCGAAATAACACACATGCAATGACTCTAGTGGTTGATCCATGTGTGGTTTGTGGAAATAACACATGTTATGACTCGAGTTGTTGATCCATGTGTGGTTTGTGGAAATAACACACATGCAATGACTGTAATGGATCCATAAGTTGTTTATGGAGAAGAACACATGCAATGACCACTTCTTGATCCATATGTGGTTTGTGGAAAGAACATACATGCAATGACTCTAGTGGTTGATCCATGTGTGGTTTGTGGAAAGAACACACATGCAATGACAGTGGTGGATCCATGTGTGATTTGTGGATAGAACATACATGCAATGACTCTAGTGCTAGTTTTAGTATAAGAACACACATGCAATGACTCTAGTGGGTCCACATGTGGTTTGTGAAAAGAACACACATGCAATGACCACTGGTTGATCCATAAGTTGTTTGTGGAAAAGAACAGACATGCAATGAGTCTAGTGGATCCATGTGTGGTTTGTGGAAAAGAACACACATGCAATGACTCTAGTGCTGGTTTGTGGTTTTAGTATAAGAACAAACATGCAATGACTCTAGTGGTTAATCCATGTGTGGTTTGTTGAAATAACACACATACAATGACTCTAGTGGTTGATCCATGTGTGGTTTGTGGAAATAACACACATGTAGTGACTGTAATGGATCCATAAGTGGTTTATGGAAAAGAACACACATGCAATGACCACTGATTGATCCATATGTGGTTTGTGGAAAGAACACACATGCAATGACTCTAGTGGTTGATCCATGTGTGGTTTGTGGAAAGAACACACATGCAATGACAGTGGTGGATCCATGTGTGGTTTGTGGATAGAACACACATGCAATGACTCTAGTGCTAGTTTTAGTATAGGAACACACATGTAATGACTCTAGTGGGTCCACATGTGGTTTGTGAAAAGATCACACATGAAATGACCACTGTATGATCCATAAGTTATTTGTGGAAAAGAAGACACATGCAATGAGTCTAGTGGATCCATGTGTGGTTTGTGGAAAAGAACACACATGCAAGGACTGTAGTGCTGGTTTGTGGTTTTAGTATAAGAACGAACATGCAATGACTCTTGTGGTTGATCCATGTGTGGTTTGTGGAAATAACACACATGTAGTGACTGTAATGGATCCATAAGTGGTTTATGGAAAAGAACACACATGCAATGACCACTGGTTGATCCATTTGTGGTTTGTGGAAAGAACACACATGCAATGACTCTAGTGGTTGATCCATGTGTGGTTTGTGGAAAGAACACACATGTAATGACAGTGGTGGATCGATGTGTGGTTTGTGGATAGAACACACATGCAATGACTCTAGTGCTAGTTTTAGTATAGGAACACACATGTAATGACTCTAGTGGGTCCACATGTGGTTTGTGAAAAGAACACACATGCAATGACCACTGTATGATCCATAAGTTGTTTGTGGTAAAGAACACACATGCAATGAGTCTAGTGGATCCATGTGTGGTTTGTGGAAAAGAACACACATGCAAGGACTCTAGTGCTGGTTTGTGGTTTTAGTATAAGAACAAACATGCAATGAATCTAGTGGTGATCCATGTGTGGTTTGTGGAAAGAACACACATGCAATGACTCTGGATGATCCATATGTGGTTTGTGGAAAGAACACGCATGCAATGAGCACTGGTGGATCCATGTGTGGTTTGTGGAAAAGAACACACATGCAATGACAACTGGTTGATCCATGTGTGGTTTGTGGAAAGAACACACATGCAATGACAGTGGTGGATCCATGTGTGGTTTGTGAAAAGAACACACATGCAATGACTCTAGTGCTAGTTTTAGTATAAGAACACACATGCAATGACCCTATTGGGTCCACATGTGGTTTGTGAAAGGAACACACATGCAATGACCACTGGTTGATCCATAAGTTGTTTGTGGAAAAGAACACACATGCAATGAGTCTAGTGGATCCATGTGTGGTTTTTGGAAAAGAACACACATGCAATGACTCTAGTACTGGTTCGTGGTTTTAGTATAAGAACAAACATGCAATGACTCTAGTGGTTGATCCATGTGTGGTTTGTGGAAAGAACACACATGCAATGACTCTAGTTGATCCATATGTGGTTTGTGGAAAGAACACACATGCAATGACCACTGGTGGATCCACGTGTGGTTTGTGGAAAAGAACACACATGCAATGACCACTGGTTGATCCATGTGTGGTTTGTGGAAAGAACACACATGCAATGACAGTGGTGGATCCATGTGTCGTTTGTGAAAAGAACACGCATGCAATGACTCTAGTGTTGGTTTTAGTATAAGAACACACATGCAATGACTCTAGTGGTTGATCCATGTGTGGTTTGTGGAAATACCACATATGCAATGACTCTAGTGGTTAATCCATGTGTGGTTTGTGGAAATAACACACATGCAATGACTCTAGTGGTTGATCCATGTGTGGTTTGTGGAAATAACACACATGCAATGATTGTAATGGATCCATAAGTGGTTTATGGAAAAGAACGCACATGCAATGACCACTGGTTGATCCATATGTGGTTTGTAAAAAGAACACACATGCAATGACCACTGTAAGATCCATTAGTTGTTTGTGGTAAAGAACACACATGCAATGAGTCTAGTGGATCCATGTGTGGTTTGTGGAAAAGAACACACATGCAAGGACTCTAGTGCTGGTTTGTGGTTTTAGTATAAGAACAAACATGCAATGAATCTAGTGGTTGATCCATGTGTGGTTTGTCGAAAGAACACACATGCAATGACTCTGGATGATCCATATGTGGTTTGTGGAAAGAACACACATGCAATGACCACTGGTGGATCCATGTGTGGTTTGTGGAAAAGAACACACATGCAATGACAACTGGTTGATCCATGTGTGGTTTGTGGAAACAACACACATGCAATGACAGTGGTGGATCCATGTGTGGTTTGTGAAAAGAACACACATGCAATGACTCTAGTGCTTGTTTTAGTATAAGAACACACATGCAAAGACTCTAGTGGGTCCACATGTGGTTTGTGAAAAGAACACACATTCAATGACCAGTGGTTGATCCATAAGTTGTTTGTGGAAAAGAACACACATGCAATGACTCTAGTGGATCCATGTGTGGTTTTCGGAAAAGTACACACATGCAATGACTCTAGTACTGGTTTGTGGTTTTAGTATAAGAACAAACATGCAATGACTCTAGTGGTTGATCCATGTGTGGTTTGTGGAAAGAACACACATGCAATGACTCTGGTTGATCCATATGTGGTTTGCGGAAAGAACACACATGCAATGACCACTGGTGGATCCATGTGTGGTTTGTGAAAAAGAACACACGTGCAATGACAACTGGTTGATCCATGTGTGGTTTGTGGAAAGAACAAACATGCAATGACAGTGGTGGATCCATGTGTGGTTTGTGAAAATAACACACATGCAATGACTCTAGTGTTGGTTTTAGTATAAGAACAAACATGCAATGACTCTAGTGGTTGATCCATGTGTGGTCTGTGGAAAGAACACACATGCAATGACTCTGGTTGATCCATATGTGGTTTGCGGAAAGAACACACATGCAATGACCACTGGTGGATCCATGTGTGGTTTGTGGAAAAGAACACACGTGCAATGACAACTGGTTGATCCATGTGTGGTTTGTGGAAAGAACAAACATGCAATGACAGTGGTGGATCCATATGTGGTTTGTGAAAAGAACACACATGCAATGACTCTAGTGCTAGTTTTAGTATAAGAAGACACCTGCAATGACTCTAGTGGGTCCACATGTGGTTTGTGAAAAGAAAACACATGCAATGACCACTATATAATCCATAAGTTGTTTGTGGAAAAGAACACACATGCAATGAGTCTAGTGGATCCATGTGTGGTTTGTGGAAAAGAACACACATGCAATGACTCTAGTGCTGGTTTGTGGTTTTAGTATAAGAACAAACATGCAATGACTCTAGTGGTTGATCCATGTGTGGTTTGTGGAAATAACACACATGCAATGACTCTAGTGGTTGATCCATGTGTGGTTTGTGGAAATAACACACATGCAATGATTGTAATGGATCCATAAGTGGTTTATGGAAAAGAACGCACATGCAATGACTACTGATTAATCCATATGTGGTTTGTGAGAAAAACACACATGCAATGACCACTGTATGATCCATAAGTTGTTTGTGGTAAAGAACACACATGCAATGAGTCTAGTGGATCCATGTGTGGTTTTTGGAAAAGAACACACATGCAAGGACTCTAGTGCTGGTTTGTGGTTTTAGTATAAGAACAAACATGCAATGACTGTAGTGGTTGATCCATGTGTGGTTTGTGGAAAGAACACACTTGCAATGACTCTGGATGATCCATATGTGGTTTGTAGAAAGAACACACATGCAATGACCACTGGTGGATCCATGTGTGATTTGTGGAAAAGAACACACATGCAATGACAACTGGTTGATCCATGTGTGGTTTGTGGAAAGAACACACATGCAATGACAGTGGTGGATCCCTGTGTGGTTTGTGAAAAGAACACACATGCAATGACTCTAGTGCTAGTTTTAGTATAAGAACACACATGCAATGACTCTAGTGGGTCCACATGTGGTTTGTGAAAAGAACACACATGCAATGACCACTAGTTGATCCATAAGTTGTTTGTGGAAAAGAACACACATGCAATGAGTCTAGTGGATCCATGTGTGGTTTTTGGAAAAGAACACACATGCAATGACTCTAGTACTGGTTAGTGGTTTTAGTATAAGAACAAACATGCAATGACTCTAGTGGTTGATCCATGTGTGGTTTGTGGAAAGAACACACATGCAATGCCTCTGGTTGATCCATATGTGGTTTGTGGAAAGAACACACATGCAATGACCACTGGTGGATCCATGTGTGGTTTGTGGAAAAGAACACACATGCAATCACCACTGGTTGATCCATGTGTGGTTTGTGGAAAGAACACACATGCAATTACAGTGGTGGATCCATGTGTGGTTTGTGAAAAGAACACACATGCAATGACTCTAGTGTTGGTTTTAGTATAAGAACACACATGCAATGACTCTAGTGGTTGATCCATGTGTGGTTTGTGGAAATACCACATATGCAATGACTCTAGTGGTTAATCCATGTGTGGTTTGTGGAAATAACACACATGCAATGACTCTAGTGGTTGATCCATGTGTGGTTTGTGGAAATAACACACATGCAATGACTGTAATGGATCCATAAGTTGTTTATGGAGAAGAACACACATGCAATAACCACTTTTTGATCCATATGTGGTTTGTGGAAAGAACATACATGCAATGACTCTAGTGGTAGATCCATCTGTGGTTTGTGGAAAGAACACACATGCAATGACAGTGGTGGATCCACGTGTGATTTGTAGATAGAACACACATGCAATGAATCTAGTGCTAGTTTTACTATAAGAACACACATGCAATGACTCTAGTGGGTCCACATGTGGTTTGTGAAAAGAACACACATGCAATGACGACTGGTTGATCCATAAGTTGTTTGTGGAAAAGAACACACATGCAATGAGTCTAGTGGATCCATGTGTGGTTTGTGGAAAAGAACACACATGCAATGACTCTAGTGCTGGTTTGTGGTTTTAGTATAAGAACAAACATGCAATGACTCTAGTGGTTGATCCATGTGTGGTTTGTTGAAATAACACACATACAATGACTCTAGTGGTTGATCCATGTGTGGTTTGTGGAAATAACACACATGTAGTGACTGTAATGGATCCATAAGTGGTTTATGGAAAATAACACACATGCAATGACCACTGGTTGATCCATATGTGGTTTGTGGAAAGAACACACATGCAATGACTCTAGTGGTTGATCCATGTGTGGTTTGTGGAAAGAACACACATGCAATGACAGTGGTGGATCCATGTGTGGTTTGTGGATAGAACACGCATGCAATGACTCTAGTGCTAGTTTTAGTATAGGAACACACATGTAATGACTCTAGTGGGTCCACATGTGGTTTGTGAAAAGATCACACATGCAATGACCACTGTATGATCCATAAGTTATTTGTGGAAAAGAAGACACATGCAATGAGTCTAGTGGATCCATGTGTGGTTTGTGGAAAAGAACACACATGCAAGGACTGTAGTGCTGGTTTGTGGTTTTAGTACAAGAACAAACATGCAATGAATCTAGTGGTTGATCCATGTGTGGTTTGTGGAAAGAACACACATGCAATGAGTCTGGTTGATCCATATGTGGTTTGTGGAAAGAACACACATGCAATGACCACTGGTGGATCCATATGTGGTTTGTGGAAAGAACACACATGCAATGACCACTGGTTGATCCATGTGTGGTTTGTGGAAAGAACACACATGCAATTACAGTGGTGGATCCATTTGTGGTTTGTGAAAAGAACACACATGCAATCACTCTAGTGCTAGTTTTAGTACAAGAACACACATGCAATGACTCTAGTGGGTCCACATGTGGTTTGTGAAAAGAACACACATGCAATGACCACTGGTTGATCCATAAGTTGTTTGTGGAAAAGAACACACATGCAATGAGTCTAGTGGATCCATGTGTGGTTTGTGGAAAAGAACACACATGCAATGACTCTAGTGCTGGTTTGTGATTTTAGTATAAGAACAAACATGCAATGACTCTAGTGGTTGATCCATGTGTGGTTTGTGGAAAGAACACACATGCAATGGCTCTGGTTGATCCATATGTGGTTTGTGGAAAGAACACACATGCAATGACCACTGGTGGATCCATGTGTGGTTTGTGGAAAAGAACACACATGCAATGACCACTAGTTGATCCATGTGTGGTTTGTGGAAAGAACACAATGCAATGATAGTGGTGGATCCATGTGTGGTTTGTGAAAATAACACACATGCAATGACTCTAGTGTTGGTTTTAGTATAAGAACACACATCGAATGACTCTAGTGGTTGATCCATGTGTGGTTTGTGGAAATACCACATATGCAATGACTCTAGTGGTTAATCCATGTGTGGTTTGTGGAAATAACACACATGCAATGACTCTAGTGGTTGATCCATGTGTGGTTTGTGGAAATAACACACATGCAATGATTGTAATGGATCCATAAGTGGTTTATGGAAATGAACACACATGCAATGACCACTAGATGATCCATATGTGGTTTCTGGAAAGAACACACATCGAATGACTCTAGTTGTTGATCCATGTGTGGTTTGTGGAAAGAACACACATGCAATGACTCTAGTGCTGGTTTGTGGTTTTAGTATAAGAACAAACATGCAATGACCCTAGTGGTTGATCCATGTGTGGTTTGTGGAAATAACACACATGCAATGACTCTGGTTGATCCATATGTGGTTTGTGGAAAGAACACACATGCAATGACCACTAGTGGATCCATATGTGGTTTGTGGAAAGAACACACATGCAATGACCACTTGTGCTTGATCCATGTGTGGTTTGCGGAAAGAACACACATGCAATGACAGTGGTGCATCCATGTGTGGTTTGTGAAAAGAACACACATCCAATGACTCTAGTGTTGGTTTTAGTATAAGAACACACATGCAATGACTCTAGTGGTTGATCCATGTGTGGTTTGTGGAAATACCACATATGCAATGACTCTAGTGGTTAATCCATGTGTGGTTTGTGGAAATAACACACATGCAATGACTCTAGTGGTTGATCCATGTGTGGTTTGTGGAAATAACACACATGCAATGATTGTAATGGATCCATAAGTGGTTTATAAAAGAACACACATGCAATGACCACTGGTTGATCCATATGTGGTTTGTGGAAAGAACACACATGCAATGACTCTAGTGGTTGATCCATGTGTGGTTTGTGGAAAGAACACACATGCAATGACTCTAGTGCTGGTTATTGGTTTTAGTATAAGAACAAACATGCAATGACTCTAGTGGTTGATCCATGTGTGGTTTGTGGAAATAACACACATGCAATGACTCTAGTGGTTGATCCATGTGTGGTTTGTGGAAATAACACACATGCAATGACTCTAGTTGTTGATCCATGTGTGGTTTGTGGAAATAACACACATGCAATGACTGTAATGGATCCATAAGTTGTTTATGGAGAAGAACACACATGCAATGACCACTTCTTCATCCATATGTGGTTTGTGGAAAGAACATACATGCAATGACTCTAGTGGTTGATCCATGTGTGGTTTGTGGAAAGAACACACATGCAATGACAGTGGTGGATCCATGTGTGATTTGTGGATAGAACACACATGCAATGACTCTAGTGCTAGTTTTAGTATAAGAACACACATGCAATGACTCTAGTGGGTCCACATGTGGTTTGTGAAAAGAACACACATGCAATGACCACTGGTTGATCCATAAGTTGTTTGTGGAAAAGAACAGACATGCAATGAGTCTAGTGGATCCATGTGTGGTTTGTGGAAAAGAACACACATGCAATGACTCTAGTGCTGGTTTGTGGTTTTAGTATAAGAACAAACATGCAATGACTCTAGTGGTTAATCCATGTGTGGTTTGTTGAAATAACACACATACAATGACTCTAGTGGTTGATCCATGTGTGGTTTGTGGAAATAACACACATGTAGTGACTGTAATGGATCCATAAGTGGTTTATGGAAAAGAACACACATGCAATGACCACTGATTGATCCATATGTGGTTTGTGGAAAGAACACACATGCAATGACTCTAGTGGTTGATCCATGTGTGGTTTGTGGAAAGAACACACATGCAATGACAGTGGTGGATCCATGTGTGGTTTGTGGATAGAACACACATGCAATGACTCTAGTGCTAGTTTTAGTATAGGAACACACATGTAATGACTCTAGTGGGTCCACATGTGGTTTGTGAAAAGATCACACATGAAATGACCACTGTATGATCCATAAGTTATTTGTGGAAAAGAAGACACATGCAATGAGTCTAGTGGATCCATGTGTGGTTTGTGGAAAAGAACACACATGCAAGGACTGTAGTGCTGGTTTGTGGTTTTAGTACAAGAACAAACATGCAATGAATCTAGTGGTTTTTCCATGTGTGGTTTGTGGAAAGAACACACATGCAATGACTCTGGTTGATCCATATGTGGTTTGTGGAAAGAACACACATGCAATGACCACTGGTGGATCCATATGTGGTTTGTGGAAAGAACACACATGCAATGACCACTGGTTGATCCATGTGTGGTTTGAGGAAAGAACACACATGCAATGACAGTGGTGGATCCATGTGTGGTTTGTGCAAAGAACACACATGCAATCACTCTAGTGCTAGTTTTAGTATAAGAACACACATGCAATGACTCTAGTGGGTCCACATGTGGTTTGTGAAAAGAACACACATGCAATGACCTGGTTGATCCATAAGTTGTTTGTGGAAAAGAACACACATGCAATGAGTCTAGTGGATCCATGTGTGGTTTGTGGAAAAGAACACACATGCAATGACTCTAGTGCTGGTTTGTGGTTTTAGTATAAGAACAAACATGCAATGACTCTAGTGGTTGATCCATGTGTGGTTTGTGGAAAGAACACACATGCAATGGCTCTGGTTGATCCATATGTGGTTTGTGGAAAGAACACACATGCAATAACCACTGGTGGATCCATGTGTGGTTTGTGGAAAAGAACACACATGCAATGACCACTAGTTGAACCATGTGTGGTTTGTGGAAAGAACACACATGCAATGACAGTGGTGGATCCATGTGTGGTTTGTGAAAAGAACACACATGCAATGACTCTAGTGTTGGTTTTAGTATAAGAACACACATCCAATGACTCTAGTGGTTGATCCATGTGTGGTTTGTGGAAATACCACATATGCAATGACTCTAGTGGTTAATCCATGTGTGGTTTGTGGAAATAACACACATGCAATGACTCTAGTGGTTGATCCATGTGTGGTTTGTGGAAATAACACACATGCAATGATTGTAATGGATCCATAAGTGGTTTATGGAAAAGAACACACATGCAATGACCACTAGATGATCCATATGTGGTTTGTGGAAAGAACACACATGCAATGACCCTAGTGGTTGATCCATGTGTGGTTTGTGGAAAGAACACACATGCAATGACTCTAGTGCTGGTTTGTGGTTTTAGTATAAGAACAAACATGCAATGACTCTAGTGGTTGATCCATGTGTGGTTTGTGGAAATAACACACATGCAATGACTCTGGTTGATCCATATGTGGTTTGTGGAAAGAACACACATGCAATGACCACTAGTGGATCCATATGTGGTTTGTGGAAAGAACACACATGCAATGACCACTTGTGCTTGATCCATGTGTGGTTTGTGGAAAGAACACACATGCAATGACAGTGGTGCATCCATGTGTGGTTTGTGAAATGAACACACATGCAATGACTCTAGTGTTGGTTTTAGTATAAGAACACACATGCAATGACTCTAGTGGTTGATCCATGTGTGGTTTGTGGAAATACCACATATGCAATGACTCTAGTGGTTAATCCATGTGTGGTTTGTGGAAATAACACACATGCAATGACTCTAGTGGTTGATCCATGTGTGGTTTGTGGAAATAACACCCATGCAATGATTGTAATGGATCCATAGGTGGTTTATAAAAGAACACACATGCAATGACCACTGGTTGATCCATATGTGGTTTGTGGAAAGAACACACATGCAATGACTCTAGTGGTTGATCCATGTGTGGTTTGTGGAAAGAACACACATGCATTGACTCTAGTGCTGGTTATTGGTTTTAGTATAAGAACAAACATGCAATGACTCTAGTGGTTGATCCATGTGTGGTTTGTGGAAATAACACACATGCAATGACTCTAGTGGTTGATCCATGTGTGGTTTGTGGAAATAACACACACGCAATGACTCTAGTTGTTGATCCATGTGTGGTTTGTGGAAATAACACACATGCAATGACTGTAATGGATCCATAAGTTGTTTATGGAGAAGAACACACATGCAATGACCACTTCTTCATCCATATGTGGTTTGTGGAAAGAACATACATGCAATGACTCTAGTGGTTGATCCATGTGTGGTTTGTGGAAATAACACACATGCAATGACAGTGGTGGATCCATGTGTGATTTGTGGATAGAACACACGTGCAATGACTCTAGTGCTAGTTTTAGTATAAGAACACACATGCAATGACTCTAGTGGGTCCACATGTGGTTTGTGAAAATAACACACATGCAATGACCACTGGTTGATCCATAAGTTGTTTGTGGAAAAGAACACACATGCAATGAGTCTAGTGGATCCATGTGTGGTTTGTGTTAAAGAACACACATGCAATGACTCTAGTGCTGGTTTGTGGTTTTAGTATAAGAACAAACATGCAATGACTCTAGTGGTTGATCCATGTGTGGTTTGTGGAAATAACACAGATACAATGACTCTAGTGGTTGATCCATGTGTGGTTTGTGGAAATAACACACATGTAGTGACTGTAATGGATCCATAAGTGGTTTATGGAAAAGAACACACATGCAATGACCACTGGTTGATCCATATGTGGTTTGTGGAAAGAACACACATGCAATGACTCTAGTGGTTGATCCATGTGTGGTTTGTGGAAAGAACACACATGCAATGACAGTGGTGGATCCATGTGTGGTTTGTGGATAGAACACACATGCAATGACTCTAGTGGTAGTTTTAGTATAGGAATTTTAGTATAGGAACACACATGTAATGACTCTAGTGGGTCCACATGTGGTTTGTGAAAAGATCACACATGAAATGACCACTGTATGATCCATAAGTTATTTGTGGAAAAGAAGACACATGCAATGAGTCTAGTGGATCCGTGTGTGGTTTGTGGAAAAGAACACACATGCAAGGACTCTAGTGCTGGTTTGTGGTTTTAGTACAAGAACAAACATGCAATGAATCTAGTGGTTGATCCATGTGTGGTTTGTGGAAAGAACACACATGCAATGACTCTGGTTGATCCATATGTGGTTTGTGGAAAGAACACACATGCAATGACCACTGGTGGATCCATGTGTGGTTTGTGGAAAAGAACACACATGCAATCACCACTGGTTGATCCATGTGTGGTTTGTGGAAAGAACACACATGCAATTACAGTGGTGGATCCATGTGTGGTTTGTGAAAAGAACACACATGCAATCACCCTAGTGCTAGTTTTAGTATAAGAACACACATGCAATGACTCTAGTGGGTCCACATGTGGTTTGTGAAAAGAACACACATGCAATGACCACTGTTTGATCCATAAGTTGTTTGTGGAAAAGAACACACATGCAATGAGTCTAGTGGATCCATGTGTGGTTTGTGGAAAAGAACACACATGCAATGACCACTGGTTGATCCATATGTGGTTTGTGGAAAAGAACACACATGCAATGACCACTGGTTGATCCATATGTGGTTTGTGGAATGAACACACATGCAATGACCACTGGTGGATCCATGTGTGGTTTGTGGAAAAGAACACACATGCAATGACCACTGGTTGATCCATGTGTGGTTTGTGGAAAGAACACACATGCAATGACAGTGGTGGATCCATGTGTGGTTTGTGAAAAGAACACACATGCAATGACTCTAGTGTTGGTTTTAGTATAAGAACACACATGGAATGACGCTAGTGGTTGATCCATGTGTGGTTTGTGGAAATAACACATATGCAATGACTCTAGTGGCTAATCCATGTGTGGTTTGTGGAAATAACACACATGCAATGACTCTAGTGGTTGATCCATGTGTGGTTTGTGGAAATAACACACATGCAATGATTGTAATGGATTCATAAGTGGTTTATGGAAAAGAACACACATGCAATGACCACTAGATGATCCATATGTGGTTTGTGGAAAGAACGCACATGCAATGACTCTAGTGGTTGATCCATGTGTGGTTTGTGGAAAGAACACACATGCAATGAATCTAGTGCTGGTTTGTGGTTTTAGTATAAGAACAAACATGCAATGACTCTAGTGGTTGATCCATGTGTGGTTTGTGGAAATAACACACATGCAATGACTCTGGTTGATCCATATGTGGTTTGTGGAAAGAACACACATGCAATGACCACTAGTGGATCCATATGTGATTTATGGAAAGAACACACATGCAATGACCACTTGTGCTTGATCCATGTGTGGTTTGTGGAAAGAACATACATGCAATGACAGTGGTTGATCCATGTGTGGTTTGTGAAAAGAACACACATGCAATGACTCTAGTGTTGGTTTTAGTATAAGAACAGAAATGCAATGACTCTAGTGGTTGATCCATATGTGGTTTGTGGAAAGAACACACATGCAATGACCACTGGTTGATCCATAAGTTGTTTGTGGAAAAGAACACACATGCAATGACTCTAGTGCTGGTTTGTGGTTTTAGTATAAGAACGAACATGCAATGACTCTAATGGTTGATCCATGTGTGGTTTGTGGAAATAACACACATGCAATGACTATAGTGGTTGATCCATGTGTGGTTTTTGGAAATAACACACACGCAATGACTGTAATGGATCCATAAGTATTTTGTGGAAAAGAACACACATGCAATGACTCTAGTGGATCCATGTGTGGTTTGTGGAAAAGAACACACATGCAATGACTCTAGTGCTGGTTTGTGGTTTTAGTATATGAACAAACATGCAATGACTCTAGTGGTTGATCCATGTGTGGTTTGTGGAAAGAACGCACATGCAATGACTCTGGTTGATCCATATGTGGTTTGTGGAAAGAACACACATGCAATGACCACTAGTGGATCCATGTGTGGTTTGTGGAAAAGAACACACATGCAATGACCACTTATGGTTGATCCATGTGTGGTTTGTGGAAAGAACACACATGCAATGACAGTGGTGGATCCATGTGTGGATTGTGAAAAGAACACACATGCAATGACTCTAGTGTTGGTTTTAGTATAAGAACACACATGCAATGACTCTAGTGGTTGATACATGTGTGGTTTGTGGAAATAACACACATGCAATGACTCTAGTGGTTCGTCCATGTGTGGTTTGTGGAAATAACACACATGCAATGATTGTAATGGATCCATAAGTGGTTTATGGAAAAGAACACACATGCAATGACCACTGGTTGATCCATATGTGGTTTGTGGAAAGAACACACATGCAATGACTCTAGTGGTTGATCCATGTGTGGTTTGTGGAAAGAACACACCTGCGATGACTCTAGTGCTGGTTTGTGGTTTTAGTATAAGAACAAACATGCAATGACTCTAGTGGTTGATCCATGTGTGGTTTATGGAAAGAACACACATGCACTGACTCTGGTTGATCCATATGTGGTGTGTGGAAAGAACACACATGCAATGACCACTGGTTGATCCATGTGTGGTTTGTGGAAAAGAGCGCACATGCAATGACCACTGGTTGATCCATGTGTGGTTTGTGGAAATAACACACATGCAATGACTCTAGTGGTTGATCCATGTGTGGTTTGTGGAAATAACACACATGCAATGACTCTAGTGTTGGTTCTAGTATAAAAACAAACATGCAATGACTCTAGTGGTTGATCCATGTGTGGTTTGTGGAAATAACACACATGCAATGACTCTAGTGGTTGATCCATGTGTGGTTTGTGGAAATAACACACATGCAATGACTGTAATGGATCCATAAGTGGTTTCTGGAAAAGAACACACATGCAATGACCACTGGTTGATCCATATGTGGTTTGTGGAAAGAACACACATGTAATGACTCTAGTGGTGGATCCATAAGTTGTTTCTGGAAAAGAACACACATGCAATGACAGTGGTGGATCCATGTGTGGTTTGTGGATAGAACACACATGCAATGACTCTAGTGCTAGTTTTACTATAGGAACACACATGCAATGACTCTAGTGGGTCCACATGTGGTTTGTGAAAAGAACACACATGCAATGACCACTGTATAATCCATAAGTTTTTTGTGTAAAATAACACACATGCAATGAGTCTAGTGGATCCATGTGTGGTTTGTGGAAAAGAACACACATGCAATGACTCTAGTGCTGGTTTGTGGTTTTAGTATAAGAACAAACATGCAATGAATCTAGTGGTTGACCCATGTGTGGTTTGTGGAAAGAACACACATGCAATGACTCTGGTTGATCCATATGTGGTTTGTGGAAAGAACACAGATGCAATGACCACTGGTGGATCCATGTGTGGTTTGTGGAAAAGAACACACATGCAATGACCACTGGTTGACCCATGTGTGGTTTGTGGAAAGAACAGACATGCAATGACAGTGGTGGATCCATGTGTGGTTTGTGAAAAGAACACACATGCAATGACTCTAGTGGTTGATCCATGTGTGGTTTGTGGAAAGAACACACATGTAATGACCACTTGTGCTTGATCCATGTGTGGTTTGTGGAAAGAACATACATGCAATGACAGTGGTGGATCCATGTGTGGTTTGTGAAAAGAACACACATGCAATGACTCTAGTGTTGGTTTTAGTATAAGAACAGACATGCAATGACTCTAGTGGTTGATCCATGTGTGGTTTGTGGAAAGAACACACATGCAATGACCACTGGTTGATCCATAAGTTGTTTGTGGAAAAGAACACACATGCAATGACTCTAGTGCTGGTTTGTGGTTTTAGTATAAGAACAAACATGCAATTACTCTAGTGGTTGATCCATGTGTGGTTTGTGGAAATAACACACATGCAATGACTATAGTGGTTGATCCATGTGTGGTTTGTGGAAATAACACACATGCAATGACTGTAATGGATCCATAAGTGGCTTATGGTAAAGAACACACATGCAATGACCACTCGTTGATCCATATGTGGTTTGTGGAAAGAGCACACATGCAATGACTTTAGTGGTTGATCCATGTGTGGTTTGTGGAAAGAACACACATGCAATGACAGTGGTGGATCCATGTGTGGTTTGTGGATAGAACACACATGGAATGACTCTAGTGCTAGTTTTAGTATAAGAACACACATGCAATGACTCTAGTGGGTCCACATGTGGTTTGTGAAAAGAACACACATGCAATGACCACTAGTTGATCCATAAGTATTTTGTGGAAAAGAACACACATGCAATGACTCTAGTGGATCCATGTGTGGTTTGTGGAAAAGAACACACATGCAATGACTCTAGTGCTGGTTTGTGGTTTTAGTATAAGAACAAACATGCAATGACTCTAGTGGTTGATCCATGTGTGGTTTGTGGAAAGAACGCACATGCAATGACTCTGGTTGATCCATATGTGGTTTGTGGAAAGAACACACATGCAATGACCACTAGTATATCCATGTGTGGTTTGTGGAAAAGAACACACATGCAATGACCACTGGTTCATCCATGTGTGGTTTGTGGAAAGAACACACATGCAATGACAGTGGTGGATCCATGTGTGGTTTGTGAAAAGAACACACATGCAATGACTCTAGTGTTGGTTTTAGTATAAGAACACACATGCAATGACTCTAGTGGTTGATCCATGTGTGGTTTGTGGAAATACCACATATGCAATGACTCTAGTCGTTGATACATGTGTGGTTTGTGGAAATAACACACATGCAATGACTCTAGTGGTTCATCCATGTGTGGTTTGTGGAAATAACACACATGCAATGATTGTAATGGATCCATAAGTGGTTTATGGAAAAGAACACACATGCAATGACCACTGGTTGATCCATATGTGGTTTGTGGAAAGAACACACATGCAATGACTCTAGTGGTGGATCCATGTGTGGTTTGTGGAAAGAACACACATGCAATGACTCTAGTGCTGGTTTGTGGTTTTAGTATAAGAACAAACATGCAATGACTCTAGTGGTTGATCCATGTGTGGTTTGTGGAAAGAACACACATGCACTGACTCTGGTTGATCCATATGTGGTGTGTGGAAAGAACACACATGCAATGACCACTGGTTGATCCATGTGTGGTTTGTGGAAAAGAGCACACATGCAATGACCACTAGTTGATCCATGTGTGGTTTGTGGAGATAACACACATGTAATGACTCTAGTGGTTGATCCATGTGTGGTTTGTGGAAATAACACACATGCAATGTGTAAGGTCCCCAACCTTTAATAAGATTGAGCCCCCTGTGTTTACAATGCTAGTCCCTGGATCAATAGCTAGCATCCACAGTTTAGATGTAATATCAAGAAACAAAGGTCATAATACAACTTTATAACAAGGAATAAAATAATTTTATTACATCAAACATAGCTCATTGGCTATTTACATTACATTGCAGCGGAATAACGATAAGCATGGGGTCCTTCATCTTCAAAGTGCCACAGGCAGATGTTGGTTGTAGACTTTGTAATCCTAATCAATCAATCTTCACTAAAATCAATCAAACCTGCAACATTACAAATTACAGCCACAAGGGTCAATACATTTGAATTGTATTGGCAAGTGATACTTTGGTAGTATAGTGGAGTCTAACATCTATATGCATTTGGCTAAGTGGAGTTGAGGCTTGCATTGCTCAAAATAGATTTTTCCCTAACACTTTGAAAATACTAAGTTTTTGCTTTGATAAAATCTTTCCCAAGACATGTACCAATCAAAGACTGAAGATCCACTCAGGGCATCTACCAATCAAAGACTAAAGATTTGCTTGGCAAAGTCATTTTTCCTCAATCAAAGATTTCAAGATCCTTGTTCCAAGCCATCTCTCCATCAAAGATTGTAGAATTCACACAACCCTTGTTCACCCACAAGTTTTAATTTAGAAATTTGAATGATGAGATTCTTGATTGCTTCCATGTCTTGATGCTCAAATTGTCCTTTACCAGGGACATGGCTAAGTACTTAGGTTTTACACTGCAGAGGTGGTGCACTTTCCCACAAGACTTGGTTTCCCAAGACAAGATCTTTGAAGCCTTCCTTAGACCATCATGGACGCGCTCCAACCTATCAAACACTACCACCCACTGTCCATATGGCTAAGTTCTTGCAACCTATATGATCATGGCAGAGCCCATATTGCCAAGTGGTTGCACTTGAAGCTTCTCAACATTTGACATCTTAAATCTCTTTGTTTCCTGGGTGGCCATCCACAAGTGAGATACACTAAGGTAAACCATAAACATGGGCCTTGTGAACCACTCAACCAAAATCCACCAAGCAAGTCCAATTCCACCCAGGAGATTCATTAACTTAGTTGTTTTGTTAAATAAAACACAAGTCCTCAGACTTAGAGATTTTTCCATAGTATGAATATATATTCCACCCAGGTTTTCTATTAGCTAGGCTAAGCTTGGTAGTAATAGGATTCCTAACTTAGGAAAATCCTACTAAGGATTCATCTACTAGGTTTTCCTATAGCAAAGTCTATACTTAGCAAAACAAAATCCATGCAAGTTTTACTTAGCAAAAACACTAATGCATAGTGAAAATAATGGGACAAAAGATATGAAGCATCACTTTCCTTTTTGGTAGTGGGTATAAGTTCACTTCTTGTCCTTGCAACAACCACACTCTTCAAGTCACTACAAATCAATCAAGCAAGGCACAAACTTAATCTACCAATCAAGCAAACACAAATTCAATTCACATTCCAAACCAAAGTCAAACAAACAATTTTCACACAATGTAATGGGATCTAAGTCATGCATAAGCATGCAAAGGTTGGTTCTATTGTAAGGATGGTCTCTACTAGGCTTCTAAACTTTGTAAGTTCCAAATTGGTCATTTACCAAAATGGCAAAGTCATTTGAAAAAGGTTTCACTAAGGCATTAACCCATAGGGTTCACCAAGTATGTTTTCACAAAACTTGGGGTTTGGGGTTAGTGAGTTTAAAACAAAACATTTTCCAAAGGTTTTCCTCCAAAACCATTTTTAATAAAAACCACATTTCTATTTGACTAGAAATGGTTTTAAATCAAAGAATCATTATTTTGTTTCACCAAATGAGTTGCTATTGCAAAACTTGGTGTCTTTGGTTAGTAGGTTTGGATCAAAACATTTTCTCAAAGTTTTTACTCAAAAACATTTTCATAAACAAAACAATAGTTTTATTTAGCTAGAAATGGACTAAACCAAGTAATCCATTCTAAACTTTTCCAAATCATTTTCCAAAACATGGGTTGGTCTCTAGGGTCAGTAAGGTCACAACAAACCAATTTGCAAAGGTTTTAACCCTAAAATCATTTTTAAACAATTTTTCTACTCTAAACAAGAAATCAAAAGTTTCTGCACAAACAAGCAAACTAACAGATACTATTTGCTAAACTAAAGGCAGGGTTGGTTAGGTCTTGCTCTCCTGAATCCAACGACATAAAATTTGTAATTTTTGGACGTGTGGATTCAAAGATACAAGGGTTTGAAAATGGCACTTAAATCTGTTTTCAAATTTCTTTAAATGCATCTAGTGCCACGCGTATAATCTTATTCGCTTGTCCGGGATTTCGCGCAGTTCAGCCTTCCGACCCCTGGATCTAAGTGGCTACGCACGGTGCAGATCAACAGATACCCTTTCGTTCACGTTCTATCACAAAGCTACGATTAAGATCCTACGGTCGCTACGCGTTTGACCACTAAGCAGCGGCGCTGGCGGCGGCGACTGGCGGTGGAACGACTGGCGGTGGCGTTGCCGGCGATGCAGGAAGCAAGAGAGGAAAAAGGGATGCTCATCGTGCTTGCCGAAGTGCAGTGAAGCTCAATACATGATCAGTTCGTCGAGGGGCGCACTAGAACGAGGTGGATTGCTCGTCGGAGTTGCTGCGGGCGGCGGTGCTCTCGGGTTGTCGTCGTTGGCGTCGCTGTGGATCACCCCAAGGCATAACAAGGACGCTGTTAGATGCGCAGGACCAAGGCAAGGTTGTGTGCGTGATCGAGAGGTAGAGGGGCGACCGGAAACTACCTACGGAGCTCGTCGGAGAAGAACCAGACGGCGGCGGCGAGTCGAGGTCGACGGGCCGAAGCTTGAGTGCTGGAGCTAGCCGAGGCTATGGGCAGATGCAAGGTGCCGGAGAGCATGCTCGCGCGAGAGGTAGGTGAGAGGCGGGGTGTGGCCGGAATCGCTCGCGGAGCTCGCCGGAGACAGAGGAGCTCGGGGGAGAAATTAGGGGCGGTCTAAGGCGTGCCAGCGCGGGGTGTCAGAGGGGAATTATAGAGGAGAGGGAGGCGTTTAAGTCTGCGTGATCAAGGCGAGGTAAAGGCTCGGCATTATGACGAATTAAGCCGGAGAAATCAACGGCAGAACAGGGGAGAAGAACTGGTCGCTGCGGGTGTGGAAGAAGAACAGTGGTGGCTGGGTCTACCTGTCAGCGAAAGAGGGGAAGGAGGAGTGGGTCCAGACTGTCATTCACTCAGTGGGTTCTTTCCGCGGTAAAGAAAACGGTTCGCTCGGGGGAAAGGGAGAGGTGGGGTCGTCTTGTCAGTGATAGAAAAGGAGAGGGGTTTGGGTCCACCAGTCATTGTCTTTGCGGGTCAGAATCTGGGTGAGAAAAGAATGCTTCGGGGAAAAGAAGGTGGGCTGGACTGGGCTGCTGTTGGGCTAGTTGGGCCAAAAGGTGGGCTGCTCTATTTTTTTCTGTCTGTTTTCTTTTTCCTTTTCTAATTCTTTTTGTTTTGCATTTCCAAACAATTTATTCAAACAATCAAACAATTCAAACAATCACTCAACTTTGTACTTTGAATTTGGTTCTGTTTATCAACATAATCCAAATTCCAAAATAAAATAATATTTTTATTTATTTTAGGATCCATTTATTAATTAAATAAAATGGATCTTTAGTTATTTAATAAAATAGGGTTTGATTTATTTAACAAAATTTCCATTTGAAATCCAAATACTTTCAAAACCAAACCAGTAGGTTTTATTTGAAAATAAGGATATTTGGAAATCTTGTATTAACAAAATAACCTTTTATTTTAGGTTCCATTAATAATTAAATAAATGGACCTTAGTTAATAATCCATATAGGATTTGTTTATTTAAAACTTTATTTTGAAACCCAAAATAAAACCAAAACACTTTAGTAGGTTTTATTTTGAGAAATCAAAATACTTGGAAAACTTATTTAAAATAAGTTTTAGTGTTTATTTAAAATGGGAAAAGCCTTTACTTAAATAAAATTGATATTTAAATCCTTACTATTTTATTTAAATAAATCTTTACTCATTTTATCAAAACAAAATATTTTATTTTCTTTTAATAAATGTTTATCTATATAAATCCCTTTAGGATTAAATGCTCACCAATTGGTATGGGTTCTGGTAAGGGCTTTATTGGCTTTGGAAATTCAATTTCCTTATCTTATTATATTCATAAGATTTTGTCTATGGTTCCAAACTAAGTGAAACCAATCTCTATGGTCTTTTCTTGATCCTTTGTGATTATTTGTTGATCAGATTTGGTATGGATCAAATCCATAGATTTGGAGATACTTTGGAAAATGATTTCCTTCCATTAGGGCTTAGGGATTTTGATTTACTTTCCTAGTGTTCAAATTTCCAGATACATTCATTGAGGAATGCATTTCCCTTGATTTGGATTTTTGTTGAATTCAAACTTCTACCAAAGTTTGTTCAAGATGGGATTTCAGTTTCCTTTTAGAAACAAAAGTTTCTTTTCACCCTGATTTTCAACAAAATTTATTTTGTTTATTTTATTTTTCACATTACAAGATTTGGAAAATCTTGGGATGTGACAGTTACCACTGTAAAAGAAATCTCGTCCCGAGATTTGGGGAGGCTAGGGTTACAAGCAGGTTCAAAACAACTAGGGTACTACCACCCTTAAAAAATTTCTAACTAACTACATCTTGGCTTGCTTGGAATCTTGATGAAACTTCCTTGGGAAAACTTCTGCATGGTGGCCTTTATTTCCATACTTGACTCATGGGCCAAGGTTGAGTTTCTCCATAGGCTTGTTCAACTTGTTCTTCATCTTTTCTGGACAATTGTTTGCATAGTGTCCTGGGTTCTTGCAATTGAAACAGTGGATGTCTTCAAGTTCCTGGCGTAGTTCCTATGGACAAGTGGCTACATAGTGGCCTAGCTCTTTGCAGTTGTTGCACACTACTTGGCCGATCTCTTTATTCTTCGGGTTCTCTGGGCATCCACTGGGGTAGTGTCCCATTTCCTTACATTTACGACATTGCACAAGGCTCATGTCCTATCTTGGTTTCTTGGGTTTCTTTGATCCTTTGAATTGGGTTGTCTTGTTTGGAGGTATGAGTGGTCCTTTTCCTTTGCCATCAACATTTTTGGCATACTTGTATCCTTCTTGTTTCCTTTGTTCAACAATGGCATAGATGGGGCATTGGGTAGGGACATGGTCGTTTCCTTCACAAAGGTAACAAGTAGCTTGAGAGGTAGGACATTGCCCAATAGGATGTTTCTCTTCACAGTTGGGGCATTGATCTTCATGCTCTTTGGAAGTATGGTCCTTGTCTCCACAAATAATGCAGGCTGGGTCTCCATCTAGAATAACATTCTTGTCATCCTTGTTGTCATACATTCTTTTGGGATAGTTTTCTTCCATGCTGATCATTTGATTAGTCACCTTAAGCATCAGTTGGGATTGTTCCTCCAAAAACTTTTGCAAGGTTTGGATCTTTATCACTATTGCTGGCTATGAACTGAGCTGTTAGTTGGTTCAACTGGTTTTGGGTTGCTATGAGTTCTCTCATGTTGTCCTCTTGATTGTTGTTGTTGTCACCATCCTTGATGTTGGAGTTTCTTGGAGAAGTCATCTGTTTGGGTTGGATTGGGATTAGAATAGACAAAAGATTTCTATGGGAATCAATCCTAATCACACACATCACAATTCACACAAGCAATGTGCAAGCAATCACAAACAAACACTCCACTCAAACAACAAGTTTCAAGCACATTTGTAGGCAACCAAAAATAATTTTTGTTACACCACATAAGTTGGTGTGTTTGACTTATCTATAAATGGTGGTCCATCTACATGGTTCACTTGTGATCTTTCCATCCTTCTTGGTTGATTCTTCTTGGATGAGTTCTTTTTCTTCTTGAGAAAATTCTTGGTCACAAAAACTTCAAAGGTGATGATGGCTCCTTCTAAGTTGTTTTTCCTTAGTCTTCAAATCTTGAGCAAGATTTCTTGTATCACTTGTAGTCCTTAGTGTCAACCAAGTTGGAAGTCCTTGGTGAATATGCTGAAGATGTTGAAGTCGTTAGAGTTGAAGAAGTTGAAGATGTCCTTTGCTCATGGTGAAGTCTTTGGTCATGGGGTAGGCTTTTCCATCAAGTTTGAATATAGATGAGATATAGAGTTGAAACAAAAATGGTTGAGGAAAGAATTTACAAGATTTTTGTAAATAAGTTTTAGAACAAAAACAACTCCTATTTTTCTAAGGGTTTTTTGTCCAATCCTAGGGTTACAAATCCTACAGGCAACACAATGCTCTGATACCATCTGTAAGGTCCCCAACCTTTAATAAGATTGAGCCCCCTATGTTTACAATGCTAGTCCCTGGATAAATAGCTAGCATCCACAGTTTAGATGTAATATCAAGAAACAAAGGTCATAATACAACTTTATAACCAGGAATAAAATAATTTTATTACATCAAACATAGCTCATTGGCTATTTACATTACATTGCAGCGGAATAACTATAAGCATGGGGTCCTTCATCTTCAAAGTGCCACAGGCAGATGTTGGTTGTAGACTTTGTAATCCTAATCAATCAATCTTCACTAAAATCAATCAAACCTGCAACATTACAAATTACAGCCACAAGGGTCAATACATTTGAATTGTATTGGCAAGTGATACTTTGGTAGTATAGTGGAGTCTAACTTCTATATGCATTTGGCTAAGTGGAGTTGAGGCTTGCATTGCTCAAAATAGATTTTTCCCTAACACTTTGAAAATACTAAGTTTTTGCTTTGATAAAATCTTTCCCAAGACATCTACCAATCAAAGACTGAAGATCCACTCAGGGCATCTACCAATCAAAGACTGAAGATTTGCTTGGCAAAGTCATTTTTCCTCAATCAAAGATTTCAAGATCCTTGTTCCAAGCCATCTCTCCATCAAAGATTGAAGAATTCACACAACCCTTGTTCACCCACAAGTTTTAATTTAGAAATTTGAATGATGAGATTCTTGATTGCTTCCATGTCTTGATGCTCAAATTGTCCTTTACCAAGGACATGGCTAAGTACTTAGGTTTTACACTCTGCAGAGGTGGTGCACTTTCCCCACAAGACTTGGTTTCCCAAGACAAGATCTTCAAGCCTTCCTTAGACCATCATGGACGCGCTCCAACCTATCAAACACTACCACCCACTGTCCATATGGCTAAGTTCTTGCAACCTATATGATCATGGCAGAGCCCATATTGCCAAGTGGTTGCACTTGAAGCTTCTCAACATTTGACATCTTAAATCTCTTTGTTTCCTGGGTGGCCATCCACAAGTGAGATACACTAAGGTAAACCATAAACATGGGCCTTGTGAACCACTCAACCAAATTCCACCAAGCAAGTCCCATTCCACCTAGGAGATTCATTAACTTAGTTGTTTTGTTAAATAAAACACAAGTCCTCGGACTTAGAGATTTTTCCATAGTATGAATATATATTCCACCCAGGTTTTCTATTAGCTAGGCTAAGCTTGGTAGTAATAGGATTCCTAACTTAGGAAAATCCTACTAAGGATTCATCTACTAGGTTTTCCTATAGCAAAGTCTATACTTAGCAAAACAAAATCCATGCAAGTTTTACTTAGCAAAAACACTAATGCATAGTGAAAATAATGGGACAAAAGATATGAAGCATCACTTTCCTTTTTGGTAGTGGGTATAAGTTCACTTCTTGTCCTTGCAACAACCACACTCTTCAAGTCACTACAAATCAATCAAGCAAGGCACAAACTTAATCTACCAATCAAGCAAACACAAATTCAATTCACATTCCAAACCAAAGTCAAACAAACAATTTTTCACACACAAAGTAATGGGATCTAAGTCATGCATAAGCATGCAAAGGTTGGTTCTATTGTAAGGATGGTCTCTACTAGGCTTCTAAACTTTGTAAGTTCCAAATTGGTCATTTACCAAAATGGCAAAGTCATTTGAAAAAGGTTTCACTAAGGCATTAACCCATAGGGTTCACCAAGTATGTTTTCACAAAACTTGGGGTTTGGGGTTAGTGAGTTTAAAACAAAACATTTTCCAAAGGTTTTCCTCCAAAACCATTTTTAATAAAACCACATTTCTATTTGACTAGAAATGGTTTTAAATCAAAGAATCATTATTTTGTTTCACCAAATGAGTTGCTATTGCAAAACTTGGTGTCTTTGGTCAGTAGGTTTGGATCAAAACATTTTCTCAAAGTTTTTACTCAAAAACATTTTCATAAACAAAACAATAGTTTTATTTAGCTAGAAATGGACTAAACCAAGTAATCCATTCTAAACTTTTCCAAATCATTTTCCAAAACATGGGTTGGTCTCTAGGGTCAGTAAGGTCACAACAAACCAATTTGCAAAGGTTTTAACCCTAAAATCATTTTTAAACAATTTTTCTACTCTAAACGAGCAATCAAAAGTTTCTGCACAAACAAGCAAACTAACAGATACTATTTTCTAAACTAAAGGCAGGGTTGGTTAGGTCTTGCTCTCCTGAATCCAACGACATAAAATTTGTAATTTTTGGACGTGTGGATTCAAAGATACAAGGGTTTGAAAATGGCACTTAAATCTGTTTTCAAATTTCTTTTAAACAGATCTAGTGCCACGCGTCATAATCTTATTCGTCAGTGGTTCGCACGGTGCAGATCAACAGATACCCTTTCGTTCACGTTCTATCACAACGCTACGATTAAGATCCTACGGTCGCTACGCGTTTGACCACTAAGCAGCGGCGCTGGCGGCGGAGCGACTGGCGGTGGCGTTGCCGGCGATGCAGGAAGCAAGAGAGGAAAAAGGGATGCTCACCGGTCTTGCCGAAGTGCAGTGAAGCTCAAGACGTGATCATTTCGTCGAGGGGCGCACTGGAACGAGGTGGATTGCTCGTCGGAGTTGCTGCGGGCGGCGGTGCTCTCGGGTTGTCGTCGTTGGCGTCGCTGTGGATCACCCCAAGGCATAACAAGGACGCTGTTAGATGCGCAGGACCAAGGCAAGATCGAGAGTGGCGATCAAGGCGAGAGGTAGAAGGCAGAGCGAGGTAGGTGAGAGGCGTGAGGTGTGGCCGAATCGTCATGGAGCTCGCCGGAGACAGAGGAGCTCGGGGGAGAAATTAGGGGCGGTCTAAGGCGTGCCAGTGCGGGGTGTCAGAGGGGAATTATAGAGGAGAGGGAGGCGTTTAAGTCTGCATGATCAAGGCGAGGTAAAGGCTCGGCATTATGACGAATTAAGCCGGAGAAATCAACGGCAGAACGGGGGAGAAGAACTGGTCGCTGCGGGTGTGGAAGAAGAAAAGTGGTGGTGGGGTCTACCTGTCAGCGAAAGAGGGGAAGGAGGAGTGGGTCCAGACTGTCATTCACTCGGGGTTCTTTCCATGTAAAGAAAACGGTTCTCTCGGGGGAAAGGGAGAGGTGGGGTCGTCTTGTCAGTGATAGAAAAGGAGAGGGGTTTGGGTCCACCAGTCATTGTCTTTGCGGGTCAGAATCTGGGTGAGAAAAGAATGCTTCGGGGAAAAGAAGGTGGGCTGGACTGGGCTGCTGTTGGGCTAGTTGGGCCAAAAGGTGGGCTGCTCTATTTTTTTCTCGTTTTTCTTTTTCCTTTTCTAATTCTTTTCTGTTTTGAATTTCCAAACAATTTATTCAAACAATCAAACCATTCAAACAATTCAAACAATCACTCAACTTTGTACTTTGAATTTGGTTCTGTTTATCAACATAATCCAAATTCCAAAATAAAATAATATTTTTATTTATTTTAGGATCCATTTATTAATTAAATAAAATGGATCTTTAGTTATTTAATAAAATAGGGTTTGATTTATTTAACAAAATTTCCATTTGAAATCCAAATACTTTCAAAACCAAACCAGTAGGTTTTATTTGAAAATAAGGATATTTGGAAATCTTGTATTAACAAAATAACCTTTTATTTTAGGTTCCATTAATAATTAAATAAATGGACCTTAGTTAATAATCCATATAGGATTTGTTTATTTAAAACTTTATTTTGAAATCCAAAATAAAACCAAAACACTTTAGTAGGTTTTATTTTGAGAAATCAAAATACTTGGAAAACTTATTTAAAATAAGTTTTAGTGTTTATTTAAAATGGGAAAAGCCTTTACTTAAATAAAATTGGATATTTAAATCCTTACTATTTTATTTAAATAAATCTTTACTCATTTTATCAAAACAAAATATTTTATTTTCTTTTAATAAATGTTTATCTTTATAAATCCCTTTAGGATTAAATGCTCACCAATTGGTATGGGTTCTGGTAAGGGCTTTATTGGCTTTGCAAATTCAATTTCCTTATCTTATTATATTCATAAGATTTTGTTTATGGTTCCAAACTAAGTGAAACCAATCTCTATGGTCTTTTCTTGATCCTTTGTGATTATTTGTTGATCAGATTTGGTCTGGATCAAATCCATAGATTTGGAGATACGTTGGAAAATGATTTCCTTCCATTAGGGCTTAGGGATATTGATTTACTTTCCTAGTGTTCAAATTTCCAGATACATTCATTGAGGAATGCATTTCCCTTGATTTGGATTTTTGTTGAATTCAAACTTCTACCAAAGTTTGTTCAAGATGGGATTTCAGTTTCCTTTTAGAAACAAAAGTTTCTTTTCACCCTGATTTTCAAAAAAATTTATTTTGTTTATTTTATTTTTCACATTACAAGATTTGGAAAATCTTGGGATGTGACACAATGACTCTAGTGTTGGTTCTAGTATAAAAACAAACATGCAATGACTCTAGTGGTTGATCCATGTGTGGTTTGTGGAAATAACACACATGCAATGACTCTAGTCGTTGATCCATGTGTGGTTTGTGGAAATAACACACATGCAATGACTGTAATGGATCCATAAGTGGTTTCTGGAAAAGAACACACATGCAATGACCACTGGTTGATCCATATGTGGTTTGTGGAAAGAACACACATGGAATGACTCTAGTGGTGGATCCATAAGTTGTTTCTGGAAAAGAACACACATGCAATGACCATTGGTTGATCCATAAGTGGTATCTGGAAAAGAACACACATGCAATGACAGTGGTGGATCCATGTGTGGTTTGTGGATAAAACACACATGCAATGACTCTAGTGCTATTTTTACTATAGGAACTCACATGCAATGACTCTAGTAGGTCCACATGTGGTTTGTGAAAAGAACACACATGAATGACCACTGTATAATCCATAAGTTGTTTGTGGAAAAGAACACACATGCAATGAGTCTAGTGGATCCATGTCTGGTTTATGGAAAAGAACACACATGCAATGACTCTAGTGTTGGTTTGTGGTTTTAGTATAAGAACAAACATGCAATGAATCTAGTGGTTGACCCATGTGTGGTTTGTGGAAAGAACACACATGCAATGACTCTGGATGATCCATATGTGGTTTGTGGAAAGAAGACACATGCAATGACCATTGGTGGATCCATGTGTGGTTTGTGGAAAAGAACACACATGCAATGACCACTGGTTGATCCATGTGTGGTTTGTGGAAAGAACACACATGCAATGACAGTGGTGGATCCATGTGTGGTTTGTGAAAAGAACACACATGCAATGACTCTAGTGCTAGTTTTAGTATAAGAACACACATGCAATGACTCTAGTGGGTCCACATGTGGTTTGTGAAAAGAAGACACATGCAATGACCACTGGTTGATCCATAAGTTGTTTGTGGAAAAGAACACACATGCAATGAGTCTAGTGGATCCATGTGTGGTTTGTGGAAAAGAACACACATACAATGACTCTAGTGCTGGTTTGTGGTTTTAGTATAAGAACAAACATGCGATGACTCTAGTGGTTGATCCATGTGTGGTTTGTGGAAAGAACACACATGCAATGACTCTAGATGATCCATATGTGGTTTGTGGAAAGAACACACATGCAATGACCACTGGTGGATCCATGTGTGGTTTGTGGAAAAGAACACACATGCAATGACAACTGGTTGATCCATGTGTGGTTTGTGGAAAGAACACACATGCAATGACAGTGGTGGATCCATGTGTGGTTTGTGAAAAGAACACACATGAAATGACTCTAGTGCTAGTTTTAGTATAAGAACACACATGCAATGACTCTAGTGGGTCCACATGTGGTTTGTGAAAAGAACACACTTGCAATGACTCTAGTGCTAGTTTTTGTATAAGAACACACATGCAATGACTCTAGTGGGTCCACATGTGGTTTGTGAAAAGAACACACATGCAATGACCACTAGTTGATCCATAAGTATTTTTGGAAAAGAACACACATGCAATGACTCTAGTGGATCCATGTGTGGTTTGTAGAAAGAACACACATGCAATGACAGTGGTGGATCCATGTGTGGTTTGTGAAAAGAACACACATGCAATGACTCTAGTGCTAGTTTTAGTATAAGAACACACATGCAATGACTCTAGTGGGTCCACATGTGGTTTGTGAAAAGAAGACACATGCAATGACCACTGGTTGATCCATAAGTTGTTTGTGGAAAAGAACACACATGCAATGAGTCTAGTGGATCCATGTGTGGTTTGTGGAAAAGAACACACATACAATGACTCTAGTGCTGGTTTGTGGTTTTAGTATAAGAACAAACATGCGATGACTCTAGTGGTTGATCCATGTGTGGTTTGTGGAAAGAACACACATGCAATGACTCTAGATGATCCATATGTGGTTTGTGGAAAGAACACACATGCAATGAACACTGGTGGATCTATGTGTGGTTTGTGGAAAAGAACACACATGCAATGACAACTGGTTGATCCATGTGTGGTTTGTGGAAAGAACACACATGCAATGACAGTGGTGGATCCATGTGTGGTTTGTGAAAAGAACACACATGCAATGACTCTAGTGCTAGTTTTAGTATAAGAACACACATGCAATGACTCTAGTGGGTCCACATGTGGTTTGTGAAAAGAACACACTTGCAATGACCACTGCATAATCCATAAATTGTTTGTGGAAAAGAACACACATGCAATGAGTCTAGTGGATCCATGTGTGGTTTGTGGAAAAGAACACACATGCAATGACTCTAGTGCTGGTTTGTGGTTTTTGTATAAGAAGAACATGCAATGAATCTAGTGGTTGACCCATGTGTGGTTTGTGGAAAGAACACACATGCAATGACTCTGGATGATCCATATGTGGTTTGTGGAAAGAACACACATGCAATGACCACTAGTGGATCCATGTGTGGTTTGTGGAAAAGAACACACATGCAATGACCACTGGTTCATCCATGTGTGGTTTGTGGAAAGAACACACATGCAATGACAGTGGTGGATCCATGTCTGGTTTGTGAAAATAACACACATGCAATGACTCTAGTGTTGGTTTTAGTATAAGAACAGAAATGCAATGACTCTAGTGGTTGATCCATGTGTGGTTTGTGTAAAGAACACACATGCAATGACCACTGGTTGATCCATAAGTTGTTTGTGGAAAAGAACACACATGCAATGACTCTAGTGGTTGATCCATGTGTGGTTTGTGGAAATAACACACATGCAATGACTATAGTGGTTGATCCATGTGTGGGTTGTGGAAATAACACACATGCAATGACTGTAATGGATCCATAAGTGGTTTATGGTAAAGAACACACATGCAATGACCACTCGTTGATCCATATGTGGTTTGTGGAAAGAACACACATGCAATGACTTTAGTGGTTGATCCATGTGTGGTTTGTGGAAAGAAAACACATGCAATGACAGTGGTGGATCCATGTGTGGTTTGTGGATAGAACACACATGGAATGACTCTAGTGCTAGTTTTAGTATAAGAACACACATGCAATGACTCTAGTGGGTCCACATGTGGTTTGTGAAAAGAACACACATGCAATGACCACTAGTTGATCCATAAGTATTTTTGGAAAAGAACACACATGCAATGACTCTAGTGGATCCATGTGTGGTTTGTGGAAAGAACACACATGCAATGACAGTGGTGGATCCATGTGTGGTTTGTGGATAGAACACACATGGAATGACTCTAGTGCTAGTTTTAGTATAAGAACACACATGCAATGACTCTAGTGGGTCCACATGTGGTTTGTGAAAAGAACACACATGCAATGACCACTAGTTGATCCATAAGTATTTTTGGAAAAGAACACACATGCAATGACTCTAGTGGATCCAAGTGTGGTTTGTGGAAAATAACACACATGCAATGACTCTAGTGCTGGTTTGTGGTTTTAGTATAAGAACAAACATGCAATGACTCTAGTGGTTGATCCATGTGTGGTTTGTGGAAAGAACGCACATGCAATGACTCTGGTTGATCCATATGTGGTTTGTGGAAAGAACACACATGCAATGACCACTAGTGGATCCATGTGTGGTTTGTGGAAAAGAACACACATGCAATGACCACTGGTTCATCCATGTGTGGTTTGTGGAAAGAACACACATGCAATGACAGTGGTGGATCCATGTCTGGTTTGTGAAAAGAACACACATGCAATGACTCTAGTGTTGGTTTTAGTATAAGAACACACATGCAATGACACTAGTGGTTGATCCATGTGTGGTTTGTGGAAATACCACATATGCAATGACTCTAGTCGTTGATACATGTGTGGTTTGTGGAAATAACACACATGCAATGACTCTAGTGGTTCATCCATGTGTGGTTTGTGGAAATAACACACATGCAATGATTGTAATGGATCCATAAGTGGTTTATGGCAAAGAACACACATGCAATGACCACTGGTTGATCCATATGTGGTTTGTGGAAAGAACACACATGCAATGACTCTAGTGGTTGATCCATGTGTTGTTTGTGGAAAGAACACACATGCAATGACTCTAGTGCTGGTTTGTGCTTTTAGTATAAGAACAAACATGCAATGACTCTAGTGGTTGATCCATGTGTGGTTTGTGGAAAGAACACACATGCACTGACTCTGGTTGATCCATATGTGGTGTGTGGAAAGAACACACATGCAATGACCACTGGTTGATCCATGTGTGGTTTGTGGAAAAGAGCACACATGCAATGACCACTGGTTGATCCATGTGTGGTTTGTGGAAATAACACACATGCAATGACTCTAGTGGTTGATCCATGTGTGGTTTGTGGAAATAACACACATGCAATGACTCTAGTGTTGGTTCTAGTATAAAAACAAACATGCAATGACTCTAGTGGTTGATCCATGTGTGGTTTGTGGAAATAACACACACGCAATGACTCTAGTCGTTGATCCATGTGTGGTTTGTGGAAATAACACACATGCAATGACTGTAATGGATCCATAAGTGGTTTCTGGAAAAGAACACACATGCAATGACCATTGGTTGATCCATATGTGGTTTGTGGAAAGAACACACATGGAATGACTCTAGTGGTGGATCCATAAGTTGTTTCTGGAAAAGAACACACATGCAATGACAGTGGTGGATCCATGTGTGGTTTGTGGATAGAACACACATGCAATGACTCTAGTGCTACTTTTACTATAGGAACACACATGCAATGACTCTAGTGGGTCCACATTTGGTTTGTGAAAAGAACACACATGCAATGACCACTGTATAATCCATAAGTTGTTTGTTGAAAAGAACACACATGCAATGAGTCTAGTGGATCCATGTGTGGTTTGTGGAAAAGAACACACATGCAATGACTCTAGTGCTGGTTTGTGGTTTTAGTATAAGAACAAACATGCAATGAATCTAGTGGTTGACCCATGTGTGGTTTGTGGAAAGAACACACATGCAATGACTCTGGATGATCCATATGTTGGTTTGTGGAAAGAACACACATGCAATGACCACTGGTGGATCCATGTGTGGTTTGTGGAAAAGAACACACATGCAATGACCACTGGTTGATCCATGTGTGGTTTGTGGAAAGAACACACATGCAATGACAGTGGTTGATCCATGTGTGGTTTGTGAAAAGAACACACATGCAATGACTGTAGTGCTAGTTTTAGTATAAGAACACACATGCAATGACTCTAGTGGGTCCACATGTGGTTTGTGAAAAGAACACACATGCAATGACCACTGGTTGATCCATAAGTTGTTTGTGGTAAAGAACACACATGCAATGAGTCTAGTGGATCCATGTGTGGTTTGTGGAAAAGAACACACATACAATGACTCTAGTGCTGGTTTGTGGTTTTAGTATAAGAACAAACATGCAATGACTCTAGTGGTTGATCCATGTTTGGTTTGTGGAAAGAACACACATGCAATGACTCTAGATGATCCATATGTGGTTTGTGGAAAGAACACACATGCAATGACCACTGGTGGATCCATGTGTGGTTTGTGGAAAAGAACACACATGCAATGACAACTGGTTGATCCATGTGTGGTTTGTGGAAAGAACACACATGCAATGACAGTGGTGGATCCATGTGTGGTTTGTGAAAAGAACACACATGCAATGACTCTAGTGCTAGTTTTAGTATAAGAACACACATGCAATGACTCTAGTGGGTCCACATGTGGTTTGTGAAAAGAACACACATGCAATGACCACTGTATAATCCATAAGTTGTTTGTGGAAAAGAACACACATGCAATGAGTCTGGTGGATCCATGTGTGGTTTATGTAAAAGAACACACATGCAATGACTCTAGTGCTGGTTTGTGGTTTTTGTATAAGAACAAACATGCAATGAATCTAGTGGTTGACCCATGTGTGGTTTGTGGAAAGAACACACATGCAATGACTCTGGATGATCCATATGTGGTTTGTGGAAAGAACACACATGCAATGACCACTAGTGGATCCATGTGTGGTTTGTGGAAAAGAACACACATGCAATGACCACTGGTTCATCCATGTGTGGTTTGTGGAAAGAACACACATGCGATGACAGTGGTGGATCCATGTGTGGTTTGTGAAAAGAACACACATGCAATGACTCTAGTGTTGGTTTTAGTATAAGAACACACATGCAATGACTCAAGTGGTTGATCCATGTGTGGTTTGTGGAAATACCACATATGCAATGACTCTAGTGGTTGATACATGTGTGGTTTGTGGAAATAACACACATGCAATGACTCTAGTGGTTCATCCATGTGTGGTTTGTGGAAATAACACACATGCAATGATTGTAATGGATCCATAAGTGGTTTATGGAAAAGAACACACATGCAATGACCACTGGTTGATCCATATGTGGTTTGTGGAAAGAACACACATGCAATGACTCTAGTGGTTGATCCATGTATGGTTTGTGGAAAGAACACACATGCAATGACTCTAGTGCTGGTTTGTGGTTTTAGTATATAAGAACAAACATGCAATGACTCTAGTGGTTGATCCATGCGTGGTTTGTGGAAAGAACACACATGCAATGACTCTGGTTGATCCATATGTGGTGTGTGGAAAGAACACACAGGCAATGACCACTGGTTGATCCATGTGTGGTTTGTGGAAAAGAGCACACATGCAATGACCACTGGTTTATCCATGTGTGGTTTGTGGAAATAAAACACATGCAATGACTCTAGTGGTTAATCCATGTGTGGTTTGTGGAAATAACACACATGCAATGACACTAGTGTTGGTTCTAGTATAAAAACAAACATGCAATGACTCTGGTGGTTGATCCATGTGTGGTTTGTGGAAATAACACACATGCAATGACTCTAGTCGTTGATCCATGTGTGGTTTGTGGAAATAACACACATGCAATGACTGTAATGGATCCATAAGTGGTTTCTGGAAAAGAACACACATGCAATGACCACTGGTTGATCCATATGTGGTTTGTGGAAAGAACACACATGGAATGACTCTAGTGGTGGATCCATAAGTTGTTTCTGGAAAAGAACACACATGCAATGACAGTGGTGGATCCATGTGTGGTTTGTGGATAGAACACACATGCAATGACTCTAGTGCTACTTTTACTATAGGAACACACATGCAATGACTCTAGTGGGTCCACATGTGGTTTGTGAAAAGAACACACATGCAATGACCACTGTATAATCCATAAGTTGTTTGTGGAAAAGAACACACATGCAATGAGTCTAGTGGATCCATGTGTGGTTTGTGGAAAAGAACACACATGCAATGACTCTAGTGCTGGTTTGTGGTTTTAGTATAAGAACAAACATGCAATGAATCTAGTGGTTGACCCATGTGTGGTTTGTGGAAAGAATACACATGCAATGACTCTGGATGATCCATATGTGGTTTGTGGAAAGAACACACATGCAATGACCACTGGTGGATCCATGTGTGGTTTGTGGAAAAGAACACACATGCAATGACCACTGGTTGATCCATGTGTGGTTTGTGGAAAGAACACACATGCAATGACAGTGGTGGATCCATGTGTGGTTTGTGAAAAGAATACACATGCAATGACTCTAGTGCTAGTTTTAGTATAAGAACACACATGCAATGACTCTAGTGGGTCCACATGTGGTTTGTGAAAAGAAGACACATGCAATGACCACTGGTTGATCCATAAGTTGTTTTTGGTAAAGAACACACATGCAATGAGTCTAGTGGATCCATGTGTGGTTTGTGGAAAAGAACGCACATACAATGACTCTAGTGCTGGTTTGTGGTTTTAGTATAAGAACAAACATGCAATGACTCTAGTGGTTGATCCATGTGTGGTTTGTGGAAAGAACACACATTCAATGACTCTAGATGATCCATATGTGGTTTGTGGAAAGAACACACATGCAATGACCACTGGTGGATCCATGTGTGGTTTGTTGAAAAGAACACACATGCAATGACATCTGGTTGATCCGTGTGTGGTTTGTGGAAAGAACACACATGCAATGACAGTGGTGGATCCATGTGTGGTTTGTGAAAAGAACACACATGCAATGACTCTAGTGCTAGTTTTTGTATAAGAACACACATGCAATGACTCTAGTGGGTCCACATGTGGTTTGTGAAAAGAACACACATGCAATGACCACTTTATAATCCATAAGTTGTTTGTGGAAAAGAACACACATGCAATGAGTCTGGTGGATCCATGTGTGGTTTATGGAAAAGAACACACATGCAATGACTCTAGTGCTGGTTTGTGGTTTTTGTATAAGAACAAACATGCAATAAATCTAGTGGTTGACCCATGTGTGGTTTGTGGAAAGAACACACATGCAATGACTCTGGATGATCCATATGTGGTTTGTGGAAAGAACACACATGCAATGACCACTAGTGGATCCATGTGTGGTTTGTGGAAAAGAACACACATGCAATGACCACTGGTTCATCCATGTGTGGTTTGTGGAAAGAACACACATGCAATGACAGTGGTGGATCCATGTGTGGTTTGTGAAAAGAACACACATGCCATGACTCTAGTGTTGGTTTTAGTATAAGAACACACATGCAATGACTCAAGTGGTTGATCCATGTGTGGTTTGTGGAAATACCACATATGCAATGACTCTAGTGGTTGATACATGTGTGGTCTGTGGAAATAACAAACATGCAATGACTCTAGTGGTTCATCCATGTGTGGTTTGTGGAAATAACACACATGCAATGATTGTAATGGATCCATAAGTGGTTTATGGAAAAGAACACACATGCAATGACCACTGGTTGATCCATATGTGGTTTGTGGAAAGAACACACATGCAATGACTCTAGTGGTTGATCCATGTATGGTTTGTGGAAAGAACACACATGCAATGACTCTAGTGCTGGTTTGTGGTTTTAGTATATAAGAACAAACATGCAATGACTCTAGTGGTTGATCCATGCGTGGTTTGTGGAAAGAACACACATGCAATGACTCTGGTTGATCCATATGTGGGGTGTGGAAAGAACACACATGCAATGACCACTAGTTGATCCATGTGTGGTTTGTGGAAAAGAGCACACATGCAATGACCACTGGTTGATCCATGTGTGGTTTGTGGCAATGACTCTAGTGGTTGATCCATGTGTGGTTTGTGGAAATAACACACATGCAATGACTCTAGTGTTGGTTCTAGTATAAAAACAAACATGCAATGACTCTAGTGGTTGATCCATGTGTGGTTTGTGGAAATAACACACATGCAATGACTCTAGTGGTTGATCCATGTGTGGTTTGTGGAAATAACACACATGCAATGACTGTAATGGATCCATAAGTGGTTTCTAGAAAAGAACACACATGCAACGACCACTGGTTGATCCATATGTGGTTTGTGGAAAGAACACACATGGAATGACTCTAGTGGTGGATCCATAAGTTGTTTCTGGAAAAGAACACACATGCAATGACAGTGGTGGATCCATGTGTGGTTTGTGGATAGAACACACATGCAATGACTCTAGTGCTAGTTTTACTATAGGAACACACATGCAATGACTCTAGTGGGTCCACATGTGGTTTGTGAAAAGAACACACACGCAATGACCACTGTATAATCCATAAGTTGTTTGTGGAAAAGAACACACATGCAATGAGTCTAGCGGATGCATGTGTGGTTTGTGGAAAAGAACACACATGCAATGACTCTAGTGCTGGTTTGTGGTTTTAGTATAAGAACAATATGCAATGAATCTAGTGGTTGACCCATGTGTGGTTTGTGGAAAGAACACACATGCAATGACTCTGGATGATCCATATGTGGTTTGTGGAAAGAACACACATGAAATGACCACTGGTGGATCCATGTGTGGTTTGTGGAAAAGAACACACATGCAATGACCACTGGTTGATCCATGTGTGGTTTCTGGAAAGAACACACATGCAATGACAGTGGTGGATCCATGTGTGGTTTGTGAAAAGAACACACATGCAATGACTCTAGTGCTAGTTTTAGTATAAGAACACACATGCAATGACTCTAGTGGGTCCACATGTGGTTTGTGAAAAGAACACACATGCAATGACCACTGGTTGATCCATAAGTTGTTTGTGGAAAAGAACACACATGCAATGAGTCTAGTGGATCCATGTGTGGTTTGTGGAAAAGAACACACATACAATGACTCTAGTGCTGGTTTGTGGTTATAGTATAAGAATAAACATGCAATGACTCTAGTGGTTGATCCATGTGTGGTTTGTGGAAAGAACACACATGCAATGACTCTAGTTGATCCATATGTGGTTTGTGGAAAGAACACACATGCCATGACCACTAGTGGATCCATGTGTGGTTTGTGGAAAAGAACACACATGCAATGACAACTGGTTGATCCATGTGTGGTTTGTGGAAAGAACACACATGCAATGACAGTGGTGGATCCATGTGTGGTTTGTGAAAAGAACACACATGCAATGACTCTAGTGCTAGTTTTAGTATAAGAACACACATGCAATGACTCTAGTGGGTCCACATGTGGTTTGTGAAAAGAACACACATGCAATGACCACTGTATAATCCATAAGTTGTTTGTGGAAAAGAACAAACATGCAATGAGTCTACTGGATCCATGTGTGGTTTGTGGAAAAGAACACACATGCAATGACTCTAGTGCTGGTTTGTGGTTTTAGTATAAGAACAAACATGCAATGAATCTAGTGGTTGACCCATGTGTGGTTTGTGGAAAGAACACACATGCAATGACCACTGGTGGATCCATTTGTGGTTTGTGGAAAAGAACACACATGCAATGACCACTGGTTGATCCATGTGTGGTTTGTGGAAAGAACACACATGCAATGACAGTGGTGGATTCATGTGTGGTTTGTGAAAGGAACAAACATGCAATGACTCTAGTGCTAGTTTTAGTATAAGAACACACATGCAATGACTCTAGTGGGTCCACATGTGGTTTGTGAAAAGAACACACATGCAATGACCACTGGTTGATCCATAAGTTGTTTGTGGAAAAGAACACACATGCAATGAGTCTAGTGGATCCATGTGTGGTTTGTGGAAAAGAACACACATACAATGACTCTAGTGCTGGTTTGTGGTTTTAGTATAAGAAGAAACATGCAATGACTCTAGTGGTTGATCCATGTGTGGTTTGTGGAAAGAACACACATGCAATTCTCTAGATGATCCATATGTGGTTTGTGGAAAGAACACACATGCAATGACCACTAGTGGATCCATGTGTGGTTTGTGGAAAAGAACACACATGCAATGACCACTTGTGGTTGATCCATGTGTGGTTTGTGGAAAGAACACACATGCAATGACAGTGGTGGATCCATGTGTGGTTTGTGAAAAGAACACACATGCAATGACTCTAGTGTTGGTTTTAGTATAAGAACAAACATGCAATGACTCTAGTGGTTGATCCATGTGTGGTTTGTGGAAAGAACAGACATGTAATGACTCTGGTTGATCTATATGTGGTTTGTGGAAAGAACACACATGCAATGACCACTGGTGGATCCATGTGTGGTTTGCGGAAAAGAACACACATGCAATGACCACTAGTTGATCGATGTGTGGTTTGTGGAAAGAACACACATGCAATGACTCTAGTGTTGGTTTTAGTGTAAGAACACACGTGCAATGACTCTTGTGGTGGATCCATGTGTAGTTTGTGGAAAAGAACACACATGCAATGACCACTGGTTGATCCATGTGTGGTTTGTGGAAATAACACACATGCAATGACTCTAGTGGTTGATCCATGTGTGGTTTGTGGAAATAACACACATGCAATGACTCTAGTGTTGGTTCTAGTATAAGAACACACATGCAATGACTCTAGTGTTGGTTCTAGTATAAGAACACACATGCAATGACAGTGGTGGATCCATGTGTGGTTTGTGGATAGAACACACATGCAATGACTCTAGTGCTAGTTTTAGTATAGGAACACACATGGAATGAATCTAGAGGGTCCACATGTGGTTTGTGAAAATAACACACATGCAATGACCACTGTATGATCCATAAGTTGTTTGTGGAAAAGAACACACATGCAATGAGTCTAGTGGATCCATGTGTGGTTTGTGGAAAAGAACACACATGCAATGACTCTAGTGCTGGTTTGTGGTTTTAGTATAAGAACAAACATGCAATGAATCTAATGGTTGATCCATGTGTGGTTTCTGGAAACAACACACATGCAATGACTCGGGATGATCCATATGTGGTTTGTGGACAGAACACACATGTAATGACCACTGGTGGATCCATGTGTGGTTTGTGGAAAAGAACACACATGCAATGACCACTGGTTGATCCATGTGTGGTTTGTGGAAAGAACACACATGCAATGACAGTGCTGGATCGATGTGTGGTTTGTGAAAATAACACACATGCAATGACTCTAGTGCTAGTTTTAGTATAAGAACACACATGCAATGACTCTAGTGGGTCCACATGTGGTTTGTGAAAAGAACACACATGCAATGAACACTGGTTGATCCATAAGTTGTTTGTGGAAAATAACACACATGCAATGAGTCTAGTGGATCCATGTGTGGTTTGTGGAAAAGAACACACATGCAATGACTCTAGTGCTGGTTTGTGGTTTTAGTATAAGAACAAACATGCAATGACTCTAGTGGTTGATCCATGTGTGGTTTGTGCAAATAACACACATGCATAGACTCTAGTTGTTGATCCCTGTGTGGTTTGTGGAAATAAGACACATGCAATAACTCTAGTGCTGGTTTGTGGTTTTAGTATAAGAACAAACATGCAATGACTCTAGTGGTTGATTCATGTGTGGTTTCTGGAAAGAACACACATGCAATGACTCTGGTTGATCCATATGTCGTTTGTGGAAAGAACACACATGCAATGACCACTGGTCGATCCATGTGTGGTTTGTGGAAAGAACACACATGCAATGACTCTAGTGTTGGTTTTATTATAAGAACAGACATGCAATGACTATAGTGGTGGATCCATGTGTGGTTTGTGGAAAATAACACACATGCAATTACCACTGGTTGATCCATGTGTGGTGGAAATAACACACATGCAATGACTCTAGTGGTTGATCCATGTGTGGTTTGTGGAAATAACACACATGCAATGACTCTAGTGTTGGTTCTAGTGTAAGAACACACATGCAATGACTCTAGTGGTTGATCCATGTGTGGTTTGTGGAAATAACACACATGCAATGACTCTAGTGTTGGTTCTAGTATAAGAACACACATGCAATGACTCTAGTGGTTGATCCATGTGTGGTTTGTGGAAATGACACACATGCAATGACTCTAGTGGTTGATCCATATGTGGTTTGCGGAAATAATACACATGCAATGACTCTACTGGTTGATCCATAAGTGGTTTGTGGAAAAGAACACACATGCAATGACCACAGGTTGATCCATATGTGGTTTGTGGAAAGAACACACTTGGAATGACTCTAGTGGTGGATCCATAAGTTGTTTCTGGAAAAGAACACACATGCAATGACAGTGGTGGATCCATGTGTGGTTTGTGGATAGGACACACATGCAATGACTCTAGTGATGGTTTGTGGTTTTAGTATAAGAACAAACATGCAATTACTCAAATGGATCCATATGTGGTTTGTGGAAAGAACACACATGCAATGACTCTAGTTGATCCATATGTGGTTTGTGGAAAGAACACACATGCAATGACCACTGGTGGATCCATGTGTGGTTTGTGGAAAAGAACACACATGCAATGACCACTGGTTGATCCATGTCTGGTTTGTGGAAAGAACAAACATGCAATGACAGTGGTGGATCCATGTGTGGTTTTTGAAAATAACACACATGCCATGACTCTAGTGTTGGTTTTAGTATAAGAACACACATGCAATGACTCAAGTGGTTGATCCATGTGTGATTTGTGAAAAGAACACACATGCAATGACTGTAGTGGTTGATCCATGTGTGGTTTGTGGAAATAACACACATCCAATGACTCTAGTGGTTGATCCATAAGTGGTTTATAGAAAGAACACACATGCAATGACCGCTGGTGGATCCATATGTGGTTTGTGGAAAGAACACACATGCGATGACCACTTGTGGTTGATCCATGTGTGGTTTGTGGAAAGAACACACATGCAATGACTCTAGTGCTAGTTTGTGGTTTTAGTATAAGAACAAACATGTAATTACTCAAATGGATCCATATGTGGTTTGTGGAAAGAACACACATGCAATAACTCTAGTGGTGGATCCATGTGTGGTTTGTGGAAAAGAACACACATGCAATGACCACTGGTTGATCCATGTGTGGTTTGTGGAAATAACACACATGCAATGACTCTAGTGGTTGATCCATGTGTGGTTTGTGAAAAGGACACACATGCAATGACTCCAGTGTTGGTTTTAGTATAAGAACACACATGCAATGACTCTAGTGGTTGATCCATGTGTGGTTTGTGGAAATAACACATATGCAATGACTCTAGTGATTGATCCATGTGTGGTTTGTGTAAATAACACACATGCAATGACTCTAGTGGTTTATCCATGTGTGGTTTATGGAAATAACACACATGCAATGATTGTAATGGATCCATAAGTAGTTTATGGAAAAGAACACACATTCAATGACCACTGGTTGATCGATATGTGGTTTGTGGTAAGAACACACATGCAATGACTCTAGTGGTTGATCCATGTGTGGTTTGTGGAAAAGAACACACATGCAATGACTCTAGTGCTGGTTTGTGGTTTTAGTATAAGAACAAACATGCAATGACTCTAGTGGTTGATCCATATGTGGTTTGTGGAAAGAACATACATGCAATGACTCTGGTTGATCCATATGTGGTTTGTGTAAAGAACACAAATGCAATGACCACTGGTGGATCCATGTGTGGTTTGTGGAAAAGAACACACATGTCATGACCACTGGTCGATCCATGTGTGGTTTGTTGAAAGAACACACATGCAATGACTCCAGTGTTGGTTTTCGTATAAGAACACACATGCAATGACTCTAGTGGTGGATCCATGTGTGGTTTGTGGAAAATAACACACATGCAATGACCACTGGTTGATCCATGTGTGGTTTGTGGAAATAACACACATGCAATGACTCTAGTGGTTGATCCATGTGTGGTTTGTGGAAATAACACACATGCAATGACTCTAGTGTTGGTTCTAGTATAAGAACACACATGCAATGACTCTAGTGGTTAATCCATGTGTGGTTTGTGGAAATAACACACATGCTATGACTCTAGTGGTTGATCCATATGTGGTTTGTGGAAATAACACACATGCAATGACTCTAGTGGTTAATCCATAAGTGGTTTGTGGAAAAGAACACACATGCAATGACCAGAGGTTGATCCATATGTGGTTTGTGGAAAGAACACACTTGGAATGACTCTAGTGGTGGATCCATAAGTTGTTTCTGGAAAAGAATACACATGCAATGACACTGGTGGATCCATGTGTGGTTTGTGGATAGGACACACATGCAATGACTCTAGTGTTGGTTTGTGGTTTTAGTATAAGAACAAACATGCAATTACTCAAATGGATCCATATGTGGTTTGTGGAAAGAACACATGCAATGACTCTAGTTGATCCATATGTGGTTTGTGGAAAGAACACACATGCAATGACCACTAGTGGATCCATGTGTGGTTTGTGGAAAAGAACACACATGAAATGACCACTGGTTGATCCATGTCTGGTTTGTGGAAATAAAACACATGCAATGACAATGGTGGATCCATGTGTGGTTTGTGAAAACAACACACATGCAATGACTCTAGTGTTGGTTCTATTATAAGAACACACATGCAATGACTCTAGTGGTTGATCCATGTGTGATTTGTGAAAAGAACACACATGCAATGACTATAGTGGTTGATCCATGTGTGGTTTGTGGAAATAACACACATGCAATGACTCTATTGGATGATCCATAAGTGGTTTATGGAAAGAACACACATGCAATGACCACTGCTGGATCCATATGTCGTTTGTGGAAAGAACACACATGCAATGACCACTTGTGGTTGATCCATGTGTGGTTTGTGGAAAGAACACATATGCAATGACTCTGGTTGATCCATATGTGGTTTGTGGAAAGAACACACATGCAATAACTCTAGTGGTGGATCCATGTGTGGTTTGTGGAAAAGAACACACATGCTATGACCAATTGTTGATCCATGTGTGGCTTGTGGAAATAACACACATGCAATGACTCTAGTGGTTGATCCATGTGTGGTTTGTGAAAAGAACACGCATGCAATGACTCCAGTGTTGGTTTTAGTATAAGAACACACATGCAATGACTCTAGTGGTTGATCCATGTGTGGTTTGTGGAAATAACACATATGCAATGACTCTAGTGGTTGATCCATGTGTGGTTTGTGGAAATAACACACATGCAATGACTCTAGTGGTTGATCCATGTGTGGTTTGTGGAAATAACACACATGCAATGATTGTAATGGATCCATAAATGGATTATGGAAAAGAAAACACATGCAATGACCACTGGTTGATCCATATGTGGTTTGTGGAAAGAACACACATGCAATGACTCTAGTGGTTGATCCATGTGTGGTTTGTGGAAAAGAACATACATGCAATGACTCTAGTGCTGGTTTGTGGTTTTAGTATAAGAACAAACATGCAATGACTCTAGTGGTTGATCCATGTGTGGTTTGTGGAAAGAACACACATGCAATGACTCTAGTTGATCCATATGTAGTTTGTGGAAAGAACACACATGCAATGACCATTGGTGGATCCATGTGTGGTTTGTGGAAAAGAACACACATGCAATGACCACTGGTTGATCCATGTGTGGTTTTTCGAAATAAAACACATGCAATGACTCTAGTGGTTGATCCATGTGTGTTTTGTGAAAAGAACACACATGCAATAACTCTAGTGTTGGTTTTAGTATAAGAACACACATGCAATGACTCTAGTGGTTGATCCATGTGTGGTTTGTGGAAATAACACATATGCAATGACTCTAGTGGTTGATCCATGTGTGGTTTGCGGAAATAACACACATGCAATGACTCTAGTGGTTGATACATGTGTGGTTTGTGGAAATAACACACATGCAATGATTGTAATGGATCCATAAGTGGTTTATGGAAAAGAACACACATGCAATGACCACTGCTTGATCCATATGTGGTTTGTGGAAAGAACACACATGCAATGACTCTAGTGGTTGATCCATGTGTGGTTTGTGGAAAAGAACACACATGCAATGACTCTAGTGCTGGTTTGTGGTTTTAGTATAAGAACAAACATGCAATGACTCTAGTGGTTGATCCATGTGTGGTTTGTGGAAAGAACACACATGCAATTACTATGGTTGATCCATATGTGCTTTGTGGAAATAACACACATGCAATGACCACTGGTGGATCCATGTGTGGTTTGTGGAAAAGAACACACATGCAATGACCACTGGTCGATCCATGTGTGGTTTATGGAAAGAACACACATGCAATGACTAGTGTTGGTGTTAGTATAAGAACACACATGCAATGACTCTAGTGGTGGATCCATGTGTCGTTTGTGGAAATAACACACATGCAATGACTCTAGTGGTTGATCCATATGTGGTCTGTGGAAATAACACACATGCAATGACTCTAGTGTTGGTTCTAGTATAAGAACACACATGCAATGACTCTAGTGGTTGATCCATGTGTGGTTTGTGGAAATGACACACATGCAATGACTCTAGTGGTTGATCCATATGTGGTTTGCGGAAATAACACACATGCAATGACTCTACTAGTTGATCCATAAGTGGTTTGTGGAAAAGAACACACATGCAATGACCACAGGTTGATCCATATGTGGTCTTTCGAAAGAACACACTTGGAATGACTCTAGTGGTGGATCCATAAGTTGTTTCTGGAAAAGAAAACGCATGCAATGACACTGGTGGATCCATGTGTGGTTTGTGGATAGGACACACATGCAATTACCACTGGTGGAACCATGTGTGGTTTGTGGAAAAGTACACACATGCAATGACCACTGGTTGATCCATGTCTGGTTTGTGGAAAGAACACACATGCAATGACAGTGGTGGATCCATGTGTGATTTGTGAAAAGAACACACATGCAATGACTCTAGTGTTGGTTCTATTATAAGAACACACATGCAATGACTCTAGTGGTTGATCCATGTGTGGTTTGTGGAAATAACACACATGCAATGACTCTAGTGGTTGATCCATAAGTGGTTTGTGGAAAGAACACACATGCAATGACCACTTGTAGTTTATCCATGTGTGGTTTGTTTAAAGAACACACATGCAATGACTCTAGTGCTGGTTTGTGGTTTTAGTATAAGAACAAACATGCAATGACTCTAGTGGTTGATCCATGTGTGGTTTGTGGAAAGAACACACATGCAATGACTCTGGTTGATCCATATGTGGTTTGTGGAAAGAACACACATGCAATGACCACTGGTGGATCCATATGTGGTTTGTGGAAAGAACACACATGCAACGACCACTTGTGGTTGATCCATGTGTGGTTTGTGGAAAGAACACACATGCAATGATAGTGGTGGATCCATGTGTGGTTTGTGAAAAGAACACACATGCAATGACTCTAGTGTTGGTTTTAGTATAAGAACACACATGCAATGACTCTAGTGGTTGATCCATGTGTGGTTTGTGGAAAAGAACACACATGCAATGACTAGTGGTTGATCCATGTGTGGTTTGTGGAAAGAACACACATGCAATGACTCTAGTGTTGGTTTTAGTACAAGAACACACATGCAATGACTCTAGTGTTTGTTTTAGTACAAGAACACACATGCAATGACTCCATTGGTTGATCCATGTGTGGTTTGTGGAAGTAACACACATGCAATGACTCTAGTGGTTGATCCATGTGTGGTTTATGGAAATAACACACATGCAATGACTCTAGTGCTTGATCCATGTGTGGTTTGTGGAAATAACACACATGCAAAGACTCTAGTGTTGGTTTGTGGTTTTAGTATAAGAACAAACATGCAATGACTCTAGTGGTTGATCCATGTGTGGTTTGTGGAAATAACACATGCAATGACTGTAATGGATCCATAAGTGGTTTATGGAAAAGAACACACATGCAATTACCACTGGTTGATCCATATGTGGTTTGTGGAAAGAACACACATGCAATGACTCTAGTGGTTGATCCATGTGTGGTTTGTGGAAAGAAGACACATGCAATGACAGTGGTGGATCCATGTGTGGTTTGTGGATAGAACACACATGGAATGACTCTAGTGCTAGTTTTAGTATAAGAACACAGATGCAATGACTCTAGTGGGTCCACATGTGGTTTGTGAAAAGAACACACATGCAATGACCACTGGTTGATCCATAAGTTGTTTGTGGAAAAGAACACACATGCAATGAGTCTAGTGGATCCATGTGTGGTTTGGGGAAAAGAACACACATGCAATGACTCTACTGCTGGTTTGTGGTTTTAGTATAAGAACAAACATGCATAGACTCTAGTGGTTGATCCATGTGTGGTTTGTGGAAGTAACACACATGCAATGAATGTAATGGATCCATAAGTGGTTTATGGAAAAGAACACACATGCAATGACCACTGGTTGATCCATATGTGGTTTGTGGAAAGAACACACATGAAATGACTCTAGTGGTTGATCCATGTGTGGTTTGTGGAAAAGAACACACATGCAATGACTCTAGTGCTGGTTTGTGGTTTTAGTATAAGAACAAACATGCAATGACTCTAGTGGTTGATCCATGTGTGGTTTGTGGAAATAACACACATGCAATGACTCTAGTGGTTGATCCATGTGTGGTTTGTGGAAATAACACACATGCAATGACTCTAGTGGTTGATCCATGTGTGGTTTGTGGAAATAACACACATGCAATGACTGTAATGGACCCATAAGTGGTTTATGGAGAAGAACACACATGCAATGACCACTGGTTGATCCATATGTGGTTTGTGGAAAGAACACACATGCAATGACTCTAGTGGTTGATCCATGTGTGGTTTGTGGAAAGAACACACATGCAATGACAGTGGTGGATCCATGTGTGGTTTCTGGATAGAACACACATGCAATGACTCTAGTGCTAGTTTTAGTATAAGAACACACATGTAGTGACTCTAGTGGGTCCACATGTTGTTTGTGAAAAGAACACACATGCAATGACCACTGGTTGATCCATAAGTTGTTTGTGGAAAATAACACACATGCAATGAGTCTAGTGGATCCATGTGTGGTTTGTGGAAAAGAACACACATGCAATGACTCTAGTGTTTGTTTTAGTACAAGAACACACATGCAATGACTCCAGTGGTTGATCCATGTGTGGTTTGTGGCAGTAACACACATGCAATGACTCTAGTGGTTGATCCATGTGTGGTTTGTGGAAATAACACACATGCAATGACTCTAGTGCTTGATCCATGTGTGGTTTGTGGAAAAGAACACACATGCAAAGACTCTAGTGCTGGTTTGTGGTTTTAGTATAAGAACAAACATGCAATGACTCTAGTGGTTGATCCATGTGTGGTTTGTGGAAATAACACACATGCAATGACTGTAATGGATCCATAAGTGGTTTATGGAAAAGAACACACATGCAATAACCACCGGTTGATCCATATGTGGTTTGTGGAAAGAACACACATGCAATGACTCTAGTGGTTGATCCATGTATGGTTTGTGGAAAGAACACACATGCAATGACAGTGGTGGATCCATGTGTGGTTTGTGGATAGAGCACACATGGAATGACTCTAGTGCTAGTTTTAGTATAAGAACACACATGCAATGACTCTAGTGGGTCCACATGTGGTTTGTGAAAAGAACACACATGCAATGACCACTGGTTGATCCATAAGTTGTTTGTGGAAAAGAACACACATGCAATCAGTCTAGTGCATCCATGTGTGGTTTGTGGAAAAGAACACACATGCAATGACTCTAGTGCTGGTTTGTGGTTTTAGTATAAGAACAAACATGCAATGACTCTCGTGGTTGATCCATGTGTGGTTTGTGGAAATAACACACATGCAATGAATGTAATGGATCCATAAGTGGTTTATAGAAAAGAACACACATGCAATGACCACTGGTTGATCCATATGTGGTTTGTGGAAAGAACACACATGAAATGACTCTAGTGGTTGATCCATGTGTGGTTTGTGGAAAAGAACACACATGCAATGACTCTAGTGCTGGTTTGTGGTTTTAGTATAAGAACAAACATGCAATGACTCTAGTGGTTGATCCATGTGTGGTTTGTGGAAAGAAGACACATGCAATGACTCTGGTTGATCCATATGTGGTTTGTGGAAAGAACACACATGCAATGACCACTGGTTGATCCATGTCTGGTTTTTGGAAAGAACAGACATGCAATGATAGTGGTGGATCCATGTGTGGTTTGTGAAAAGAACACACATGCAATGACTCTAGTGTTGGTTCTATTATAAGAACACACATGCAATGACTCTAGTGGTTGATCCATGTGTGATTTGTGAAAAGAACACACATGCAATGACCACTGGTGGATCCATATGTGGTTTGTGGAAAGAACACACATGCAATGACCACTTGTGGTTGATCCATGTGTGGTTTGTGGAAAGAACACACATGCAATGAAAGTGGTGGATCCATGTGTGGTTTGTGAAAAGAACACACATGTAATGACTCTAGTGTTGGTTTTAGTATAAGAACACACATGCAATGACTCTAGTGGTTGATCCAAGCGTGGTTTGTGGAAATAACACACATGCAATTACTCTAGTGCTTTATCCATGTGTGGTTTGTGGAAATAACACACATGCAATGACTCTACTGGTTGATCCATGTGTGGTTTGTGGAAATAACACACATGCAATGACTCTAGTGGTTGATCCATGTGTGGTTTGTGGAAATAACACACATGCAATGATTGTAATGGACCCATAAGTGGTTTATGGAGAAGAACACACATGCAATGACCACTGGTTGATCCATATGTGGTTTGTGGAAAGAACACACATGCAATGACTCTAGTGGTTGATCCATGTGTGGTTTGTGGAAAGAACACACATGCAATGCAGTGGTGGATCCATGTGTGGTTTGTGGATAGAATACACATGCAATGACTCTAGTGCTAGTTTTAGTATAAGAACACACATGCAATGACTCTAGTGGGTCCACATGTGGTTTGTGAAAAGAACACACATGCAATGACCACTTGTTGATCCATAAGTTGTTTGTGGAAAAGAACACACATGCAATGAGTCTAGTGGATCCATGTGTGGTTTGTGGAAAAGAACACACATGCAATGACTCTAGTGTTGGTTTGTGGTTTTAGTATAAGAAAAAATATGCAATGACTCTATTGGTTGATCCATGTGTGGTTTGTGGAAATAACACACATACGTAGACTCTAGTGGTTGATCCATGTGTGGTTTGTCGAAATAAGACACATGCAATGACTGTAATGGATACATAAGTGGTTTTTGGAAAAGAACACACATGCAATGACCACTGGTTGATCCATATGTGGTTTGTGGAAAGAACACACATGCAATGACTCTAGTGGTTGATCCATGTGTGGTTTGTGGAAAGAACACACATGCAATGACAGTGGTGGATCCATGTGTGGTTTGTGGATAGAACACACATGCAATGACTCTAGTGCTAGTTTTAGTATAAGAACACACATGCAATGACTCTAGTGGGTCCACATGTGGTTTGTGAAAAGAACACACATGCAATGACCACTGGTTGATCCATAAGTTGTTTGTGGAAAATAACACACATGCAATGAGTCTAGTGGATCCATGTGTGGTTTGTGGAAAAGAACACACATGCAATGACTCTAGTGCTGGTTTGTGGTTTTAGTATAAGAACAAACATGCAATGACTCTAGTGGTTGATCCATGTGTGGTTTTTGGAAAGAACACACATGCAATGACTCTGGTTGATCCATATGTGGTTTGTGGAAAGAACAAACATGGAATGACCACTGGTGGATCCATGTGTATTGTGGAAAAGAACACACATGCAATGACCACTGGTTGATCCATGTGTGGTTTGTGGAAAGAACACACATGGAATGACAGTGGTGGATCCATGTGTGGTTTGTGAAAAGAACACACATGCAATGACTCAAGTGTTGGTTTTAGTATAAGAACAAACATGCAATGACTCTAGTTGTTGATCCTTGTGGGGTTTGTGGAAATACCACATATGCAATGACTCAAGTGGTTGATCCATGTGTGGTTTGTGGAAATAACACACATGCAATGACTCTAGTGGTTGATCCATGTGTGGTTTGTGGAAATAACGCACATGCAATGATTGTAATGGATCCATGTGTGGTTTGTGGAAAAGAACACACATGCAATGACCACTGGTTGATCCATATGTGGTTTGTGGAAAGAACAAACATGCAATGACTCTAGTGGTTGATCCATGTGTGGTTTGTGGAAAGAACACACATGCAATGACTCTGGTTGATCCATATGTGGTTTGTGGAAAGAACACACATGTAATGACCACTGGGGGATCCATGTGTGGTTTGTGGAAAAGAACACACATGCAATGACCACTGGTTGATCCATGTGTGGTTTGTTTAAAGAACACACATGCAATGACAGTGGTGGATCCATGTGTGGTTTGTGAAAAGAACAAGCATGCAATGACTCTAGTGTTGGTTTTAGTATAAGAACACACATGCAATGACTCTAGTGGTTGATCCTTGTGGGGTTTGTGGAAATACCACAGATGCAATGACTCAAGTGGTTGATCCATGTGTGGTTTGTGGAAATAACACATATGCAATGACTCTAGTGGTTGATCCATGTGTGGTTTGTGGAAATAACACACATGCAATGATTGTAATGGATCCATAAGTGGTTTATGGAAAAGAACACACATGCAATGACCACTAGATGATCCATATGTGGTTTGTGGAAAGAACACACATGCAATGACTCTAGTGGTTGATCCATGTGTGGTTTGTAGAAAGAACACACATGCACTGACTCTAGTGCTGGTTTGTAGTTTTAGTATAAGAACAAACATGCAATGACTCTAGTGGTTGATCCATGTGTGGTTTGTGGAAAGAACACACATGCAATGACTCTAGTTGATCCATATGTGGTTTGTGGAAAGAACACACATGCAATGACCACTAGTGGATCCATATGTGGTTTATGGAAAGAACACACATCCAATGACCACTTGTGGTTGATCCATGTGTGGTTTGTGGAAAGAACGCACATGCAATGACAGTGGTGGATCCATGTGTGGTTTGTGAAAAGAACACACATGCAATGACTCTAGTGTTGGTTTTAGTATAAGAACAAACATGCAATGACTCTAGTGGTTAATCCATGTGTTGTTTGTGGAAAGAACACACATGCACTGACCACTGGTTGATCCATAAGTTGTTTGTAGAAAAAAATACACATGCAATGAGTCTAGTGGATCCATGTGTGGTTTCTAGAAAAGAACACACATGCAAAGACTCTAGTGCTGGTTTGTGGTTTTAGTATAAGAACAAACATGCAATGACTCTAGTGGTTGATCCATCTGTCGTTTGTGGAAATAACACACATGCAATGACTGTAATGGATCCATAAGTGGTTTATGGAAAAGAACACACATGCAATGACCACTGGTTGATCCATATGTGGTTTGTGGAAAGAACACACATGCAATGACTCTAGTGGTTGATCCATGTGTGGTTTGTGGAAAGAACACACATGCAATGACAGTGGTGGATCCATGTGTGGTTTGTGGATAGAACACACATGCAATGACTCTAGTGGTTGTTTTAGTATAAGAACAAACATGCAATGACTCTAGTAGTTGATCCATGTGTGGTTTGTGGAAAGAACACACATGCAATGACCACTGGTTGATCCATAAGTTGTTTGTAGAAAAAAACACACAAGCAATGAGTCTAGTGGATCCATGTGTGGTTTGTGGAAAACAACACACATGCAAAGACTCTAGTGCTGGTTTGTGGTTTTAGTATAAGAACAAACATGCAATGACTCTAGTGGTTGATCCATGTGTGGTTTGTGGAAATAACACACATGCAATGACTGTAATGGATCCATACGTGGTTTATGGAAAAGAACACACATGCAATGACCACTGGTTGATCCATATGTGGTTTCTGGAAAGAACACACATGCAATGACTCTAGTGGTTGATCCATGTGTGGTTTGTGGAAAGAACACACATGCAATGACAGTGGTGGATCCATGTGTGGTTTGTGGATAGAACACACATGGAATGACTCTAGTGCTAGTTTTAGTATAAGAAAACACATGCAATGACTCTAGTGGGTCTACATGTGGTTTGTGAAAAGAACACACATGCAATGCCCACTGGTTGATCCATAAGTTGTTTGTGGAAAAGAACACACATGCAATGAGTCTAGTGGATCCATGTGTGGTTTGTGGAAAAGAACACACATGCAATGACTCTAGTGCTGGTTTGTTGTTTTAGTATAAGAACAAACATGCAATGACTCTAGTGGTTGATCCATGTGTGTTTTGTGGAAATAACACACATGCATAGACTCTAGTGGTTGATCCATGTGTGGTTTGCGGAAATAACACACATGCAATGAATGTAATGGATCCATAAGTGGTTTATAGAAAAGAACAGACATGCAATGACCACTGGTTGATCCATATGTGGTTTCTGGAAAGAACACACATGCAATGACTCTAGTGGTTGATCCATGTGTGGTTTGTGGAAAAGAACACACATGCAATGACTCTAGTGCTGGTTTGTGGTTTTAGTATAAGAACAAACATGCAATGACTCTAGTGGTTGATCCATTTGTGGTTTGTGGAAAGAACACACATGCAATGACTCTGGTTGATCCATATGTGGTTTGTGGAAAGAACACACATGCAATGACCACTGGTTGATCCATGTCTGGTTTGTGGAAAGAACACACATGCAATGACAGTGGTCGATCCATGTGTGGTTTGTGAAAAGAACACACATGCAATGACTCTAGTGTTGGTTCTATTATAAGAACACACATGCAATGACTCTAGTGGTTGATCCATGTGTGATTTGTGAAAAGAACACACATGCAATGACTCTAGTGGTTGATCCATGTGTGGTTTGTGGAAATAACACACATGCAATGACTCTAGTGGTTGATCCATAAGTGGTTTGTGGAAAGAACACACATGCAATGACCACTTGTGGTTGATCCATGTGTGGTTTGTTTAAAGAACACACATGCAATGACTCTAGTGATGGTTTGTGGTTTTAGTATAAGAACAAACATGCAATGACTCTACTGGTTGATCCATGTGTGGTTTGTGGAAAGAAGACACATGCAATGACTCTGGTTGATCCATATGTTGTTTGTGGAAAGAACACACATGCAATGACCACTGGTGGATCCATATGTGGTTTGTGGAAAGAACACACATGTAATGACCACTTGTGGTTGATCCATGTGTGGTTTGTGGAAAGAACACACATGCAATGACAGTGGTGGATCCATGTGTGGTTTGTGAAAAGAACACACATGCAATGACTCTAGTGTTGGTTTTAGTATAAGAACACACATGCAATGACTCTAGTGGTTGATCCATGTGTGGTTTGTGGAAATAACACACATGCAATGACTCTAGTGCTTGATCCATGTGTGGTTTGTGGAAATAACACACATGGAATGACTCTAGTGGTTGATCCATGTGTGGTTTGTCGAAATAAGACACATGCAATGACTCTAGTGGTTGATCCATGTGTGGTTTGTGGAAATAACACACATGCAATGACTGTAATGGACCCATAAGTGGTTTATGGAGAAGAACACACATGCAATGACCATTGGTTGATCCATATGTGGTTTGTGGAAAGAACACACATGCAATGACTCTAGTGGTTGATCCATGTGTGGTTTGTGGAAAGAACACACATGCAATGTAGTGGTGGATCCATGTGTGGTTTGTGGATAGAACACACATGCAATGACTCTAGTGCTAGTTTTAGTATAAGAACACACATGCAATGACTCTAGTGGGTCCACATGTGGTTTGTGAAAAGAACACACATGCAATGACCACTGGTTGATCCATAAGTTGTTTGTGGAAAAGAACACACATGCAATGAGTCTAGTGGATCCATGTGTAGTTTGTGGAAAAGAACACACATGCAATGACTCTAGTGCTGGTTTGTGGTTTTAGTATAAGAACAAACATGCAATGACTCTAGTGGTTGATCCATGTGTGGTTTGTGAAAAGAACACACATGCAATGACCACTGGTGGATCCATATGTGGTTTGTGGAAAGAACACACATGCAATGACCACTTGTGGTTGATCCATATGTGGTTTGTGGAAAGAACACACATGCAATGAAAGTGGTGGATCCATGTGTGGTTTGTGAAAAGAACACACATGTAATGACTCTAGTGTTGGTTTTAGTATAAGAACACACATGCAATGACTCTAGTGGTTGATCCATGCGTGGTTTGTGGAAATAACACACATGCAATGACTCTAGTGCTTGATCCATGTGTGGTTTGTGGAAATAACACACATGCAATGACTCTACTGGTTGATCCATGTGTGGTTTGTGGAAATAACACACATGCAATGACTCTAGTGGTTGATCCATGTGTGGTTTGTGGAAATAACACACATGCAATGATTGTAATGGACCCATAAGTGGTTTATGGAGAAGAACACACATGCAATGACCACTGGTTGATCCATATGTGGTTTGTGGAAAGAACACACATGCAATGACTAGTGGTTGATCCATGTGTGGTTTGTGGAAAGAACACACATGCAATGCAGTGGTGGATCCATGTGTGGTTTGTGGATAGAATACACATGCAATGACTCTAGTGCTAGTTTTAGTATAAGAACACACATGCAATGACTCTAGTGGGTCCACATGTGGTTTGTGAAAAGAACACACATGCAATGACCACTGGTTGATCCATAAGTTGTTTGTGGAAAAGAACACACATGCAATGAGTCTAGTGGATCCATGTGTGGTTTGTGGATAAGAACACACATGCAATGACTCTAGTGTTGGTTTGTGGTTTTAGTATAAGAACAAATATGCAATGACTCTATTGGTTGATCCATGTGTGGTTTGTGGAAATAACACACATACGTAGACTCTAGTGGTTGATCCATGTGTGGTTTGTCGAAATAAGACACATGCAATGACTTCAATGGATACATAAGTGGTTTATGGAAAAGAACACACATGCAATGACCACTGGTTGATCCATATGTGGTTTGTGGAAAGAACACACATGCAATGACTCTAGTGGTTGATCCATGTGTGGTTTGTGGAAAGAACACACATGCAATGACAGTGGTGGATCCATGTGTGGTTTGTGGATAGAACACACATGCAATGACTCTAGTGCTAGTTTTAGTATAAGAACACACATGCAATGACTCTAGTGGGTCCAGATGTGGTTTGTGAAAAGAACACACATGCAATGACCACTGGTTGATCCATAAGTTGTTTGTGGAAAATAACACACATGCAATGAGTCTAGTGGATCCATGTGTGGTTTGTGGAAAAGAACACACATGCAATGACTCTAGTGCTGGTTTGTGGTTTTAGTATAAGAACAAACATGCAATGACTCTAGTGGTTGATCCATGTGTGGTTTTTGGAAAGAACACACATGCAATGACTCTGGTTGATCCATATGTGGTTTGTGGAAAGAACAAACATGTAATGACCACTGGTGGATCCATGTGTGTATTGTGGAAAAGAACACACATGCAATGACCACTGGTTGATCCATGTGTGGTTTGTGGAAAGAACACACATGGAATGACAGTGGTGGATCCATGTGTGGTTTGTGAAAAGAACACACATGCAATGACTCAAGTGTTGGTTTTAGTATAAGAACAAACATGCAATGACTCTAGTTGTTGATCCTTGTGGGGTTTGTGGAAATACCACATATGCAATGACTCAAGTGGTTGATCCATGTGTGGTTTGTGGAAATAACACACATGCAATGACTCTAGTGGTCGATCCATGTGTGGTTTGTGGAAATAACGCACATGCAATGATTGTAATGGATCCATGTGTGGTTTGTGGAAAAGAACACACATGCAATGACCACTGGTTGATCCATATGTGGTTTGTGGAAAGAACAAACATGCAATGACTCTAGTGGTTGATCCATGTGTGGTTTGTGGAAAGAACACACATGCAATGACTCTGGTTGATCCATATGTGGTTTGTGGAAAGAACACACATGTAATGACCACTGGGGGATCCATGTGTGGTTTGTGGAAAAGAACACACATGCAATGACCACTGGTTGATCCATGTGTGGTTTGTTTAAAGAACACACATGCAATGACAGTGGTGGATCCATGTGTGGTTTGTGAAAAGAACAAGCATGCAATGACTCTAGTGTTGGTTTTAGTATAAGAACACACATGCAATGACTCTAGTGGTTGATCATTGTGGTTTGTGGAAATACCACAGATGCAATGACTCAAGTGGTTGATCCATGTGTGGTTTGTGGAAATAACACATATGCAATGACTCTAGTGGTTGATCCATGTGTGGTTTGTGGAAATAACACACATGCAATGATTGTAATGGATCCATAAGTGGTTTATGGAAAAGAACACACATGCAATGACCACTAGATGATCCATATGTGGTTTGTGGAAAGAACACACATGCAATGACTCTAGTGGTTGATCCATGTGTGGTTTGTAGAAAGAACACACATGCACTGACTCTAGTGCTGGTTTGTAGTTTTAGTATAAGAACAAACATGCAATGACTCTAGTGGTTGATCCATGTGTGGTTTGTGGAAAGAACACACATGCAATGACTCTAGTTGATCCATATGTGGTTTGTGGAAAGAACACACATGCAATGACCACTAGTGGATCCATATGTGGTTTATGGAAAGAACACACATCCAATGACCACTTGTGGTTGATCCATGTGTGGTTTGTGGAAAGAACGCACATGCAATGACAGTGGTGGATCCATGTGTGGTTTGTGAAAAGAACACACATGCAATGACTCTAGTGTTGGTTTTAGTATAAGAACAAACATGCAATGACTCTAGTGGTTAATCCATGTGTTGTTTGTGGAAAGAACACACATGCACTGACCACTGGTTGATCCATAAGTTGTTTGTAGAAAAAAACACACATGCAATGAGTCTAGTGGATCCATGTGTGGTTTCTGGAAAAGAACACACATGCAAAGACTCTAGTGCTGGTTTGTGGTTTTAGTATAAGAACAAACATGCAATGACTCTAGTGGTTGATCCATCTGTCGTTTGTGGAAATAACACACATGCAATGACTGTAATGGATCCATAAGTGGTTTATGGAAAAGAACACACATGCAATGACCACTGGTTGATCCATATGTGGTTTGTGGAAAGAACACACATGCAATGACTCTAGTGGTTGATCCATGTGTGGTTTGTGGAAAGAACACACATGCAATGACAGTGGTGGATCCATGTGTGGTTTGTGGATAGAACACACATGCAATGACTCTAGTGGTTGTTTTAGTATAAGAACAAACATGCAATGACTCTAGTAGTTGATCCATGTGTGGTTTGTGGAAAGAACACACATGCAATGACCACTGGTTGATCCATAAGTTGTTTGTAGAAAAAAACACACAAGCAATGAGTCTAGTGGATCCATGTGTGGTTTGTGGAAAACACACATGCAAAGACTCTAGTGCTGGTTTGTGGTTTTAGTATAAGAACAAACATGCAATGACTCTAGTGGTTGATCCATGTGTGGTTTGTGGAAATAACACACATGCAATGACTGTAATGGATCCATACGTGGTTTATGGAAAAGAACACACATGCAATGACCACTGGTTGATCCATATGTGGTTTCTGGAAAGAACACACATGCAATGACTCTAGTGGTTGATCCATGTGTGGTTTGTGGAAAGAACACACATGCAATGACAGTGGTGGATCCATGTGTGGTTTGTGGATAGAACACACATGGAATGACTCTAGTGCTAGTTTTAGTATAAGAAAACACATGCAATGACTCTAGTGGGTCTACATGTGGTTTGTGAAAAGAACACACATGCAATGCCCACTGGTTGATCCATAAGTTGTTTGTGGAAAAGAACACACATGCAATGAGTCTAGTGGATCCATGTGTGGTTTGTGGAAAAGAACACACATGCAATGACTCTAGTGCTGGTTTGTTGTTTTAGTATAAGAACAAACATGCAATGACTCTAGTGGTTGATCCATGTGTGTTTTGTGGAAATAACACACATGCATAGACTCTAGTGGTTGATCCATGTGTGGTTTGCGGAAATAACACACATGCAATGAATGTAATGGATCCATAAGTGGTTTATAGAAAGAACAGACATGCAATGACCCTGGTTGATCCATATGTGGTTTCTGGAAAGAACACACATGCAATGACTCTAGTGGTTGATCCATGTGTGGTTTGTGGAAAGAACACACATGCAATGACTCTAGTGCTGGTTTGTGGTTTTAGTATAAGAACAAACATGCAATGACTCTAGTGGTTGATCCATTTGTGGTTTGTGGAAAGAACACACATGCAATGACTCTGGTTGATCCATATGTGGTTTGTGGAAAGAACACACATGCAATGACCACTGGTTGATCCATGTCTGGTTTGTGGAAAGAACACACATGCAATGACAGTGGTCGATCCATGTGTGGTTTGTGAAAAGAACACACATGCAATGACTCTAGTGTTGGTTCTATTATAAGAACACACATGCAATGACTCTAGTGGTTGATCCATGTGTGATTTGTGAAAAGAACACACATGCAATGACTCTAGTGGTTGATCCATGTGTGGTTTGTGGAAATAACACACATGCAATGACTCTAGTGGTTGATCCATAAGTGGTTTGTGGAAAGAACACACATGCAATGACCACTTGTGGTTGATCCATGTGTGGTTTGTTTAAAGAACACACATGCAATGACTCTAGTGATGGTTTGTGGTTTTAGTATAAGAACAAACATGCAATGACTCTACTGGTTGATCCATGTGTGGTTTGTGGAAAGAAGACACATGCAATGACTCTGGTTGATCCATATGTTGTTTGTGGAAAGAACACACATGCAATGACCACTGGTGGATCCATATGTGGTTTGTGGAAAGAACACACATGTAATGACCACTTGTGGTTGATCCATGTGTGGTTTGTGGAAAGAACACACATGCAATGACAGTGGTGGATCCATGTGTGGTTTGTGAAAAGAACACACATGCAATGACTCTAGTGTTGGTTTTAGTATAAGAACACACATGCAATGACTCTAGTGGTTGATCCATGTGTGGTTTGTGGAAATAACACACATGCAATGACTCTAGTGCTTGATCCATGTGTGGTTTGTGGAAATAACACACATGGAATGACTCTAGTGGTTGATCCATGTGTGGTTTGTCGAAATAAGACACATGCAATGACTCTAGTGGTTGATCCATGTGTGGTTTGTGGAAATAACACACATGCAATGACTGTAATGGACCCATAAGTGGTTTATGGAGAAGAACACACATGAAATGACCATTGGTTGATCCATATGTGGTTTGTGGAAAGAACACACATGCAATGACTCTAGTGGTTGATCCATGTGTGGTTTGTGGAAAGAACACACATGCAATGTAGTGGTGGATCCATGTGTGGTTTGTGGATAGAACACACATGCAATGACTCTAGTGCTAGTTTTAGTATAAGAACACACATGCAATGACTCTAGTGGGTCCACATGTGGTTTGTGAAAAGAACACACATGCAATGACCACTGGTTGATCCATAAGTTGTTTGTGGAAAAGAACACACATGCAATGAGTCTAGTGGATCCATGTGTAGTTTGTGGAAAAGAACACACATGCAATGACTCTAGTGCTGGTTTGTGGTTTTAGTATAAGAACAAACATGCAATGACTCTAGTGGTTGATCCATGTGTGGTTTGTGAAAAGAACACACATGCAATGACCACTGGTGGATCCATATGTGGTTTGTGGAAAGAACACACATGCAATGACCACTTGTGGTTGATCCATATGTGGTTTGTGGAAAGAACACACATGCAATGAAAGTGGTGGATCCATGTGTGGTTTGTGAAAAGAACACACATGTAATGACTCTAGTGTTGGTTTTAGTATAAGAACACACATGCAATGACTCTAGTGGTTGATCCATGCGTGGTTTGTGGAAATAACACACATGCAATGACTCTAGTGCTTGATCCATGTGTGGTTTGTGGAAATAACACACATGCAATGACTCTACTGGTTGATCCATGTGTGGTTTGTGGAAATAACACACATGCAATGACTCTAGTGGTTGATCCATGTGTGGTTTGTGGAAATAACACATGCAATGATTGTAATGGACCCATAAGTGGTTTATGGAGAAGAACACACATGCAATGACCACTGGTTGATCCATATGTGGTTTGTGGAAAGAACACACATGCAATGACTAGTGGTTGATCCATGTGTGGTTTGTGGAAAGAACACACATGCAATGCAGTGGTGGATCCATGTGTGGTTTGTGGATAGAATACACATGCAATGACTCTAGTGCTAGTTTTAGTATAAGAACACACATGCAATGACTCTAGTGGGTCCACATGTGGTTTGTGAAAAGAACACACATGCAATGACCACTGGTTGATCCATAAGTTGTTTGTGGAAAAGAACACACATGCAATGAGTCTAGTGGATCCATGTGTGGTTTGTGGATAAGAACACACATGCAATGACTCTAGTGTTGGTTTGTGGTTTTAGTATAAGAACAAATATGCAATGACTCTATTGGTTGATCCATGTGTGGTTTGTGGAAATAACACACATACGTAGACTCTAGTGGTTGATCCATGTGTGGTTTGTCGAAATAAGACACATGCAATGACTGTAATGGATACATAAGTGGTTTATGGAAAAGAACACACATGCAATGACCACTGGTTGATCCATATGTGGTTTGTGGAAAGAACACACATGCAATGACTCTAGTGGTTGATCCATGTGTGGTTTGTGGAAAGAACACACATGCAATGACAGTGGTGGATCCATGTGTGGTTTGTGGATAGAACACACATGCAATGACTCTAGTGCTAGTTTTAGTATAAGAACACACATGCAATGACTCTAGTGGGTCCAGATGTGGTTTGTGAAAAGAACACACATGCAATGACCACTGGTTGATCCATAAGTTGTTTGTGGAAAATAACACACATGCAATGAGTCTGGTGGATCCATGTGTGGTTTGTGGAAAAGAACACACATGCAATGACTCTAGTGCTGGTTTGTGGTTTTAGTATAAGAACAAACATGCAATGACTCTAGTGGTTGATCCATGTGTGGTTTGTGGAAAGAACACACATGCAATGACTCTGGTTGATCCATATGTGGTTTGTGGAAAGAACAAACATGTAATGACCACTGGTGGATCCATGTGTGGTTTGTGGAAAAGAACACACATGCAATGACCACTGGTTGATCCATGTGTGGTTTGTGGAAAGAACACACATGCAATGACAGTGGTGGATCCATGTGTGGTTTGTGAAAAGAACACACATGCAATGACTCAAGTGTTGGTTTTAGTATAAGAACAAACATGCAATGACTCTAGTGGTTGATCCTTGTGGGGTTTGTGGAAATACCACATATGCAATGACTCAAGTGATTGATCCATGTGTGGTTTGTGGAAATAACACACATGCAATGAATCTAGTGGTTGATCCATGTGTGGTTTGTGGAAATAACGCACATGCAATGATTGTAATGGATCCATGTGTGGTTTGTGGAAAAGAACACACGTGCAATGACTCTAGTGCTGGTTTGTGGTTTTAGTATAAGAACAAACATGCAATGACTCTAGTGGTTGATCCATGTGTGGTTTGTGGAAAGAACACACATGCAATGACTCTGGTTGATCCATATGTGGTTTGTGGAAAGAACACACATGTAATGACCACTGGGGATCCATGTGTGGTTTGTGGAAAAGAACACACATGCAATGACCACTGGTTGATCCATGTGTGGTTTGTTTAAAGAACACACATGCAATGACAGTGGTGGATCCATGTGTGGTTTGTGAAAAGAACAAGCATGCAATGACTCTAGTGTTGGTTTTAGTATAAGAGCACACATGCAATGACTGTAGTGGTTGATCCTTGTGGGGTTTGTGGAAATACCACAGATGCAATGACTCAAGTGGTTGATGCATGTGTGGTTTGTGGAAATAACACACATGCAATGACTCTAGTGGTTGATCCATGTGTGGTTTGTGGAAATAACACACATGCAATGATTGTAATGGATCCATAAGTGGTTTATGGAAAAGAACACACATGCAATGACCACTGGTTGATCCATATGTGGTTTGTGGAAAGAACACACATGCAATGACTCTAGTGGTTGATCCATGTGTGGTTTGTAGAAAGAACACACATGCAATGACTCTAGTGCTGGTTTGTAGTTTTAGTATAAGAACAAACATGCAATGACTCTAGTTGTTGATCCATGTGTGGTTTGTGGAAAGAACACACATGCAATGACTCTAGTTGATCCATATGTGGTTTGTGGAAAGAACACACATGCAATGACCACTAGTGGATCCATATGTGGTTTGTGGAAAGAACACACATCCAATGACCACTTGTGGTTGATCCATGTGTGGTTCGTGGAAAGAACGCACATGCAATGACAGTGGTGGATCCATGTGTGGTTTGTGAAAAGAACACACATGCAATGACTCTAGTGTTGGTTTTAGTATAAGAACAAACATGCAATGACTCTAGTGGTTGATCCATGTGTGGTTTGTGGAAAGAACACACATGCAATGACCACTGGTTGATCCATAAGTTGTTTGTAGAAAAAAACACACATGCAATGAGTCTAGTGGATCCATGTGTGGTTTGTGGAAAAGAACACACATGCAAAGACTCTAGTGATGGTTTGTGGTTTTAGTATAAGAACAAACATGCAATGACTCTAGTGGTTAATCCATCTGTCGTTTGTGGAAATAACACACATGCAATGAATCTAGTGGTTGATCCATGTGTGGTTTGTGGAAATAACACACATGCAATGATTGTAATGGATCCATAAGTGGTTTATGGAAAAGAACACACATGCAATGACCACTGGTTGATCCATATGTGGTTTGTGGAAAGAACACACATGCAATGACTCTAGTGGTTGATCCATGTGTGGTTTGTAGAAAGAACACACATGCAATGACTCTAGTGCTGGTTTGTAGTTTTAGTATAAGAACAAACATGCAATGACTCTAGTTGTTGATCCATGTGTGGTTTGTGGAAAGAACACACATGCAATGACTCTAGTTGATCCATATGTGGTTTGTGGAAAGAACACACATGCAATGACCACTAGTGGATCCATATGTGGTTTGTGGAAAGAACACACATCTAATGACCACTTGTGGTTGATCCATGTGTGGTTTGTGGAAAGAACGCACATGCAAGACACTGGTGGATCCATGTGTAGTTTGTGAAAAGAACACACATGCAATGACTCTAGTGTTGGTTTTAGTATAAGAACAAACATGCAATGACTCTAGTGGTTGATCCATGTGTGGTTTGTGGAAAGAACACACATGCAATGACCACTGGTTGATCCATAAGTTGTTTGTAGAAAAAAACACACATGCAATGAGTCTAGTGGATCCATGTGTGGTTTGTGGAAAAGAACACACATGCAAAGACTCTAGTGATGGTTTGTGGTTTTAGTATAAGAACAAACATGCAATGACTCTAGTGGTTGATCCATGTGTGGTTTGTGGAAATAACACACATGTAATGACTGTAATGGATCCATAAGTGGTTTATGGAAAAGAACACACATGCAATAATCACTGGTTGATCCATATGTGGTTTGTGGAAAGAACACACATGCAATGACTCTAGTGGTTGATCCATGTGTGGTTTGTGGAAAGAACACACAGGCAATGACAGTGGTGGATCCATGTGTGGTTTGTGGATAGAACACACATGGAATGACTCTAGTGCTAGTTTTAGTATAAGAACACACATGCAATGACTCTAGTGGGTCCACATGTGGTTTGTGAAAAGAACACACATGCAATGACCACTGGTTGATCCATAAGTTGTTTGTGGAAAAGAACACACATGCAATGAGTCTAGTGGATCCATGTGTGGTTTGTGGAAAAGAACACACATGCAATGACTCTAGTGTTGGTTTGTGGTTTTAGTATAAGAACAAACATGCAATGACTCTAGTGGTTGATCCATGTGTGGTTTGTGGAAATAACACACATGCATAGACTCTAGTGGTTGATCCATGTGTGGTTTGTGGAAATAACACACATGCAATGAATGTAATGGATCCATAAGTGGTTTATGGAAAAGAACACACATGCAATGACCACTGGTTGATCCATGTGTGGTTTGTGGAAAAGAACACACATGCAATGACTCTAGTGTTGGTTTGTGGTTTTAGTATAAGAACAAACATGCAATGACTCTAGTGGTTGATCCATGTGTGGTTTGTGGAAAGAACACACATGCAATGACCACTGGTTGATCCATGTCCGGTTTGTGGAAAGAACACACATGCAATGACAGTGGTGGATCCATGTGTGGTTTGTGAAAATAACACACATGCAATGACTCTAGTGTTGGTTCTATTATAAGAACACACATGCAATGACTCGAGTGGTTTATCCATGTGTGATTTGTGAAAAGAACACACATGCAATGACTCTAGTGGTTGATCCATGTGTGGTTTGTGGAAATAACACACATGCAATGACTCTAGTGGTTGATGCATAAGTGGTTTGTTTAAAGAACACACATGCAATGACTCTAGTGCTAGTTTGTGGTTTTAGTATAAGAACAAACATGCAATGACTCTAGTGGTTGATCCATGTGTGGTTTGTGGAAAGAACACACATGCAATGACTCTGGTTGATCCATATGTGGTTTGTGGAAAGAACACACATGCAATGACCACTGGTGGATCCATATGTGGTTTGTGGAAACAACACACATGCAATGACCACTTGTGGTTGATCCATGTGTGGTTTGTGGAAAGAACACACATGCAATGAAAGTGGTGGATCCATGTGTGGTTTGTGAAAAGAACACATATGCAATGACTCTAGTGTTGGTTTTAGTATAAGAACACACATGCAATGACTCTAGTGGTTGATCCATGTGTGGTTTGTGGAAATAACACACATGCAATGACTCTAGTGCTTGATCCATGTGTGGTTTGTGGAAATAACACACATGTAATGACTCTAGTGGTTGATCCATGTGTGGTTTGTGGAAATAACACACATGCAATGACTCTAGTGGTTGATCCATGTGTGGTTTGTGGAAATAACACACATGCAATGACTGTAATGGACCCATAAGTGGTTTATGGAGAAGAACACACATGCAATGACCATTGGTTGATCCATATGTGGTTTGTGGAAAGAACACACATGCAATGACTCTAGTGGTTGATCCATGTGTGGTTTGTGGAAAGAACACACATGCAATGCAGTGGTGGATCCATGTGTGGTTTGTGGATAGAACACACATGCAATGACTCTAGTGCTAGTTTTAGTATAAGAACACACATGCAATGACTCTAGTGGGTCCACATGTGGTTTGTGAAAAGAACACACATGCAATGACCACTGGTTGATCCATAAGTTGTTTGTGGAAAAGAACACACATACAATGAGTCTAGTGGATCCATGTGTAGTTTGTGGAAAAGAACACACATGCAATGACTCTAGTGCTGGTTTGTGGTTTTAGTATAAGAACAAACATGCAATGACTCTAGTGGTTGATCCATGTGTGGTTTGTGGAAAGAACACACATGCAATGACTCTGGTTGATCCATATGTGGTTTGTGGAAAGAACACACATGTAATGACCACTGGTGGATCCATGTGTGGTTTGTGGAGAAGAACACACATGCAATGATAGTGGTGGATCCATGTGTGGTTTGTGGATAAAACACACATGCAATGACAGTGGTGGATCCATGTGTGGTTTGTGAAAAGAACACACATGCAATGACTCTAGTGTTGGTTTTAGTATAAGAACACACATGCAATGACTCTAGTGGTTGATCCTTGTGGGGTTTGTGGAAATACCACATATGCAATGACTCAAGTGGTTGATCCATGTGTGGTTTGTGGAAATAACACATGTGCAATGACTCTAGTGGTTGATCCATGTGTGGTTTGTGGAAATAACACACATGCAATGATTGTAATGGATCCATAAGTGGTTTATGGAAAAGAACACACATGCAATGACCACTGGTTGATCCATATGTGGTTTGTGGAAAGAACACACATGCAATGACTCTAGTGGTTGATCCATGTGTGGTTTGTAGAAAGAACACACATGCAATGACTCTAGTGCTGGTTTGTGGTTTTAGTATAAGAACAAACATGCAATGACTCTAGTGGTTGATCCATGTGTGGTTTGTGGAAATACCACATATGCAATGACTCTAGTGGTTGATCCATGTGTGGTTTGTGGAAAGAACACACATGCAATGACTCTGGTTAATCCATATGTGGTTTGTGGAAAGAACACACATGCAATGACCACTGGTGGATCCATGTGTGGTTTGTGGAAAAGAACACACATGCAATGACCACTGGTTGATCCATGTTTGGTTTGTGGAAAGAACGCACATGCAATGATAGTGGTGGATCCATGTGTGGTTTGTGAAAAGAACACACATGCAATGACTCTAGTGTTCGTTTTAGTATAAGAACACACATGCAATGACTCTAGTGGTTGATCCTTCTGGGGTTTGTGGAAATACCACAAATGCAATGACTCTAGTGGTTGATCATTGTGTGGTTCGTGGAAATAACACACATGCAATGACTCTAGTGGTTGATCCATGTGTGGTTTGTGGAAATAACACACATGCAATGATTGTAATGGATCCATAAGTGGTTTATGGAAAAGATCACGCATGCAATGACCACTGGTTGATCCATATGTGGTTTGTGGAAAGAACACACATGCAATGACTCTAGTGGTTGATCCATGTGTGGTTTGTGGAAAGAACACACATGCAATGACAGTGGTGGATCCATGTGTGGTTTGTGGAAAGAACACACATGCAATGACTCTAGTTGATCCATATGTGCTTTGTGGAAAGAACACACATGCAATGACCACTAGTGGATCCATATGTGGTTTGTGGAAAGAACACACATCCAATGACCACTTGTGGTTGATCCATGTGTGGTTTGTGGAAAGAACGCACATGCAATGATAGTGGTGGATCCATGTGTGGTTTGTGAAAAGAACACACATGCAATGAGTCTAGTGTTGGTTTTAGTATAAGAACAAACATGCAATGACTCTAGTGGTTGATCCATGTGTGGTTTGTGGAAAGAACACACATGCAATGACCGCTGGTTGATCCATAAGTTGTTTGTAGAAAAAAACACACATGCAATGAGTCTAGTGGATCCATGTGTGGTTTGTGGAAAAGAACACATATGCAAAGACTCTAGTGTTGGTTTGTGGTTTTAGTATAAGAACAAACATGCAATGACTCTAGTGGTTGATCCATGTGTGGTTTGTGGAAATCACACACAAGCAATGACTGTAATGGATCCATAAGTGGTTTATGGAAAAGAACACACATGCAATGACCACTGGTTGATCCATATGTGGTTTATGGAAAGAACACACACGCAATGACTCTAGTGGTTGATCCATGGGTGGTTTGTGGAAAGAACACACATGCAATGACAGTGGTGGATCCATGTGTGGTTTGTGGATAGAACACACACGGAATGACTCTAGTGCTAGTTTTAGTATAAGAACACACATGCAATGACTCTAGTGGGTCCACATGTGGTTTGTGAAAAGAACACACATGTAATGAACACTGGTTGATCCATAAGTTGTTTGTGGAAAAGAACACACATGCAATGAGTCTAGTGGATCCATGTGTGGTTTGTGGAAAAGAACACACATGCAATGACTCTAGTGCTGGTTTGTGGTTTTAGTATAAGAACAAACATGCAATGACTCTAGTGGTTGATCCATGTGTGTTTTGTGGAAATAACACACCTGCATAGACTCTAGTGGTTGATCCATGTGTGGTTTGTGGAAATAACACACATGCAATGAATGTAATGGATCCATCAATGGTTTATGGAAAGGAACACACATGCAATGACCACTGGTTGATCCATATGTGGTTTGTGGAAAGAACACAGATGCAATGACTCTAGTGGTTGATCCATGTGTGGTTTGTGGAAAGAACACACATGCAATGATAGTGGTGGATCCATGTGTGGTTTGTGGATAGAACACACATGCAATGACTCTAGTGCTAGTTTTAGTATAAGAACACACATGCAATGACTCTAGTGGTTCCACATGTGGTTTGTGAAAAGAACACACATGCAATGACCACTGGTTGATCCATAAGTTGTTTGTGGAAAAGAACACACATGCAATGAGTCTAGTGGATCCATGTGTGGTTTGTGGAAAAGAACACACATGCAATGACTCTAGTGCTGGTTTGTGGTTTTAGTATAAGAACAAACATGCAATGACTCTAGTGGTTGATCCATGTGTGGTTTGTGCAAATAACACACATGCATAGACTCTAGTTGTTGATCCCTGTGTGGTTTGTGGAAATAAGACACATGCAATGAATGTAATGGATCCATAAGTGGTTTATGTAAAAGAACACACATGCAATGACCATTGGTTGAGCCATATGTGGTTTGTGGAAAGAACACACATGCAATGACTCTAGTGGTTGATCCATGTGTGGTTTGTGGAAAGAACACACATGCAATGACAGTGGTGGATCCATGTGTGGTTTGTGGATAGAACACACATGCAATGACTCTAGTGCTAGTTTTAGTATAAGAACACACATGCAATGACTCTAGTGGGTCCACATGTGGTTTGTGAAAAGAACACACATGCAATGACCACTTGTTGATCCATAAGTTATTTGTGGAAAAGAACACACATGCAATGACTCTAGTGGATCCATGTGTGGTTTGTGGAAAAGAACACACATGCAATGACTCTAGTGCTGGTTTGTGGTTTTAGTATAAGAACAAACATGCAATGACTCTAGTGGTTGATCCATGTGTGGTTTGTGGAAAGAACACACATGCAATGACTCTAGTTGATCCATATGTGGTTTGTGGAAAGAACACACATGCAATGACCACTGGTGGATCCATGTGGTTTGTGGAAAGAACACACATGCAATGACCACTGGTTGATCCATGTGTGGTTTGTGGAAAGAACACACATGCAATGACAGTGGTAGATCAATGCGTGGTTTGTGAAAAGAACACACATGCAATGACTCTAGTGTTGGTTTGAGTATAAGAACACACATGCAATGACTCTAGTGGTTGATCCTTGTGGGGTTTGTGGAAATACCACATATGCAATGACTCTAGTGGTTGATCCATGTGTGGTTTGTGGAAATAACACACATGCAATGACTCTAGTGGTTGATCCATGTGTGGTTTGTGGAAATAACACACATGCAATGATTGTAATGGATCCATAAGTGGTTTATGGAAAAGAACACACATGCAATGACCACTGGTTGATCCATATGTGGTTTGTGGAAAGAACACACATGCAATGACTCTAGTGGTTGATCCATGTGTGGTTTGTGGAAAGAACACACATGCAATGACTCTAGTGCTGGTTTGTGGTTTTAGTATAAGAACAAACATGCAATGACTATAGTGGTTGATCCATGTGTGGTTTGTGGAAAGAACACACATGCAATGACCACTGGTTGATCCATAAGTGGTTTATGGAAAGAACACACATGCAATGACCACTGGTTGATCCATAAGTTGTTTGTGGAAAAGAACACACATGTAATGGGTTTAGTAGATCCATGTGTGGTTTGTGGAAAAGAACACACATGCAATGACTCTAGTGCTGGTTTGTGGTTTTAGTATAAGAACAAACATGCAATGACTCTAGTGGTTGATCCATGTGTGGTTTGTGGAAAGAACACACATGCAATGACTCTGGTTGATCCATATGTGGTTTGCGGAAAGAACACACGTGCAATGACCACTGGTGGATCCATGTGTGGTTTGTGGAAAAGAACACACATGCAATGACCACTAGTTGATCCATGTGTGGTTTGTGGAAAGAACACACATGCAATGACAGTGGTGGATCCATGTGTGGTTTGTGAAAAGAACACACATGCAATGACTCTAGTGTTGGTTTTAGTATAAGAACACACATGCAATGACTCTAGTGGTTGATCCTTGTGGGGTTTGTGGAAATACCACATATGCAATGACTCTAGTGGTTGATCCATGTGTGGTTTGTGGAAATAATACACATGCAATGACTCTAGTGGTTGATCCATGTGTGTTTTGTGGAAATAACACACATGCAATGATTGTAATGGATGCATAAGTGGTTTATGAAAAATAACACACATGCAATGACCACTGGTTGATCCATATGTGGTTTGTGGAAAGAACACACATGCAATGACTCTAGTGGCTGATCCATGTGTGGTTTGTGGAAAGAACACACATGCAATGACTCTAGTGCTGGTTTGTGGTTTTAGTATAAGAACAAACATGCAATGACTCTAGTGGTTGATCCATGTCTGGTTTGTGGAAAGAACACACATGCAATGACCACTAGTGGATCCATATGTGGTTTGTGGAAAGAACACACATGCAATGACCACTTGTGGTTGACCCATGTGTGGTTTCTGGAAAGAACAAACATGCAATGACAGTGGTGGATCCATGTGTGGTTTGTGAAAAGAACACACATGCAATGACTCTAGTGTTGGTTTTAGTATAAGAACAAACATGCAATGACTCTAGTGGTTGATCCATGTGTGGTTTGTGGAAACAACACACATGCAATGACCACTGGTTGATCCATAAGTTGTTTGTAGAAAAGAACACACATGCAATGAGTCTAGTGGATCCATGTGTGGTTTGTGGAAAAGAACACACATGCAAAGACGCTAGTGCTGCTTTGTGGTTTTAGTATAAGAACAAACATGCAATGACTCTAGTGGTTGATCCATGTGTGGTTTGTGGAAATAACACACATCCAATGACTGTAATGGATCCATAAGTGGTTTATGGAAAAGAACACACATGCAATGACCACTGGTTGATCCATATGTGGTTTGTGGAAAGAACACACATGCAATGACTCTAGTGGTTGATCCATGTGTGGTTTGTGGAAAGAACACACATGCAATGACAATGGTGGATCCATGTGTGGTTTGTGGATAGAACACACATGCAATGACTCTAGTGGGTCCACATGTGGTTTGTGAAAAGAACACACATCCTATGACCACTGGTTGATCCATAAGTCGTTTGTGGAAAAGAACACACATGCAATGGGTTTAATAGATCCATGTGTGGTTTGTGGAAAAGAACACACATGCAATGACTCTAGTGCTGGTTTGTGGTTTTAGTATAAGAACAAACATGCAATGACTCTAGTGGTTGATCCATGTGTGGTTTGTGGAAAGAACACACATGCAATGACTCTGGATGATCCATATGTGGTTTGTGGAAAGAACACACATGCAATGACCACTGGTGGATCCATGTGTGGTTTGTGGAAAAGAACACACATGCAATGACCACTGTTGATCCATGTGTGGTTTGTGGAAATGACACACATGCAATGATAGTGGTGGATCCATGTGTGGTTTGTGAAAAGAACACACATGCAATGACTCTAGTGTTGGTTTGTGTATAAGAACACACATGCAATGACTCTAGTGGTTGATCCTTGTGGGGTTTGTGGAAATACCACATATGCAATGACTCTAGTGGTTGATCCATGTGTGGTTTGTGGAAATAACACACATGCAATGACTCTAGTGGTTGATCCATGTGTGGTTTGTGGAAAGAAGACACATGCAATGACTCTGGTTGATCCATATGTGGTTTGTGGAAAGAACACACATGCAATGACCACTGGTGGATCCATGTGTGGTTTGTGGAAAAGAACACACATGCAATGACCACTGGTTGATCCATGTGTGGTTTGTGGAAAGAACACACATGCAATGACAGTGGTGGATCCATGTGTGGTTTGTGGATAGAACACACATGCAATGACTCTAGTGCTAGTTTTAGTATAAGAACACACATGCAATGACTCTAGTGGGTCCACATGTGGTTGGTGAAAAGAACACACATGCAATGACCACTGGTTGATCCATAAGTTGTTTCTAGAAAAGAACACACATGCAATGAGTCTAGTGGATCCATGTGTGGTTTGTGGAAAGAACACATATGCAAAGACACTAGTGCTGGTTTGTGGTTTTAGTATAAGAACAAACATGCAATGACTCTTGTGGTTGATCCATGTGTGGTTTGTGGAAATAACAGACATGCAATGACTGTAATGGATCCATAAGTGGTTTATGGAAAAGAACACACATGCGATGACCACTAGTTGATCCATATGTGGTTTGTGGAAAGAACACACATGGAATGACTCTAGTGGTTGATCCATGTGTGGTTTGTGGAAAGAACACACATGCAATGACAGTGGTGGATCCATGTGTGGTTTGTGGATAGAACACACATGGAATGACTCTAGTGCTAGTTTTAGTATAAGAACACACATGCAATGACTCTTGTGGGTCCACATGTGGTTTGTGAAAAGAACACACATGCAATGACCACTGGTTGATCCATAAGTTGTTTGTGGAAAAGAACACACATGCAATGAGTCTAGTGGATCCATGTGTGGTTTGTGGAAAAGAACACACATGCAATGACTAGTGCTGGTTTGTGGTTTTAGTATAAGAACAAACATGCAATGACTCTACTGGTTGGTCCATGTGTGGTTTGTGGAAGGAACACACATGCAATGACTCTGGTTGATCCATATGCGGTTTGTGGAAAGAACACACATGCAATGACCACTAGTGGATCCATGTGTGGTTTGTGGAAAAGAACACACATGCAATGACCACTGGTTGATCCATGTGTGGTTTGTGGAAAGAAGACACATGCAATGACAGTGGTGGATCCATGTGTGGTTTGTGAAAAGAACACACATGCAATGACTCTAGTGTTGGTTTTAGTATAAGAACACACATGCAATGACTCTAGTGGTTGATCCATGTGTGGTTTGTGGAAATACCACATATGCAATGACTCTAGTGGTTGATACATGTGTGGTTTGTGGAAATAACACACATGCAATGACTCTAGTGGTTGATCCATGTGTGGTTTGTGGAAATAACACACATGCAATGATTGTAATGGATCCATAAGTGGTTTATGGAAAAGAACACACATGTAATGACCACTGGTTGATCCATATGTGGTTTGTGGAAAGAACACACATGCAATGACTCTAGTGGTTGATCCATGTGTGGTTTGTGGAAAGAACACACATGCAATGACAGTGGTGGATCCATGTGTGGTTTGTGGATAGAACACACATGCAATGACTCTAGTGCTAGTTTTAGTATAAGAACACACATGCAATGACTCTAGTGGGTCCACATGTGGTTTGTGAAAAGAACACACATGCAATGACCACTGGTTGATCCATAAGTTGTTTGTAGAAAAGAACACACATGCAATGAGTCTAGTGGATCCATGTGTGGTTTGTGGAAAAGAACACACATGCAATGACTCTACTGCTAGTTTGTGGTTTTAGTATAAGAACAAACATGCAATGACTCTAGTGGTTGATCCATGTGTGGTTTGTGGAAATAACACACATGCAATGACTGTAATGGCTCCATAAGTGGTTTATGGAAAAGAACACACATGGGATGACCACTGGTTGATCCATATGTGGTTTGTGGAAAGAACACACATGCAATGACTCTAGTGGTTGATCCATGTGTGGTTTGTGGAAAGAACACACATGCAATGACAGTGGTGGATCCATGTGTGGTTTGTGGATAGAACACACATGGAATGACTCTAGTGGTTGATACATGTGTGGTTTGTGGAAATAACACACATGCAATGACTCTAGTGGTTGATCCATGTGTGGTTTGTGGAAATAACACACATGCAATGACTCTAGTGGTTGATCCATGTGTGGTTTGTGGAAAGAAGACACATGCAATGACTCTGGTTGATCCATATGTGGTTTGTGGAAAGAACACACATGCAATGACCACTGGTGGATCCATGTGTGGTTTGTGGAAAAGAACACACATGCAATGACCACTGGTTGATCCATGTGTGGTTTGTGGAAAGAACACACATGCAATGACAGTGGTGGATCCATGTGTGGTTTGTGGATAGAACACACATGCAATGACTCTAGTGCTAGTTTTAGTATAAGAACACACATGCAATGACTCTAGTGGGTCCACATGTGGTTGGTGAAAAGAACACACACGCAATGACCACTGGTTGATCCATAAGTTGTTTCTAGAAAAGAACACACATGCAATGAGTCTAGTGGATCCATGTGTGGTTTGTGGAAAGAACACATATGCAAAGACACTAGTGCTGGTTTGTGGTTTTAGTATAAGAACAAACATGCAATGACTCTTGTGGTTGATCCATGTGTGGTTTGTGGAAATAACACACATGCAATGACTGTAATGGATCCATAAGTGGTTTATGGAAAAGAACACACATGCGATGACCACTGGTTGATCCATATGTGGTTTGTGGAAAGAACACACATGGAATGACTCTAGTGGTTGATCCATGTGTGGTTTGTGGAAAGAACACACATGCAATGACAGTGGTGGATCCATGTGTGGTTTGTGGATAGAACACACATGGAATGACTCTAGTGCTAGTTTTAGTATAAGAACACACATGCAATGACTCTTGTGGGTCCACATGTGGTTTGTGAAAAGAACACACATGCAATGACCACTGGTTGATCCATAAGTTGTTTGTGGAAAAGAACACACATGCAATGAGTCTAGTGGATCCATGTGTGGTTTGTGGAAAAGAACACACATGCAATGACTAGTGCTGGTTTGTGGTTTTAGTATAAGAACAAACATGCAATGACTCTACTGGTTGGTCCATGTGTGGTTTGTGGAAGGAACACACATGCAATGACTCTGGTTGATCCATATGCGGTTTGTGGAAAGAACACACATGCAATGACCACTAGTGGATCCATGTGTGGTTTGTGGAAAAGAACACACATGCAATGACCACTAGTTGATCCATGTGTGGTTTGTGGAAAGAAGACACATGCAATGACAGTGGTGGATCCATGTGTGGTTTGTGAAAAGAACACACATGCAATGACTCTAGTGTTGGTTTTAGTATAAGAACACACATGCAATGACTCTAGTGGTTGATCCATGTGTGGTTTGTGGAAATACCACATATGCAATGACTCTAGTGGTTGATACATGTGTGGTTTGTGGAAATAACACACATGCAATGACTCTAGTGGTTGATCCATGTGTGGTTTGTGGAAATAACACACATGCAATGACTGTAATGGATCCATAAGTGGTTTGTCGAAAGAACACACATGTAATGACCACTGGTGGATCCATATGTGGTTTGTGGAAAGAACACACATGCAATGACTCTAGTGGTTGATCCATGTGTGGTTTGTGGAAAGAACACACATGCAATGACAGTGGTGGATCCATGTGTGGTTTGTGGATAGAACACACATGCAATGACTCTAGTGCTAGTTTTAGTATAAGAACACACATGCAATGACTCTAGTGGGTCCACATGTGGTTTGTGAAAAGAACACACATGCAATGACCACTGGTTGATCCATAAGTTGTTTGTAGAAAAGAACACACATGCAATGAGTCTAGCGGATCCATGTGTGGTTTGTGGAAAAGAACACACATGCAAAGACTCTACTGCTAGTTTGTGGTTTTAGTATAAGAACAAACATGCAATGACTCTAGTGGTTGATCCATGTGTGGTTTGTGGAAATAACTCACATGCAATGACTGTAATGGCTCCATAAGTGGTTTATGGAAAAGAACACACATGGGATGACCACTGGTTGATCCATATGTGGTTTGTGGAAAGAACACACATGCAATGACTCTAGTGGTTGATCCATGTGTGGTTTGTGGAAAGAACACACATGCAATGACAGTGGTGGATCCATGTGTGGTTTGTGGATAGAACACACATGGAATGACTCTAGTGGTTGATACATGTGTGGTTTGTGGAAATAACACACATGCAATGACTCTAGTGGTTGATCCATGTGTGGTTTGTGGAAATAACACACATGCAATGATTGTAATGGATCCATAAGTGGTTTATGGAAAAGAACACACATGCAATGACCACTGGTTGATCCATATGTGGTTTGTGGAAAGAACACACATGCAATGACTCTAGTGGTTGATCCATGTGTGGTTTGTGGAAAGAACACACATGCAATGACAGTGGTGGATCCATGTGTGGTTTGTGGATAGAACACACATGCAATGACTCTAGTGCTAGTTTTAGTATAAGAACACACATGCAATGACTCTAGTGGGTCCACATGTGGTTTGTGAAAAGAACACACATGCAATGACCACTGGTTGATCCATAAGTTGTTTGTGGAAAAGAACACACATGCAATGGGTTTAGTAGATCCATGTGTGGTTTGTGGAAAAGAACACACATGCAATGACTCTAGTGCTGGTTTGTGGTTTTAGTATAAGAACAAACATGCAATGACTCTAGTGGTTGATCCATGTGTGGTTTGTGGAAAGAACACACAGTCAATGACTCTGGTTGATCCATATGTGGTTTGTGGAAAGAACACACATGCAATGACCACTAGTGGATCCATGTGTGGTTTGTGGAAAAGAACACACATGCAATGACCACTGGTTGATCCATGTGTGGTTTGTGGAAAGAACACACATGCAATGACAGTGGTAGATCCATGTGTGGTTTGTGAAAAGAACACACATGCAATGACTCTAGTGTTGGTTTGAGTATAAGAACGCACATGCAATGACTCTAGTGGTTGATCCTTGTGGGGTTTGTGGAAATACCACATATGCAATGACTCTAGTGGTTGATCCATGGGTGGTTTGTGGAAATAACACACATGCAATGACTCTAGTGGTTGATCCATGTGTGGTTTGTGGAAATAACACACATGCAATGATTGTAATGGATCCATAAGTGGTTTATGGAAAAGAACACACATGCAATGACCACTGGTTGATCCATATGTGGTTTGTGGAAAGAACACACATGCAATGACTCTAGTGGTTGATCCATGTGTGGTTTGTGGAAAGAACACACATGCAATGACTCTAGTGCTGGTTTCTGGTTTTAGTATAAGAACAAACATGCAATGACTATAGTGGTTGATCCATGTGTGGTTTGTGGAAAGAACACACATGCAATGACTCTAGTTGATCCATAAGTGGTTTATGGAAAAGAACACACATGCAATGACCACTAGTGGATACATATGTGGTTTGTGGAAAGAACCCACATGCAATGACCACTTGTGGTTGATCCATGTGTGGTTTGTGGAAAGAGCACACATGCAATGACCACTGGTTGATCCATAAGTTGTTTGTGGAAAAGAAAACACATGCAATGACTCTAGTGTTGGTTTTAGTATAAGAACACACATGCAATGACTCTAGTGGTTGATCCATGTGTGGTTTGTGTAAATACCACATATGCAATGACTCTAGTGGTTGATACATGTGTGGTTTGTGGAAATAACACACATGCAATGACTCTAGTGGTTGATCCATGTGTGGTTTGTGGAAATAACACACATGCAATGATTGTAATGGATCCATAAGTGGTTTATCGAAAAGAACACACATGCAATGACCACTGGTTGATCCATATGTGGTTTGTGGAAAGAACACACATGCAATGACTCTAGTGGTTGATCCATGTGTGGTTTGTGGAAAGAACACACATGCAATGACAGTGGTGGATCCATGTGTGGTTTGTGGATAGAACACACATGCAATGAGTCTAGTGCTAGTTTTAGTATAAGAACACACATGCAATGACTCTAGTGGGTCCACATGTGGTTTGTGAAAAGAACACACATGCAATGACCACTGGTTGATCCATAAGTTGTTTGTGGAAAAGAACACACATGCAATGGGTTTAGTAGATCCATGTGTGGTTTGTGGAAAAGAACACACATGCAATGACTCTAGTGCTGGTTTATGGTTTTAGTATAAGAACAAACATGCAATGACTCTAGTGGTTGATCCATGTGTGGTTTGTGGAAAGAACACACATGCAATGACTCTGGTTGATCCATATGTGGTTTGTGGAAAGAACACACATGTAATGACCACTGGGGGATCCATGTGTGGTTTGTGGAAAAGAACACACATGCAATGACCACTGGTTGATCCATGTGTGGTTTGTTTAAAGAACACACATGCAATGACAGTGGTGGATCCATGTGTGGTTTGTGAAAAGAACAAGCATGCAATGACTCTAGTGTTGGTTTTAGTATAAGAACACACATGCAATGACTCTAGTGGTTGATCCTTGTGGGGTTTGTGGAAATACCACAGATGCAATGACTCAAGTGGTTGATCCATGTGTAGTTTGTGGAAATAACACACATGCAATGACTCTAGTGGTTGATCCATGTGTGGTTTGTGGAAAGAACACACATGCAATGACTCTGGTTGATCCATATGTGTTTTGTGGAAAGAACACACATGCAATGACCACTGGTGGATCCATGTGTTGTTTGTGGAAAAGAACACACATGCAATGACCACTGGTTGATCCATGTGTGGTTTGTGGAAAGAACACACATGCAATGACAGTGGTAGATCAATGCGTGGTTTGTGAAAAGAACACACATGCAATGACTCTAGTGTTGGTTTGAGTATAAGAACACACATGCAATGACTCTAGTGGTTGATCCTTGTGGGGTTTGTGGAAATACCACATATGCAATGACTCTAGTGGTTGATCCATGTGTGGTTTGTGGAAATAACACACATGCAATGACTCTAGTGGTTGATCCATGTGTGGTTTGTGGAAATAACACACATGCAATGATTGTAATGGATCCATAAGTGGTTTATGGAAAAGAACACACATGCAATGACCACTGGTTGATCCATATGTGGTTTGTGGAAAGAACACACATGCAATGACTCTGGTGGTTGATCCATGTGTGGTTTGTGGAAAGAACACACATGCAATGACTCTAGTGCTGGTTTGTGGTTTTAGTATAAGAACAAACATGCAATGACTATAGTGGTTGATCCATGTGTGGTTTGTGGAAAGAACACACATGCAATGACCACTGGTTGATCCATAAGTGGTTTATGGAAAGAACACACATGCAATGACCACTAGTGGATACATATGTGGTTTGTGGAAAGAACACACATGCAATGACCACTTGTGGTTGATCCATGTGTGGTTTGTGGAAAGAGCACACATGCAATGACCACTGGTTGATCCATAAGTTGTTTGTGGAAAAGAAAACACATGCAATGACTCTAGTGTTGGTTTTAGTATAAGAACACACATGCAATGACTCTAGTGGTTGATCCATGTGTGGTTTGTGGAAATACCACATATGCAATGACTCTAGTGGTTGATACATGTGTGGTTTGTGGAAATAACACACATGCAATGACTCTAGTGGTTGATCCATGTGTGGTTTGTGGAAATAACACACATGCAATGATTGTAATGGATCCATAAGTCGTTTATGGAAAAGAACACACATGCAATGACCACTGGTTGATCCATATGTGGTTTGTGGAAAGAACACACATGCAATGACTCTAGTGGTTGATCCATGTGTGGTTTGTGGAAAGAACACACATGCAATGACAGTGGTGGATCCATGTGTGGTTTGTGGATAGAACACACATGCAATGACTCTAGTGCTAGTTTTAGTATAAGAACACACATGCAATGACTCTAGTGGGTCCACATGTGGTTTGTGAAAAGAACACACATGCAATGACCACTGGTTGATCCATAAGTTGTTTGTGGAAAAGAACACACATGCAATGGGTTTAGTAGATCCATGTGTGGTTTGTGGAAAAGAACACACATGCAATGACTCTAGTGCTGGTTTGTGGTTTTAGTATAAGAACAAACATGCAATGACTCTAGTGGTTGATCCATGTGTGGTTTGTGGAAAGAACACACATGCAATGACTCTGGTTGATCCATATGTGTTTTGTGGAAAGAACACACATGCAATGACCACTGGTGGATCCATGTGTGGTTTGTGGAAAAGAACACACATGCAATGACCACTGGTTGATCATTATGTGTTTTGTGGAAAGAACACACATGCAATGACAGTGGTAGATCAATGCGTGGTTTGTGAAAAGAACACACATGCAATGACTCTAGTGTTGGTTTGAGTATAAGAACACACATGCAATGACTCTAGTGGTTGATCCTTGTGGGGTTTGTGGAAATACCACATATGCAATGACTCTAGTGGTTGATCCATGTGTGGTTTGTGGAAATAACACACATGCAATGACTCTAGTGGTTGATCCATGTGTGGTTTGTGGAAATAACACACATGCAATGATTGTAATGGATCCATAAGTGGTTTATGGAAAAGAACACACATGCAATGACCACTGGTTGATCCATATGTGGTTTGTGGAAAGAACACACATGCAATGACTCTAGTGGTTGATCCATGTGTGGTTTGTGGAAAGAACACACATGCAATGACTCTAGTGCTGGTTTGTGGTTTTAGTATAAGAACAAACATGCAATGACTATAGTGGTTGATCCATGTGTGGTTTGTGGAAAGAACACACATGCAATGACCACTGGTTGATCCATAAGTGGTTTATGGAAAGAACACACATGCAATGACCACTGGTTGATCCATAAGTTGTTTGTGGAAAAGAACACACATGCAATGACCACTTGTGGTTGATCCATGTGTGGTTTGTGGAAAGAACACACATGCAATGAACACTGGTTGATCCATAAGTTGTTTGTGGAAAAGAACACACATGCAATGGGTTTAGTAGATCCATGTGTGGTTTGTGGAAAAGAACACACATGCAATGACTCTAGTGCTGGTTTGTGGTTTTAGTATAAGAACAAACATGCAATGACTCTAGTGGTTGATCCATGTGTGGTTTGTGGAAAGAACACACATGCAATGACTCTAGTGGTTGATCCATGTGTGGTTTGTGGAAATACCACATATGCAATGACTCTAGTGGTTGATACATGCGTGGTTTGTGGAAATAACACACATGCAATGACTCTAGTGGTTGATCCATGTGTGGTTTGTGGAAATAACACACATGCAATGATTGTAATGGATCCATAAGTGGTTTATGGAAAAGAACACACATGCAATGACCACTGGTTGATCCATATGTGGTTTGTGGAAAGAACACACATGCAATGACTCTAGTGGTTGATCCATGTGTGGTTTGTGGAAAGAACACACATGCAATGACTCTAGTGCTGGTTTGTGGTTTTAGTATAATTACAAACATGCAATGACTATAGTGGTTGATCCATGTGTGGTTTGTGGAAAGAACACACATGCAATGACCACTGGTTGATCCATAAGTGGTTTATGGAAAGAACACACATGCAATGACCACTGGTTGATCCATAAGTTGTTTGTGGAAAAGAACACACATGCAATGACCACTTGTGGTTGATCCATGTGTGGTTTGTGGAAAGAACACACATGCAATGAACACTGGTTGATCCATAAGTTGTTTGTGGAAAAGAACACACATGCAATGGGTTTAGTAGATCCATGTGTGGTTTGTGGAAAAGAACACACATGCAATGACTCTAGTGCTGGTTTGTGGTTTTAGTATAAGAACAAACATGCAATGACTCTAGTGGTTGATCCATGTGTGGTTTGTGGAAAGAACACACATGCAATGACTCTAGTGGTTGATCCATGTGTGGTTTGTGGAAATACCACATATGCAATGACTCTAGTGGTTGATACATGCGTGGTTTGTGGAAATAACACACATGCAATGACTCTAGTGGTTGATCCATGTGTGGTTTGTGGAAATAACACACATGCAATGATTGTAATGGATCCATAAGTGGTTTATGGAAAAGAACACACATGCAATGACCACTGGTTGATCCATATTTGGTTTGTGGAAAGAACACACATGCAATGACTCTAGTGGTTGATCCATGTGTGGTTTGTGGAAAGAACACACATGCAATGACAGTGGTGGATCCATGTGTGGTTTGTGGATAGAACACACATGCATTGACTCTAGTGCTAGTTTTAGTATAAGAACACACATGCAATGACTCTAGTGGGTCCACATGTGGTTTGTGAAAAGAACACACATGCAATGACCACTGGTTGATCCATAAGTTGTTTATGGAAAAGAACACACATGCAATGGGTTTAGTAGATCCATGTGTGGTTTGTGGAAAAGAACACACATGCAATGACTCTAGTGCTGGTTTGTGGTTTTAGTATAAGAACAAACATGCAATGACTCTAGTGGTTGATCCATGTGTGGTTTGTGGAAAGAACACACATGCAATGACTCTGGTTGATCCATATGTGTTTTGTGGAAAGAAAACACAAGCAAAGACCACTGGTGGATCCATGTGTGGGTTGTGGAAAAGAACACACATGCAATGACCACTGGTTGATCCATGTGTGGTTTGTGGAAAGAACACACATGCAATGACTTTGGTATATCAATTCGTGGTTTGTGAAAAGAACACACATGCAATGACTCTAGTGTTGGTTTGAGTATAAGAACACACATGCAATGACTCTAGTGGTTGATCCTTGTGGGGTTTGTGGAAATACCACATATGCAATGACTCTAGTGGTTGATCCATGTGTGGTTTGTGGAAATAACACACATGCAATGACTCTAGTGGTTGATCCATGTGTGGTTTGTGGAAATAACACACATGCAATGATTGTAATGGATCCATAAGTGGTTTATGGAAAAGAACACACATGCAATGACCACTGGTTGATCCATATGTGGTTCGTGGAAAGAACACACATGCAATGACTCTAGTGGTTGATCCATGTGTGGTTTGTGGAAAGAACACACATGCAATGACTCTAGTGCTGGTTTGTGGTTTTAGTATAAGAACAAACATGCAATGACTATAGTGGTTGATCCATGTGTGGTTTGTGGAAAGAACACACATGCAATGACTCTAGTTGATCCATAAGTGGTTTATGGAAAAGAACACACATGCAATGACCACTAGTGGATACATATGTGGTTTGTGGAAAGAACACACATGCAATGACCACTTGTGGTTGATCCATGTGTGGTTTGTGGAAAGAACACACATGCAATGACCACTGGTTGATCCATAAGTTGTTTGTGGAAAAGAACACACATGCAATGGGTTTAGTAGATCCATGTGTGGTTTGTGGAAAAGAACACACATGCAATGACTCTAGTGCTGGTTCGTGGTTTTAGTATAAGAACAAACATGCAATGACTCTAGTGGTTGATCCATGTGTGGTTTGTGGAAAGAACACACATGCAATGACTCTAGTGGTTGATCCATGTGTGGTTTGTGGAAATACCACATATGCAATGACTCTAGTGGTTGATACATGCGTGGTTTGTGGAAATAACACACATGCAATGACTCTAGTGGTTGATCCATGTGTGGTTTGTGGAAATAAAACACATGCAATGATTGTAATGGATCCATAAGTGGTTTATGGAAAAGAACACACATGCAATGACCACTGGTTGATCCATATGTGGTTTGTGGAAAGAACACACATGCAATGACTCTAGTGGTTGATCCATGTGTGGTTTGTGGAAAGAACACACATGCAATGACAGTGGTGGATCCATGTGTGGTTTGTGGATAGAACACACATGCAATGACTCTAGTGCTAGTTTTAGTATGAGAACACACATGCAATGACTCTAGTGGGTCCACATGTGGTTTGTGAAAAGAACACACATGCAATGACCACTGGTTGATCCATAAGTTGTTTATGGAAAAGAACACACATGCAATGGATTTAGTAGATCCATGTGTGGTTTGTGGAAAAGAACACACATGCAATGACTCTAGTGCTGGTTTGTGGTTTTAGTATAAGAACAAACATGCAATGACTCTAGTGGTTGATCCATGTGTGGTTTGAGGAAAGAACACACATGCAATGACTCTGGTTGATCCATATGTGTTTTGTGGAAAGAACACACATGCAATGACCACTGGTGGATCCATGTGTGGTTTGTGGAAAAGAACACACATGCAATGACCACTGGTTGATCCATGTGTGGTTTGTGGAAAGAACACACATGCAATGACAGTGGTAGATCAATGCGTGGTTTGTGAAAAGAACACACATGCAATGACTCTAGTGTTGGTTTGAGTATAAGAACACACATGCAATGACTCTAGTGGTTGATCCTTGTGGTTTGTGGAAATACCATATGCAATGACTCTAGTGGTTGATCCATGTGTGGTTTGTGGAAATAACACACATGCAATGACTCTAGTGGTTGATCCATGTGTGGTTTGTGGAAATAACACACATGCAATGATTGTAATGGATCCATAAGTGGTTTATGGAAAAGAACACACATGCAATGACCACTGGTTGATCCATATGTGGTTTGTGGAAAGAACACACATGCAATGACTCTAGTGGTTGATCCATGTGTGGTTTGTGGAAAGAACACACATGCAATGACTCTAGTGCTGGTTTGTGGTTTTAGTATAAGAACAAACATGCAATGACTATAGTGGTTGATCCATGTGTGCTTTGTGGAAAGAACACACATGCAATGACTCTAGTTGATCCATAAGTGGTTTATGGAAAAGAACACACATGCAATGACCACTAGTGGATACATATGTGGTTTGTGGAAAGAACACACATGCAATGACCACTTGTGGTTGATCCATGTGTGGTTTGTGGAAAGAACACACATGCAATGACCACTGGTTGATCCATAAGTTGTTTGTGGAAAAGAACTGGGTTTAGTAGATCCATGTGTGGTTTGTGGAAAAGAACACACATGCAATGACTCTAGTGCTGGTTTGTGGTTTTAGTATAAGAACAAACATGCAATGACTCTAGTGGTTGATCCATGTGTGGTTTGTGGAAAGAACACACATGCAATGACTCTGGTTGATCCATATGTGGTTTGTGGAAAGAACACACATGCAATGACCACTGGTAGATCCATGTGTGGTTTGTGGAAAAGAACACACAAGCAATGACCACTGGTTCATCCATGTGTGGTTTGTGGAAAGAACACACATGCAATGACAGTGGTGGATCCATGTGTGGTTTGTGAAAAGAACACACATGCAATGACTCTAGTGTTGGTTTTAGTATAAGAACACACATGCAATGACTCTAGTGGTTGATCCTTGTGGGGTTTGTGGAAATACCACATATGCAATGACTCTAGTGGTTGATCCATGTGTGGTTTGTGGAAATAATACACATGCAATGACTCTAGTGGTTGATCCATGTGTGGTTTGTGGAAATACCACATATGCAATGACTCTAGTGGTTGATACATGCGTGGTTTGTGGAAATAACACACATGCAATGACTCTAGTGGTTGATCCATGTGTGGTTTGTGGAAATAACACACATGCAATGATTGTAATGGATCCATAAGTGGTTTATGGAAAAGAACACACATGCAATGACCACTGGTTGATCCATATGTGGTTTGTGGAAAGAACACACATGCAATGACTCTAGTGGTTGATCCATGTGTGGTTTGTGGAAAGAACACACATGCAATGACAGTGGTGGATCCATGTGTGGTTTGTGGATAGAACACACATGCAATGACTCTAGTGCTAGTTTTAGTATGAGAACACACATGCAATGACTCTAGTGGGTCCACATGTGGTTTGTGAAAAGAACACACATGCAATGACCACTGGTTGATCCATAAGTTGTTTATGGAAAAGAACACACATGCAATGGATTTAGTAGATCCATGTGTGGTTTGTGGAAAAGAACACACATGCAATGACTCTAGTGCTGGTTTGTGGTTTTAGTATAAGAACAAACATGCAATGACTCTAGTGGTTGATCCATGTGTGGTTTGAGGAAAGAACACACATGCAATGACTCTGGTTGATCCATATGTGTTTTGTGGAAAGAACACACATGCAATGACCACTGGTGGATCCATGTGTGGTTTGTGGAAAAGAACACACATGCAATGACCACTGGTTGATCCATGTGTGGTTTGTGGAAAGAACACACATGCAATGACAGTGGTAGATCAATGCGTGGTTTGTGAAAAGAACACACATGCAATGACTCTAGTGTTGGTTTGAGTATAAGAACACACATGCAATGACTCTAGTGGTTGATCCTTGTGGGGTTTGTGGAAATACCACATATGCAATGACTCTAGTGGTTGATCCATGTGTGGTTTGTGGAAATAACACACATGCAATGACTCTAGTGGTTGATCCATGTGTGGTTTGTGGAAATAACACACATGCAATGATTGTAATGGATCCATAAGTGGTTTATGGAAAAGAACACACATGCAATGACCACTGGTTGATCCATATGTGGTTTGTGGAAAGAACACACATGCAATGACTCTAGTGGTTGATCCATGTGTGGTTTGTGGAAAGAACACACATGCAATGACTCTAGTGCTGGTTTGTGGTTTTAGTATAAGAACAAACATGCAATGACTATAGTGGTTGATCCATGTGTGCTTTGTGGAAAGAACACACATGCAATGACTCTAGTTGATCCATAAGTGGTTTATGGAAAGAACACATGCAATGACCACTAGTGGATACATATGTGGTTTGTGGAAAGAACACACATGCAATGACCACTTGTGGTTGATCCATGTGTGGTTTGTGGAAAGAACACACATGCAATGACCACTGGTTGATCCATAAGTTGTTTGTGGAAAAGAACTGGGTTTAGTAGATCCATGTGTGGTTTGTGGAAAAGAACACACATGCAATGACTCTAGTGCTGGTTTGTGGTTTTAGTATAAGAACAAACATGCAATGACTCTAGTGGTTGATCCATGTGTGGTTTGTGGAAAGAACACACATGCAATGACTCTGGTTGATCCATATGTGGTTTGTGGAAAGAACACACATGCAATGACCACTGGTAGATCCATGTGTGGTTTGTGGAAAAGAACACACAAGCAATGACCACTGGTTCATCCATGTGTGGTTTGTGGAAAGAACACACATGCAATGACAGTGGTGGATCCATGTGTGGTTTGTGAAAAGAACACACATGCAATGACTCTAGTGTTGGTTTTAGTATAAGAACACACATGCAATGACTCTAGTGGTTGATCCTTGTGGGGTTTGTGGAAATACCACATATGCAATGACTCTAGTGGTTGATCCATGTGTGGTTTGTGGAAATAATACACATGCAATGACTCTAGTGGTTGATCCATGTGTGGTTTGTGGAAATAACACACATGCAATGATTGTAATGGATCCATAAGTGGTTTATGAAAAAGAACACACATGCAATGACCACTGGTTGATCCATATGTGGTTTGTGGAAAGACACACATGCAATGACTCTAGTGGCTGATCCATGTGTGGTTTGTGGAAAGAACACACATGCAATGACTCTAGTGCTGGTTTGTGGTTTTAGTATAAGAACAAACATGCAATGACTCTAGTGGTTGATCCATGTCTGGTTTGTGGAAAGAACACACATGCAATGACCACTGGTTGATCCATGTGTGGTTTGTGGAAAGAACACACATGCAATGACAGTGGTAGATCAATGCGTGGTTTGTGAAAAGAACACACATGCAATGACTCTAGTGTTGGTTTGAGTATAAGAAC